>OX328016.1:36504539-37219539 GCA_946811545.1 Netelia fuscicornis | reverse complement strand
GAGTGAAATTTTAATCGTTGCAGGAGCGATTATTCATTCTCGTCGGTCTCACCGGACGGATTTAGTTACTTTAGGGTAGTTCGAGCGTTTGCACGAAAAAAGATCGGGAATAATCGTGAGTCGAGGGAAGAATTACGAACGACCTCGCCATTCAATAATATTTATGAACGGACCGTTGGAACATCTCGCATACAATCGCGATATTCAACGTGGAAAAATCTTTCGCGAAACGAGAAATCGTCGCGTTAACTTTGTCACTTCCGGTTTCTCGTTTAAAATTACATCGCGAATTTCTTTCTCGAGACGATTTACGAATAATTCAATTTTCGAATTAAAATCAAACGTATAAAAACATCTCGAGTCGAGAGAAACGTTTGCTCGATGATTTCTTTTTACAGACGAATCGACGAAAATTCGTGGATGTAACGAGAAAAAAATAATTGGCTGATTATCAGGGAAGAAAATTATTCGATTTAATTTTTTATATGTTTATAAAATTATTGTCTTTTTTTTAATGCGGAATTTTCGTTCGAAATTTTTGAACGTATGTCTACAGAGAAAAAGAATGGAGAGAGAGAGAGAGAAAATTCGTGGATGTAACGAGAAAAAAATAATTGGCTAATTATCAGGGAATAAAATTATTCGATTTAATTTTTTATGTGTTTATAAAATTATTGTCTTTTTTTTAATGAGGAATTTTCGTGCGAAATTTTTGAACGAATGTCTACAGAGAAAAAGAATGGAGAGAGAGAGAGAGAAAATTCGTGGATGTAACGAGAAAAAAATAATTGGCTAATTATCAGGGAATAAAATTATTCGATTTAATTTTTTATGTGTTTATAAAATTATTGTCTTTTTTTTAATGAGGAATTTTCGTGCGATATTTTTGAACGAATGTCTACAGAGAAAAAGAGTGGAGAGAGAGAGGGAATTTAAATACAGGATATTGGAAGTTTAGGAAATTAAAGAGATTGTTATATATATGTAAAGCAATACTATAGTATCACTTCGCTAATAAGATAATTCGCCTTTGATGCGCCAATTAAATATGTAAACAAACAAGGACACTGGGAACACCGAAACGCAGTCCTATGTTCCTAACCGACGAATTGTCGTCAGTTTAATAAGAGATACCGAACGGTAAACAGGATTAATTACTTTAAGGTGAAGACGATTGGAAGATAATAACTGTTAATGTCGTTTCTGATATCCTTACAGGTAAGAATAGTTATATAGTATTAAGTTAGTCTATAAGGTTGTTATAACTGTTAAAATCGTTATAGTTATTAATAAAAAAATACTGATATCCTTACAGAAACCCAATATCGTTATTTGACCCAATCGGAGCAAGGGAAAAGAATTACGGCACATTATATATATATATATATTGGCTCATTAGGGATACAGTCTGAGATTTAGCACGATTCAATGCGAATTCTATAATCGTTTTATATTTATAGTATGCCATATCGATTATAACGTCGGTAGCGTTGGCCTTAATATCCTCGAAATAATCTTATACATAATATTCCGGCTGGAGAATGACAAATTAAAGGGACGAAACGTTCTACGATAACGGTAGGAACGAAAAGACGGTGTGTCTCCGACCGGAAATCGTTATCGCCCGCCGGCGCATGAGAGGGTGAGAGAGAGAGAGAGAGAGAGAGGGAATTAAAGCGAGACAAGATATTAATGTCCACGGTTTGACGAACTTCCCGTTGGCGTTCCTCGAGCTATTATTGATACGAGTATTGAAGAAACGGTAGGAAAGTGCGGTAATAATGAATTTATTTATAATTCACGGTTGTGCTAAAGTTTAAGACTGTCTCCAATGTTCTTATGTAATTTCGATTCTATACGAATTCATTTAACGCTTTGTGAAAGTCGATGAGGTTATTTCAATGCCTTTGAGCAAGATACTCTACTGAGGGTTTGAGGGGATTGAATTTGTTTTGGGAATCTTTGGGGGAAATTGGCGGATTTTTAAGGTTTTGGATTTGTTTTGGGAATTTTTGGGGAAAATTGAGGGTTTTGTAAAGTTTTGGATTTTGTTTGGGAATTTTTGGGGGAAATTGGGGGATTTTTAAAGTTTTGGATTTTATTTGAGAATTTTTGGGAGAAATTTGGGGATTTTGAAGGTTTTGGACTTTGTTTGAGACTTTTTGGGGGAAATTGGGGGATTTTTAAGGTTTTGGATTTGTTTGGGAATTTTTGGGGGAAATTGGGGAATTTTTAAGGTTTTGGATTTTGTTTGAGAATTTTTGGGGGAAATTGGGGGATTTTGAAGATTTTGGATTTGTTTGAGAATTTTTGGGGGAAATTGGGGGATTTTTAAGGTTTTGGATTTGTTTGGGGAATTTTTAGGGGAAATTGGGGGATTTTTAAGGTTTTGGATTTTGTTTGAGAATTTTTGGGGGAAATTGGGGGATTTTGAAGATTTTGGATTTGTTTGAGAATTTTTGGGGGAAATTGGAGGATTTTTAAGGTTTTGGATTTTGTTTGGGATTTTTTGGGGGAAATTGGGGGATTTTTAAGGTTTTGGATTTTGTTTGGGAATTTTTGGGGGAAATTGGGGGATTTTGAAGGTTTTGGATTTGTTTGAGAATTTTTGGGGGAAATTGGGGGATTTTGAAGGTTTTGGATTTTATTTGAGAATTTTTGGGAGAAATTGGGGGATTTTGAAGGTTTTGGATTTTGTTTGGAAATTTTTGAGGGAAATTGGGGGATTTTTAAAGTTTTGGATTTTGTTTGGGAATTTTTGGGGGAAATTGGGGGATTTTTAAGGTTTTGGATGTGTTTGAGAAATTTTGGGAGAAATTGGGGGATTTTGAAGGTTTTGGATTTTGTTTGAGAATTTTTGGGGGAAATTGTGTGATTTTAAAGGTTTTGGATTTTGTTTGAGAATTTTTGGGGGAAATTGTGTGATTTTAAAGGTTTTGAATCTATTTGAGAAATTTTGGTGGAAATTGTATGATTTTAAAGATTCTTAAATTTATTGGACAATTTTTAAGGAACATTCTATAATTTTGAAGAATCTCAAATTTAATTGAGAAATTTTAGAAGAAATTCTGTTATTTGGAAGATCTTGAATTCATTAAAGAATCTTTTAGTAACATCCTACGATTTTGAAGGTTCTTGAATTCATTTGAGAATCTTTAAGAGAATTTCTGTCATTTTGAAAGTCTTCAATTTATTTAACAATTCCCAAGGAACATTCTACACTTTTGAACTTTCTTCAATTCATTCAAAACAATCTTTCAGAAAAATTCTACGATTTTGAAGATCCCGAATTTATTTCATATAACATCTGACTAAATTTCTACAATTTAAAACTTCTCAAATTCATTCAAAAATCTTCGTGCAAAATTCTACCTTCTAAAAACTCGCGAATTACCTCAACAAATCTTTGCTCAAATTTGCCCAATTCCAATCAACAATTTATTAATTAATTCCCTCGTCCATTCCCTCGCAACCATTTCCATCCAATTCAACCGACGGTTCTCGATAGATCTTGAACGAGGCCAAACTTAATCCCCCAATGGAAATTGCCTATCCAGGTATTATAACACAGTCGGTGTAGTAGAGAAGTGGAAGTCAAACGGTATGTCACATCGTATAATATGAGTGATCGATTCCCAGAAGGATTTTCGTGGCGCATACAAAATTGCTTCTCTCTCTCTCTCTCTCTCTCCTCTCTAGGTTTCTGAGTGCTGTCGGCGGGACATCAATAAATTGAGAACGGAACATCATCGATTCAACGATCGTCGCCTATATACAAACACACGCATTCACGTCTCTCTCATTTTTTTTCCTCGACTCCTTCACTCGTCTCTCTTTTTCCTTTGTTAAAAAATTTTATATTTTTTTCATACGATTGCTATATATTCGTGTCTCCTGATGCATTTTTATTTGTCTATGTGTCTCCCTGGGTTAACGAGGACCAAAATTTCCTTTCGATTATTTTTTTTTTCTGTTTTCTTTTTTCTTCTTTTTTTTCAATTTTAATTACTCGCCACGTGTCATCTCGTCTGTCATCGTCACAAATATATATATATATATATGGGAAATAAAGGTCTGCCGAAATTTTCTCGATTTCTCCTGGCTGTTTCGTTAATTCTATTGCCGATATTAATTGATAACCGAACGAGACGAGAATATCGTCGATGTCTCGCGATTTTCGTGCGACCGATGCCAGGCGAGAGAGACGTCGTTAAAGTTGTTGTGAGACAGCTTGATTCATATATATATATGTGTGTGTGTGTGCGTGTGTGTGTGTGTGTGTATGACGATTTAATAATTTGACGATTTCACCTTTATGGAGAATTCGGTAGGTCTCGTAACGCGCTAATAGTTTTTTAATTGTCATCGAACGACCGTGTGAATGACATCGATCGATACATAACTATATACATATGTATACATATATGTGTATTTGGGTATTTTGAATTATTGAGAAACGCGAAGATGTCTATACTACCTCGAGATCGAATTAAAACGACGCGTCTCGTCTTTAATTTTCTTACGAATATAATAATTAACTCGCAATTATTATAATCGATATGTCCCCGAGAGTTATCAAACGATCGAATAAATCGATTAGAATCGAGTGACATCAATATCGTCAACAAAAAAAATTATATTTTGTTTTTTCACTAGTTTTTGATTTTGTAAAATTGTTTTTTGGGAATTAGATCGACGCGTTTCGTCTTTAATTTTCTCATGAGTATTATGATTAACTCGCAATTATTATAATCGATGTCCCCGAGTATTATCGAACAATCGAACAAATTGATTGGAATCGATTAATATCGATATCGTCAAAAAAGAAAAATTATATTTTGTTTTTTCACCAGTTTTTGATTTTTTTGAATTGTTTCTTGGGAATTACGTAATTATCTCGCAAATATTATAATCGATATGTCCCCGAGAGTTATTGAACGATCGAACAAATTGATTGGAATCGATTAATATCGATATCGTCAAAAAATAAAAATTATATTTTGTTTTTTCATCAGTTTTTGATTTTTTTGAATTGTTTCTTGGGAATTAAGTAATTATCTCGCAAATATTATAATCGATATGTCCCCGAGAGTTATTGAACGATCGAACAAATTGATTGGAATCGATTAATATCGATATCGCCAAAAAATAAAAATTATATTTTGTTTTTTCACCAGTTTTTGATTTTTTTGAATTATTTTTTGGGAATTAGATCGACGCGTTTCGTCCCTAATTTTCTCATGAATACAATAATGATCTCGCAATTATTATAATCGATATGTCCCCGAGAGTTATCGAGCGATCGAATAAATCGATTAGAATCGAATAACATCGATATCGTCAAAAAATAAAAATTATCTTTTGTTTTTTCACTAGTCTTTGATTTCTAAAAATTGTTTTTTGGGAGGATTTTAACCGATCATCGATATTACGAATTTATTGTTATTTTTGTTTGTTTTCGATGTTTTTAATCGACTCACCGTGTTGTGATTTTGATAAATCGTGAACGGGCGACATGCTACCATCGTCCTCCTCGCTATCGGTCAGATTAATTCCCGTCTGACCTTCCCGATGTCCCGGATAAGCCGCGCCCTGCAAATGATTCAGGCCGAGTCCAAGATGCTGCGATATTTGATTCTGATGATTCTGCTGCGAGGGATACGTCGCCGACGTTAGATGATGCGGCAATATCGGTCCACCGGAAGCTGAGCCACCGTACATTCTCATCGGCAACCAAGCTCCGTAAAGACCGAGCGGCATCGCGAATCCTGCGTTTAATCAAATAACGATCAAGAATTTTAAATCAATTCTTTGAAAAAAAAAAAAAATTTCAATTAAAAAAACAATTAATTAAATTTTTTTAATCAAATTGCATTTTCTCTGTTCTGTAAAAATAAATATTTTGTTTTTGCAATTATCTTTTGTAATTCTGAGAAAGAGCTTTAGCTTGGGCAATTAATTAGACAATTTAAATTCCCGTAATTAAATTTAATTGCCGTAATTAAGTTTAATTGCCGTAATTAAATTTAATTGCCGTAATTTTGATTGGGATGAGATTTTTTTTGTAAACTTTGAATTCAAAATATTTGTATCTTTTCGATTTTCTTACCTGGCAAAGCGCTCGAAGCCGTCGCGAGACAATGCTGCTGATACAAAAATTCTCTCTCGCGCTCGGTCTCGTCACCGCCAGCGCTGATAAATTTTTCCGCGTCGATACCGTTGATTTTTTGGGAATTTGCTGCTTGACCACGATTACCGATAAGACTCTCGATCGTGAAGGGCCTAGGGGCTGGCCTGTTCGCCCTTCGATTTTCAACGACGGTTTCGTTCTCGTCCCTCGCATTGCCAACGTCCAATTCCGTTTCCTCTATCGATTCCATCATTATCACGCCGAGATGACACACAATTTATCTTCAAAATTAAATTTTCCAAAATTTTCCGTTTTCCAAAATTTTTCTTCAATTCTCTCGATATTAATCGAAATCACAAAATTACGATCATCGATCGCACAGTATTACTTCGAAAATAAATCATCACTGTGCACGAAAGAAGAATTTTCACTCGAGAACAAACCAAAAAAAAAAAAACAAAACGAAAAAAAAGAAAAACCGATTTTTCACTGAACAAATTTTCTTGAAAAAAAAAACACTTATCAAAAAAAGCGTTTCTCCTCGATCGCGATGATAACAACGTGAGGATTGATAAAGGGTTTTTTTATCGATCGGGCCATGCTCGTGATAAAATATCGTTCAACGATTCGCGCACCGTTTATCACTCGAAGCTCGATTTGTTTCCCCCCGCAATTTCGACGAAATAGAAAAATAATCGAGCCGTAACGATAGCATCGAATCTCGCGAATTGACAAAACAAAAAAGTCCTACGTCCGTTATTTACGTTTTTTTTTCTATCCCTTGTGTATTTATTTCCTTGTTCGTTATCGTACGAAAGGACGACCGTTACGGTGGCCTCGTCGGCGCGCGACTGCCGGCGCTTTTTCCGAGCTTTAACCCGGTGGTATACGATTATCTCCCCCCTCCACATTTTTTCCTCGTTACCCCCACTCCAGGCGCAGGAGAGTCGCGTCGGGCGAGTCGCGCGGCGCTGGGGGCGTGGCCGGTGGCCTCCCGAGCGCGCTGATTGGCCGGCGCGCGAGCCAACGACGCGAAATGACGCTAAAACCGCCATCTTGGTTTATTTCGACGCTATCGCGTTTGTGTGCATCGAAGCGGTTCGCGTGGGTGAAAAAAGGCGCCACGCGACTACAACGAGTCTTCGAGGTCGAAATGACGATTTACCCCCACTACTTTTTTCTATCTCTATTCCGTTTTCTCTCTCTTTCTCTTCGTCACACCCATTGTTTATTTTGTCCGCTACATTTGTCTCTCTCTCTCTAACTCCGCATAGAGGACGCCAGCCTCGCCACGATTGTCGATGCTCGTTCAGCCGCAATTAGGCACAATGGAATCGCTTTTAAGGGGGTGGGTAACGAAAGGGGCGAGAGGGTGAAGAGGGGAGAGGGGTGAAAGCGGCGCCCCCTCGCGAGGGCGTCACGCCACTTTGCTGCCTGCCACGAGATTTGACTTGCCGACTAGTTTGTGCTTTAGTGGCGAAGCTTTATTGAGAGCGAGAGAGAGAGAGAGGAAGAGAAAGGGGGATGAGGGTGAGAATCGGGGGTTGAGAACGTCCCCGCGGGTTACCGGAACTCGATCTACCACCTTGTAAGTTTAGATAGGACTGTATTATAGATAAGCGATTAGCCACGATAAAATCAACCGCGTCACGTGATAGAAATGTTGACAAAAATTGGTTTTAAAAAATGGGAAATTTTTTGTTGAATTAAATTCGAATCGAACGAAACTCGTTTGAATTTGAGGAAAATTTGTTTTCGTTTTCACGCGACAAAGATTGATTTTAAAAAATGGGAGATTTGTTGAATTAAATTCGAATCGAACGAAACTCGTTTGAATTCGAGGAAATTTTGTTTTTCTTTTCACACGACAAAAATTGATTTTAAAAAATGGGAAATTTGTTGAATTAAATTCGAATCGAACGAAACTCGTTTGAGTTCGAGGAAAATTTGTTTTTGTTTTCACGCGACAAAGATTAATTTTAAAAAATGGGAAATTTGTTGAATTAAATTCGAATCGAACGAAACTCGTTTGAATTCGAGAAAAATCTGTTTTTCTTTTCACGCGACAAAGATTGATTTTAAAAAATGGGAAAATTGTTGAATTAAATTCGAATCGAACGAAACTCGTTTCAATTCGAGGAAAATTTGTTTTTCTTTTCACACGACAAAAATTGATTTTAAAAAATGGGAGATTTGTTGAATTAAATTCGAATCGAACGAAACTCGTTTGAATTCGAGGAAAATTTGTTTTAAAAAAATTTTTTTTTTCATGGGTTGAACGTCAGCTCGAGTGTAAAGTTATGGCGAAAAGCATCCTACCATGACAAAATGCGATCGTTAAACGTTTCCTGCTACAGTGGAAGAAGAGAGGCACGAAGAGACGAGAGAACGTCTTCTAGTCCCTCGTTTATTATTCGAGTAGTAACAAAGTTGCACAAGGCAAAACACGTTTTACCATCACAATTTTGAGAATTGTATATAATTACTTAAATCTAACTAATAGCTAAAAGCCACAAAAAAGAGTTTCCCAAAATCAATTTTCACCTCGACAGAATGAAAAAAACAAAAAACATCAAAAGAAATTCTTTTTCCTCCCTTGAATTTAAATATGTTTTCCCACGACTCTCCTGAGTTCGTCTCCAGTGAAAAACGTTCTCTTTTAAATGAAGAAAAATTATCGTTTTAAAAAAAAATTTTTAGAACTAAAAAAATTGAATATTTTCGACGAGATAATTATGCTCAGCTGTCGCGCGATAATTAATAATAAAATTGGTTTGAGAGATAGAAAAAAAGGAAAATTTGTGCTCGTTCGGACGTTACGAGAGACTTTTGGTTAAGGTGCTTTCCTAAAGTTACTCGCGTGCGAGACTAACGAGTCACGACTAATCAGCGTCTTTCACGTCCGAGAACGACGTTTATTTCGGCCCTCGTTAGCACGACACTCTCGTTAGATTTCCTAAAACATCGCGCAACCCGGTCTAAACTTACACATACGTATACGTAAAATAATTATAAATACGTAAAAATATCTTAATTAAAATATTTGAGAACATTGTTAAATAAAAAAAAAGATTTTTCTTCCATAATTGTATTAATTCCACTCGCTGTGTCTCGCGTAAATAATTAAAAACCCTTTTTCGGAAAATAAAATTCAATTTATCGTCACCAAGCGAGTCAGAATTAAATGTAAAATTGTTATTTTTGGTGATAAGAAGAGATTAAACTCGTGACGTATCGAATTTGTCGAATTATCAAATATTTAACAATTTTATTATTATATTTTCTTGATACGATTATGAAAAATAGAATTGTCAATTGCACTCGTTTCGCGTCAAATTTTTGTAAGAGCTCCGCGGATTTAAAATTTCGCAAAAAAAAAAATGAAAAAATTGGTAGGAAAAACATTTTGACAATATTATTTTTTTTACTTCCCAAAATAAAAAATCTATGGCGACAAAAATTGTTCTAATTACGAGAAATTAAAAGAACTTTAATTAATTTTCTATGCCAAACTGTGAGACGTGAAATTAAATCAAAATTATTTTTGGTATCAAAAAAAAAAAAAAAAAGAAAAATTCTTCTCTCATCGAATTTCTGAATTATGAAATATTCACTAATTATATTTTAATAGCTTCGATCGCGATATGACTACCGAAAAATAGAATCGTCGCTTAAGTTCGTTCATTCGCGTTAAATTTTCATCGCAGGAGAATGGGGAAGAGGGAAGAATTTAAAATTTCGTGGAAAACTCAAAAAGCGTGTCACTTATGAGCTAACGAAAATGCTCGACGTGTCGTAAAAAGGATTTTTGCCGCGGCTTAGCTCGTCTTAAAATTCTCCAATTTCCCTCTCTCCCTCGCATTTTCTCTTTCTCCCGTATGTATAATTCTCGTTCCCTCCCACTCCTCTCGTTTCGTTTCTGGAAATCGAATAAACTTCGTTCGCCCGCGGTCGAGACCAACAGGAGAGACCGAATTCGTGGTAGCGAAACGCGTATTCCCCTGGAATACTCAATGGCCCTCCCAAACGTTTCGTGGAAATTTTTTAAATTCGTATTTATCGATGATCGCGAAAAAAAAGGAAGAGGGAGCAAGAGGGAGAGTTTATGAGAGAGGGAGGGAGAGGGAGAGAGAGAGAGAAGGAGAGAGAACAAAAAAAATAAACAAACATTATTAAACATCGAAATAAATACGTCGATCGATTAATTTGGGATTCTCAATCGCGCGCGGTGGTTTTCTCCTCGAGCGAAACGTCGCTCGAGGCTTTGGCGAATCTTTAATTATTCCTCGAATCGTTCGTACAATTAGTCGTGACAAATTTTTTATCGTATCATCGCGATTTCTCCGTGTCTTCGTACGCCTACGCTCCTCGAATTAACTCTCGATCTACCGTTACAATTTTCAACGATAATGAGCTTTTTTTTTCGTTTTTTGAGAAACGACGAATATTTTTTTTTATTCGAATTCTTTGACTTTTTTCTAGAAGATTGTTTTTTGTAATACGAATATTTGCGAATTGTGAAGAAAAAATTATTTTTTGTACGTAATTTTGGTATATTTAGGAAAATTAATTGGAAAAATAGTGAAAAATCGTTTTTTATCGAACAAAAAAAGAAATCTACCATTTTTTTAATCCGAATTCTTTTTCGTTTTTCTCGGCGACTGGTTTGAATACGAGTATTTATGAATTGTGAAGCAAAAAATGATTTTTTGTTGAAAAATTTGATACATTTAGGAAAATTAATCGGAAAAATAATGAAAAATGGTTTTTTATCGAACAAAAAAAGAAATCTGCCATTTTTTTTATCCGAATTCTTTTTCGTTTTTCTCGGCGACTGGTTTGAATACGAGTATTTATGAATTGTGAAGCAAAAATGATTTTTTGTTCAAAAATTTGATACATTTAGGAAAATTAATCGATAAAATAGTGAAAAATCGTTTTTTATCGAACAAAAAAAGATAATCTACCATTTTTTTTTATCCGAATTCTTTTTTGGTTTTCTCGACGACTGATTTTGAATATGAATATTTATGAATTGCGAAGCAAAAAATGATTTTTTGTTGAAAAATTTGATACATTTAGGAAAATTAATCGGAAAAATAGTGAAAAATCGTTTTTTATCGAACAAAAAAAGAAATCTACCATTTTTCTATCCGCATTCTTTGTCTTTTTTCTCGGCGACTGATTTTTAATAGGAATATTTACGAATTGTGAAGAAAAAATGATTTTTTGTTGAAAAATTTGATACATTTAGGAAAATTAATCGAAAAAATAGTGAAAAATCGTTTTTTATCGAACAAAAAAAAGATAACCTTCGATTTTTTGCAAGTATCCGAGCGAAGGATCGTCTCGTCCTTCTCAGGATGATGAGAATCGTCGCAACGAAAGCAAAACTTGAAAGAAAAATTCACAAATCGCTGAAAAACGTTATCAAAAATTACGATTAAACGATGAATTTTTGATTAATTTCATGTTCTATTTCGATCGCGAGGCACGTTTCGTTTAACGTTTATTTGTGCGATAACGATGTCGCCCGATAAATTCGCGAGGTGGACACGCGGGCGCGAATTGAACGCTGTATAATAGTTGACAAATTGTCGAGCTCTCGGTCGTTTCGCGAATAGTGATAATATAACGCGAGAGATGGATGCTCAGACGGCTCTAAATCTTGTCACGCTTCTCTCCCATACGCCTCGTACGTTTCTTGGCGGAGGCGTCGCGGCAAAAGTAAAAAAAAAAATTCAAAAACAAAAAAAAAAACAAAAAAAAAAGAAACGAAATTCCCCCAGAACTTAGGGAGACTCGACAAACCGAGTGAGTTTCGGTTACGCACGTGTGACGTCGAGAAACCTCTCTTTCCTATGTATATAAATATACATATGTAAATATATACAAATCCCCTAAAAGAGAACGCGAGAGAGAGAGAAAGAGAGAGAGAGAAGCCCTTTATTTAATTGCCGGCTACTTTATGACCCGAGGAAGAAGAGCGACATTTTACGCCCGCGTTCACGAGTCGTGCATTTCTTTTCTCAATATGTTTTCCCATTGCGGCCTCTTTACAATTTTTTTTTCTTGTTGTTTCTCTCATACCACGCTAGAATTTTTTCCTTCTTTTGGAACTAATTTTTACGTCTCGTTTCTCGTAAGAAAGTTTAAGAGTCAATGTTACAGGCGAAAAGCGATTCGAAAATGCCATTCGTACTTTCTCCGGAATTGAGCGTTACAGTTTTGAGGTTATATAAAGAATTATCGCAACAATTTTGGAAAAATACAACGTTCAACCACTTTTTTATATAATTCTCTAGATGCCTTCAAAATTTGAACGCGATCGGTTGCTCGGTTTTGAAGAAAATACGAATCGCATTTTCGAATCGCGAGTCGAAAACGCGATCCGTATATTCTCCGGCACTGAGCAACCAATCGGGTTAAAATTTTCGGAGTATCTAGGGAATTGTGACAAAAAGTGGTTCCAAATATTATTTGTCCAAAATTTTGATAATAGTATTGCAGGCGACGAGTGATTCGAAAACACCATTCGTACTAAAATTTGAACGCGATCGGTTGCTCAGTTTCGAAGAAAATACGAATCGCATTTTCGAATCGCGAGTCGAAAACGCGATCCGTATATTCTCCGGCACTGAGCAACTAATCGGGTTAAAATTTTCGGAGTATCTAGAGAATTGTGACAAAAAGTGGTTCCAAATATTATTTGTCCAAAATTTTGATAATAGTGTTGCAGGCGACGAGTGATTCGAAAACACCATTCGTACTAAAATTTGAACGCGATCGGTTGTTCAGTTTCGAACAAAGTACTTAAATAAGATTCTTCTATTATTCGTTTTTTGTTTTATAATTGTAAATATCGAAACGTCTATTTTTTTGGATGTTTTTCGTACGAAATGAGATCGGTAATTTTTGTTGTTCGACGTTTTTGGGTGGTCGAGATTTTCCGTGTTCAACGACCGAGATTCCGTTTCGTGCGTGCCATGTGTAACGTTAAGCACATTTGCGCGCGCAACTCGTTCTTGGTTAACTCGAATTTACGAGCGTCGCACTTGCCTCGAAGCATTTATTCTCTAACGGTTAAAATCGAATTTTAACTAAATGTGAAAATTGACGAAATTTTGAATTCCCTTACACAAACGCGATTCAAACCTGTCGAATCGAATCTTGTAACAAATTAAAAACCAACGATACGATTTAACTCGCCTTCCAACAACAATTACAATCCCAAAAATTGAAAAACAAAATTTTTGGCTCAATTTTTTTCGATTTTATGAAATTTTATAAACAAAAAAATAATTTTTAGTTATTATTTTTCAATTTTATGAGATTGTGTCGAATATTTCGGACATATTTCGGTTGTGTTTGGCTCGTCGGATTAAAAACTGTTCGACAAGGTGACGAGACGATCGAAAGGAAAAATTGCCCGTTTTTTCTTTCTTATTTCTTTTTTTTTCTTTTTTCGAAACGAGAATCCTGTATTTATAAACGTTATGTATATATTTATGTACGCGCGCTCGCGTGTAAGTACATAACGTATGGAGGGCTTTTAGTTCGCGTGTAATGCGTGCGAGACCACGACAGAAGTGCCCTCGTGGCTGCTGCGAAAGAGCACCGGGTCCTCGAAATTGATGGTTGGCAAATTGGTGGGCGGTTGGAGAAACGTGCGGCGACGGTTTGCGTTCTCTCGTAATGGATTACAACCGGTAGTCACGACGCGCCGCTACGCTATACGCTCGGAATTTTCGACCGGAACCGGAAAAGAAAAGAAGGAACGAAAAAAAAACAACAACAACAACAACAAAAAATTGTTTCTAAACCAATTTTTGTAACTTTACAACAAAATTTATTCAAATAAACAATCGTGATATGAAATATTGATTTTTGACGAATTGTTGTATAGTCTGAGGGAATGTTAACACGAGTAGGGCGATAATAATGGCGAGTCGTTTGAATTTGTCGATGAAAAAGTCGAAAAATTGATATATTTCTGTAAATTGTAATCTATCGAGATTATAATGGTGATATTCTTGTTGGGCGGGAAATTTCCGATTCCGTAACCTATAAATGAACCTTTTTTGGACGACAAAAAATTTTGACCTTGGGCAGGTCACATTCGTGACTTTGGGGAGTCTGGAGGAGAAAAAATGTTGTTTTCGTCCAAAAAGACTTTGTAGCATCATTTCTGAATCGGAAATTTCCCGGGCAATACGAATATGATGAAATAAAGGGATTTTGGAGCAAAAAAATCTGACCTCATCGCCTAGGCGTTTTTTTTGCAGGTCCCTTCCTGTGAGTCCTGAAAATCGCGATTTTTGAAGTGTCGCCACGGCCACAAAAATTAAGCTATCGGGATGATCCTTGGCTGATTATCGAGTGCTCGTAGAGCTCTTCAAAAAGTTATTCGTGACATTTTCTGTCGGACGAACGAGAACGAAGATACAACATTGAAAAAGTCGATTTTTCGAGGTTTCGCGATTTTCATCAAAATCGGCCATATTGTATTCCGGTCAATTTTAATCCTTTCTCAAACTCTAAAACCCTATATCGATCACAAATTTCCCGAAAAACAAGAAAATCATTGTTTAATTTCACAATTTTCATATTCTACCGACCTTAACTGGGTAAATCTTTATTTCAAATATTCAAATTTCCCGCTTTTTTCTCCCAGAATTTTTATCGCTGCAATCTAAACCCATGCGTAAAAGTATCGCGTCAGTATCAATACCTGCACTATAATTGTTATTAACAATCCCAAAAATGTCCTTTTTTTTTTAAAAAATAAATTTATTTTTCCTTTTTTTCCTAGAACGAGGAAATAATTGACAATCTGAAAATACTCGAGGTGTGTGCCCAGTACGAGTCTCGCGAGTCAGTCGCTAAATTAACATGCGTCAAAAGCTAAAAAAGACAGGAAAGAAGAGACAAGGATGAGGAGGAGGAGGAGGAGGAGGAGGAAGGAGGGAAGATCTACGAGTATTTAGGCGGATAATTGCTTTTTTCCTCAACTCGCTGACGACTTTTTTGTCCACAAGCATGAGCCGGTCGGACATCAAAGACCATTTTTTTTTGCTCTTTTCTTTCACTCCCTCGCGAGGCAAGGGGCACTCGAGATTCAAGCGACGAACTCGGAGCAGCCCCTAAAGATCGTCGACGACGTGAGATAAGACGAGTAGAGGGAAAAGAAAGAGAGAAAACAAAAAATAAAAAAAATAGAAACAAACAAAAAAATTACTTCGAAGGATAAGGCTGCGAGAGTCGAGCGAGCAAAGGAGGAGGGGAGTTGGGATGTTGGGCTGATAGCATTCCTCTAATTTGTCGGCTCGTCCCTTTGTCGGCTAATCAATTGAGTTCGTGATTGAAATACGCTACTGCGTTTGAAAAAGGGCGGGGCTTAAAAATTCTGTGCGTACCGGTGTGAGAAGAGAAGAGAAGAGAAGAGAGAGGGAGAGAGAGAGGGAGAGGAATAAAAAGAAAATAAAAATAAAAAAATATCACGTCGCAACGTTTTGCACGCGTGACGAATAGTCGCACGTACTTTTGTTTGGTGAACGTGGAGGAGAGAGAAACATGGAGAGAGTTTTTTCCCCGTTTTTTCTTCGCTTTTTCCACGGACGGTGGCGCCCTCTCCTCCTGTCTTTATCGCAAAATCGAGGCTCCCAGTCCCAGATCTCGGATCGGATGAACGGGCGAGTTTGCATACGCAAACGCAACGCGAGATGGACGCGCGGATCTTAACGAAACACTTCGAAGCGTTTTGAAAAAACGTTTAAAAAAAAAAAAATTTGCAATTTTTGCAATTTTTTGCCGAAATATTTACAATTTATTTTTCTCGAATCTTTCCTCGTCCTGTTCGCGTTGCTTTGGATGAATATCGTTGGAAATGTTTTGCAAAATAATTGTTTGTAAAAGAAATGAATTATTAAAATGTGAATAAAAATTGTTAATCAAATATTGTAAGATCGCTGAAGGGGAAAAGGGGGAGGGGGGTGCAAACAATTGATCGAATCCTTTTTAATTCGATCTCGAAGCTTTCGTTTATTAACGAACAAAATTAATTATTTTACAATGGACGAATGAATAAAAAAAGTGAAATTTGCGTCGTTCGCGAAAATCTCTAAATCGCAACAGATTCGAATATATATAAGTAGATCATCGTTTATTTATCCCACGTTCGAGGATCGTTCATAAGACGAATAATTCCTGAATTATCGCGTGATTCATCGCAACGAGACGATATTCGAGTTTTTGTAATTTCGTTTTTCTCTTTTTTTTCCATTGTTTCCAGTCGACATTCTCGTATACGTGATACACGCTCTCCCTAAATACTGGAAAAACTTATATCTCGTGGCGAAAGAGGGGTGAAAGAGGAGGGGGGGGGGGGGCAGAGACAGGGATGAAATATACGAGAACTCGAGAAGGGACAAAAGATTCGTCGGAAGTGTCGAGTTCGCGTCTCGTACGTACAAATAATCCTGTCGAAGTGTCGTCACGCTTCGTCGGACGCATAAATGCCGGTTGAAATCGTTCGGGCGTGAATTTATGCGCCTTTGCACCGTTCCAACCCGATACGAGAATTCGCGAAGGATTTTCGCACGGCGTCAACCGCGAATCGCGAGAACAGCGAGAAAATTGAAACGATTCGCGATCGATCGATCGGTAGTGATCGGTAGATCGGTATTGTTTTTTTTTGTCTTTTTTTTCCACGATTTATCGTTGGTTCGTCGTTCGGGGATTGAAAAAAAAACGTTCGATCGAGAGAAAGTAGAAAAGTTTTAAGAGAAAATTGAAAACGATCGAGATCGAGATCGACGGATCGTTTGTTTGTGCTCGATATTTCCGTTTTGTTTTTGTTGGTCGATCGGTCGATGGTGTAAAAAAATGAATGTAATGTCGAAGGGAATTTGAAGGACAAGATCGTTATCGATTTTTCGATCTTGTCCCATTTACGTCCATCGATCGATCGATCGATTTTAATCGTGGAGGAATTCATACGTACTTGTTATTCGATCGTCGACTGACCTCGTCGCTGAACCAAGTCGACCACGATTCATCGATAAAACTTATCGATTTATCGATCGTCCTACGATCGATTTAAAAATCGATTCGATAATCGATTATTAATTAATCGATCATCGATTCGATAATCGATTATTAATTAATCGATCGATAAATTTATCCTTTTCTTTATCATTGATTCTCAATTAACGCGTATTCACATATTTCTAATTTAAAAACGATTTTTTTTTTAAATTAACGATTTTATCGAATTTGTCCGATTTGATTTTTGGTCCCAATTTTCGATTTTTTCTTCCTTTACGATTTTTGCGAATCGTTCTTCTTCCTAACACGTTGAGTGAGACATCGGGATTTACATCGCTGCGGGAAATATTTATGCGCTAACGGAGCGAGGAGATATACGAACGGGGTGGTAAAACGAGAAAGCCAAGAGAGCGAGATAAAAGAGGGACGGGCGCGAAACGACGGGGAGATGTATTAAAATGTAAAAGGCATAAAATGTATATATTTGAAAGTTAAATACGAGTAAAAGTCAGACTGTGTATAAGGAGGGTAACCACGCGTTAAAGGGAGCCTTTTCTATATATGTATGTACACAAAGCTCGACCACTGTGAATTATTTTATTCACGATTTTCACCCCCCCCCCCCCACCGCCCGCCCTTCTGCCCTGCCTCTCTCAAATCATATGCAGCTAAACGAAATTAACAACGACTCATAATTTCATTGAGACAAAAATCATTATCCAACTTGGGTTATGTAAACAGACATTCGTAAAAATATAATATCGCTGGGAAATACGTTGAAAGAAAAAATACACGATGAAAATTAAGGAAAATTGATCGTCGATGTGAGAATTTCAATTATTAAATTGATTTGTATATATGATTTAAATAAGACGTAATAATTAATGCTCGTCTCGATGATTCGAAGCTTTTATTGAAATCTGATGTCGTGGTTAATTTTAAAAATCGTTTTTCTCTCGTGACAATGAATCGTGTCAATCGTACCAAATTTATGTATTTATTTATTTATTTAGTTAATTAGTTAATTAGTTAATTAGTTAGTTAGTTAGTTAGTTAGTTAGTTAATTCGTTATTTAGTTATTCAGTTACTTAGTTACTAGTTAGTTACTTAGTTAATTAGTTACTTAGTTAATTAGTTATTTAGTTATTTAGTTACTTAGTTACTTAGTTACTTAGTTATTTAGTTACTTAGTTGCTTAGTTACTTCGTTACTTAGTTAATTAGTTAGTTACTTAGTTAATTAGTTATTTAGTTACTTAGTTACTTAGTTAGATCATTACTTAGTTACTTAGGTACTTAGTTACTTAGTTAATTAGTTAGTTACTTAGTAAAAAAAAAAAAGAAAGTTACTTAGTTACTTAATTACTTAGTTAGATAATTACTTAGTTACTTAGGTACTTAGTTCCTTCGTTACTTAGTTAATTAGTTAGTTACTTAGTTAATTAGTTAGTTACTTAGTAAAAAAAAAAAAGTTACTTAGTTACTTACTTACTTATTTAGATAGTTACTTAGTTACTTAGTTACTTATTTATTTATTTAGTTGCTTAGTTACTCAGTTACTTAGTTAGTTATCAATTTTTATCAATATTAGCCTGCAACATCTCATGGCACGCGATCCACGATAGGACGTCGGGGTAATGGACTCGTTTAAAAAAATTATCGTTTTCTTTTTGTTTTCCCCCATGGTCGTTGCAAACCACCAAATTTTCAACGCGTTAAAAGTGAGAACCGCGCGCCTCGCGAGAGGCAGATTTGTGCGAGAGAACGAGCAACGAACGAGCGAGAGAAGCTAAACGGGCCATTAGCTCGTCGAGGAGGCGAAGCGTTAAAAGAGCAAGAATAAGAGACTAAAAAAGCGAAAAAGAGAGATGTCCAACTATTAATACGTAAATTAATCTGGCAAGACGCGACGCCTCGCTTTTCGTTGTCAAGTTTTCCTCTCTCTCTCTCTACCTCGTTCTTCGTCAATTTGACGTCGACGACGCCCACCCTTGACGACGTGTTTCTCCCAAACTCTCATTCTTATTTTTCTCAAAATTCTTCTCGTTTTTTTTATTTTATTTTTTATTCGCCATTTTCGTCCTCAAGTTCAAAAGATTTTCGTCCGCGAAAATAAATCTAATTCGCCAATATTCCCATTGCATTTTCGATGAAAAGACCTTTTTCTGCTTTTTCCATTTTCAAAAAAAAAAAAAAGACAAAAACAACCAAAAATTTATCAAAAATTAACGTTTCATTTTTTTTCAGCCAGCTCCTCGTTAATGTCAATAATTATCGTGAATGAAGAAAGAAAACAATTAAAAAAAAATAAAAAATTAATTTTTTAAGTACGTTTTGAAAAATTATTTTTTTTGGGTTTTTTTTTCAGGCGCCATTTTTTGCGACTTTTCGCTTCCACCCTCTGTCTCTCTCTCTCTCTCCTCCTTCTATCTACTGGCTCGTCTTAATTCGCATTAAGTCCCGGCGTATAGTTGTAAACAGCGTCACGATAGAATAATCTCGTTAGCATAATCGCGTCACGCCGAGATTCGTCCACAAATGAATGTCTGCGTGAATGTGTATACAGGAAGAACCTCGTACTCTCTCGTCTCACGTAGCTATCATCCCCGTTTTGATTTTACGGGTGGTTTCACCCCTCGGGACAACCCCATACATATATACATATATACCGTGTCTACTTTCAGGGGCGTTCCTTCCACGAATTATTATTATCGTTGTTATTATCATTATTAATATTGCGATTAAAAAAGATTATTCAAATACGAATTAAAATTAATTATTACAAAATGATAAACAAAAAAATTCTAATACCAAATATCTTATTAATGTCCCATTAATGTTCCAAATTTTATCAAAATTTGTCCAAAACATTTATTATTTATTACATTTATTTTTTTCATCGTTAGTTTAATTTTTAGTCCCATTATTATTATTATTATTATTATTATTATTATTATTATTATTATTATTATTATTACGATTAAAAAGAATTATTAAAATTCTAATTAATTTTTGCACAATGATGAACAAAATTCTAATTCCAAATGTTATTAATCTTCCATTGAGGAAATAATGTTCCAAAGTTTATAAAAATCTGCCCAACACATTTATTATTTATTACATTTCTTTTTCTCATCGTTATTTTTATTTTTAGTCCCATTATTATTATTATTATTATTATTATTATTGACGTTATTATTATCATTATTATTATTACGTTTAAAAAAAATTATTAAAATTCAAATTAATTTTTGCAAAATGATGGAAAAAAATTCTAACATCCAAATATTATTAATCTTGCATTGAGGAAATAATGTTCCAAATTTTGTAAAAATCTATCCAACACATTTATTTTCATCGTTATTTTTATTTTCAGCTCCATTATTATTATTATTATTACTCTCGAAATACGAATCAATTTTTCCACAGTGAATAAAAAAACGATCTAACCTTATAAAAATTATTCATCACCCTAGATCCAACCTCGCACACGTTTCAAAATAAAAGGAAACAAAAAAACAACCAGAAACCGTCCATCGTCCAACGCAAATTCTACTTACACGATCGATTTCGTTGGTCGATTTAGAAACGAGAAACGTTTGTTACGAACCGTACGACCAAGGGGTAGTTTACAAAGCACACCCTGTGGCAGACTTCTCTCTCTCTCTCTCTCTCTCTCACTCTCAAGAGAGCAATGCGAGGGTGCAAACATCAACCCCGTCTGACAATAGAAACGTTAACCGAGCACGAGAATTCGCAACGCTTGTCATTTCGTTTGACTCTGCGATACGATCGTTGCTTGACGTTTACCGAAGAGAAAGAGAGAGGCAAGATCAAGAATACATACACATATATAGATTATGATGAAAATGCTTATCGAGCTATGAGAAAATTCCCTCGAGAGCCCGTTGTCGCGTCAAACGTCCGTCACACCAATTACTTATGATAATATCGCCCGAATGACTTTGGCTCGATGTAAATTTCATCGACTACCGAGATAATGGAAGCCAGACGACATGGATTATATGTTGAGAGGGTGAAGGGTGTAGGAAGATTTTATTTTCCTCGTTGGCTCGATATGTTTCTATATAGAATAGAAAAAGTTATTTAACGAATCGTTCGTAAGGGTTGGTTTCTTTATAAAGACAAAACTCAAAGGGAAAATTAATTTTTCATCAACTTGATATAAATTATGTTTTTTGGTTTCTGAAACTTATCGTATTTGAATTTTGGATTCGTTTTTTCACAGATGAGAATTGATTTTCGTGATTTTGTATTTAATTAATTTTTTTTATTGATTGGTAATTAAAGAAATTAATTAAGGAATTGATAAGGAAATAATTTAATTCAAGGTCTTGATAAAATTGTGGGTTTGTTTTTAATTGAATTTTACTGGATTGGGATAAGGGATGGGATAAAGATCGAGATTTTTTTCTAAGGGTTGGGGGAGATTTAGGGGTGAGAGATGGGCTCACCCCTAAATTCGTATCTGGACTTTGGATTCATTTTTTCACAGATGAGAATTGATTTTCGTGATTTTGTATTTAGTTTATTTTTTTTATTGATTGTTAATTAAAATAAAGTAATTAAAGAAATTAATTAAGGAATTGATAAGGAAATAATTTAATTCAAGGTATTGATAAAATTGTGGGTTTGTTTTTAATTGAATTTTACTGGATTGGGATAAGGGATGAGATAAAAATCGAGATTTTTTTCTAAGGGTTGGGGGAGATTTTAGGGGTGAGAGATGGGCTCACCCCTAAATTCGTATTTGGACTTTGGATTCATTCTTTCACACATGAGAATTGATTTTCGTGATTTTGTATTTAATTTTTTTTTTTATTGATTGGTAATTAAAAAAAAGGAATTAAAGAAATTAATTAAGGAATTGATAAGGAAATAATTTAATTCAAGGTATTGATAAAATTGTGGGTTTGTTTTTAGTTGAATTTTACTGGATTGGGATAAGGGATGAGATAAAGATCGAGTTATTTTTCTAAGGGTTGGGGAGATTTAGGGGTGAGAGATGGGATAATTGTTAATGGAGTCTCGTGGTCACGTCGTTTTGATTTTATCTTGCTAATTTTAGGGTGAAGATCGTGCTTCGTTGATTTCTTTAAAAATTTGGAATTTTTTTTTTATTCCATGAACAATTTCTTTTCGATTAAGTTTTTTATATTTTTATATGGACGATTGCCCTTTTGGCACTGTAGAACGCGAGGACAAAGCGAGAAATGGTTACGTAAAATTGTCGTACCATTAGAGGGTTTTTTTTTACCCCCTTTGGGGGATTGATCTTCTCTTTTCTCCCCCCCCCCCCTTCGCTCAGCTAGCCCTTCATCCCGTTTTCAACAATCGACCCTTCAACCCCGCGAAAAACAATCTCGCTCTGCTTTTTCATCCCTCTCGCTCTCGCCACACCCCCGGATGTCAAAATATGACGGCTCCCCGACACTTTACGCTCACAAGGGACTCGGCGAACCGAAATTACTAACGCGAAAAGCCGAACGATAATTGAAATAAATTCGCAACGGTGAATTATTTGATTTTTTTTTTCCAACCGAGGAGTTTGAAAAAAAAATTTGTTTTGTACAATTATTCTTAACTAAATAGAATTAAATTTGTATCACATTTGTATAAAATTTAATTTAATAAAAAAAAGCAAAGCCAGATGGAAATTTCGAAATTAGGAATATAAAGAATTTTTTATTTTTTATTGCATTTATTATTCGAGTACGAATGTGCGAGAATTGTTTATAAATTTATTAAATGAACGGTAGATAACGAAGAAACCGATCGTACGACTGAATTGCATTATTATTGAGTTAGCGGCGACATCTGACTTTCGATTTTGTAAGATTTTGAAGGTGTTGACCTTGACAACTAGAGATAAGGAAGGAATTTACAATTGGAGATAATTAAGGAGCGCTATTCGAGATCGTCGTTAATTATCACGACTGATAGTACAGCGATTGAGAATAATTCATAAATTGATTATTTATTTAGAATTTATTTAATATTTGTTTGTTAGATTTCTTATCGACCTATTAATTGTGATATAGAGCGTTGTAGTAATTAAAAAATAACGACCAGCCTAAATTCGAAGTACGACGTTGCACTCGTAAATCGAAGTATAAATAACGTTGTGCAAAAATATCAAAAAGCGAACGTATCGCTTAAATGTCAGGTTCGCTTTTCACGGCCTTGATGTTTGTTTTGTGCAGGTGATGATAGCTCGGCAACACTCTTATCAGAAATTCGAGCTGGCATCCTTGAGGCTGGAATGAAATATCTTGTTGAATCTATGTGTCTTATTGCATGGATTATGAAGATGGAATAAACATTCTTTTTAGTAAAAACCTCTTTTATTTGTCTCCCTCAACGCATACAATGAGCCATATATACTTGCTAAAGTTTCTAATTCTTTTTCAGTATGTTTAAAGATTTTACTTTCAACACCAACTTTGAATCTCAATAATATATTTCTTTGTAATGGAACGTACTTTTTGTTGTCGCAAAGCAAAGCAATTGACAAAAAAATCTTTCAACATACTGAAAAAAGAAGAAAAATGTTTAACAACCATTTTGGCTTCGTACGCGGTATGGGATCTCTAGGTTTTTAAAATTAATCAAGAGTCAATCAAGAGTTGAGAAAACCCGAATTTTTATGTTTTCCTACGACTCTCGACTAAAGAACATATATTCGCAATGTAGGAAGGCATTATCGCATTCGATAATTTATGGTATAGTTGGCCTTCGGGCTCAGGCGCTCGGTTTATTTTCAAGACAGGAAAATGATAGAAATTCTCACTCACGTTTGGCCTATCGTTCATTTCTCTTCGTTGACAATCACTGCCATAAATTATCGTATTTTCTGGCACGACTTCGTGTTCGAGCATCGAACAAGCAGCACCAATGACACATCCGTTGGTCAGTTCTACTCGATTACTCACCAAGGCTGCAAAAAAAATACAGGGATCAGTTATTAGCAATGATAATGACAAAATTTTTCTTCCTTCACTGGAATATTCTTTCAAAATATTCACGGTCTATTCATATTTTACCTTTTGTTTCAAGTATATTGTTATCGCCGACTTTGAGTGCCTCGCACGTTGAATCGATCTCGAAAACATTATGATTTCCTATAATCTGAGTCTGCGGATTGCCTAAATCATTGTTGTTGGGCGAGGAACGATTTATTATAGTTGCCATTTCCTCAATAATATTGCCCTCTCCGATTATTATGGGACCCGCTTCGGCGATGATATTTGCACGAGGATGGATCACAGTCTTTTTACCAATTGTTATATCGCCTTTCAAAATACTCTCGAGGCATACAACAGCCCCCGCAGCGATTTTTACACTGTACCAAGAAGAAACGATGAGTTATTTTAATAATACATTAGAAATATGGTAATACATCAGGAAAAAGTGGGTCGACGACTATCGATGAATGTTTCCAATGAAATTATAAATCTTATCTCCTATCTTATTTCTATTCAATCTCTCCAATAATCTAGACATTCTTAACCTCACAAAGTTTATTCACCGAATGTTTGTTGAAATAAACGAAAATCCTAACCTAACCTCACTCCAGACAACATCGTAATACTCGTAGAGGTCTTCAGTAATAAGTGACTAACAATACTTTTATCAATCGCAAAGTAATAATGGGAAATGAAAGAATAGCTCGTTACCTTGATCGACGATTGATCGTTCCACCAGGAGCTAAAACGTCTGACATTTCGATGAATAATGAACAAACCGAAATAACGTTCCAACCGTATTTACAAATACACTAAACGTCAAAAATTGGGGCAGACACCTAACGCGACGACTACAGCCATACCAGATGGGATGGTAAGTGCCACGCTTCACACTCATTGCGCAGGACCGCTCGGAAGGCATGCGCTAGTTAAAAGCGTCGAATGGAGGGGGGAGATAAGTGCCACACTTCACACCTATTACGCTCGGAAATGGCGCGTTATTCAAAAACGTACAAATGAATATCTAGCCTAGCCACTGTTATAACACTATTAAAACAAAATAAAAAAAACTTATTCCTCAAACAATCGAATATTGTACGATATCTTGACCCAACAACGTTATATTTCTATCCACTAATAAATTTAATTCCTAAAAATAACTCTAACTTCGTATTTCCTCGTAACTTTAACATCGCAATAGTTCTTTTCCATTATAATAAATATCACAAGGTCACAAAATTTTTTTTTATTGCACAACGAGAAATCGAATGTCGTCATTGTCTTGACTGTCCTCACTTGCGAAATAATGTATGTAAGACGTATTATTCCGAACATATGTAGAAAAACAAAGAGAACGAAAAGAAAAAGAAAAATGGCGTATAAAGGTGTGCGTTGGAGTCGAAAGCTGCGGTCCTTCTTGATGGCTTCTTATTTTTCTGGCTAATACAACAGAAGAGCCGACACGTATCGGCTTGTATGCACCATAAAGGAAGTCTTATTAGACAATGGTCTATTTTTGCAACTACGTGCTAGTTCATTGAGTGAACGAGTCACACTATATATACATATATATAGTGACACCTGCGCTAAATATATATATATATATATATATGCACACAATGCCATAATACTCAGCTACGTAACATCGTATTGGAAGCGTCTAACAAAAGAATACATATCGCATATAGATTTCCAGGTCGTAGGAGAAAGTCTTAATAATTATTTTGTCAAGAAAATTTCAAAAATTTTAAAAATAAACCTACGCTATTTTTTTATTAACTTTTTATCGAATAAAAGACAAGATGGTCTGAAAATTCGATTAATCGAATAACGAAGAATTCGAAGCAATTTTATAAATCAATTTTCGAATGCAATAATAAATAAAAATTATTTTTGTTGAAAAAATTTATAAAGTTACGGGACAAAAAAAAATGATAAAATATTTCTGTCTTGAATAATTTCAAACTAAACCTACGCCATTTTTTATTGACTTTTTATCAAATAAAATACAAAATATGATTCAAAAATTTTATAAATCAATTTTCAAACCCAACGATAAATTTTTTTTTTGTAATTAAGAAAATTGATAAATCCATGAGAAAAAAATGATAAAATATTCCTCTCTCGACAAATTTCAAACTAAACCTACGCCATTTTTTTTATTAACTTTTTATCAAACAAAATACAAGATATGATTAAAAAATTGTATAAATCAATTTTCGAACCCAACGATAAATTGTTTTTTTATAATTAAAAGAATTGATAAATCCATGAGAAAAAAAATGATAAAATATTCCTCTCTCGAATAATTTCAAATTAAACCTACGCCATTTTTTTATTAACTTTTTATCAAACAAAATACAAGATATGATTCAAAAATTTTATAAATGAATTTTCAACCCCAACAATAAAATTGTTTGTTTATAATTAAACAAAATTGATAAATCCATGAGAAAAAAAAATGATAAAATATTCCTCTCTCGAATAATTTCAAACTAAACCTACGCCATTTTTTTTATTAACTTTTTATCAAACAAAATACAAGATATGATTAAAAAATTGTATAAATCAATTTTCGAACTCAACAATAAAATTTTTTGTTTATAATTTTAAAAAATTGATAAATCATGAGAAAAAAGTGATAAAATATTTCTGTCTTTCGTCGATGTTCGATCCCCGTCGTTAATTAAGGCGTACCGAAACGAGATCGACAATACGAAACGTAATTTGAATTTAATTTCTATCGAAATTTTTTTTTCCTTGTTTCTTTGTCTCTCTTTATCGGTGATTTCCTTATCTCGGTAATTAAATAGGATTGCCTCGGTCTCGAGCCCCACGTGTGATTTATTTTTTATTGCATCCCCGTATCGCAGCACTATCTCGGTTAATATCAAGCGTCGTATTTGCTGTCTGGTGCCAGAGTAACTTTGCCACCGCCTGTGTGTGTCCCCCTTCCTCTTCTTGTTCTCTCGATGGTGAAGAGAAAATAAAATCGTTAAACATTACGGAAAGAGAACGATGGAGCTTTAGCCTAATTGCAGCGCGACAAACAGAAACTGATATTTTTACGATATCCGTGTCACGATTTTATCTCGCTCGTTGCGCAATATTCGGCGATGGAGTAATCGTGAAACGACTTTTTTTTTGTTTTCATTATTATTTCTTTTTTCTCTCTCTCTCTTTTTTTTTCCAGGAATATTCCTCATCGCCTCGCGAAAATTTCCACGTCGATAACCGATATTAATTAATCGGACTTTAGGATTATACAGAAATATCGATATCGATTCGTTAAGGCGATAACATTTTTTTTTCTTTCGTTCTTTTTTTGAGAAGAATTTTTGTAAAAAAAATAATTGAGAGAATTTTTATCGCAATCGATTGATACAGGATCGATTGATTAAATGTAAATTAATATTGAGAATAAATTTGTGAATACATTTTTTCATTAACGACGATTTTAATGATAAAATTTTTTTTTTCGAGCAAATGAAAATTCAATTAATAAAATTAACAAGACGATTAATTAAATCGAGTATTGTTTTTAGGCTTGAAAATCCAATTGAAATATGAAAGTACGAATAAATTTTGTCAACGACAAATTTTAATCGAAAATAAAATCAAAATGAATATTAACAATAAATTTGTCAATAAATTTTTGCATTAGTCAAGATTTTAATTAAAAAAAAAAAGATTTTCTCGAATAAATCAAAATCCAACTAATAAAATTAACACGAAGTTTATTTCCAATATTAAAAATCGAATTGAATTACAAAATGACGAATAAATTTTCTCAACGACAAATTTTAATTGAAAAAAAAACAAAATGAATTACAAAATTACGAATAAATTTTCTCAACGACAAATTATAATTGAAAAAAAAATCGAAATGAATATTAACAAAAAATTTATCAATATATTTTCGCATTAGCCAAGATTTTAATTAAAAAGAAAAAGATCTTCTCGAATAAATAAAAATCCAACTAATAAAATTAACACGACGATTATTTCCAATGTTGAAAATTGAATTGAAATACAAAATTACGAATAAATTTTCTCAACGACAAATTTTAATTGAAAAAAAAAATCGAAATGAATATTAACAAAAAATTTATCAATAAATTTTCGCATTAGCCACGATTTTAATTAAAAAAAAAGATCTCGAATAAATAAAAATCCAACTAATAAAATTAACACGACGATTATTTGCAATGTTGAAAATTGAATTGAAATACAAAATTACGAATAAATTTTCTCAACGACAAATTTTAATTGAAAAAAAATAAAATGAAATGTTTCTACGTGCTCGGGCATAACGCGTCTCGAGAATCTCGTGCGTCGACTCCCTTTTGCGTCTCGTCACCCGAACGTATGGTCGGCTTCGTGTTTTATGGTGTTTAGAGACCGTGCGCGCATAACGCCACGAGAGAGACGACGAGGGGTAAGAAATATGCAAAAGTCATTTATACGCGTTAAGCGCGTTGCACACACGCGTATATGCACAAGTGCAGGTCGAGTTCAGCGTTCCTTCCGTTCGCTGCTGGTTGGCACCGTCCTAATCAACCGTGCAAGAGGTCATTGACCTCGTCGCAAAGTTTGAAAAAAAAAGACAAAAAACGAAAACAAAAAAACGATACAAAAATTTCATAAACCAAAATATTTTCAATTTGCCACGTTTCTTTCTTCAAATTTCTTTATCACTCTTTGAGAAATTCTCATCTTTCCTTGGTTCCTTTTTTTATCAAAATTTGTTTTGAAAATTTTAAAATCGAATTTTTTTTCCTTTTCTTTCCTCTCGAATATTAACAAAAACAAAATATTTCAGGCTGTCGTATGGATCGATGCGAGATCTGTTCCAGATCCAGGCGCAAACTTACCGATTCTGCAAAATTTGTCAGTTTTGAAAGTTGTAAAAAATTTTTTTGTAAATAAAAAAATTTTTTGAATTTTTTTTATCGAGAGAAGAAATTGTTGATTTAGGCGGCGTCCACAAAGAGAGCAACTCCATGACAGTGTCTTTATAACCATACTGTCGATGGATAGCTCTCTTCATCGCACTCGCCTTCTTTTCTTTCCCTCGTTACGAATTTATACGAAATAAATTCGATCCATCGATTAAATTCAAGTGTAAAGCTGTCGATATCGATAAGAAAAATAATAAACAATAATAAACAATAACAATAAAAATAAATAATAAATAATAAATAATAAATAATAATAATAAATAATAATAATAACAATAAATAATAATAATAATAATAATAATAATATACATTTAAACATAAAAATTGTGTGTAAAAAAAAGTTATTACTAATAATTATTAATTATGATTAATAATTTTCGATCGTTATTAATTAATTAGGCAATCGTTAATTTTTCAATAATTAATTATAATTCGTCTCGTGAAAATTTACATATTTTTTTTTTTTTTTTCATTGCCCGGTGTCGTTTTTTTCGAACGCTTTCTTAGGTTATAAAAATCCTCGAGGGGGCCGCGCGTATCGTCGCGGCACCTTGCGGTCATTTATCGTACCGGTGTTAGCCCGCGACGTGGTCGATTAGCGCGTCGACCGATCGAAAACCGATCTCTCTTCTCTCCCTCGTGCAACTTCGCTCGTCGTACACGGTTTTTTTTTTAATATAAATTTACATTTAATGACGCGACAATACGACAATAAAAATGAATGAAAATAATAAATAAATTCATAAAATAATAAATAATAATCACTGGTAAAAAAAATGTTTTAATTAAAAAAAAATCACATTTTGATTTTGTTCACCTCGAAATACGAATTTTCCTATCGAATTATCGAATATTTCATTCACGATCTTGGACAACAACAAAAAAACGTTTTCATAAATTCGTTTTATAAAAAAAAACTGTCACAATTTAAAAAAAGAAACAAAAAAACAGCAAAAAACAAAATCTCAATTTCAATGCACGAATTAAATATTACGATTACGTTTCCTCTTAATCTTCAACGATCCCACGTTTACTCTCTCTCTCTCTCGCCATTCTCAATCCCAGCGACGAAAGAGCAAAAACTAAAATCCCCAAAAAAAAAAATCCAAAAATTACATAAAAAAAACAAAAATTTCAAAAATCAAACCCAAAATTTCTAAAAAATAAAAAACCGTGAATCGATAAACGACGATCGACGAACTTTCTTCCTCGAGATGCGAAGCGCGACTTGAGACCACGAGGCGTTTCACGACCCCCTTAAGCCCCCCCCTCCTCCACCTGCTCCTCCCTCCCACCCCCCTCCTCCTCCTCCTCTTTATCCTCCATCTCGACACGCGGGCTTTTTCAAATCGCGTTTTTTAACACCGTCGACGTAAAGTAAACACTCTGGCCACACTCTCCTCCCCCTCCCTCTCTCCCCCCACCCCTCCCCCCGCCATCTCCGACAATTTTTTTTCTCTCCATCTACCGGTCCTAACTTTACGTAAGAAACACCACGGACTCGTTAAATTCGTTTCAACGACGTTGTCTCGATTATCGTCTCGCTTCTAATGTCTGAACAAACGAGTAAGACGAAGAAACGTTTTTTTTTTGTTTTTTTTTTCTTTTCTTTCTTTCTTTATCCGACAACGTTTTATATAGCTGCGGACACATACTCGTTTCGTAGGTGGATGCACGTGTGTAAAATTGTCTCCATCCCCCCTCCCTGCCCCCCTCCCTCACTGTTGCCCTCTTTCGATCAACCCCCTTCCCCCTCCCCCTCCCATCTTTCTCATTCCTCCATCTTACTTTTTTCTCTCTGACATTATTATTTGTTCAGATGATATTTTCACCTGTTACGGAACAACTGCTTAAACAGTCGATACTATTCTCGTCATTTATTCGTAGGAGGTTAACACACAATTTTACACGTGGCCCAGTTAAAATGGAAACAATTTTGTAAGGAAAATATTAATTTTTGGGTCGATGGAAAAAAATTTGATTCTTTTCTTTTTTAATATTTATTTGATCTTGGTATCGAACGTAACTGATATTGTAAATAAAACAAAAAAATTTTGTTACGAGAAAAATTTGTAATTTTTGGATCGATGGAAAAATTATTTTTGCTTTTTTTTTTGTTATTTATTTCCTCGATCTTGGAATCGAACGTAACTCTCCTGTTTTTGGAGGAATTGATGAAAAGATTTATTCGCGAAGAGACGTGTGAATAGAGAGTTGAATCGATTATTGAAAAAAATTTTTAAAAAGAATAAAAATTTTTCGTTAAAATGATTTTTGTAAATTTTTTGTTTGTAGACAAAATTAAAAAAAAAACTCGTTAAATAGAAAAAAAACGTATCGTCATTATATTTTCTTTAGAACAAAATTGTTTTCTCAAAACATTCGCATTTACTTGTTTTATTTTTCTTCTTCCTCGTTTTTTTTTTTAGTTTCTCAATTTTTCAACTTTACTTCCCTCGCTTTTTTTTTCTCCGCGCGGTTTTATCGTTCAAAATTCCACGTATACATATATATATCTCGATCGACAACGCGAAGATCGAATCGTACACGTCCAAGAGAATTATCGAAGATAACGAAAAAAAAAAATTGCTCTTCGACGAATGAAAAAAAAAAAAATTCTTTTTTTTTTTTCATTCAATACACAAAAACCATTCGACCCAAATATTTCGTTTCTCCTTGTGCTTCCAGCTTTTTTCCCCTTCTCCTACTCCCTTTCACTACCCCCCCCCCCTCCTTCCCCCACCCCAAGTTTTTCTTTTTTCATTTTTTAGGTTAATTTTTTTTTTGTTTGTACAGTTTTCTCATGCGTCTTATTTTCCCTCCAGTTTTCCATAAACCGGTGTCGAATCGCGCTCGCTTCTTCACATATTCTTCAGACGCATGTGTGTGTATGTGTGTGCGTGTGTGTGTAGATAGAGGAACACACTCACACTTTTTTTTTTTTTTTTTTTTTTTTTTTTATAAAACATACGTACCTGCCTCGCGCGAAGCCAACTCATCGTACGTTACGAGCGAAGAAGCTGATAAGATTCCATCGTCGAGTCGTCGAGTCGTTACACATCGATAAGAGGAAATGAAAGAAAGAAAGAAAATGAAAAAAGAGGGAAGCAGAGAAAAAACGAGAAATTATTATTTTCGATTGAAAAGCGAAATAAGAAGAAAACAATTTTTTTTTTGCCAGATTTTGCAAAAGATTTTCAACTATTGTTATTTGTTTCGTTTTTTTTCTCGATCGAGATATTAAGAGCAAAAAAAAGAAGAAAAAGAAAAGAAACAAAAATCAGAACACTTGGAAATTCGTCTTGATTTTTCCTTGTCTCGATCGATCGTCGAAAAAAAAGAAAGAACAAAAAAAATGATTGACATTATTATTATTATTATTATTTTATTTGCAACGAATTATTTTTAGAATTTTTTCTTGTTTTTTTTTTTTTTTTCACGAAGTTAAATAAACAAAAATTTGTGGTTTTGTCGTTGAGAAGAGAATTATACGGACGTGAGAAGATTATATTTAAATCGAGAGGAAAAAAAAAGGAAAGTTTTGAAGAATTTTTTTTTTTTTTTTTTTTTTTTTTTCAAATCGAGATCGGTCAGAAATTTTGAAACGGCGCGAGAGAATTATGCGCGTTAGTCGGTGAAACGCAAAAGTCGATCGCAACGCGTGTCGTCAATCCGAGTCGAAGGGAACGATCCCTTATCAGGTTTTACCCGCGGGCGAGATATGATAACGCGTATGATCGTGATAACGTGGAACGATCGTGCGGCAGGTACACCACCGAAAAAAAAACGAAAAAAATCCTCCCTCCCCCCTCCCGGATATTCGTCGACGAGTGGAAGAGAAGAGACGAGGTGAACGAATGAAACGACAAAAATTCTTCCATTTTCGACGATAAGGAATATCCGGAAGAAAAAAACGACGATTCGAGAATCGATCGAAAAATATTTTGAAAAAAAATGCAAAAATTACAAACAAAAAAAACAGAAAAAATCAACATTCGTTCAAGAGTGAACGAATGAAAGGACGAAAATTCTTCCATTTTCGACGATAAGGAAAGATATCCGAAAGAAAAAATCGACGATTCGAAAACCGATCGAAACAAAATTTGAAAAAAATTGCAAAAATTATAAAAAACAAAAATATAAAAATTTGTTGAAGAGTGAGCGAATGAAACGACAAAAATTCTCCTATTTTCACTGATAAGGAAAGATATCCGAAAGAAAAAATCGACGATTCGAGAACCGATCGAAAGAAATTTTGAAAAAAAATTGCAAAAATTAAAAAAAAAACAAAAAATATAAAAATGCGTTCAAGAGTGAGCGAATTCAACGACAAAAATTCTCCCATTTTCATTGATAAGGAAAGATATCCGGAAGAAAAAAACGACGATTCGAAAATCGATTGAAACAAATTTTGAAAAAAATTGCAAAAATTAGAAAAAAAAAACCAAAAATATAAAAATTTGTTCAAGAGTGAGCGAATTCAACGACAAAAATTCTCCCATTTTCATTGATAAGGAAAGATACCCGGAAGAAAAAAACCGACGATTCGCAAAACCGATCGAGACAAATTTTGAAAAAAAAAAACGCAAAAATTAGATCAAAAAATTCTCAAACTTGAAAAAAATTACAAATAAATTTCAAAACAAATAAATAAAAAAACAAAAAACCTACCCCAAAGTTCACCCAAAAATCGTCAAAAGAAATATATTTAAACGATTTTTCTCCAACAAAATGTAAAAAAAAAAATCTTTTTTTCCCTCGTCGTCGTTGCACCGATCTTACGTAATTACGAACCGATAGAAAACCAGCCGATTTAATCGTCACGTGCGATTCTCACGCCCCAACGATCGTAAACCAGCGAAGAAAAAGTTTCGATCGCTCGAAAACTTAAATCGCAGCAAAATACGCCAAAAAAAAGAAAAAATCGCGAACGCGACAAAAAATCACGAATTAACCATAACAATTTTTGTTATTCCCCTCCCTTCGATCGATTTCTCTTTTTTCCACAAATATTTCTCAATTTTCCTCATTCAAAAATTAATTTTCATCTCGCCCTCTCGTCCCTCAATTTTACTCACCCTTGATCCATCGTTATCGACTCGTCGACGAATAAATAATTAACAACGATTTTCACGATCGAGAATCACGATCTCTCGTATGTCCAAAAATCGTCCAAAAAAAAACAGGAAAAAAAAATCGGATTTTACTATCTCTCCTCGCACTCGCGGATCGGAAGTGCGCGTGAACAGAGCGAGAGAGAGAGAGAGAAGAAATTTGTTTAAAAAATCAAAAAAAAAAAAAAAAAAAAATTCGTACCAAGACCGATTATTAAAACGAACCAAACGAGAAGCTCTAGAACGAGTGACGTGGACGTGCGAGGTGCGTTCGTTCATATACCTTTTCTAACCACCTGACGTCACAGGCACATTTCTTATCAAGCGACACGACCAACCAATGTATATACATATATGTGTATGTCTGTGTATATATATATATATATATATATATGGACTTGGAGATATATGGGGCGTTTCATGTCGAATCGATCAAGATCTTCAAAATAAATTTTCAGGTGGGGGGTAAAAATTGTTTAACAATGTTTACCTTCAGAAAATAAACTCCATGATTTATTACAGATTTTTTACATTAAGGATATTCGAATTGTATAATTGTGTGACGTGATTCGAGAAAAGAGAACTGGGAGGAAAAAAAATTTTTGGTTCAATTTTCAATAATTCATATCTTGTAAAATTATGTAGATAAGGTATTTATGATTGCAGCAGGGGAAAGAACAGTTCGGAAATTTATAGTATAAATGAGCATAAAATAATCTAAAAATTGAATTTTTGTCTCGTGGGTCAATTTTCTCGGATCGTGTCGCGTAGTTTTGTCAGTTTTTTTGTTACGAAGTTGATCTTTTTGGAAATTTAAACGAATTGGGGAATATTAATTTAATTAATGAATTTAATTTAATAAATAAATTTAATTTAATAAATAATATCGTTGATCTTTTCGGAAACAAAGCCGATGTTTTCGGAAATTTAAACGAATTGGGGAAATATTTATTTAATAAATTTAATTTAATTTAATTAATAAATTTAATTTAATAAATAATATCGTTGATCTTTTCGGAAACAAACTTGATGTTTTCGGAAATTTAAACGAATTGGGAAAAATTTAATTCAATTAATAAATTTAATTTAATAAATAATATCGATAGATTTTGAACGGTTGGACAAAATAAAAATTTTCTAGAAAATCAAGATCTTCGAAAAACATTTTCAAGCTAGGCACAACAATTTTTTAACAATAGTAACTCCTAGAAAAACCAACTCCCAGATTGATTACAGATTTTTAAAACAATAAACGTCCGGATTATAAATAGTTTGTCACTTTTTAGTTAAAAAATTAATTTTTTTGAAACTTAAAAGAATTAGGAAAAAATTATTAAAATTCATAGATTTTGAACTGTTTATAACGAACGAAGATCTTGCAATCTAAAGTGAGGAGAAAATTGATGATTTTGCTATCGATAATTTTTCTCGTTATTTTCTTTTTTTTTATTGCAAACTCGTTGTTCCAAGAATATTTTTTGATATAAAAAATTATCAAGCGAATTCTGAAATATCGTCGAGGGGTTTTGATCGATCTGCGATCGAACGACGTGTATATATATATATAACTTTAACGGAGCGCTTATGAACTGTCGGGTAAAGCGAGCTCTCGATTTTTTCCCTTGACACGTTGCAGGTGGAAGAATTCATTTTGTTTTTTCTTTTTTTTTCATAGCTATGGGGGAAAGACTTCTATGGGCGATATACGATAGATAAACCTGCAATTGTAGCTTTTCCCCATGTGGAATAGAAAGAGAACGCGAATGGCTAACACATTGTTGATAAAGTCCAAAATACATATGTATATATGGATATAGAGGCTTGCCACAGGTATATACAGGTATATATTTATCTATTCTATACCTCGGTAGTTCACTGTTGCATCAAAGCAGGCTACTTCGTATTTATTTAACTGTTCTGTTGGCACCAAACTTTATTATGTTCGTTAAATTTAGTGATTCACTATTGACATGAAACTTGACCTATTGCATCACATGAAATAGTTTAGTAACGTTTCTATTGGCATCACATTTATGCTTATTCTCATCAAATTCAATAGTTAGTTGAAAGCTGTGTTAACATGAAAATTTTGTATTGCTATCAAATGTAACAAATAGTTTGTTGAAAGCTCTATTAACATGAAAATTTTCTATTGCTATCAAATGTAACAAATAGTTAGTAGAAAGCTCTATTAACATTAAAATTTTCTATTGCTATCAAATGTAACAAATAGTTAGTTGAAAGCTCTATTAACATGAAAATTTTCTATTGCTATCAAATGTAACAAATAGTTAGTTGAAAGCTCTATTAACATGAAAAATTTCTATTGCTATCAAATGTAACAAATAGTTAGTTGAAAGCTCTATTAACATGAAATTTTTCTATTGCTATGAAATGTAACAAATAGTTAGCTGTAAGCTCTATTAACATGAAAATTTTCTATTGCTATCAAATGTAACAAATAGTTTGTTGAAAGCTCTATTAACATGACAATTTTCTACTGCTATCGAAATAAATGTAAAAAATAGTTAGTTGAAAGCTCTATTAACATGAAACATTTCTATTACTATCAAATGTAACAAATAGTTAATTGAAAGCTCTGTTAACATGAAAATTTTCTATTGTTATCAAATGTAACACATAGTTAGTTGAAAGCTCTGTTAACATGAAAATTTTCTATTGCTATCAAATGTAAGAAATAGTTAGTTGAAAGCTCTATTAACATGAAAATTTTCTATTGCTATCAAATGTAACAAATAGTTAGTAGAAAGCTCTATTAACATTAAAATTTTCTATTGCTATCAAATGTAACAAATAGTTAGTTGAAAGCTCTATTAACATGAAAATTTTCTATTGCTATCAAATGTAACAGTGAACTAATAGTTCTATCGTCATCATACTGACATGAAAAGTAAAGTAGGACATATCATAGACAACGCTCTGTGCCAGTTTTGTTTTGTGGTCTGCTCTTACAGGGAGAAACCCTGTGTTTGATCTTTCTAAATCTCAGGGTGTACGAAATAAATTTACAGCACTCGAATAAGAGCTTCTTCTTCTTCCTCTCTTTCTCTATCTCAATGCCTTTTGCTTTCTCGGTAGCAACGGTAGAGATATCGCTCGCAAACGTTCGTTGGTAAACACGCGTTATATAAAATTACAGCATATCCACCTCACTAGAGCTTTATACATGAAAAAAAAAAAACGGTTGCACCTTATCAACCGGATTTTTTTCCTCCAATTTTACGTCATTGTTATTCAAGATGTAAAAACCAGATCAAACGAATAAAAACTGAAGGTAAGACAATTTTCTAACTCCTCAGATCGTTACGTTGGAGTGACATCCTGGTGGATAATTAATTTTCCCCCTGAAAGTAAAAATTAAACTTTTTATAGTTACTATAAATGTCTGTGGCATCTGAACAATTATTCATAGTTGCAACGTTTTAACGCACCTAAACGCATCTTGAAACGTTCTTCGAGTTTGCTCCAGCATTTTTTTGTAAATAGCCAAATCCGTCTGCTTGTCCTGCTGAACGGTAGCCAATCTCGTTTTCAAAGCGAGACACTCTTCCTCGAGTAATTCCAGCCTGAGGATTTAATACAAACAAAGAAAATAAACGTTTCGACAAAACGAAACAATAATCACTAATTAACGAAACGGATCTTTTTTGTTGCCATTTACTTGTACTGAATTTTTTCAGAATTTAGATTTTCCCTCGACGTCGAATTTACAAACGATTTCGCACACTTAGATCTGTATCCGGTATCGACTTTTGTCATTCCCACTCTCTCCATCTCCAATCTTTGAAATTTCGTCTCGAGCCTCGCATTTTTGTTTCTTTCTCGACGCAACAGTTCCTAAAATTAAACAAACAAAAAAACGATGTAAATCATTCCTAGAATTAACGTGTTTCATTTTTTGCTTTAAGAACATTCTTACCGAAATGTGATCGGTATCCGTTCTCTCTTTGTCCAATCGTCTGTTCAAAAGTGTCACGAGTTCCAAAAGTCTTTGTCTCTCGGCCTCTGAAGCGAGACTCAACGTCACATATTCGTTAGAATTGTTTAGATCTCTCGGTTTTTCGACAGAATTCGCTTGAACGATATTTGTCGTCGGTGGTTGCAGTACAATCTCCGGCTTTCTTTTCATCTCGATACCGTTCCTTAAAATGAAGAAAATTTACAATCCAAATAATTCAAATTAATTCACAACAGTCTCGATTATTCTCAGGTACAACGGACCTTAAATTTTCTATCTCAGTCTCTCTTTCCTCGACCTTTTTGCGAAATAGGTCGACCTGCATCTTCACAGCCCTCAATTCGTTTCGCAGCTCGCCGCACGTCTCCTCGGCTCTTTCCATCTTATTTCGCACGACTCGTTCGCGTTCGCGAAACTTTTCCTCAACGGCGCCGAGTTGACCCTGAAATTGTTTAGCAAATATTTGATTATTATCATAAAATTTTGTTATACTTAGTTTTCAATGTATCTTAATTATTTCTTTGTTTTCTGGAAATGCAATTCTTGAAAGTTATAAGAAAGAAAAACTATTTGATAATAAAAACATTGAAATTTTGTATTGCTTTACATTAAGGGCTTCAATGAGTTGATCGTCGTGAATTCTTTTCTCGTTCAAAAGAATCAAATTCGTCTTGGCAGCGTTAAGTTCGTTTTCCAAAATTTGTATTCTAGCTCTTGCAGCTTGCAACTTTTTTCGACAATTCTCTAGACCGATCTCGGCCTGTCTAAGATCCCTCGTAGAATTTTCTGCAGCCTGTCGTCTCTCCCTCTCCAAATTTTTCAGGTAAGCCACGTTTCTCTGTTCTGCGGAGACTGAAATTTTGCACTTTTTCTTAAAATCAATCCATCGATTCTTGATAGCTTTTTTATAATGAAAATTTGCTTAACGTCTTTACTTGAAAAACTCGATGGTAATTTTGTAGATTTTTCGTGCTCGTTCAATCTATTCTGAAGCTCGACAACTTTCTGTTGCAATTGTTGCAACTGTTGGGCCCTTCCTCGCCAGCCACCGGGACGATTCGTGAGACTAGCTATCGTCACGCTCTCACCGACCTCGCTGCACAATAGCTGACCTCGATTTTAAGAAGTTATTAGAGAGCATTCGATTTTTTTTGTCAGATATTTTACTTGGAAGAAAACTAACTATGGAACATAATAAAAGATTAATCAAAGTAGATAGTTATATGTAAAAAAAATCATACGTCTTCCATAATAATAAATATTTCATTGAATTGGAAAAATTTCTCTAATTTTGGAGAAAAATTCTATTCCTTCACCTTTTGGGCTTTGTTAGAAGCTTTGTTGTATTGTTTGGGCTTTGTTGTATTAGAGAGAATTCTATTATTTTTTTTAGTCAAATATTTTACTTGGAAGAAAACTAACTATGGAACATAATAAAAGATTAATCAAAGTAGATAGTTATATGTAAAAAATCATACGTCTTCCATAATAATAAAGATTTCATAGAATTGAAAAAATTTCTCTAATTTGGGAGAAAATTTCTATTCCTTCACCTTTTGGGCTTTGTTAACTTCCTGTCTCAGATACGTGCACGCGTTCTTCGTCTCGTAGAGCTTCGCGTTTGTATGAGCAAGCTTTTCGTTCAATATTCTCACTTGATCGTCTCTCATTAAAATTTCATCCGAAATACTTTTTGAGATTTCTTCGGTCAATGTCGCTGCGTCCACAATTTCTTTTTCGTTTAATTTACCACTGGCAAATATTTCCTCCATTTCAGCTTCTTTAGTCGCAATTTTGTCAACGAGCTTTTTACACTTTGTTCTCAGAGCCTCGAGCTCCGCTGTTTGGTGTTTGCATCTCTTCGACAATTCGAATATTTTTCTTTCAGCTTCCTCGCTCTTTTGCGATCTTTCCGTTTCGCAGGTTTTATGTAAATTCTGAAAATTTTCTCTCGTCTCGTCCAATTCTTGACGCAAATGGCCATTTTCCGACTGAAGATTCTGAGGAAAAAAATTGCTCTTCGTTAAATTCCTTGTAAAATAATTTTTATATAATTTCGATAGAAAAATTTTAATAACAATTACTCACCCGAATTCGATCGTGTAAAAATGTTTTAAGTTCCGGATGAAATATTGAACGGTCCGCTAGAGTTTCCTTTTGAAAGTTTGTCTTTCGTCAAATAATTATTCAACGTTGGAATAATTTTGTGATGAGACAGTTTTGATGACAAAAATATTTTTTGGCATACATCAGCAAAATCCTCGAAATTGACTTTGTCCTCGAGTTCCAAGGTTATTGATTCGTCCTCTCTCTTGGAATCGTTCTTGGGTAGGTCTTGAAACATTCCTGTCAATTCCCCTGTCATTAATAATCGAGCGAGCTGAATCGAGCTGAATAAATAAAAAAAAAGTTGGCCCTTCGAGGGTTAAATGTTTTGTAGGACTTTGGAGTCCACCAGCCCCTGTGGCCTAATGGATAAGGCATCGGTCTCCTAAACCGGGGATTGTGGGTTCGAGTCCCACCAGGGGTACGACATCATTTTTAATTCCAGCCACCCTTTTTGAACCTTTAAAGACAAAAATTTTTTTTTTTTTTGCTAAAACCGTTCTCTTTATATATTGATTATATTACTTTCGAATAATACTGGAAAGAAATATTAAAGCGAAAGAAAAAAATAATTCTCTCCGGCGGGGAATCGAACCCCGGTCTCCCGCGTGACAGGCGGGGATACTTACCACTATACTACCGAAGAATTGAAGATCTTTCAAAGTTTAACACTTATAGGCAGAATTATTTGTCTAGATAATAAAAGCTTACCAATGGGACAATTTTGTTATTTCCTTTGTCTTCTGTGAGTAATGGCTTCGACTTCTGTCAATTATAGCTCTCACGATATTCAATATGATGTTATAATTGTCGGTGCAGGCTTCGCGGGTCTAACAACCGCTTATAATATTCTCAAAAAGCGGGTTGGATTGACTGTCCTGATCCTTGAGAAAAATGGTAAAATTCCTTTCAAACTTGTTTTTATCCTAAAAATAGAAATTTATAAATAATGAATACAAACAGAAATTGTGGGCGGCAGGATTCTACCGGAGAACACCAGCCAATCGTATCATGGAAATTTTTGTCAAGATTACATTGGAAAATTGATCAACGAATTAAAAATAAAAACTGTTAATTGCCCTTTGAAAGATGGCAACAATTTGTTATTTTTCAACAAGGATGGGCCGATGAAGAAAATATCTTGGCTCGTTTCTTGTCAAGTGTATTACTTTCTCAGGCAGGTAAATGATATCAGCGGATAACCTATAATTTCTGTTGTTTTTAAAATCTTCTAGCATTTCCTTGTAATATAATTATACTTTAATAAAACGGTCCGAGCAGAAGAAGCAAATTCATTTAATTTATATCTACATCGAACTCGATCTCTTCAATTGCCACAGATATATCAAAATTATTGACATTGAGAGAATTCGCCATGTTGATTGCTTGAATGCTTGTGCGGGAATTTCAAACGCTGCTCAATCAAAAATGAAATATCCAATTTTGTAGCTTCAAGCCATCAGTATTCAAGACAGATACACACCGTACATGAAACACGAAGATAATCGTGAACTGGCCAAAATCAGTGTAAATGAATTGATACAGCGAACAGTGTATCTCAAAGAAGCACGGAACTTGTGCAGAAGTTTACTCAATATTTGCATTCCTGGAATCCAAGATTTGAACAACGTATCTGCCTTTTCCTTTCTGGTGATGTTGCACAGTGCCGGTGGCCTTTTCAACAAGTTATCAGTGACGTTGGGCGATGACAATCATTTCTTCATCAAGGGCGGCTTTCTAAATCTCGTCAAGACTCTGGAAAGAAGAATCATCAACGAAGGAGGTATCATAAAATGCAGCGAGAATGTAGTCAAGATTGAAAGAGCCAGAGACCGAGAAACATTATACGTGACAACCGAGTCAACAAAATTCAAGTAAGTACGGAACAAAATAAATGATAACGATACTTCACCGGATTCTTCTTAACTATGTTTTTTAGATGCAATTACGTCGTTATCGCTGTTCCACCGCCATGGAACACCCACATCGTCATAGAACCCTCGTTACCTGAATTATTAGTCAATTCACAAAAATTCTATGAAACTGGAAAAAATCATTTTTTCTTTGTCACCTACCCAAAAGCATTCTGGCCGTCCATGTTGTCAGGTGGTCGAATCATTTCAACCGAAAACAATGGATCGAACTTTCTAACAATTTATGACACATCTCATCCAAACGAGGAGAAACAAAAAACTCTAGCTGGTTTTTTAACAAATTCTTCAATTAATAATAACAATCGTCTCAACAATGTGATGCAAATCTTGAACACATGTTGGGGAACTACCGATGCCGGTCATTTTGTCACGTCGGAAGTTAGCGATCGAACCATTTCCAATCCGATCAACATGATAACACCGAATTCCCTAGAACATCATCTTAATCCTATGTTTATCATCCTCGACAAGTAATCAAAAATTATTTCAAATAATACAAACACTTTTCGAATCAACGTTTTTTTCTTCCAATATCCAAATACATACAGTTTTCGTTTGGTATCAAAATTCAGGATCGTTTTAGCAGCTAGTGAGTACGCTACGATCTGGCCTGGCACGGTAGATGGCGCAACCGAAGCTGGTGCAAGAGCAGCTTGTTCTATTCTATTAAGAACTCGACCTCAGGCTCTCGATCGAGATCAGATTACAGAGTATACGTGTGTGCTTTGGTTTTACCATTGTTACCATATTTTATTAATATTAATTAATGCCGTTTTTCGTCTTCGTTACGTTAAAAGTTCCAATGGACATTCCCAAATAAAATCCACCTTGGACGCATCATTCGCAGGAATGGCCAGAGCTCACGCCATATTCCTGGGACTCAACGTCTACTTGTTCTTTTTTCTACTCCGAGAAGCTTATGAAAACGTCTGATCTTTAAACCACAATGATTAAATATGCTATGATACATAACATTAAAATATAACTATGATACTTTGAAATTGTTAAAAGTTTGACAATATTCTGAGTTTGTTATCTATTTCCTTTGGTGTCAAAAGTTTTGACCTGAGAAATATTGGGGTACGTGTGAAAAGTTTAGGAACAAACTGACTGCTTTCTTAAAGACAGCAGTTTACGTGAAAACTCGACTTGCTGTGGTGGGCTGGGTGAGGTTATGTTTGACGACTTAGGAGTCTCGGTTTCTAAAACTGTTTTAAAATGCCCGCACTTTGGAATATTCATGTTTAATTAAATAAGTTCATCTGTCCATGATTCGTGTAAAATATTGCACACACTATCGCAACGAACACCGTTCCAAATATAAGAGCTTTCTTCCACATTGGCGATCTATCGCGGTTGTAATCGTCGTTAGATTGCATCTTTCCTCGTCCTTTCCTTCGTGGCTTGAATTTTCTCTCGAATTCCTCGATCTCCATGCGATTCCTTGCTTCTTCCTCTCGACGCTTTCTCGCTGCTTCCATCTCGCGGGCTCTCTCCTGTTCCTCCTTGATTTTTCTGCATGTTTCATCGCAATCAACATTGGCAGTACCTTCACGAACTTTCACGCACGAAAAGTCTTTCTTGATCCTCTTGCACTTGCACCACACTTTGACTCGTTTACTGCAAGCTTCTGGATTCAAGCATTTACCCGGATGACAATTTTCAATACAGCGATGGCCACACGGGTACTGAAAGAATCGAAAATAGATATTTGTGAGATTAAGACAAATCTTTATCCAAATAGTTATAAAACATATACTAACATTCTTGGGACACTGATTGCCGCACTTGAGCAATTCGATCCGTGACTCCTCGGTCGCTGAGGTAAGTTGGGCGCATCTTTTATACAACGAATTAATGCCACAGTGGCATGAAACTTTAACCAGATGCTTGCAAGGATAGCAAGGTGCTTCGTGGCACAATCTTGGACACGGATGACCACATCCAGGTGGTCTTTTAAGAGCGCAAGGTCTCTCACATTCGTTACAATTGGCATTACTTGCAGTTTGTTCGCCGTTCTCTCCAGCTTCGTTAAATACATCATGACAAACCATCTCGCATGTGTGATTCTTGCAATTGAGCAACTGACCGCAGGGTTTCAGGCAAGATTTTGCCACAGCGCTGTGACACGGCCATGGTAATGTCTCATGTCCACCAAGGCACGTAACCATGACCGAGACCTCGCAAGGTGGACACGGCAGTGTCTTAAGTTGCATTCTATTCTCCTTCGGCGGTTCAAAGAAAGCCCCACTGCTCGCTTCGGGTCCTGTTCCTTTCGCGCCATTCGAGATAGTCCGCTTGACCCAAACTTTTGTGTGACAAATCGCGGGACAAGTATGACCACATTTCTTGTGTATCAAAGCGCATATCTTCTTACAAGGCGGGCAAGGTCCGTAATGGCATTTGTGTGATTCACGCTTCGGATGATGACAAACTGGTGGGATTTTGCACAATTTGTTACAATTAGGTGGCTTGAGACGTTTTATACGACCACATGGTACGGTTATCTTGGAATTGCCGCAACGGCACTGTATAACGTTCGTACGCGGGCAAGGATAGCAAGGTCCACTGTGACACGGTGCTGAGCACTTATGCTTCTGACAATTGAGTGTATTGTCACATACTTTCTCGCAAACGTTGAAAGTATTGCGCAACAGGCAATCGCAACATTTTTTATTACATAAGTGCATGCCGCATAAGCGCATTTGAGGACATTTCTTGTTACAGTGAAATTCCTTTGCACATGCCATTTCTTTCTCATATGATCGACAACGACACATCTTCGTAACGACCTCCAGACATTGTCCACAACGGTCTGTGTGGCACCTCATGTTGCAATAGTGCAAGCCGCAGTTGAGCGGTTTGCCACAGGTATCGCCACAGGTCGGAACTTGCGCCTGTTTGCACGAAACGTTGTAGCGCTTTTTGCCGCAAGGGCAGGTGCGATTTTTGGCACTTGGACAGTCGCCACAGTCAGTCGGACGATGACAAGTACCCTCGCAGATATGAACGTTGCAGGATAAACGTTTACCGCAGATTTTTTCACAGTACCAATTCGCATCGTTGCAGAAACGCTCCTCCGTTCGGTCACCGCAGTTGCAGGCAACCGTAAGACGCTCCGAGCAAGGTGGACAAGCACCGGTATGACATTCTTCGCGGCAGCGATGAGAACAATTCGGAAGACTCCGCGAGCATAATTTTCCGCAGCTCCAATCCTTCGCGTTGCAACGACGGGCTTGAGGCGATGCTTTCCCACAGAAACATTTTACTGTTACCATCTTCGGACAGGGAGGACATGCACCTGGATGACAGAGTAGGACGCAACGATGGCCACAGAATGGCTGAAGCTCCTTGTCGCATCTTTCTCCGCAGGAATGAGCTATAGTCCATGGTTGATATGGTGGATCCGTTGTTTGACCACAGAAACAAAGATACTTCTTTGGTACTTTGTCTTCGGGATATTCCGTGCGACATTTTGGACTGTTATATAAATAAGAAACAAGTGAAAAGTATCACATAAGCTTGGAAGTAACAAGTATTTTTTTTTTCAAATCATCACTCTCACCATGCCCAAAGAAGAGTAATTCCCTTCTCTTTCTTATAGCTTAGACTGTCCCTTATCCAGTGCTGTATACACGGGAGATGCATGAATGAGAAACACGTTGCACAGCTCCATATCTGTATAACAATAAATAATAAGTAAAAATTTATTCGCCTTCTCTCTCTGCCGTGGATAGAGTAATATATTTGCTCACCGGATCGGTCTTCTTAACGGATGAGATGCAAATGAGACACGTAGCCGCGCCTGATTGAAAAGTATCTGTTAGATACGATATCGATTTTTCTGTATCTCCACCCTCAACTTGATAAGAAGATAGAACTTTGGTTACAGCCTGCTGCAACGCCTCTCCATTGTCCTCATTATCATCGTCGCTAGAGGAATCCAAAGAATTCGCCTGCTCCAAATGCTTCTGTATTGATGCCTGATTCTGGGCCTGAGCCCGCTTGAATTTTCGCATTTTGAGCAGGGCCTGTATGCTCTGCAAGAATGACGAGCGTGTATTGTTAGCACTTTTTTAGTTTCATTTTCCTACGTTTATGTCTGTTTTCTAATTTCCAACAAAAGTCCTAGCCCTCTGGGTAGAGATAATGTTTTTTAGGTTATGATTCATCGATATCTTCATTATCGTTTCGTGGAACATTATCGCAGGTTTTATTTGGTCGGTAGACCGATTTATTGGTTAAATTTCTAAGTAAAAGACCGTACATTATCTATATCTCGAAGCACATTCTTACTTTTTTTATATGAATCCACTTTGAACACGTAAGCAAATTTTTGGAGCCAACGACACATTTCTCGTGAAATTTGTATGATTACGTGTAAACTATTAAGAGGAATTCAAAGATTTAAATATACCTTTGACACGTTGACGATTTCACCAGTAGTATTTTATTTATTCCAATCGTGATTGTTTTGAGAACAACATTATAAACATTACTCTAGCTCCCATATTTAACCGGTCGATCGATCGTACGACGTTTCAAGTATTACTCGATGTGAGGTTAGGTTAGCGTTATCAAAACAACATTCGTAGCGTCAGACTAGAGAGACTCATCGTTTCATTAAAAGAACTCTCGATGTATGTATATATTTAATTAATTATAATTATAAGTAATAATACTGATAATAATTGTTATTCGTTCTCGAACAAGAAATGCAGATACGTCAAACGTCTCCAAACGGAAAACAGAGAAATGACACACAATCATCAGAATCGTCGGAATCGTACATTGGGCAAAAAGCCATCAATTGCGTGGAGGAAAAACTTGTATGAAAATCGCAATTTGCCAGACAACTATACGGACAGTTCGTTTTTGGAGGAATTACGAAAAAATATAAAACCCAACAGCATCACCGTCCCAGGAGCTATAAGTTTGGGCGCAAGTGTTTCCATTCAACTGAGTATAGTTATATTATTCGTCATAATATTCATCTGGCTCAATCAAGAATGGACAACGCCTAATATAATATTTACATCGAGTGCTGTGTTAACTATTCTTGGTTATCTGTGTTACACACTAAATTTACCCGATATGCCGGATCGTGTATCCAAAGATCTTAGAACGGCGCTGATATTTCTTGCCTTTGGCTATATTCTTTCGCCAATTTTAAAGACTCTAACCGAGACAGTTAGCACAGATACCATCTACGCAATGACAATATTCATGTTTCTCATACATTTGATATTCAGCAAATACGGCACGTCTCAGGTTTCACTTTCTGATTCGTTGGCTATTACGTCCTCGATATTTGGCTCATTGATGCTTGCCTCGAGATTGGCATCTCCGCTTCATGCATTTTCTCTCTTAACTGTAGCTGTACAAGGATTTGTACTTTTACCATTTTTACTTGCTCAGAGCGATAACAAAGTCATTATTTCATTCACTCTAGCAGCAAGTACTCTTTATCTGTTATTATTAATATCGCATATTCTTGCCTGCGTCTACGTGGCTACTACGATATTTGTGCATATTATATGTCCTCTATGGTATGTCAGGTGGCAAAAATATAAAGAAAATATTTATGGGCCATGGGACGAGGCGGTACTTGCCCGCCCTGTTCTTTAGTCTCGACTTATCAATTAACGGTCTGATATAATTTTATTGTTAATGAATTAATCATTTGTATATATTATTCTTTCCATATTATGTATTACAATTCTCAATACACGAATTTCTTATTTATAAACATCATCTACAAATTTCTATGAGTAATACAGTTTTCAAATATGCCGCCATATACGATATCCATTCATTAGCAATCCAGATGTTAAGAATTTTTAGTTCCACCAGAAGAGGTCTTTTTATTCCAGGTGGCGTCTTGGTCGTCCCTGCAGCTACGAACCATCGATAATGAACTTGTACAAGATAGCCAATTCTATGTTACTTTATGTCCTAAGAACCTGACACACAGCCATGGAAACGTGTTGGTCGACGCAGCTGAATTCTCTATCCTGAGAACAATCGACAATGTCGGTAATTCCAATTCCCCTCTTACAATATAAAATTACCGACGGGAAAAGAATCGAAGCAGTGACGGCATTTTCACATGCCAAAAACCGTGTGACTACACCGTGTCTCGTTCCGACTTTCCAACGATCACGTCCCAGGGGTAAACCATTGACTCTTCCATAAACAAAAAGACACTTAGCGGTCTTCGAAACAATGATCAAAGAACCACACGCATTTCTCTCGAAATTATCTTCCTCGAGCTTCGTCTCGACCAATTCCAGTAGCCTCGTTCCACGATCACGGCACGAACGCATAAAAATAACATGGACCGTGTATCACGGTCGTCGCGTCGAAAATCGTGGAACGCACGGAACACGGAACGCACCCCCACAAAAGAAAAACGAAACAAAAAGCAACACCAGGAGTAGCAGCAGCAGTAGTTCTACAAGATGGCGGCGTATGGGTGTTGTGGCTGCTGGTAAATTTCGCGTTTATAAACTATGAGGTGAGAAACAAAACTGTCATTCCAAACACACGAATAATCACTCCGGCCAGCTAGCCCAACCGTGCGTCGTTCATATATCGAATGTTGAGTGTATCCTCGAAGTTCGGGAAGTTCAGTGATATCTGGGACTAATTTCGCGGTTACGTGCGTGTGGGGCACCCGTGAGAGTTGTGACCCCACGAGTGTTGTATCGGAACACACAGCAAGAATATAAAAATAAAACAAAAAAATTAAAGAAAGAAAGAAAAAAAAAAAAAAAACCCCCAAAAAACAAAGGTGACGCGAATTCGCGGGAGACGTTCCAACGACAACGAGAAAACACGTTCGAGAGAACGAAAGATCGCGATTTGAGGCTCTCGTGGGAGAAAGCGAGGCGATTGAGGCTGCGGGGTGTACAAACAAAAAAAAAAAAACACGAAATGCCTCATTTACAACACTGAAATAAGATTGAGGTTCCGGTAAGTTATCTATATATACATGTATATACATACATATATATATCTATACCTATCTATATATATATATATTCATATATATGTGTGTATATATATATACATATACATACACACATTTTTTCCCCTCTTCAATCTCTGTATTCTTTTTTTCCTTCCAATCTCGCCGCTTGTCCCCTTCCCGTCCGCGTTTACGACAGTTCGATTGTTTTTATCCTCGAGACACCGCGCTCTCTCGTAAGTACAGTCGTGATACATAAAAGTGTGGAACGGCGCGGTGCTGAGAGAGGTACACATCATCCGCGCGTTTCATCGGGGCCGGGCGTCGCGACGCCACGCACGCGATTCTTATGTTAACCGAGTGTTCCTCGTTCCATTTTCCTTGATTTTTCACACAATTCGTAAGTTTGTGGGGAAATTGACTGTGAAAATGTAAAAGCGTTTAGCTGAGTGGAGGGGGGCGGGGCGAGTGGAGGGGGTATCGTGGGGAGAGAGGAAGAGAAAGAGAGCGAGAGAGAGGGAGAGAAAGAGCGAGAGAGAGAGAGAGCGTGAGCGATGGCGAGAAGGGAGGGGGAAGGGGAGCCAATGTTCCACATCGAAAAGACTCGTCCGTGTGTGGGATGAGTCGACGAGCGGGACACAAGAGGCTTTCACTCTTTTTTCGCATTTCACTTTCTGTCTCGTTCTAACTGACGTTACTTCTTTTCGACCACCGACATATTCTCGACATTCGATATTTTCACGAATAGGATTGTTTTTTTTTTTTTTTTTTTTTTTTTTTCTTTTCTTTTGTTTCTCGTGGAGGAAGCTTTGTTTTCGTGGGTATATGTATGTATGTACGGGAGGACGCGTGTGTATTATGTATTAGAGCGAGGGTTCAATGCTAATGCACTGACTAATTAGAATGGATATACGTATAATGACTATTTAGAATTAATCTTTCGAACGTGATCTGCTCGCAATGAATTAAGTGTCGATAATTCTGGAATTATTAGTAGAAATTGGGTTTTAATTTTTTATATTTTTCTTTTAATTTTGAATTTTTTATTATAATGATAATTGATCTAGCTTCTTGTTACTTAAATTTTTTATTCTGGAAAGTAAAAAATAAATAATTTCAGTTTGATTTCCGTTCCGTCGGTAGAATTATAATTTGATATTTTTGTTTTGTTCTGGAAATTCTGGAATTATTAGTACGAATTGTTTTTTAATTTTTTATATATTTTTCATTCAATTTTGAATTTTTTTTATAATGATAATTGATCTAGCTTCTTGTTACTTAAAATTTGTATTCTGGAAAGTAAAAAATAAATAATTTCAGTTTGATTTCCGTTCCGTCGGTAGAATTATAATTTGATATTTTTGTTTGGTTCTGGAAATTCTGGAATTATTAGTAGAAATTGGGTTTTAATTTTTTTTATATTTTTCATTCAATTTTGATTTTTTTTATGATAATTGATCTAGCTTCTTGTTACTTAAAATTGTTATTCTGGAAAGTAAAAAATAAATAATTACAGTTTGATTTCCGTTCCGTCGGTAGAATTATAATTTTATATTTTTGTTTTGTTCTGGAAATTCTGGAATTATTAGTAGAAATTGGGTTTTAATTTTTTTATATTTTTCTTTTAATTTTGAATTTTTTATTATAATGATAATTGACCTATCTTCCTGTTACTTAAAATTTTTATTCTAGAAACTATCAAAAAAAATAATTCGAGTTTGATTTCCGTTCCGTCGGTAGAATTATAATTTAACATTTTTGTTTTGTTCTGGAAATTCTGGAATTATTCGTACAATTTGTGTTTCAATTTTTTTATTATTTTCTTTCAATTTTGAATTTTTTTTATAATGATAATTGATCTAGCTTCTTGTTACTTAAAATTTGTATTCTAGAAACTAAAAAAAAATAATTCCAGTTTGATTTCCGTTCCGTCGGTAGAATTATAATTTAACATTTTTGTTTTGAAATATAAAAAAAAAGTATAATAACAATTTTGATTAAGATGAATTGGCAAAGTTTAAAAGTAATTAAATAATTCGTCCACTATTTCTACGATTTTATTTCAACGTTACTTTGTAGCTAAGAAAAAAAAACACAATCTATAACAATTGCGTCACGTACCGAGTCCGACTCAATCTTTAACCAGTTGTTTCTTCTAACGACAGCCACATTTTTCATATACCTGACACGTGTGTCTCTCGAATGCGTCAATACTTTTATACTTTTATGAAAAATAACAAACTTGATGTAAGATTGAAAAAAAAAAAATTATTTATTTAAAAATATTTAATCCAAACTACGTTTTATAATTAATTTTGATTTTCAAGTTTTTTTTCTCATCTCCCAATATTGCAGGCAAGATATCGGACCAACCGGTACGATAGCATTGAAACCTCGTTATCAAATATAACTTTACCCAAGTACAGTACGCGTATCGACTTTAAATCCGATCGCTAAGCGTTTTTAAATATTACCCGCCCTTTCCGTCGGACGGAATCGCGCATGCGCACTTCTCCAATTTCGTTAATTTCTCCCTCTTCCCACGATTCTTTAATTTTAACAATAATTTTTCTCGTATTAAGCTTATTACGATTTAAACAATCGTTACTTAAACAAAAAGTTTGTTTATTTACAAAAAATAAAAGAAAAATCGAATTTTGAACGCAGCCATTCACCTTCCGCGCACGTTTTCTCACGACCGAAGGGTCGCAAGGATACGAAAGCCGGGTCAATCCGCTACAAATATTTCTCCCTTAACGGTGATATCGATAACGATTCCAGCCTCGTAAGCTCTTTCGCGCAATTTGCTCCCCCGCGTTTCTTCCACCGAGCGTTATTCTCGACGTGCGCGCGCACATTCGCGTTCCGGTTTTCAAATTTCCCGCTATAACACGGGAGGCGCGCGTGCTTCATTTTGTTTACGTTATTCGAATCTTCTTCTTCGAACATGCTCGGTCCACCGAGCCTCGAGCGATGCGTGCCACCTTCACCGTGACTGGAGACCACTTCGTAGTTAGATGACCGAAGCGATTGAGGATAAAATACTGTTTATTATTATTATTATTAAATTTTTATTTTATTTTTAAAATTTTTTTTGCGAACCGTCGACGAGCTGCTCATAGAAAAAATTCAACTCGTTCTCTCTAGTAAAATATTCAAGAAATAATAATAATAATAATAATAACAATAATAATAAAAATAAAAAAAAATAAAAAAACATCAACGTCTATGAAAAACGAGCCAGAAGAAAAGCTCGTCGACGCGAAGTAAAAGACTCGCTTCTATCCAAGATAAAAAATAATAATAATAATAATAATAAAGAACGAATTTATCGCAAAACATTTTGCATCTTAATTATAAAAAAAATTTAATAAAAAAAGAAAAAAAAAGAAACTGAGCATGCCCAAAGAAAATTGATTATTTTGTTGATTGATAAATGATTATTGATGATTATTGTTGACGAATGGAAGAGTTGTCGTGAAGAAAATTGTTATCATGAGTACACTGATAGAATGACTATATACGGGTTATTCAGGGGGTGGATAATAGGATATTACTGAGAACGCAAGAACGAAGCCAGCCTATACGCTGGAGAAAGACAGCGGAGCTTCGGAGGAGGGGGAGATGTCCACCGGCACCCAGGGCGAGATTCGGGTCGGTCCATCGCACCAGGTTTGCCAAATTCATTGCAACAAAAAAAACAAAAACAAACAAAAATCGAATGTAAAGATTAAATTTCTTGAAAGAAAAAAAAATCGAAAAAAAGCAAAATAAAATAATAAATTGAACGAAAAGAAAAAAAAAACACAAAGATAAGCCGTACTCGACGACGACGAAGAAAAGCGGATGCTCTGCCAAGTGGCTAGCCAAATTGCACGGTTCACCGGACTCTAGGATTAATTTTTTTGTTTCTTTTTTTTTTTTCTTTTCTCTTTCTCTGTCTCCTCTCTCTCTCTCTCTCTCTCTCTCTCTCTCTCTCTCTCTCTCTCTCTCTCTCTCTCTCTCTCTCTCTCTCTGTTTTTCTCTCGTCACTTGGAACAGTTGGATTCGAAGCAATGAATTCGTTCGAAGGAAAGGAAGATTTCGTTTGGGGGGTGGGATTGTTTCCATTGAAACTTGAGATAAAATTAATTTGGGGGGGTTCATTTTTCCAAAAATACATTTTTTTTTTTTTTCCTCCTTAATTTGGCGAAAGGTCTCGCCTCATACGTAATATACTTTGCGCAGTCTTCCTTAAATAGGCGAGAAAAACTCGGTAAATCTGATACCAAATTTTTTTTTTTTTTTTTTTTCGTTTTTCGAGGAAAAAAAATATTCCGCTAAACCGATCGCGACGAAACAATTCAGACGTCTTCTACGACGTCCCATGGGTCGAAAAAAAAAATTTCAACCGCGGCGCACTATTGGGTCGTGTCGAAAAAAAATATTATAACTCCGTTGTTTTCATTTTCTTTTCTTTCTTTTTTTTTTGGTCTCCCCAACCAATATCCTTCGACGAGTGGACACCTCTTTAGTTCAGGATCGCTGGACCGAGCCCTCGAAACCGGACGATATAGATACAGTGATTGAAAAATTAAAAAAAAATATTAAAAATAACAAATGAAAAAAAAAAAATATCACATAAACACTTTAGGTAGAATTAAGTACGGACCAAGACATAAAGACTTATCGTCGTGTGGCTCTAGAGTGGTACTCAGTCACGGTGGAAAAAAGCTCGTACGCCGTTTATAAATTCATCCGTAAAAAAAAAAGAAAAATACAAAAAATGAAAAAAAAAATCGTATTTTGTTTATCGAAACGTAATAAGCAGCCGACCATAAGATTTTGTGTCCAAATACTGTACTTCGGTTGATAAATTGACCCTCCCTTCACGTTTTGGTCCAATGGAAAGCAAGAAAAAAAAATTATTATCATTATACAATAATTAATTATTTTACAATTATAAAAAAATTTTTTTTTTTTTTTTTTTTTTTGTAAAAACAAAAGAAAAGATCCGTAACGTTGCCTCTTCTTATCATCGTCCTTTATCGCAATATCTCTCAATTTTTCCGTCGACACTCAAATTTCATCGAATGATTTTCATCTGTTTTTCATTTTGAATCTTACAGAATCGATTTTTGTTCGTGGCGTTGGAAGTTACAGGAATATTAAACGGTGAATTTTCACCCAATGGGAAATAAAGCGCGTTGCCCGTTTCAACGACCGTTTTGCATCGTCGACGAAGACATCGACGTTCACCAATTTTTTATTTATCCATTTTTTCCTTCTTTTTTTTCTTCCTCAAATACAATTCTTCGTTTCAATTCCATTCGACACCTTTGCAAATTCAATTTGTCACAATTCTGGGAAGAATTGCAAATTTTATTTACAAATTATAAAATTTTATTTACATTTTTGAAAATTTTCCAATTTTTCTTCTATTTAATTTATTTAACATAATATTTTATTATTGTTACATTTCCATCTGGATGATTTCAATTCGAGGATTAAAAATTGTTGAAGTTGGTACAATTTTGAGGGAGCGGGTTCATTGGGAAAGAAAGATTGTAAGTTGCAGCGCTGCGAGGCAGCGCTTTGGCTGAGAAGCGATGAGAACAAAAAGTTTGTGAACCAATTCAAGGCGCTTACCTCGAATCACCTCGTTCTTCGATCCACCTGCTACTTTCCAGTGTTTACTTGTATTTTAAAAAAAATATTTTATACTCAATTTTTCCCACTCGGTCCTCGTACGCGACTGATCTGAGTTTTTTTTATTTTTTTTTTAGAAAAACACAAATAAAAAAACAAATTTCGAACTGTAGTGAACAGCCGGAGTTTCAGGCCCGTGTAATTTAGCTAGTAATGCATTTGGCAGCGTGGCGAATCTCTTGTCGGTGCGGCTTAGATGAAATAATTTTATAGAAAGAACAAACGAACAAACAAAATCCAAAAATAAATAAACAATACGAAAAGAAAAAAATCGATCCTGATCGAAAAAAAAGCAGGAATATTAAACAGTTGAATTCATTTTTACGTTTGTTTTTTTGAAAATTTTGAGACAATTTTTGTTTAAAAAAAAAAATATTTAAATAAAAATAAAATGTTCGTATATTTTCGAAGGATCGATTTTTAAATCCTGCGTCTCGCTCTAAGTAGTCGTCCTGTGTGCACTAATAACAATGTTTGTCGTTTGTTCATTATCCGTTTGTTATTTAACGATCGTCTCGTCTAAGTTACTTGTTTAACGTTAATTAATAAATTAACTTTACGAATCAATTTCCCAAAGTCCGTTACTCGTTCACTGCCAGAAAAATCTTTAAGCTCCGGCAATTTTTGTTTTCTTCATGAAAATTTGTAATTTTCAAATTTGCAAAATAAAAAAAAAAAGAGTAAATTTTTTGATCGATAAGAATTTTGATATTTGATAGTGAAACAAAAAAAAAATTGAACGCAGTGAACGTGTGGGACAGTGTGCTCTTCCTGGTCGACGGTTTTTTGGTATTTTCCCTTTGCCTTTTTGTGTGCATGAAATTTCAGGTCGTTACACATTCGTTGCTTGTTTAATTTTTGTTGATTTTTTTTGTCAAGCAGTAATTGATAAAGCGAACCGTAATCGTCAATGATAACACGCAAGTACGACAGAATGGCCTGTAAAATCTAATTAACGATTAAATTACAATCCAAGTAAAGAACAAAGGGAAGAAAATAAATACCTTGTAATAATTAAAAGTTAGAAAACATTTTTAATAATTTCCACAAATTTAATTCCCAGTAACTTGTGTAACGCATCTCCTTCATATTCTCACGGTGGTTGTTTTTCTTCATTGGGTTTGACTCTCCTAAATACACAAAATTAGTCTGTCTCGTGGAAAACAAAAAAATGTTCCAAAAGAAATCATGTGCAAAAAAGAAAAAAAAAATAAGATTTGGACATCACCCCCGACTTACGGCCACGTCGTCACGGTTCTATTATTGGCTAAGCTGCTCTTAAAAATTTCAAACTTAAAGAAGATACAAATTGAAGAAAGAAAAACGAGATGTCTAAAATGAGAAAAGAAAGAGAGAAACGTAAATTGGTTTATGGTGGAATTGAGTGGTGGTGCTAACGGGGCGGATTTCGCATAATTCTGGTGTACAGGAGTTGGTTTCTTGCCAGGCCCGTTTGCCTGATTACCGGCCGGGCGTGCCTGCTGCCGATCTGCTGCCCGATCCTGAGTTCTCCAAGGAGCGTGAGGAGCTAAGATGGATTCCGGCTATGTCATTGGACGGCGATCTACTAATGTACCTGAGGGCGGCTCGTTCGATGGCCGCATTCGCTGGTATGTGTGATGGAGGCTCGCCGGATGATGGTTGCGTTGCTGCTTCCAGAGACGATACTACCATTAACGCACTCGACATACTCCACGACTCTGGCTATGATCCAGGTAGGGCGTTGCAGGCCCTCGTCAAGTGTCCAGTACCCAAAGGCATCGATAAGAAATGGTCCGAGGAAGAGACTGTGAGTTTACACATCTTAACCCTTTTTTGTATCATAAATTCTGACTTGTTACAGTTTGCAGAAGCAATCGTGTTTATTCTTGTTAATTTTATTTTACAGAAGCGATTTGTCAAGGGACTCCGTCAATTTGGCAAAAACTTTTCGCGTATCAGGAAGGATCTGTTACCCCACAAAGACACGGTAAATTGCGCCAAGGGTCTTCCTTCAATCGTTGTACCACCTCGAAAACGGAAATCGCAAATTCTCCCATACGGTACGGTAGATTGAGATGAAATTTTGCTCAGGCGATGCAGAATCGTGGCAAGAAACGACTGAGCTAACTTTCATTCCGATCGGTTACGTAGTACCGGAGATTTTGCGAATATGCCGCGTTCGATCCACGAGTATAACCTCTAAAACGAGCCGTTAAGTATGGAAGTAAAGTAAAAATGAATTTTTCCAACGCAGCCGGAACTCGTCGAGTTCTACTACCTCTGGAAGAAAACACCGGGCGCGAACAACAATCGGCCACATCGTCGACGACGACAGGGCTCGTTGCGTCGTATCCGGAACACGCGTAATTCGCGAGCGGGCACGCCGAAGGAGGAAGTTTCGACTTCGCAGCAGCAGCAATCGCCCGTGGTATCGGGCAAGGACGGAACGTCCGGAGGTGTTGGAAGTGGCGAGAGCAGAGTGGACAGTGGAGAATCTCGTGCAAATCGTGAGGCAAAGGAGGCGGCAGCCTCGGAATCCGAAACGACGGCTTCCGGTGGAGGCGGAGGTGCATCCGGTGGTGGAAACAACACCGGTGCAACGGGCAATAACAACAACAACAACAGCAGCAGCAACAACAATAACAACAATAACAACAGCAGCAGCAACAACAACAACAACAACAACAACAATAGTAGTAGTACCAACGCAAATACCAGTACCAACAATAGTAACCCTGGCGGTGAGATAAGCTCCGTGACGGAGGACGATAATTCGGAGGAGGACAGTGATTCGCGCGACACGAATACTAACGGCTCGGCATTGTCGTCCTGTCAGCATTGTTTCTCAACTACCTCGAAGGATTATCAGGTTTCGGGTAAGGACAGATTGTTGCTTTGCGCGGAATGCCGTTCGCACTCGAAGAAAACCGGGGAATTACCGCCAGCGCCGCCCTATCTATTCAGGCCGGTGCCAGCGGAATCGCCTGACAGTCCCGGTAGAATGAGAACGCGGAATAACAAAGCTAAAGAGTCACCAAGGCCATCGAGACCGAGACGCACAGGTGGTGGTACCGATACACCGGAGAACGATCAGAAATCGCGATCCGGCGAGCAACAACAACAGCAACAACAGCAGCAGCAGCAGCAGCAGCAGCCACAACGAGAATCGCAAAGCAGGGATTCCCAATCGTCGCGGGAGTCTCTGAATTCCCAACTGACCACGGACAAAACGAAGAAATCGAGATCGGGTAGTGGGAGCGCCGGGGCGAGTGGTCCTGCGCCCACGAAACCCGAGACACCTAAAAAAGGACAGAAGAGAACACATGCCGAGGAAGCGGATGAGGACAAGGATCTTCAGAAGCGTAAGAGAGCAAGCGGTGCTGGTGACAGACCTGAGAGTCCAGCGGAATCGTTGACGACGGACAGTAATTCACTCATGGACGAGCCGGAACGCGAAGGTGAGCCAGACTCGAACGAAAATCTCGCGACTAATCCAGGAATGCCGCTAGCGCCATCTGGCGCATCAACGACGGAAGAACCAGCGAGTCCGGCAGCAGCGGCTACCGAGGAAGAGTCTTCCGAACCAACGCCCGCATCTACCCCCGTTCCCCCGATTCTTCAAAACCATCCCATAAACACCACGGTCGTTCTTTCCTTGGACAAGAAGCCGAATTTCGAAGAGATCGCGGCGAGCGTAACGACGTCCTCGCCGGAGATAAAGACCGAGCCCGAGGACACGTCGTCGTCATCGGCGATGATTGTACCTATGAGAGAACAGCAGCAACCTATACAATTGAAGATCGAGCCAATAGTGGCCGAACCAACGATGTCACCCAGTCACGAGGATACCAAGGATCTCGTCGAACAGTCCCAGTTACAACAGAATCAACCGCAGAATTTGGGTATCGCCGTTGCACAGTCCCTGGCGATAAACGATCTTGCCCAGAGCATGCCCCGCAATTTGTCGCAACAATCTTTATTGCCCAATCCGGTGAATTGTGCGACCGGCGCTATTCCCATACCGCAATCTATAGTACCACAGTCGATGCCATCACAAATGAATCAGCACATGTCTTCGCAAATCAATATACCGCAACAGATGACGCAGCAACAGCCAGGCGCTCAAATACACCCGTTGAACATGCAATATCCCGGTATACAGCAACAGTCCGCTCAGAGCGTACCCAGAGATTTGTCGCACGGTGTACAAATACCAAGCGGTCTGGGTCCCGTTCTAGGACCTCCGACGATCCTAGGCCCACCGATGCGTGACCATCCGAGTAGTATGATGACGCCACAAAATCTCACGAATCACGCCGACGTGTTGGCTAGCGCACAAAATCTAAATGCCGGCATTTCCGTGCCAGCTTTGAATCTGAACATAGCGCAAAATTTAGCCACGAACATGACCGGACTTTCGTCGGTGTCGCCACAGCCACTCGGTCTCGCGGTCATGCCGCAACAGCAGCAACAGCATCAACAGCAGAACAATAGACTGGTCGACAGGATACGCGAGGACGAGGCTAGGATGCATCAAGCGGCGGAGAGAATGCGCGATTCGCGGATGATGATCGACAGTAGACACACCGAGCGTATGATGTCCGAGCGTATGATGGAAGCTTGCTCGAACAACAATCCCGATGACAATCGTCCTGACAGGCCCGAGCCACCGACCAATATCTTTCAGCCAATACCACCGCCACCCGGCATACCCAGCCTGATGAATCCGGATAAACCTGTCGGACCGCTGTACAGTCTGACCGGTACACCACCCATGGAACCCCAGAATCTGAAGATAAAACAGGAGATCGTTATGCCCGAGCCGGATCCGCTCCAGAGTCTGAAAGAAGTTAAAGTTCCAGGATTCCAAGGTGGTTTTCCGGGTCCTAGTTTGGACAATATAAAGAAAGATCCGGATTCGAGCAAACCTCCTACCCCTAGTAAACATTCGCACTCGAGCTCCCAGCATCAGCAACACCAACAGCAGCAACAACAGCAGCAACAGCAACAACAGCAGCAGCAACAACAACAACAGCAGCAACAGCAGCAGCAGCAGCATCAACAGCAGCAACAACAACAACATCAGCAGCAGCAACAACAACAACAGCAACAACAACATCATCAACAGCAAGTCGCTCAAATCCAGTCGGTCACCGCGTCGCCACAACCGAGTCTACCTCCCCCACCGACGTCGATCCCTCAGCCTGTGATGCACCCGTCCCAACAGCCGAGTCCTCACATGACCCACCCTTTCCATCCCCATCATTCCTTGATGCATCATTCTCTGTTCGCCGCGATGCATCCGTATCATCCTCACGCCTATCCCGGCTATCCTCCCGTAGCCGGTTATCCCTCCTTCTCACCTTACTCGTACGGACCAGTGCCTCATGCGATACCACCGCCATCATCGCAGCGCAATCAGGAGAGTGCAACGATGATGTCGGCCCATCATTCGAGCACGAGCTCGTCCAGTGTATCGACCTCGCGAGACGAGGGCGAGAATTTAATAGCGACCCATCATCATCAGCATCAATCCTCGATGCATCAAGCTACCACGCTTCATCACGACAAACTAATGACGATACAGTCGCACACGTCTCACGGTCATTCGGCCTCGGTGCACTCGAGCTCCCAGAGAAAACCATCCATGGTATCCTCCTGTCTAATGTCTACGAGCTCGGTACTTCATCATCATCAGCATCGCCCTCAGCAACAACAGCAACAACAACAGATACAGCAGCAACAAGCGATACAACCACCAGAGCCTAAGATCGAGCAGGAGATGATCGAGCCCGAGCCGGAAGAACCACCGAGTCCGAGAGGTCCTTCGCCCGAGCCGAGAATAGAAGATTCCGAATGTCACAGATCCCAATCGGCGATATTTCTTCGTCACTGGAATCGCGGTGAGAATAATTCTTGTACGAGAACCGATCTTACCTTCAAACCTGTTCCAGACTCGAAACTCGCACGTAAGCGCGAGGAACGCTCGAGAAAACAGGCGGAGAGAGAACGGGAGGAGAGAGATCGTGCTGCGGCAGCGGCACAGCAAGCTAGAAAGATGACGACGCCGGAGAAACAACCGGAAAGCTGCAAACCACCTAGCAGAGGACCCCTCGAACCTGTCGTATCGCCTTACGATCGTTACGCCGCCGCTAGGCCTGGCTCTTACGCGGACACACCCGCGTTGAGACAATTGTCCGAATACGCGAGACCCCACGCCGCTTTTTCACCCGCGAGACATTCGGCACCGCCTGATCCCATGCTTCATTATATGTACGGACCCGGGGCGCGCGAACGCCTTGAGCTCGAGCATCTCGAGAGGGAGAAGAGGGAACGGGAGATCAGGGAACTCAGGGAACGAGAACTCAACGATAGGCTCAAAGAGGAATTGCTTAAGGGTACACCGAGACCAATGGCAACGTCGGTAGATCCTCATTGGCTGGAGATGCATCGACGATACGCCGTTGCTGGACTCGCGCCTGGTCCATCCGGCCCACCCCAGGGTATTCACCAGTTTGGAATTTACGGTGCTCCGCCTGGACCGAGTCAACTCGATCGGGATCGTTTGGAGCGACTAGGTAACCATCATGTCATTCAACTTTTCTTTTCTCAATCTCTGTCTCCGTCGTAGTTTTTTCTCAGATTGTTCGGCTCTTCGATCGTTTTCACGATTCGCAAGGCCTAGGTTCGTAGAGTTTTGTTTCAATTCTTATACGACACGTGTATTTATCAACCAAAACTCACTTCTCGTTATTGTAGGTTCGTGCTGTTCATTATCCTACCCCCCAATCTTATATACTCCAAGATTAGTGGATCGGTTCGGTTGTACGAATGGAGGATCCGGGAAACCTTCCAACGTGGAGGAAGCTTTGTCGATAATCAATGTCGGGACGTGACCGACTGTGGAACGAGACAAAACGAGATTGTCGTTGTAATTCTATAACGATAATTGGGCATTGATTCTTGGATCCATTTACGTCGAAGTATTCTTCTACGACACACGATCCAACCTCTGGACTCGAATCGTCAGTCCATTGCTAAATACAACTCCGTGCTTTCGATCCAATCGATCAACACAATTGCACACAATCGCTGACGAACGATTTCTCATTTTATCGATGCATATCTTCTGTCGAAGTCATTCGATCGGAACTAAGTTGGGGAGTAACGTTCCTTCACAATTGTTCAATCGCTTGATGAATTGCGATACAACCAGTCCCATTAGGGAGATCACTACATTTCCAAACAAATTACTACTTTTCATTTTCAAAGAAAACGCCATTACCTTTTTCCAAAGGTCGGCAAGCAAAATCCTGGATTAGCGTTTCAAATTATCACTCCAATTTTAGATTTGAAGTATAGATCGAGGGTTTGTGTCCCTTTGTTTACAAAAGTATTTAGGGGAATTGAGGAGAAGAATGATTAAGTCGCGAGGAGAGTTAGAGAGAAAAAAGTCTAGACTGACGTATAAATTGAGTTGAGAGTATGTCTGACGGGTTGTCGATGTCGGGTTTAGGGATACCGATCGGAGCTTGCGGAGGGCCAGGGGCGTCGTCGATCGCGGTTTCAGCGATGGGTGGAGGGGTCGGCCATCATTTGGCGGCTCATCACCATGGCCACGGCCAGCTAGACGAGCGGCTGGCTCTAGCCACTGACCCAATGATCCGTCTTCAGATGGCTGGCATCTCGCCCGAGTATCACGCTCACACACACGCCCATACCCACGCCCATACCCACTTGCACCTACATCCGGGACAGCAGCAGGCACAACAACAAGCTCAGCAGCAGCAGCAGCAGGAAGCGGCTGCGGCTGGATTTCCCCTGCCTGGTAGGTCATAGGTTCTTCCACCGAGCGATCTCGAGACAAACAACAACAAGAAAAAAAAAAGACAAAAAAAACCAAAACCCTCTCTTATCTATCTCCCAACTGTGTGTTCTCCCGCTGATTATGCTTACGAATGGACGTGTGCGAGTGTACAGTTGCAACGTTTAAACGAACAAAATTGTGTATTTTGTAAGAATGGGAATCCCCCTAACTCGTCGCGGTGGCGACGCCCAGTGGTGAAAACACGAACTAGGCCGACTGAGCCAATGAACGGACGCCGTCGCAACTTTTCTCAGTTTAATGAGACAATTTTTTATTCAACCTGTGAAATCTAAATTGGCCAGACGCGTGGATCAATTGTTTCTAAAACCGTGGCAGGAAAATTCTAGACCCAACCGACCTATACGAGAAATAACGAAATCACGACAGCCCTCTCGACCTTGGCTCGATGACGATTGGTAATTCGTAAATGGAGAAAATCTCAACGGAGCAAAGATAATCCTGATGTGTTGGTTTATTCTAACTTTGTGTTAACGATTAACGATTGAAACGAAACACGCAAGGACTTATTGTTCGCAGAAATATTCCTTTTAGATCGCCGCTAGTTATGAAGTTTTACGTTTTTGTTTTCTTTTTGTTTTTTTTTTGTTCTTTATTTTGTTTCTCTGTTAAAGATTTCCTTTCTTTTTTTGTGATTTGTCTAGTAAACTATGACGATGAGACAGATCTTTTCCATCGTGAAGATATAATTTGTTCGTTGTTTCCGTGTCTTTAAATGAAAATACCGACCTCACGGAACTTTCTATTTCTGTTTATCGCACAGCGGCAGCAGGAGCCAATTATCCTCGACCAGGTATGATGCCGAGGGACCCAACGTTGGCGCTTCATCCAGCGGACCTTCTAGGACGACCATACGCGGACATGGCCGCCCATCACGAACAACTCCAACGTCACTTGATGATGGAGCGCGAGCGCTTTCCGCCGCATCCTTCCCTAGTCGCTCATCACGAAGAATACCTGAGGTTCGTTCTTTGAAGCAAATACAAAACAAAAATCCAACGACCGAATATCCAATAAAAGAAAAGAAGAATCTTGTTCGAGACGAAGCCTGTGAAGTGATAAGAGCGCAAAAAATCCAGAGGAGACTGTGTCCACCGGAAATCCGAAGTAACGATACTCGACTGTAAAACTTACACGAGTTTCCAAAAGATGCAAAATATGAAGAACTTTGTTTAACCCTTTGAGCTCTAAGGACGCATATATGCGTCAGCCTATGCGTCTGCGGATCACAGAAGCTTGAAAGTACTACTCGGGTCTCTAAGGGTTAAGGATGCAGAGTAAAAGTCAAAAAATCCATAGAGACAGGATAAATAAGTTATGGGGGATACAAAAAACAATGCTGAATGCATTTAGGATACTACGAGATGCTTAAGGTAGTCCTATCGTTACAGCGTTTCCGTTAGATTTCACTGAAAATTTGCAGAAACGTTCTTTGATGTCGTATGTATACAGTCGATGACGAAATTGAGTGGACACCCTGTAGTATACAGGGTGAATTTTGCATAAGGGATGCCAGCCGGTATTTCAAGGTAGATGGGCTCATTACAAACAAAAGTTGCAAATAAACATTATCGATATTGTTAATAATTTACGAGATATAAATTGTTTAAATCGGTCCAATCAGAGCGCGCCGAGAAGCGTTGGAGCCGCCCACTTCCCGCCTAAATTCAGAGCAGTCAATGCCCGAGAAAAAAATGACTGCGGAAAAATACAAGCAATCTAATTGACTGCTCTGAATTTTGCAGACTCAAATGTAACGCCCTAATCTATGCTATATCTATGGTTAGGATGGGGGTGGAAGGTGGGCAGCTTCAACGCTTATTGGCACAACACGCTTATTCGCTGGGCAAAATTCAGAGCAACCAATGACCGCGAACAAAAAATGACTGCGTACTAATACAATCAATAACATTGACTGCTCTGAATTTTGCAAATCCAATGTACGCCCTAATCTACGCTATATCTACGGCTAGAGTGGGGGTGGGCGGCTTCAACGCTGCTCGGCGCGCTCGGATTGGACCGATTAAAAAAATTGATATCTCGTAAATTATTAACAATATTCCTAATGTTTATTTGCAACTTTGGTTTGTAATGAGCATATCTACCTTGAAATACCGCCTGGCACCCCTCACGTAATTCACCCTGTAGAGTGCCGGATCGGTTTTTTATGCCATTTCGCCGGTAGTTGGCCTAGACCAATTTAACCAGCGTCATTTTAAAGAGGAGCAATTTACCTTCATTTTGGCTGTTTAAAAAAAAATTTTGTGATTTTTTTTACAATTGGCACCCAGTTTTAAAATCGAAAATTTTTGGTCGTTTTTTTGTTCTTCTTTGAGAGAACACCTTTCGTAGTAAAATTTTGTTAACACATTTATGTAACCACGATCGTAAAGGCAGAAGTCCAAGCTTCAATTTCTTTTGTTTAGAAAACATTCTAGGATTTTTGTTTCCAAAGATATTTCATTTTTCAAAAATCAAAAATCACGATATTTATTCTTGAAAATCGTCACTTTTCCCAATCTTCCATAAGAGCCCGTGTTAAATATCGCAACATTATACAATTCGTATCTCGATGATTTGCTCGATGAAGACTGTTGAAATTTTGCACACATTTTTATATGACATCAAAGAAGCTTCGATTAGTTTTTATAACAAATCTTATGGAAACAAAAATTCATGATTTCATTTATTATATAACAAATAAACTTTCCGTAGGATCAATTTGAATTTTGAGTATGTTGTTCTTTAGTCGATTTGCAACAACTTTTCTTAATGAACTTTAACGCTCGGTCCACTTCCAATGTGAGAAAAAACGGGAATAAAATTGCAATCTCCCACCCAACGATAAGACTACCTTAAAATCTTCGAAACTTGAAACTACCCTAATCCAGGCCCCTCGACAATAACCTCTAGTTCCTGCGAATGAAGAAAACAATTATATACACATATTTTTTTTCATTACTTTAAAAAATCTCCCACCCTACACAACCAAGATGTATTCGATTTGGACTAACGATGCTTGTGTTTTTGTTTCTTTTGTTAATTATAGACAACAACGGGAACGCGAGCTTAAGGTTCGCGCACTTGAAGAAGCGGCACGTGGATCCCGACCTTAAGCACTAATTAATTAATTGATCAATTAATTAATAGGAATATTATTAATTAATATTATTATATTTATATTGACAGATTGTCGTTGACCAGCCGATCATGGCAGCGTCTCCGATTAGGTTTTATTTTCCCCTTCCTATTCTCTTTGTTCTCTCCCCCCTTTTTTTTTACCTCTATCATTTCCTTCTTCGAAATCTTTCAATACTATCCCTTAGTCCATTGTTTTTTTACTCTTTCGTCCTTGTATATCTCAGATCGGACTAATTTTGCCTCCCATTAAAAACTTTCTCCAAAACACTTTCTACAAAAATGAAAAAAAAAAAAACGATATCAAAACTGTAACGTTAACATTTTTATTTTCCTTTATAAAATGCGACTTTCTTAATTATTTATCGGCCAGATATTCTATTGCGGTTTAATTGGTTCGATCTCACGATCAAGGGCATTGTTTCTTCGTGCGATCATCGATATTCTTATTGACTCGACTCGTTCTTAGACCGTCACATTTTATTTCCCACAACGATGGCATATTAAATATATATATATATATATATAAAACAAAAAAAATATATATATATATATATATATATGATACATAAAATATATATATGTATATATAGTATGTACACATGAAACAAACAAACAAAATATATATATATATATATATATATATACTTAATTTTGTGAAAGCACAGCACGTTTTGTAATTTGAGTGCAGCCACGAAAGAACTAGAGAGAAGAAATCATTTTGCACTCCTCCCTCTTCTTCCCCCCCCAAAAACTTTTATAAATCACATGCTGTACATTGGTATATTTTTTTATATCGATTGCAACGACGACGCCAAGATATATTTACGCTTTTGTTTCTCTTTCTTCCCTCCGCGTTTCTTATTAATTTTTATTTAAAAAAAGAAGACAAATATGATAATAAAAGAAAGGCAGAAAATAATAAGAAAAATTTGTGAGAATCATGAGCCAAAGGGAACCGCGTTTTCTTCCGTTTATTCGGGGCACCTAGCCACCACTGATCCCATTTTCTGTTCCTTCGAATCAATGATCGTTTTTTTTTTCTATTTTGTTGTTTTTATTTTTTTTATTTTTTAAAGAAATATTCGTGGCCAAAGTAACGCGAAGACTTTGCCATTTTGCAAAGTTCGACCACGTTCGATTTTCATCATTTTCAAATCTTCCTCACTCTTCCCCAAACTCCTGGGCAGTTTTCCTTCGATCGAGGGGGAAAAATGATTTGTTTTTCACGTTCCCCCCAAGTTTTGGGTGTTCTCACATGCAATCTGATAACGACCAAAGTGTAAACAATTTTCTATTTTTATGTGAACGAGAAAACAAACAAGAAATCACAATTGCGAGAGAGAGAGAGTATGTGTGAAATAAAAAGAAGAAGTGGCAAACAACAGTAAAAAAAAAGAAGAAAAAAAAGTACCATTTCTCACAAAATTCATTCAATCCTGTAAATTGTAAATGGCGCATTGATTTTGTATATTCCCTCTCGCACTTGTTCTGTTCGCCCAAATGTTTCATAGATTGCCCAAGACGAATGCACGAGATAAAGTACACGATGATCGAGCCCAATTCTCTCCCAAGAATGAATTACAAAAAGACAAAGAAAAAAAAAGAAAAGAAGAAACGTCCCTAATCCTACGAGACACGAAAACACAACGTTTGGCGCCTGAAAAGCAATATGCAAGACTTGTAAATTGTACAATTTTCTTTAAAAACAAATATTCCAACCTTATCACTTTAATTTCCCTTATTCGTTGAATTTTGTCTATCTTATCTTCTTCGTTTTTTGTTCTTCTTAACCGAGTTGTCACAGAAAGCCTAGTGAAATATTTCTTTTCCGATCAAATAACAGATGTACACGGGCGTTAGCACTCGCACACACAGAAACAGGTACATAAATATACATACAAACATTCACACTCGACACACAAAATAACAAAACAAACAAACACATACATATATATATATATATACATATTATATTCCATTCGATCGAGTGTGCCTCGTCCGCGTTCTTGGATTAAATAGTATATATATATTTATATATACACATGATGCATATGTGTATATGTATAATAATAATGATAAATAATAACTAGGAATTTTATCGTCGTATCTTATTTTTACATTGTAAGAAGTGTGTGTGGATGACGTAGATACATTTTTTGATGAACGTGCGATGAGTGAAGCAATGCGAAGGACAAAGAATAAGAAAGAAAGTTGCAATGCGGATGATGATGATGATGGTGGTGAAAAACGTGAAGAGTGGAACGTAAATATGTAGGAGGCGTTTTGTATTTTGCGTTCTCTGCTCGTTGCTGCGACAGAGCGACGATGAGAGTCGAAGAGTATTTGGATAAATGTAAATTAATCGAGCGAATACACACAAAACGAAACGTACCTAATCTGACCATTTTTCAACTAGTGTATAACCCAATAATAATTAGTTACATAATGGAATTGTTAAATAGAATTTTCATTATCGCAATGATAGTAACCGTGATCCAAGAGAAGAAAGAAAAACGTGGGAGACAATGGTTTTACAAAGATTTTTCATTTTGTTTAGTTTCGTTGTTTTTCTTTCTTCAATTTATCAAACGAGGCGGTTAGACACTTTCTTTACCTTCTAAAAAAAGCGAATCTCTGAGACTGTTCTCAATCATTGAACGAGAGATTTGAAAAAATATATTTATATTTGATATTTCCTTGACGTGACGAATCTAGAAGAACTCTGGTATTTGTATAAGCATTCCCAGTTGGGAAGAAAATAATGATAGCGAGACTAAGAGGGTTTGTAATTAGTTTAGCAGATGGAGTCTTCTTGTTTTTCTTTTTTATTTTCTCTTCTCGGTATCCCATCCGCGCTCGCGTCGAGACCGAGCGGATTTTATTAGTCGCGATAATGTCAGAAGTCCAAACACTAGGCTTTTTTTTGTCGCATGGGGTAGAATCAAACTTGTTTTGCTTCGTGGATGGAAGAGGGTAAAGCTGTCTTCAAACGTTTGCTGTAAGCGAATGATGAACGTCGAGGGTTGTTTGGCACTTGTCGAACCAGGATTGAGTTTGTTTCCATGTTTATTTTCACTTATTTTGAAAAACCTGTAAAACAAATCACAGTTGATTAGTACTTTATATTTTCAGTATAAAAAAATAGCTTCACTGATTTATGATATTACTTGGAGATGAATTTTTATCGTTTTTTTAAATTCTAAAATATGCAATGAGCCAATTCGCATTTTGTTATCAATAAATTATTTAAAACAGCTCGTTTTGTTTATAAGAAAAGGAAAATTGAACGAGCTGTTGAAAAGAAAGTGAACTCACATTTGTTTGTTCTTGGGAAGAAAATAATTTATGATTTTGTCGAAGATTTTGAAACGCTCTGACGATTCACGGCGGTGGTCTGTCGAATTGTGTCGAGGGGAGACGAAGGAGGGCAAGGGAGTTCCGTTCCCAAAGGCAGCAGAACACACGTGCGTTTGTGGTGACTCGGTGCGATGATGGAAATGTGGAATATGTCTCGTTTCTGTGGGACAAGTTGCAGGCCCAGCCGGGCAGAAGGCGAAAAATTCCCAGCAGTCGAGCAGACTCGGTCGAACGAATGGACCAGTCATCCAGTGGCAACGAAGCTGTACAGTCAGCCATCCAGTTTGGTTCCTAGTGTCAATACGTTACAATTATTTATTTTGGTTTAATATTTTCAAACAGGAAAATAAATCTAATTGTCGAGCAGAGGCGATAAACAATGGCAACGAAAAATCGCGAGGAGCCTGCGAGACAACGTTATCAGGCAAACGCTCGTGAGAGGGATCGTACTCACAGGTATAAATTTCCTTCTCAATTACGTTAACTGTATTTTTATGTACTTAGAAAACACTTTTACTTTTGTAAAAAATTTTTACTTTTGTAAAAAATTAATTTTTTGCAATTCAAAGCCGACCGATTCTATAAATATTACAGAAACGAGTTATGATTATAATAAAGTGTTGGAATTTGTTTATCACCAATCAGGATATTCTTGTTGAGCAAATGAGAGAAATTATTGAAGTGCAGAATTATGTGGGAATTGTACGTTTATAAAAATCATTGAAACGTTCTATAACTTGTTCTATGGGTTAATCTATACTGTCAATTAATGAACAAACTAGTGAAGCAGGAAAAGAAAAATCGTGACAAACCCTTGGCTAAATCAAGGGAAAATTTAAAAACGCAGGTGGGCGACGTTTCAAGAAACGAAATCTTCACTGTGCAGCGTGAACACGGCGTACAATGCTCTCAGAACTCTCATTCCGACTGAACCGGCGGACAGGAAATTATCCAAAATTGAAACGCTGAGGTTGGCGAGCAGCTACATAAGCCATTTGGATGCTGTTCTCTTTGCCGGACCCATAGACCATCCGTGTTTGGAATTGGAGGAACGAAGCTTGGCTGCTTATCGTCAAAACTCTGATGACTGCTGGCCAGAAACGAGGCAACAGCCGAGGCCTCAAGTCTGCACTTTTTGCCTCGCTATGCACAAGAAATGCGTGAGTCATCTTGCTCTTCCACAATCGCACATCTTCTCTTTCCTGCTGTAGAGTGTAAATGGTAAAACGATTGAAAAATGGACTGAAAAAATATTACTGTAACATATTTACCAGTTACTTTTTCCACTCAACTCTCAATGAAACAGAAAAAGAAGAATATTTACTTTCTCATGATTTTAAGTTCTGTACTGCAAACAAATTAATTGGTTAATCAAAAATTCCATATATGATTATTTCATGATTGTCCATCGTTTACAAAAGATTTGTAAACGAGAAATACACAAAATTAACAATTTAACATAGAACAAATACGAACCTTTTACATCACCCTTTTAGAAATTGTGAAAAATAATTGTTCATTCTTTCCAGAACTTAAACGTCGCATCGCACATGATTCTTCCCGACTGTGAAAAAACCAATGGAACAGCTTACATGCCAACAAACGGAACATCGTACTTCGACGTTAACGCAATATAAGCTATAAGTGTAACGAATTGTAAATTTATTGTGAATACATAAGTATAAGCTAACCGAGCACGGATAAAACATTTAGAAGATATTTACCATTTATAAATACCGAACGATAATTCTCGCACCAGACATTCTTCAGTCGCTAACACAGAATCGCCTATTTTAACGTAAAAGCATGTTTATTAAGAGAAAAGTAAGATAAACACGTCGAACAATATAATACATTACCAAACAACAACAAACCTTCCATTTTTACTAAGCTCAGTGCTGCTCCTAGCGGTGAATGTTGCGAACCAAAAGTTAAGTGACATTAGTGCAAGCCTAGGGAATTTGTGCCAATGGTAGATGTCAAAGAGTGTGCCAACTGAAAAAAAATTTCTTCCCATTGACAACTAGCGCCATCGCGGCCAAGCGCGGAACTTACATCGTTATCGCGTTGCTCGGTTCGGTGCTAAGGGGCGAAAAAAGGACTACCGCGCTCGACCGGCGTTTGTCTTTGACGTCGCATCTCATGCAGATCCGACGCAATGCCCTGAGAGAACGGAAGCGTTACCGCGTTTTCTTATCACTTTGTTAGTTTCTCGTTTTCTCTTTTCGCTGTTGTTATATTTTGTTCTTCGTAAAGTTCGATTGTAATTTCGTTGTGAACGAAAATAACAGTGCAGATATCGATTGAATTCGATTAAAGCGAAATAAACGTTGAGTGCATGTTTTTGCCATTCAAAGGATAACTAGGTGAGTTACAGCCGTATGTGTGGACTCTGTATATTTTCATGGGCTTTTATCGCTGGCTCTTCCGCACATACATATTTTTTTTATTTCCTCTGTATTCCGAGGAAACTTTTTACTCGATGAAAGGGACACAATGGATTCCACGCCATAGCGTGATTTTCCCAGACCGGGCATTAACGAGACCGTGAACGAATGGCATTTTGCTAACTGACAGATTCCCTTCGCGCAGTGCACAGGCGAAAAAAAAATGTCTACTCGTGAGAAGTTTCTAAATTTTTCATATTTTCGTTATTTCGAGAAATGAAATAAAAATGTTTCGTTGGTTTTCTTTTCTCGCTTATCCAATTTCATGGCAAACTGACATATTTGTCAGATTTTATTCGAAACTATAATAAAAATAGTAACTAACCACAGAAAAAAACATAATAGCACGTTGTCAGCGCTACAAACCCCTGGTGGCCTAATTCGTAACTTCTCGTCTACGATGGAAACGCATCCTTGAAGCCATCTAGTGGCATTATTAGAAACAATATAAATCGTGAATGCGTATATTAACTCGTTTCTTGAAATTTGTTTCTTTTTCCATCTTAAACGTATCTGGCCGATAGCAGAATTGATAATACATTTGTTTCAAAAGGACATTCAATATTCATTCGTACTTTAAACAAAAACGAGATTATTATTACCGTAGTCAATCGAGAAATAGTTTTTCTCACACTCATGAATGTTTTCATAATCGACTTAAACAATACGAGGAAAATTCATCGTCCAACGCAACTATTGTCTATATATAAAATATTCGTGGGGCAGATTCAAAAGCTCCGGGGGCGAGAATCGAGCAGGGCGCCCTCGTGGATGCGCGCTTCTCGTTACGCGAGGGGTGGGAGGTGACCAAGTCGGCCATCTTGCAAAAAAGCTGCGAGTCCGCGTAGGCCATTGTAAGCAAGCGTCGTGGTGTGTTTGACTGAGTGCCTGGCAAAGTGAAGAAAGAAAGAGAGAGAGACAGATAAAAGATAGTAAAAGAAGAGACATAAATCGAGTGAGTGATACGAAAACGAAACGACATATTAAACAACCAAGTGATCGTAAAAGCGAAATAATTATTTTAAAAACGTGAGAAAAAAAAACCGGAAATAGAGCAAGCGACGAGCTAGTTGACAGACGTCGAGAGCTTTCGGGTCGGAGAGTGATCCAAGAGAAATAAGAGGTGCACCGTGAAATAAGAAAGTCGGATTGGTTCGGTGGTGGGGAACAAGTGAATCTCAGGGTAAAAGTTTATTGATATCCATCTCGGTCGAAAGGTACACCGGGTAAACAGCGTACAGGCAACGCAACCGACGTGAGTACCCAAGTCCTCCTCGGTTCAGTTCCCTTCCACGGACTAGGTGGTTCGCTGGGTGTGCTTCGAGGTGTGCTCGTACTCGCTCGCGGCTGATTTACGATATAGACGCGAGGTGGGGGGACGTGCGTAGCCGTGGTGGTGGACAAAAGCCCACGGGCTCGCCCAACACACACGCAACGCTCGAAACATGGTGAGACAAATATATTCTTCGATACATCGATCATTCGTTATAAAAGAACATTTTTTTTTTGTAGGTTCCATTTTTGTTTGTTCGGTCAAACGTCTTGTGTGTACGATGGTGCTTATCGTTGTAAAGCAAGGATAGGAGTAGCTGTCAGCTTGTCTCCGTGTAGTAACAATACTCCTTGGTACATACTGGGGAACTTAATCATTCTGCTTTTCTACCCTCACATCCATCGTCTTTCAGCCTCGATTCTTTCACTCTCTCTCTCGATATCACTCTCTCTCTCTCTCTCTCTCTCACTCTATGCCATCCCTCTATATCTCCCCTGTGTTGCTACTTTTGTCATCAGACACAACCACGCATGTTTTCGCTGGACGCGCAAGTTCTAGGTAGAGAAATTGTGTCGCCGTCCTCTTTTGTATACGTCGCAACTAGACATTCCCACTTGCAACATAATGACATTTATTAATCCATAATTTCGTCTCGGTTTGCATTATAGAATTTTTATTATAAAAAAAAATAAACGATAGTGTATTCCTTCTGAATATTTTTCCACACTGGGGATAGATTGTTGGAAGATAAATACAGAATTAATAATGTTGATAGAGTTCTTCACTGGAGAATCTTTCTTGAAACGTTAAAGAAAAATTCGTCACTGTCTAAGTTGAATGTAAATTTTGTGGAACGGTAAATTTTGACAAGATGCTAAAACAATAAACTCATAGAGGCTTGATTTATTTTCTGAAAATTATATACAAACGTACTTGCTAATATTTTTAGACGAGCTGAGTGAGTTTAGTCCCTGAATACAATATGCAATCCATAACAATTCGCTGAAAGATTTAGTTAGTCGATTCGTGGATTTCTTCTGTCATGTGTAATTCTCATTGCAGTCCCACGCTTTATCCAATACATTGTGCTCGAGGCTTTACCATCCGAGCATACTAATATTACCCCATTTTTATTTAATTCTAAAACACTGAAAATACTCGAAACTTAGCTGCTTATAACAATTATTAATAAAAGATAAAATTTCTCACAATCCAATCATCAAAATAATCGTAAAACAGAAAAGTGAAAGGATCGATTGTCGATAAACACTTAGCCATTGGTCGATAATGCAGAGCGCGGCAAATTTGAAATACCAACGATCGAAGCGTCGCGTACTACTAGCGACCTCGAACAGTTTTTTTTGTACCGCGAGTGCAAGGGAGAAAGATAGATGCGATCTTTCGCTCTCGCTCGCGATAGTAAAAGCTCTGTTATGTCTATGTCGAGGATTTACCCTCGGTCAAGACGAAATAAGAAAAACAATAAAATGTAAACACGAAACAACCTAAATGAACTTTCATTGATCCTGTCTAAACGTTTTTCGACAAATCTCATTGATTGTCGAGGTTTTCATGGTTATTTTTTTTTTTAAGGTCCTATTTGTAGCGATACCCCGCTTTCATTTTTCTCGTTTTTTTTTTCTTTTTGCATGCCAGCTCTCGGTGCTTGTCCCGAATTGACAACACTGGTCTTGTTCTACCGCATATCACTTCGATTTACCGTCACCGCTGTTCTGTTAAAGATGGTTCGAGTGTAGGTGTGTGAGTGACATATATGCGTCTGACACTGGTTACATCGCTCGGTAGCGATACGGGGTGCGGACAAGCTTTTTTTTTCTTCGAGTTCCGTAAATTGAAGTATCGTCGAGAAAGTTTATTCCCGTATCGCGCTAATGACACCAAATGTCATAAGAACACAAGAATGGTAGAGTCATCGACGAGAAAAACGATCATCGATGCGTGCAAATGTTTCGAAATTGGTGAGAAAAACGGTGGTCGTCTTTTTTGTTGTTGTTGTCAGTTCGGACTTTTCGATAGTATTTGATTGTTGTACGTGATATCGTCGGCTCTGTTTTGTTCTTTTTTGTATTGGAATTCGTCTCGTTACTTCGACGAGAGTCTCGTATCGCGCAGTAATTAGTATTGCGAATATTCTAACCTCAAAAAAAAAATTGTCCCTTTCAGCCAAGGAAAAACGTCCATTGTTTTTTTCTTCTCTCACTTTTACGTGTCGATATTTCATGACAGACGAGTGTTTTTATAGACATATTTTTGATTTATTTTGGTATTGCGTTGGTAATTGGTTGGAAAATTGATTAAAATTATGAATTTTGTCTGGGAGTGAAATCGAGGCGATGAAATTTGTTGGGTGTTTTCAGAGACTGTCTTGCAGTGACACGATAATTGCTACTGGATAGAACTATCTACAGGAAGATATACCTTTGGAAAGATGTCTAATGGATTAATGAGAATGTTGAAATAGATCCATCGATATAATTGTTGTTTATGTGTCTTTCCTTCCAGAGTTCGGCTTCAACGGGGGGTACGGAGGGGTCTAGTCCAGCGTCAAGTCCTGCGTCAGCTGCCAGTCTCGCAATGGCAGCACCTAAATTTGGTACTTTGGTACCAAATCGCATATTCGTCGGTGGAATATCCGCAAGTACCAGCGAAGCTGAGCTTACGCAGCTCTTCTCCGCCTATGGTAACGTCAAAGCTGCAAAAATCATATCCGACAGAGCGGGTGTGTCCAAAGGTTATGGATTCGTTACTTTTGAGACGGACGAGGAAGCCAGAAGACTTCAGCAAGAGGTTAAATTAAAATAAAATTAATTTCTCATCGGGACACAGTGCGTGGAATTCCAAAGTTTATCAATTCACATAAACATTGTGTCTCATTGCAGTCCGAATGTATAGTCCTAAGAGAAAGAAAGCTGAACATTGCACCGGCAATCAAGAAACAAACTTTCAATCGATCGTTCGATGGTGGTTCGGGTTCACCCCCTGCGGTACCTACAAGCACCTACTATTACCCAAATGGTAAGTATAAGCTTCTATTTTAAATTCTTATGACTAATTGAAATTGAAAACTTTCATTCCTCCTCTACAGGAATGGGCCTGACGTATCAGAATGGCTTGACGTTCTACAATGCAGGAGCTCCGGCGCCTGGTACTCCCATAGCTGCGCCTACCGACTCGACCACGCTTTATCAAACAGCCGGTGTATTCGGTTAGATATTATTCTCTCAATTCCATAATCGCTGTCCATTAATTATACTCCTTTTGCACGCTTTTTACGAGGAGTTGCGATCCAATCGACTATCGATATTGTTCTTTGTCAAAACTGTAAATTTAAATATCTGTTAATATCACTTTCCATTATTCAGGTCCTCAAGCAACTTCCGGTCATCAGACATTCGCCCCCGTTGTATACTCTTGTCCAACGCCATCGCTCTACATGCCGCAACAGTATCCATATTCTCCAATGACGGTGAGATTTTTTTATTCTCTATTTTCCTCTTTCAAAAAATAAATTTCACGTTCAAAGAATTTCACGGTAATATTACAATACCTAACGCTAAATATAGTTCACAATTTACCTATCGATCTCCAAAATCGACGGATTCAAAATTATATATCTTCCTGAAAGCTACTCAATCACTCGTTCCCATGACACAAAGTAAATTCAAAATTATTTTCTTCTTCGCAAAATCGAGTTTTCTCTTTTTCTTGGATAATCATTTCAGTCTTCCCAAGGTTTCTCGACGCATGTACTCGCGTGTAGACGACATTTAACCGGGTGCCAAATACCATTTTTTTTAGCCTTTCCAAATGTTATGATTTATTTACGTTTGACTCGATAATATTATCACTGAGTTGTCGGTACATCCGTAGAATCTCGATAAGTCTTGTTGAATCCTCTGAAGCATGTGAAAACCATATATCCAGGCCATGCAACGAGAGACGAGCTTTACGTATTCCCCGTCCAGATTTTGGATGGTAATTATTGATTCCAGATGATTTTCTGGGGATCGCTGATTTCGAATTTTTTTTTCTCCTTCTCGTATTACAATAGCGTCTTGAAGTAACAGCACCGACGCATTGGTCAAACGAGTATCTTACATTTTACGTTCGTACAATTCTTCGTCACTTGTTCCAACAATTTTTCCATATTATTTCTTTTTCGAATCCCAGTCAAAAAATACAACTGTCTAATCTCGTTTCATCCATACAATTTTCATGAAAATCATTCTTAAATTCGACGCTCGTTCGACCAAATCGTTAGTCACCACTGGTTTTGGCCATCTTATGGCCATTTTTTGCTATTATTTATCTCAAATCATTCTCCCAATTTTCCCATACTCTTATCCAAGAATAATATCAACAACGCGATTGAGATCAATAAAAATCACTTATTCAAATTACAATGTACTAAAAAATGGTCAATAATAAAGTGGTCAAAATCGGGACAATCTATCCCCGTCTGTATTTGTCTTAAATGTGACGTTACAACTCTGTAGAAAGAAGAAGAAAAATGCTTCAAAGGGTCGAAGAATCGTGCATCTATTTTACTCCACCCCTTTCACATCCCCTCGACCGTATCACGTTGCGTCTGGGTAGCTTTAGGGGTTTTTTTTTTAAATGTGTTTTTTTTTTTTTTTAATGTTTTTCTGTTCTCTGTCCTCTTGTTCTATTTTCATTTGAAGAACCGAAATTCATGATGAAATTTCGTTGATAAACGTGTATATATAGAGATTATTAAACAAAAACAAAAATAGTAAATCATCAGGCAATGTGAAATGTACGAGAGAAAAAGAAAATAGTTGAGAAAATTATTGTGTATGTATGTGTTGGTTACGGTGTTTGGCAGACAAACGGTCTGATGGGGGAAGCCATACCGCCGGCGTTTCTGCCCAACCCTCAGCAAATGCCTACTTACGTACTTCTCGACGCAATACAGTATTGAGGTCTAAAGGTACATGATGGTGTCTTTTTTAAGCGTCCATGCATGCCGCCTTTAACCGATCTTTTTTTTTTTTGTCTTTTCTTTTCTCTGTTTTTTTTTTCTTCTTCTTCCATTTAAATCTTTGTTGTTCTTCTTCGTCGTCGCTCATCGCTTATATATTGCACGAGGAACTCGTTGTGCCTCCGTTTTATTTTTTCCAATTTTACTATAACGTTGCAAAAAAAAGAAAATTATGGCTTTTGCAAAACGTGACTGCATGCAAGCCGCTCATAAATTGTCGAGCTACGATTATCGACCTTTTTACATTTATATTTGTCTCGCATATTTAGAGATATTGCGACCAAATAATGGAAAGACAAACGTTGATCGATGCGCTTGTTACATTGTATGAAGTTTAGAACGAATTTAATTATTTTTGTAATATTTTGGGCGAGCGTTTTAAGGTAGTCCTATCGTTACAGCGTTTCCGTTAGATTTCACTGAAAATTTGCAGAAACGTTCTTTGATGTCGTATGTATATGTGTGTAAAATTTCAGGGGCCTTTTATCGAATCAAAAATCACGATATTTATTCTTGAAAATCGTCAGTTTTCCCAATCTTCCATAAGAGCACGTGTTAAATATCGCAAAATTATACAATTCGTATCTTGATTATTTGCTCGATGAAGACTGTTGAAAATTTGCACACATTTTTATATGACATTAAAGAAGCTTCGATTAGTTTTTATAACAAATCTTATGGAAACAAAAATTCATGATTTTGTTTATTATATAACAAATAAACTTTACGTAGGATCAATTTGAATTTTGAGTATGTTGTGCTATTCCAAATCCAAAGAAGTCCAAAGAAGCTTCGATTAGTTTTTATAACAAATCTTATGGAACCAAAAATTCATGATTTTGTTTATTATATAACAAATAAACTTTCCATAGGATCAATTTGAATTTTCAGTATGTTGTTCTATTCCAAATCCAAAGAAGTCCAAAAAAGCTTCGATTAGTTTTTATAACAAATCTTATGGAAACAAGAATTCATGATTTTGTTTATTATATAACAAATAAACTTTACGTAGGATCAATTTGAATTTTCAGTATGTTGTTCTATTCCAAATCCAAAGAAGCTTCGATTAGTTTTTATAACAAATCTTATGGAAACAAAAATTCATGATTTTGTTTATTATATAACAAATAAACTGTACGTAGGATTAATTTGAATTTTGAGTATGTTATTCTATAGTCAATTTGCAACAACTTTTCTTAATGAACTTTAACGCTTGGTCCACTTCCAATGTAAGAAAAAAAGGGGAATGAAATTTTAATCTCCCACCCAACGATAGGACTACCTTAAATTTGTGAAGTGGAGAAAAAGATTGATGAGATTTGGGCCGAGATTTAAGGTTTTCGATCCAAACGCCTCGATTTGCATTTTACATTTTAAAATTGGCAATGGCAAAAATTGACTAAACTTTTTCGATTGTTTCGCATTCGTTTATGTTTAACATTTTTTTTTTTAATGAATTAATTCGATTCCGCTTACTTTTACATCATTCTTCGTAAATTCCCGATTTTACCATTTTTATTGCTTATTTCGACAAAAAACAAGACATTGCTTAAAATTTTTACTCTAGAAATTTTATGAAAATTTTTTTTCGTCTTTTTCCTTCAACCGGCTTTGCTTGGACATTTCTGCAGTCAATGGAATTGTTTGTGCATGAATTACTCGGCGAATCATGAAAATTTGAGATGCATTAATCATTTACAAAAAGGAAAACATTTCGTAAAACACGAAGTCCCTTGAATTCTTAAAATTTGTAAAAATATAAATATCGTTTAAATCTGAAGTTAAACCCTTAAGAAAATGATATTTGGATCGGACGCGTGTACCGCTATCTCAAAAACCCCAAACACAAAGTTTTCCTTCAAACCGAGCGTCTTTTCTGATTTTTGGTCGGCCATGTTGTCCTCCTCCATATAGAATTTCAAAATTTCAACATCGAATTCCAAATCAGCGACCTCTCAAGCCCCCAGATGTCAATTTTCACTCGAATCGCATGAACTTTTGATGTTTAAACGGGCCATTGTGTCCCCGCCATTTTGTTTACTTTCGTCCATTTTGTTTTTCCTCATAATAGCCCTCTGAATGTCTTATCGGAAGTAACAGTTTGTATATAACCGCGAAAATCAATTCACCCGTTCAATCATAATCGTGAAACAGACAAAAAACAAAAACATATAACAGAAACAAACATGGCCGATTAGTCGTTTTAGAAAAATCAGATAAACCTAACCTCGAACAATGAACTTAATCTCTGCCGATGTTTCTCGTTCCACAGTACGAGTCGTATTACGGAGGAGCAGCTGCTGGTGGTGGTCAACCACAGTACGCATTATACGCAACAAGTGCGGCTACAAATCAGCTCGAACAACAACAACAACAACAACAACAACAAGCTCAACAGGCACAAAGCAATGGCTGCGTTGGAGTTACAGGCGGTACTAGTAGCGCCGGTGGCGCCGGAGTAAACGTAACTAGCGCGTCGAGTCCACCGAACCTCGCGTCTCTGCCACCACCACCGGGTCACTTTTATGCTCAGTCAGCTCCGCCACCACCCCCGCCACATCATCATCATCACCATCATCCACCGGTTGCCTCTGGTCCATTGCCATCGCAACCACAGCTCGATCATTTCTATTATCCGTTCGCAGCCCCGGGACCCCCACCCGTACCTCCTCAGCCTCAGCATCAAACTATCGGAATCGGTGATCAGCAGCTACTTCTTTATACGACCGATCCTACGAGCTGCCAACAGTTAGCACCTGACAGTCAACCCACCACTCAGGAGGTATCATAAATATTCGTCTTTTATAATTTGTTTATCAAGTATCTAAGATTGTGGGCTCTCTTATCGCGCCACAATGTCTTCTGTGATAGCGGAAATATCGATGAATGCTCCAAACTCTGTGCACGTCCTCGATTCTAAACCGAATAAGTTTACCCACGGTCCTAGTTGAATTCCTTCACCAGGGAATCGTTTTTTACATTCCATTTACAAAAATCCTATCATTGACTTGGATTAAATGTCATCCAAATTTCCAGTTTACTGAAACGCGAATGAAGAAGCTATTTTCTCTGTCACAGATTGCGTTGTAGTGTTAAAGGCTGAATGAACGATGAACGTTTCAGGCAGCCTTGACCCCTTTACTCTAGATATTGCACTTTGCGTGCTTTTTTTTATTGATTGAAAATAGTATCTCGTGTCGAAAAAGTTTGATTGAAAGTTCCTGGATGAAACTAGGGAATGCAATCAAAGTTTTTTTTCCTTGTGACACGAGACGAAAAAAAGCTTTTCTTGGTGATACCACCAATTTTTGACCCACTAGATTCGCAATCCTTCCGATTGCGAATACCTCGAATCGATCAAGCTTTATTGCAAGAAAAATTTTCTCTTACTACCTGTGTCCAAGGTATCGCCTGGAAATTTTTTTAGCAAACTCCATTTTAATGTTGAGAATTCACCCTTGATACACACGGGCGTTAAGAGATCAAATCCCGAAATCAAGGATCACTTCACTGACAAAAGCCGAAAAGAAAAGAAAAGAAAAAAACAAAGCAGTGGCCGCGTAATAATTTTCCAGCATTGCGTCTAAGAAAGGCATCGTTGTCCTATCCAAAGAGCGTGAAAAGAATGAAAAATCCCTGAAATTGTTATTGCAACCAACAAAAAAGAAACAAAACTCGTAGGACGCACGCTCGACATCCAGTCACTCGGACCAACCTCGCCAACATCGCAGTGACGCGCAACAACAGCAACAACAGCAGCAACAGCAACAACAAGATCATTCGCAGCTCACGTCCGTTCCGCTAATGTCCTTAATGCCCTTGAAATATCCCTTGATGCCAGCCCGTTATCCGAGTTATCATCCAATGACGATGCACCCTGGTGGTATTCAACAGCAACAATCTCACTCTGGCCTGACGCAGCACAAGTCACTCACCAGTTCAAACGGTCCTACTGGAAATGGTCGCGAATCGTCCAATTCGACGGTCGATCAGACGGACCTCGACGATCGTGGAACACCAAACTCTATCGGTCGCTCGCAGTCATCGACATCATCGGCAACGACGTTTCTATATCCAACAACGCTGTACATACCTCACGGGACGGCCTATCCACCGGTGGCTTGTCAAACCGTCGGGCCAAGCCTCCTACCAACACCAGGGACACCTTACGACCCTCAGATCAAAGTTCATCAGGCCCAGCCATACCCGACGAAGCGTGGAATCGGAATCAACAATACTTTCGGCATAAGTTTGGGTTATCACAGAACTCAGGGTGCTTATTCGATCCTTGGAGGAATTCAACAACCTCCTTATACCAAGAATCAAGCCTACTCGAAAAAGTATGGTAACGAGCAGAACACGTACAATAACGACAGGGGTCGATACTACGGTAGCAAGAGCGGTGGCGCTGCAGCTAGCCAACAATATTCTCACGTCCCATCCAGGCCTGGAATGTTCGGTATCAACGGACAAATACTTTCCAACTCGTTGAACTTTTGCTCCAGTCCTATGTCCTATAACGGACAGAGTTATCCGAGTTCACGAAGAAACGATCATCATTCCTCGGAGCGTTACGAGAACTCCTCCTCGACGAGATACGAAAATTCCCGTCGCAGAGATTCTTCGGCGCATGCAAGATTGGGAAAAAGTAACAATCGCGAGAATCACAATAATTCCCAGACGGATGGAAAATCGTCGCTCGATACGAAAACGATTGAAACTAGCAACGACAAGAGTAACGTACCTTCGGGTATCGCAGTCGTTGATCGAAACAACGTTAGCCCCAGTGTCGTTAGCAATAGTAGCAATAATAACAATAGTCCAACTCCACCTCTTTATTCACCAATGACGCACCCCATTCCCAATGTGTCTCCCCCCGTTTCCCAGGTCCAGTTTTACTCAACCGGACACCACGCCCAGTCCCGCTATCATCATCAACAAATGTCCCATCATCATCAGCAGCAACAACAACAACAACAACAACAGTCCGGTCAACGTCGTTATGCGAGTTTGGGACAGTCCGTACCAGCTGGAAGAAAACTTGGGGGTTCCGGACCTCAGATTGCCACTGGTGACAATCTTCGAAGACCCAAGAACAAGGTCATCAATGGAATCGCGCAGAGTGGTATCGGCTGCAAGCTTCAGGACGATCATTGTTTGGGAGGAGGTGGCGACGCGACTGGTTCCAACGTCGTCAACAGAATGCCCATAACACCACCATCAACGCCAAGAAATCATGCTTCTGGCACGAATACCGTCGGTACAATCAATGCCGGTAACAACGAAAATCCTGTTACCGACGCGTGCCATCAAATTCAGACTCTAACCCTTTGAAACTTGGGCACGACCGAGAATAGCCAAAAAGTCATTCGCTGATCGTGCCATTGAAGAGGCAACCCTTTTTTTTTTCTTTTTCTTCACGTTCACCGTTAAAACCGTCTAATCGAGACTTTATTTTTTCACGGATAAAGTCTAATCCGTATCGGTGACAATTACGACTGTATATGGATTTCATGATTCTCATGGAGCGTGCCATAGCCATTTACTTTTCTTCGCTCCTTTCGTCCTTCAATTACCATTTCCTTATTCCTCTCATCTCCTCGTTTCCGTTCCACGATTTACGAATTACCCCAGCTCGTGGACATTGAGGTTAGAATGCGTCTAATCTCTTGTCGATTCGAGCACAAAATGGCGTCGCAACGCCGCCATCTTGTGCACGTCTGAGAAAAGATAAAAAGTTCGACCTAAATTCGTACGAATAGGTATCGATTCACATGCCTCTTCCGTATCATTCGTCGTGCAATATTTCGGGAGTACGAGCGAGAAAATATATATTTAAAAAAAAAAAACAAAAGCAAGAAGGAAAGAAATGAAAAACAAAAACAATATCACGGACTCGTCGAGACACTGAAAGAGGTGTGCGCGATATACTCGAATGTTGCAATAAAGACGGAATTCCTTTCGCGAATTTCCATGTTTCCTAAAATATCGTTAATGATTGTCGATGAAAGAAGAGGGGGGACGCCGGTGATGTCGAGACGGCATGTTAAAGATGATTAAACATTAATTAGTGACGATATTTATGGCGAATAATAATTATACATGCGTATGTTACATACACATATATAACTATTATCATCCGTCTCTACAATTATAAATGAGAATAAATATATACAAAACAAGAAAAGAAGAAAAAAAAAACAAAAAAAACAAACAAACGAGCATATATTTACACGTGTAAACGAGACTGTACCAAGAATCGTCGCCCGTTATATTATATAATGAAATGAAAGAAAAAAAAACAGAAACGGAGCTCGCCGCGATAACAGGACAAGATATATAATAAATAATAATAATAATAATAATATAAATTCCATATTAAATAGACTAGTTGCGATGAATGATTATTAATTATTACGAAGAAAAATCTATTATCATTATTATTATTATATACACTATTATTATATGTATATTATCGTCATTATTATTATTATTATTATTATGTATATTTACAAATGCGTTACATCGTGCGGTTAACGTTAAGCATATTGTAACGCGTAAATATACACTTAATATTAGGCTCGACGATAAACGAAATGGACATATATATATATAAACGTATATTCGATAAACGAACCGTTGATGCGACGCCTGGCGGTCGTCGTTCGTAGTTAACACGACAAAATGGCTGCCTTCGGGCGGCCATTTTGTCGTGTACCGAGCGTGGGCTATTACGCCATTGCTCGAAGCAATCCGAGAGAAACAAATGTGAGGTTAGGGTCGAAAAATTGAATGTTTTTTTTTCTTTTTTTTTTTTTTTCTCGAAAAAAAAATGGCCGAATCGCGAGCGAGGCTAGATTAGTTAGAAGCAAAAAAAAACAAGAAAGAGAATTGTTGCGAAGAATTTCCAAGCAGATAAAAAAAAACGCAAGCAAAAAAAAGAAAAAATAACGCGAAGAATGTAGCACGTTGTAGCGAGACGAACGACGAAGGAGTCTTAGATCGATGCGTAGAGAACAGAAGAAACAAAAAAAAAACAATTAAACGAGAACGAGAGACAAAAGAGTGATAAGAGACAGATATTTCACATAAACACGTTGTTAATCGTACAAAAAAAAGAAATATATATGGGCGATCTGTCATGTGTTCAAACAAAATTATTAAAAAGGACGAAAAAAAAACGAAAAAAAAAAAAAATTAAAAAACAAATAATACCAGTAAGAGAAAAAAAATGAAATAGCGATGGAGGGGGGCGAGTGGAGATTGCGCCTTTTGGGCATCGATATAAAAATGAAAAAAAAAAAAAAACACGCATTCGTCGCACTTATTTCCGATTGAGTTCACTGGGCAAAAGAAAGATAATTATGGAACGGACTCGTTCGACTCGTGTGAGAAAAATGTGTGAGAACGAAAAGATTTTGTTTGCTCGCGAAAAAAAAAACAATATTGCTCAATGAAATAACTACGAGCGCTATGAGAATTGAGAGCTGACTAAGTAGTGGGTTTTGGTGGAAAATAAACATTTGCCACGAGTCGACGCGAATAACGATTGCTCAATGCACTGCCAGTCACGATTGTCTTGTCGCTTTTTATTTTTTTTCGTTTCTATTTTTTTTTTTTTTTTTTTTCTTTTTTTTCTTTACCGTTTGCATTCGATTTTCCAATTTCTATTCGAGTCGATTCTTGGGACTCTCGGTACGATCAACTTTTTTTTTTTTTTTTTTTTTTTTGCGATTGTAAAATCCACAAGCCCGTTATTCGTCGTTATTGTCGTGTTTCAATTACTTCCTTTTTTTTCGATCGAAGAATAACGAACAAAAAATTGGCCGAATTTGAAAAATGATTTTACGTTTGTATTTCTTTCTTTTGATAAATCTGATAAGAATTTTGATTTTGGACGAAAGAAGATTGGCGAAACGATCGTTGGAGAACGCGTGACGCGGCTAGTTGCAGGAGAGAAAGAAAAAAAGGAATAAAAACAATGGAGGAAATTAGAGAGTCGAATGAAAAAGAAGAATAACACGTAACCCAAAGCTACAAAGAAAAACATTAAAAAAAAAAAACAGAAGCAGTAATATAATAACGAATAAAAAATGTGTTGGCTGTGAGCTTCCAAGCAAATAACAATAATTAAATTATTAGTAATACTTACGAGTACGTGCGAGATGGAGAAGCGGTGGAGTTAAGCGCGACGAGACATGAAAAAGGAAAGCAAGGACAAAATGAGAAATTAGCAAGAAAATAAAAGAGGAAAAAGGCAAGAACGCATATTGTACGAGAAGGGTTTCGAGCACGAGGAGATAAAGAACGGATAGCACGACTAGATAAACGTATACAAGAGAAAGAAGAAAAAAGAGAAAACATTGTAATAATAACATATAGGCGTAAAAATTTGTTGTTAACGAAGTGCGATAATGGAAAGGTCTGTCGAAAAATCCATTATCCTTTTTCGCGTCGTGCGATAAATCCATTATCCTTTTTTCGCGTCGTGCGATAAATCCATTATCCTTTTTTCGCGTCGTGCGAAAAAACGAAAAACAGAAACGACAAGAAAACACTATTTAATGGAACGAAAAGAGCAAGGAAAGGCTATTTGTTTATATCCATATCGCGCGCGACGCCGCAGCTCTCGTATTATCCGAACCCTTTTTCCGAATGAACGTTATAACGGATATGTGAAAAAAAAATATTACGTATTTAACAAAAAAAAAAAAAATACTTATATATATATATATATGTATGAAAAACAAGGAAGAACATAGTACCGAGAAATAAATAAATATTGATGTAAGAGACGAACAAAAACGATGAAGAAGGAAACGAGAGGGAATTAATAAAGAAAGATGGCGTAGGGTTAGAAGGAAGAAGAAGAAGAAGAAAAACGAGGTTACCTCGTTGTTAGTCAGGTGGGGCGTGTTGTTGATTCGTTGGTTGCGACTGAAACCTTGATTTATTTGTGATGTAAAAGTTATTAATATATTCGAAGAATTAAAGCCGATGAGTTGTTGAGAACGATCGTATTTGGGTGAGTGGTGAGGAAACGTGGAGGGAGAGAAGAAGGCGGGGTACATATATTTATAAGAGTGCCTTCTATTTGTTTTCCGTCGTTGTAAATCGGATGAAAATTTGTTGAGTTTACGTTCCCAGAGAGCTTCTAAGCAATGTTAAAGACGAGTTTAGAACCCAGGTAGAAATTTCAACTAGAATGAAGAACAAACAAAAAATGGCGATTGGCGAGAATGCGTTACCGAGTCTTATGTGGGAGAGAAATTAAACGAGGAAGAATAGGAAGGGAGAAGAGAAAAATAATTTGGCGACAATGCTAGAAATGTGATGTTAGATATTTCCCGAAGTTGTTAGGTTATGAAAAAAAGAAAATAAAAATTGGCGCTGGCGCTGGCCGCGACTCAAGCGGGGGGAGGGGTAAATTTTTTGCTCCATGTTTTCTTCGTACTTAAGGTTTGAGGGTAAACGAATAACGATCGCATGTTTAGGGACCACTGTCGTGGCTAGAAAAGTGAAATAATATCGAGGCCTATCGAATCGCGGGAAATATTCAAACATCGACGATGGAAGCGCCACCGCGCTAGTGTAGCGGCGGACAATTGTACTATCCAAGATGGCCGCGCTCAACCGTTATTCCTTTAACGAAAACGAAACAAAGTTTGCTCGCTGTTTTTGTAACCGTTTGCAGCTAAAGCTCGTTCGCTATTGATTTATTTATTAATTATTATCGAGCAGAGGCAATGCCTGAATACAAAAAAAAAGTCAACTAGCTTCATTCTTAAATATGACAATGTCATAGCTCCGGATTATTTGTAAGCTAGAGAAAAGAAACGACATGATTTACATTTCTCGATTCGATGATCTTTAAGGGTCGCTAATGATTAACGATTATGAATTAAGTTCAATTCTTCAAATACAAAAAAAAAAGGAAATCCACTGCTTCGCTCTCGATTAGCTTTGAGCCAGTCACTATCGAAGGATAGGCAGCTTTTTCCGAGCACGAGAAACTTCAATGTTTTCGAGAAATTGCCAAATTTTCAACCGATCGTAGAATACAATCGTAGCAACAAAATTTAAACGATAAAGAAAAACGAAAAAAAAAAGAACGAAAGAAAGAAATCAAAGGACTACGAGAAAAGCGACGAAATGGCTCTAATTTTGAGGATGTTTATTTACTTGGTACGATAAACGATGAACGATTGTCACGATAATTAACCACGACCTGTCCCTGTAGATGTGTATCGATAATGGATGAATGTAGTGGAAAAGAAATGAATATTACGGAAAAAGAAAATATATATACATAAAAAACACACACACCCACACACAGACACACATATATATATATATATATAATCATTAAGATTGTTGTATAACGACCGTGCGAGCAGCCTCGCTGACGTTCATACGAGCCGCCAATTCTTTCTAAGTAATATTTTACCGAATATTGATTAATATTTAAAACCTAAACAAAACAACAACATCTCGAATGCGCTGTATGATCGTATGCGAGTGAAAAGACGTAGATAACAATGAACGAAGAAGCTTAAACAAGATGTCGGAACAAAGATAGACGCAAAATGGACGACGAAATGGCTGCGTTCAAAAAGTCTCTTGGGAAAGGAGGAGGATGTGCTGCCCTCTGTGGGACGAAACGTTCGACTCTCTCTCTGTCTTTAAACTTTTCGCGCCAAGAATCGGAGAAACGAGAACTTTTAATCTCGAAAAGAGATTCCCTTTGCGACCCTCGGAACATAAAAAAGAAATAAAATCTTCGGTGTATCATTGTAGAACATAAAAGAAAGAAGTACGAACGACGGTGTAAAAACAGATCCCATGCATACAAATAATTAAACAAAAAAAAAAACAAACAAACAAACAATAACAAAGCAGAACAAAAAAAACTAAATAAAGAAATTCCCCCCTCCCCAAGTAAACGTGGACTAGTGGCTGTGACTACTGCGTGTGAGTATTTAATTAAATAAACGAAATAATAATAATAATAAATTATTAATAAATCACGAAATATGCGAATCTATATCTATACCTATCGAGCATATTATACATACATATATACACATATATATATATATATGTATATATGTGTGTATATATATTGTATATATAATAAAAATGTATATCTGAACACTAAATACCTTTCGTAAAAAACAAAACATCGTTGGATTCTAAAGGTTCTCTCTCTCTCTCCTACGTAATATTTCCGAAACTACTAAAAAAAACTCTTCGTGTACATTAATAAAATAAAAATATAAATATATATATATATAACAAAACAAAAAAAAATGAAAATACCAAAAAAAAAAAAGAAATACGAAAGAATCTTCGTAAATGAAAAATAAATAAATAAATAAATAAACAAATGAATAAGGATACAATTAACGAAATAAGAAGGGTAGTTTTTTTAAGGGATGTGCGATACGAAATCATCGATAGAGGGAAGATCCTTGAGATTTTTGCAAAGAAAAATTATTTGCTAAATATGAAATTAGTTTTGGGGGGAGGGCGAATTCGTAAAATCACTTATATATTCGTATAGAGTTAGGGAGAAGGTCGCATGTGGAAACTTACTACCCCTCCAAGCAAAAACAAAACAAAACAAAAAAAAAAAGAAAAACCACTAACTTCCAGATATTAATTGTAATAAAGCTAATTCAATTCTAAAGGTAACGTTGATTATACTCGACTCGATGGAACGAAGGAAAATAAAATCGTCCCTGCTCCTCTCCCCTTTGAGTAATTTGACGAAATTTTGATTTACCAACAAACCAACAACAACAAATACAAAATCTTCTCTCACCCACAAAATTCGTGCAAAGCTTTCTCCATCATTCGATGCATTGTATGAAATAATTATAACGATATATATCTATATACACACACACACACACACACACACACATACATACATACATACATATATATATGTATGTATGATAACATAGATAACGAAGAAAAAAATATATCGACTATGAAGTCATCTCCCAATCGCATAACATAATGGTAGATTAAATTCGACATATGATAATGTAATTTTTAATCATAAGCGTTATATATATATATACATATATATTGTGTAGATCCGGAAGCGAAGAGATGTTATCGATAAGAAATGAAAAAAAGAAAAAGAAACGAGATCTAAGATTAGATATACGAATATATGAATCGTTAATAGCGGTGCAATGGAGTGCGATGTAATTATAGAACGAGAAATGTCGAGGCAAATGTGTATAAGAAAAAGAATTGGGACACGATGCGTTTCACGAATCGAGTGTGATCGAAATTTGTGGATTTATTAACGAATTTATTAACGAAAATAACGTTGTTTCTGGATTTTTGTTCTTTTTTTTTTCTTTTTCATTAATTCGTGCAAATATTTTGAAACGAATAGGTTGTTTTGAGAGGGGGGGATTGTAATTTGAGAATTTGTTGAACGTCAAAAAAATTGAAAATAGAAAGAAAAAAATCCAAAATTCGGAAAAACGTGGGGAATAAAAGTCGTTGCTAGTATTATTGACGTTCGTCGACCGTGAGGTTTTACATAAAAACTAAATTTCTGTGATATTCGACGACGAGGATGTAACGAAATTAGTGATATAAAAAAAACAAAAGTCTGTAGATGTAAAAACAAATGTTTCAATGCTGCTGACAGCGTGACAAAAATTAGAATTGGCAATTAGCGAGAAGATAAAAAGAGGAAAAATTAATTCTGTGATAATTTTCGTAACTAGCGGATTTTCATTCTTGCCACGAACGTAATATTTTTTTTTTTTTTTTTGAGAGAAAAAAAATTGAGTCTTAAAAAGAGATAGAAAAATATTCGATAACACGTCGTGAAACGCATTTACCCTTGTGGGAGAGAGAAAAGAAAAATCTCGTTCGCGATTCTAACGAAGAAGGTGGGAATTTTCCCACGAACGTAAACAAAAAAAAACCCCCCGAGAATCGAATAAATCAACTCGTGGGACTAAGGGAAACGAGTAACGAACGAAAAAAAAGATAGAAACGATAGATGAGGGATGAGAAAAAAAAACAGTACCGGTTTACATGAGATTTAAATATAATCTACGATAATAATGATGACAGAAAAAAAAACAATAATAAAAAGAAAAAAAGACGAAGTAATAAGTAAACGAGTAAGAGGATAGGTAAATAATAACAAAATATATTAGAATTGTAAGGAGAAGAAAAAAGAACATATTATATTTAAAGAGAGGAAAAATAAACAACATACAAATACAGATGTAAAAAAAACCAACACTAATAACAATAATAAATAATGAATAATAAAATAACGATAATAATAATGTACGAGAAACGAAGGATAAGTCGGAGAGAGATCTTGTTGCATGCTGAGAAAACTGGCCGAGATTAATTTCGGTCATAGAATTCGTATAAGAGGCGCTAATCTTAAATCACGAACGGATGTGAAATGAGAATAAAGATATACGACTTATTGTAAAACTTCTCGTTCGACGAAATGCTGCGAGATAATAAAACAAACAAACAAACAAACAAACATTAATAGGTATAGGGAAACCTCACGATAACGCTGGGATCGTTCAATGTTTTTCGATGAAACTCATTATTATTATTATTATTGTATTCTCTCCCTATTTTATTCTCCTTTTTTTTTATATATATTTTACCATTTGCAGATTATTTTTTGTTGTTGATCTTATTGCGCAAGTAATGACGCACACGGTTTATCAATATTGAATCGAAAATTAGTCGAACCGAAAAGATAATTAGTATCCGATTATTTACTTAGGTGATTCGTAAAAATTGTTGCGTGGATTTGGTAATGTGAATCCACGTGCAAAATTGTAATCCAGATGTTTTTCGTTGGAATTTCTGAGAACTTGAACGTTACTGGGATCTTCGAAACTTAATGATTGCGGTAAGTACAACCAATAGACTAATAAGGAAATAAAAATAGTTGAAAAAATTCGATAACATTTTCGTATCGAAGGTGTAGTTTTTCTTGTATGTTCAATTTCATCAGTTAAGGTAATCTTGTCGTTACAGCGTTTCCGTTAGCTTTCACTGAAAATTTGCAGAAACGTTCTTTGATGTCATATGTATATGTGTATAAAATTTCAGGGGCTTTTTATCGAATCAAAAATCACGATACTTATTCTTGAAAATCGTCATTTTTCGTAATCTCCCATAAGTGCCTTGCGATGGGGGGTTCCCCTGAGACGATTGAAAATACTCTTATTCGATCGCAAATTTCCCGCACATCCTGAAAATCGCGGTTATTACGTCGACAGTTGGAAATTAGTGGACGGAGGACCGAAAAACCGTGAAAAATCAGGTTTTTTCGTTTTTTGACATACCAATTTTCATCGGAGAGGAAAACAACCTGTAAATTAGTGGTCAGCGGGCAATTCCCGATGTGTATAAGCAATAAAAATTCATTGAAACAGTCTAATTCGAGAAGCGATTTTTTGAGCGTGTTAAATATGGCAACATTATACAATTCGTATCTCGCTTATTTGCTCGATGAAGACTGTTGAAATTTTGCACACATTTTTATATGACATCAAAAAAGCTTCGATTAGTTTTTATAAGAAATCTTATGGAAAAAAAATTCGTAATTTTGTTTATTATATAACAAATAAATTTTACGTAGGATCATTGAATTTTCAGTATGTTGTTCTTTAGTTGATTTGCAACAACTTTTCTTGATGAACTTAAACGCTTGGTCCACTTGGAATGTGAAAAAAAACGGGAATCAAATTTTAAACCCAAACCCAACGATAGGACCTACCTTAAAGGAATATCACGGTTGTAACTGAGAATGAGCTTTGATCATAATTACGTTTGAATATTAATGGTACACGTTTAGTGGCTTGTATCGACGGAGGTTTTCTGCAGATTCCCTTCATTCTCCAGGCAAATGCAATACAGGATAAACGAGGATACCCAAAAAAGAAAGTTGGATGTGTGTAAAATTAGGCTTACCATGGAGGGATTAATCTCTCGCAGATTCGGTAGCACAATGATTTTCAAAAAGAATCTATCTCTTACGATTTCCACTGCGATTCCTGTGATTTCCGAATCAATGAGACAACCTCCGATTTCATGGGATTTTTAGTGATTCCTAGCCTGATTTCAGATGAAATGGTTCACTGGTTTGTCGAGTGACTAACCACTCGCTTACCATATGTCCGGGTTTTAAGGATTGGTCCAGGCCAGTTGGGTCACTTTTCCCCGGTTGGTTTTACGAGTTACCCAGCCTCGTACGTATAGGAACTCGATGCAGACTGGGCGAATGAGAATTAGTCCTGTCATATGAGGCGAAATACACAACGTATGAGAATCCAACTGTTCGACCGGAGGATAAAAGTCGACGTGGAGTTAAGGGAACTGAGGGCAGGTGACGTCGATGAGCAGGCTTTGATATACTGGACGTCGAAGTTTCTGGAGGGTATCTCTAAAAAAAGGCAACTGCAAAAATATTGTTAGTAAATTTGTTCCTATTTTGACTTGCCTTTGATCCTGTTCCAATTTAGAACTTCATGATTATGACGAGTCTCTATAAAATTAAGGTAAAACGACGTGTAGAATTATAAAAACTCGGAAAGAATATACGAGTAAAATTCCTACTTAGTTCAACAATAGCATTAGTTTGTTGATTTAAAACGGTCGATGTACGTCATAAGCATGAAGCCTATGACGCACTCGCGCCACCTGGAAAACCCATATGGCCAATTTTCCAACAACAAAAAACTGGGCGTGATGAAACAGAGCTTCATTAATAAAGAACCGTGGCAAGAATAGCGTGAGCTTTGAATTATCCTAATCGATCGAGGCGTTTAAAAGAATGATCAATTTACATTTTCAGTAAATAGGAACAATACGTTAGGGTTAGGTTAGGTTCGACGTGTCGATTATAAATGCTGCTAGTTATCGAGATACCATTTGCAGGAATTCAACAAACTATATTAAGTTTATTTGTATTTGTTGAAAAAGGTTATGATTTATTCGAATATTTGATCAGCTCTTTCTCCCCGAGATTTCGTCAAAGCAAACAAATCGTTCATGTCACGAACCGATAACGTTCGATTGGAACTGTAGAATCTGCATACGAAGACCAAACTCTGTAATGTGTTACGTCCCAGCATAGGTGACGCACATCTCCGGTCAGTAAATGACTACTACCTTACCTACCTGTAAACCAATGCAGCCTGCCGGTAAAATTTAAACAGTATGTACAACTTTTTTTCTCTTATTATTATTTTACTATTGCATTTATAAACTATACCATTTATCCGTAGAAACTAAATAGATTAGGGGAAAGATCCCAGCTAAGATTACCAGAGCACCAAGCTCATATTACAAACATGCACCAAGGAACTTAAAACCACAACCAAAACACCCCATCCAGTCATAAACACCCTCTCTGGCAAACATCTTTTTTTATGTCTTTTCCACGTACCTCTTGCGCGATTTCGTAGCTCGACTCCTAGTTTTAAAAGCGGACCATATACGAATTCATAATTATCAGGCACGGAAAAACTTTTCCCTGCTCTCCATATTTATGACACATTTTTACGAGCGCCTCGTTCGATATCACCGCTCGTAAAATCTGACGAAAATCAAACTCTGTATTTCTCAGAACCATAATCAGAAAACACACTTTTCTTTCCCACGATCGTCTTCCAACCAAACGACGCTCTCAGGAAACCCCCATATTTTTGAAACAACCTCTCTGATAAGAAAAGTCAAAATCTCGCTAAAGAATCCGACCAATCAGTTTTATATAACTTTGTAACTCCGCCCGAACCGAGACGAAATCGTCAACCAACTTCGACAAGAGAATGAGAATCGACTCAACCTCGAAATCGAAAGCATCTTAAGCTAACAAATCTCCGACATTGTGTAAAATCACTCTAAGTTCAATTTGTGTTGTAATTTTTAAGTACAATTCCAAACATGAATAAAGTACAGTTGTTTTTTGTTAATTGTATGAAAATTGTTGGTGTTGCAATCAATAACAATCTTCCCAAGAAAATACATCTTCTCGGTTCAATCGAGAACTCTGGGAAACATCATCAATCAACAATACGTCTTCGAAGAGGAATTATCCTCGACGATTAATCATAAATCGTTGAGTTGGTACATTGAGCACAAGTAAGTCCCAGGCGGCGAGCTCACGTCCAGCCGAACAGCGCAATTTAATTCAAATATCACGCGCACATCGAATTATCGACGGAGCTTCAAATTCTCTCCACCTTGGGACGTAACAAATGCTCGAATTATGAGTCTAGCGTGCCATCTAGTAATTAGGATGGCGCCAATGGCGGCGCTGCCGTCGTACGACAGTCAAATCACACGCCCACACGTATCGTGAACGTGAGCTGTGGTTCATGTAAACACGACCAACGCACGCGCTAAAGAAGTGTATCCCCGACGACAACACTTCCAGTGGTTAGAAGTTAAACCAATTGAGAAGAGAAAAGCATCACCATCTTTTTTGGCACCAACGTATTATGTTAGATCTCATTATGCAGATTCCATAGTTGGAACAACGACCTGTTAATTAGCGTGTGATAAAAACACGTATCGTTATCTCGAATGTATAATCACGTTTCAACTAAGCCACGTGGTGAATATCTATATTTGTAATGCCTAAAAGATGGAACATGGACAGTAAAGTAAAAATTAACCATAAAACATATAAATATAGATAAATAGTTGAATAATTAAATACCCATGTTACGAATTCTTCTGGAACTGAGCAGGAATCGAGTGTCCTCGTTGAAACTCTCTCCTCTCCATTTCCTCGATCGCTACCGAGAGGAATATCGCTTCCTATTAGAGGAAGAGACTTATTGCAGTCTTTTGGTCTTGTTGTAGTTATTTTCTTGTATCGGATCGACAACAGTTCCTTTCTAACATGGAACATAGACAGGAGAAGATAAGACTGTGCGTTAAGAGATAGTGTAACTAGCGACGAGCTACTTGCACTTCGAAAACGGGATCCGTAAATTGTCCGGCACTGAACAACCAATCGCCTTAAAATTTGGAGGGTACATAGAGAATTATGGCATAAAGTGCATGACAGTCTTATTTTTCCAAAGCTTTGGAAAAATTTTTGCAGGATCAGTTACCACCGAAAAAATTTTTCCAAAATTTTGGAAAAATAAGACTATCATGCAGTTTATGCCATAATTCTCTATGTACTCTCCAAATTTCAAGGCGATCGGTTGCTCAGTGTCGGACAATTTACGGATCCCGTTTTCGAAGCGCAAGTAGCTCGTCGCCAATTACACTGCCTCTTACGAAAACGGTACAAAATATATGGAGCTTCCGTTTTTAGCCGAGAGTGGCGCTGATCACAGCAATATCTTAGCAATATCTTTCTGGAGAAGACCAATCTCCCTAACGGAGGGTTATTCAAACTTCTAGGTAAACTCCTAATTGGTTGATTTTCAACAATGGGAAAGCTGAAAATCCACCAGTTAGGAATTTAGACAAAGATTGAAACAACCCGGCCTGAACTCCATGCTTCCTAAACAGCGTACATGATTGTCACTTCCTGCTCGCAAACTGCACGCCGTTCGTCGCCACCTGGCGGTTCGCTGTCGAACTCACGGTTGCGGCGTCATTCCGCGTGGAAATATTCAAAACTTCCGATTTAAAGTTGCTTTGGACAATCTGTAATGCAAGATAATATAAAATGATCGAGGTTTTATAATGTTTCTGCGATGTATTTCCATTTTTTAAGTACATTTGTGTAAATATGATTGTCTTTACACAAAATATGACGCAGTATTGAAACACACGAGTTCAACTAGAGCCATTGTTTAATCGGCCTAGCTTAGCTCGTTTTTTTTATATCAATGTAAGGAAGAAACGATCCACGACAGATGTGAAACCTCCCGGAATAGGTTTATTATCACACAAGACGAGTAAACAGAAAAAAAAACGCGCGAATACGATATTGGAGTATAAAAATGCCGACGTTAGTTATCGAGTAACACAGAGTTCTTCGATCTTCGACGAGTCAATTTACCAAAATGAGGCTCTTGCTCTGCTTAAGTATCATGTACGCTGGTTTATCATAATTTCTCTTTGCTTTTTCCGCATGAATTTTGAAGCTTATTATTTTTTTAAAGAGAATCTTCGTACCGATTTGATTTACATACGATTTGCGTCTCTAGTCTTCCGTAATAGAACCAACGTGAATAATATTAAGAATGATAAGTTATAAACGTGAAAATATCGAGCGTAACTCGAGGTATTGTTTAGTCTGTTGCAAGCTCTGTTATCATCGAGTTCAATACCGCCGGGATGGATAGGGCTGGAAGATCTGTCATCGAGTTCAATACCGCCGGAATGGGCAGAGCGGATGCGCAATAACATACCTCAGGCGCTTAATCGTACGTCACTTGGAAAGATCAAGTGCAAGGATGATGATTGCAAAGAGATGGGTGAGTTCAAGCTGGCGTTAAACTAAAAATTTATTAATATTAATTATAAAAAGAATAGAAAATTAACGAGGACGGTATCCGTTGATGAATTTAATTAGTTTCTTTTCCGTTTTGAATTAAATTAGTTTCTTTTCCGTTTTTGTTCCAGAATTATTGATGAAGAGGAGCATAAAACAATCGGTTAAACCATGTGATGATTTTTATACTCATGCCTGTGGCCAATGGATAAATCGTCATCCTCTGGGTGGACGATCGATAGTCGATCAATATACGACGATAAAAGAAGAATTGTACACGGATTTGATAGGTAACCGGTTGCTTTTTCCTCGGATAGGCTGTCTCCCATTTCGATCGAAACAGAGTCTGAAGTTTAATCGCTATCAATTACGGGGAGGAACGTTTTTCGTCTCGAATCGAGCTTTACAAATCGAGCAATAGCTCAATAGCGACACTCTTGCTTTTGCTTTGCGTAATTACCAGCTTTCATTCTTTCCTCTATTCTCTTCCTAAATCGCTTACGCCCATTTTCGATTATTGAACGCGTTACCATTTTTCTGTGGAATGAAAATCCTTCAATAATGGTAATTAAAATTTTTCAGTCATAACAATTATAACTCGATGATATCAATGAAGTAGTTTTGGATCTGATTATTAAGGAATAGCGATTTTCGAGCGAATCTTGTATATACAAATAATTTTAATATCAATATATCCAACAGGCTATCTGACGGAGAGTGGAAACAAGTACCGAAGTAACTGGACGAATTCAAAAGCCAGGCATTTCTACGAGTCTTGCATAAGCGAGAGTACGTAATTTCCACTCGTTAAGGGTCAATCTCCCGTTAATTATTCTACCCCGTATGGAAATTGAAATAATTTTGAAATTTAAAAACTTGCAGAAAGTTGGCGCAGTAAATCATTACAGGGATTGAAACAGATGGTACGTTTGAATGGTCCATGGCTAATTACGAAAGATAACCAAACGACGGAGAATAATCTAAAATGGCAAGACGTTCACAGAAATTACTACGAAAAGTACGACCTACCGGCCCTTTTTCACTTCCAAGTTTTACCGGACAAAAGAAATTCGACAAAACACATAATCACGGTAAGGAGATTTTATTTTCCTTTAAATTCTTGCTATTATATTTACGTAAATGTTTGCGAAGCTAGAAACACTTCGTCAACGTTAAAAATCTTTCATGTTTTAGTTGAGCATCCCATTTGTCGATATACATGAATTGGGCAGTACCAAGGCATCGAAGACGCCATTGAACTCCAATACAGCTAAGATAGCTTATCGAAGTCTCATTAGAAAAATAGCCAACACGGTAAGCAGTGGAAAGACTATTCGGAAAGTACGTCGAATTAATCGTCGAAAAGTTGATTCGGTTATCGCCTTCGAGAATAAATTGAGAAAAGTGAGTCAAAGATTCAACAAAGCTTTAACATTTCGATTTATTTATTCATTTCATTTTACATAAATTTGCCTCTCTTTCTTCATCGAGTTGTTCTTATTATACTTTTTTCCAGCTAACAAAAAGTTACGATTCGCCCTTAATAAACTATCACCACGACAGTTCTTATATGGTGACAACTATCGACGCGATACAAGACACTTGGGACCTGGTTTTGCAAAATATGGCGAATGAAACATCTGTCGATTACAAGGTGAGTCGAAATATTCTCAAAAATTTCATTACGTGAAAACGTGAGTTTCATGTACTTTATCAATTTTCAGATGGATTGGCTTCAAACGATACGTGGCATGTTTAGAAAGGCTAAGGTTACGATACCAATATACGGTGACAATGAAATTGCCATCGAACCTGGTCATTATATTAAATATCTCTTGGATTTACTCAAGAAGACGGAAACTGAGACGATCGGTAAGGTCGATCTTTCAATTTAATTCTAATTAATGCACGAAAGCACTCACAGACATTACCGTACGTTTTTTTTTCTCGATACAGTTAATTATATTCACTGGAGTGCGGTAAAGAATATGTTGAAATACAGTGGCAACAGAATAAACCGTATAGTAAATCATTATAACAAGATCGTTTATGGAGCTGAGTCCGAAGATCCACGGTCGGTAAAATAATTGTGAGAGTAATTAATCAATAATATAAAAGTAAACGATCGCAGTTGGCTTATCGAATTATTGACTTATTTTGCTGCAGTTCGCTCCAATGCATTAGAGACTTTCCCTTGGAATACTTCCTGACTGCTAGAATGGGCCACAGTCAACATTTGAGAACGCAACAGAAGTATGTAAGTATGGAAAAATTGCCTCAACTTCGTGACGTTTAAATAGTGATAGATATATTGTAGAATATCGGATATAATAAGTCTGTGTAATAAAGTACTAATTTTTATTACAAAACAGATCACACCAATGTTATATCGTATCGAAGGTGCCTTCATGAACAGTACAAAAACCTCGAAATCATTGCCAGAGGACCGAAAAGCGTTCCGACGTAAGTTTTCACCGGATATGCATCACTGGGTTGGATTTTCCGATTGGAGTCGCGATATTCATAAGGTTATCGAATATTACAAGAAGGTAAATATTCGGTGTAATATTTCAAAATAACTGTCGCACGAGAAAAGCTTCAAGATCATTACAATTCCATAGCTCAGGGTCGAACGAGATAATTATTTTAACAACATGGTGAGCTTCAATAAGTTTATGAGACAGAAGGAATTAACAAAATTGAGAACGCCGGTCGACAGACTAACCGCCGAGTAAGTCGAGGGACGATGATGAATCGTTATCGGTAGCACGAGACGATTGATAGAAATATTTACCATCTTTCCTTTCAGGTGGCCAGTTTCCCCTATGGATTTCGTTGCCGCTTATGACCCGCATACCAACACCATCGGTAAGTAACGATCGTTCAATTATTCGATGAATATTGAGTCGAACGTAGGATGGAAAATTAATCGAGGGCTTGAAATTGTTTCCTTCAGTCTTACCCGCGGGTCTGCTGAGGCATCCCTACATGAAATTCTATAAAATTCCGTGAGTTCAAGTCTTCTTATCAACATAGACTTTAAATCCTTGACTCAACGATCTACTTTTCATAATAATACCGAAAAATGTGCGATTTATGCCTTATTTCTTGATTGTAGGGCTATACAGTATGGTTCATTAGGCATGATAATTGGTCACGAAATGGCTCATAGTATCGACAGCGAAGGTGAATACTTGTTCCTCTTATTCTTCTTCTTCTAAATTAAATGGTGCTAGCCTCGTGACTGGTTAATTGCTCGTATCTCAACGTCACTAGAACATGCCTCCAACGGAATGAGCAATATGGACATATCTTGGACTCTCCAAGTAGCGTCGCTATATAAAAAGGTCGAGAAATGCTACCGTAACGAATACTCTGGATATAACATTGAATTGGGAACGGGTGAACGGCTTCCCGTAAGTATTGTTCTACGAGGCACGTGTTAAGCTTGCTAAGATTTAGTTGCAAGCAACTTGAATCGTCCAGTGTCAAGTACACGGTTCTTCGTGGCTGGCTGTATTTATATTTTCACTTTTATTCCGTAAAAATGAAACATCGCATGGTATATAGTACGTTCCTCACACTAATTGTGTTATTCGTTCGTGTTGTAGGTGAATACGAATTTAGCGATGAGAGAAATTATCGCGGACAACATGGGAATCCGAATGGCATATCAAGGTTTACACAACTGGCAAATAAACAGCGCCGAAGTAGGATTGCCGAATATAGAATCGAATTTTACAACCGACCAAGCATTCTTTTATTCTTTTGCACAAGTAAGTCACCAATTTTTATTCATTTGTCGATTACAGACTTCCGGTCTTTAGCAACTTATACACATTCGATTAATCCAACTTTATTTATACAGTCATTCTGCGAAAATGCATCGGACGAGTATTTAAGAAACGTTTACGAGAACGACGAGCATCCACCTTCGAAAGTAAGGATAAACGGAGCTCTATCTAGGATGGAACAATTCCACAACGCTTTCCAGTGCAAGGACAATGACCCCATGAAAAAGGAGGTGTCTAAATGCAACATCTTTTGATAACCAGAGGCTGTAGGTAAAAAAAAAGAAGTTTTCAACCTCTTCGCACACAAAGTTCATCACCCATTTACGAATATGTGTTGCTAAAAGTTCCAATTCTTCTTCAGTATGGTAAAAAATCATCTTTGAATCATAATTGCACACTCCTTTATAGAACATAACGTATTTATTGCTATCGCAAAGTAAAGCAATTGCCAAAGAGATCTTTTATCACACTGAAAAAAAAGAAGAAACTGTAGCAGCAATATATGACTTTGTATGCGATAATGGATTAAGATTAATTACAATCGTCACTGCGGAGCAATCTCCTGAGAAACAACTCCACACGATTGTTCGTTGTATATTAGTACAAAACCTTTCGCCACTTATTTATATTAATCTTACATATAAAAATGGAAGAATGTTTGTTTGTTTGTTTGTTTGTTTATTTGTCACGAGTAAGTTCCTATACCATTCATCCGATTGCGATGAAAATTTGTTGAATCGACGTTTTTTGAGCCCATCAGCCTTGCGATTCGGGGGAGCCGAAAAATTAAATTTTCCCCTGAGACGATTGAAAATACTCTTATTCGATCGGAAATCTCCCGCACATCCTGAAAATTGCGGTTATTACGTCGGCAGTTGGAAATTAGTGGACGGAGGTCCGAAAAACCGTGAAAAATCAGGTTTTTTCGTTTTTTGATATACCAATTTTCATCGGAGAGGAAAACAACCTGTAAATTAGTGATCAGCGGGCAATTTCCGATGTGTGTAAGCAATAAAAATTCATTGAAACAGTCTAATTCGAGAAGCGATTTTTTGAGCCCATCAGCCTTGCGATTCGGGGGAGCCGAAAAATTAAATTTTCCCCTGAGACGATTGAAAATACTCTTATTCGATCGGAAATCTCCCGCACATCCTGAAAATTGCGGTTATTACGTCGACAGTTGGAAATTAGTGGACGGAGGACCGAAAAACCGTGAAAAATCAGGTTTTTTCGTTTTTTGACATACCAATTTTCATCGGAGAGGAAAACAACCTGTAAATTAGTGGTCAGCGGGCAATTTCCGATGTGTATAAGCAATAAAAATTCATTGAAACAGTCTAATTCGAGAAGCGATTTTTTGAGCGTGTTAAATATCGCAACATTATACAATTCGTATCTCGCTTATTTGCTCGATGAAGACTGTTGAAATTTTGCACACATTTTTATATGACAACAAAGAAGCTTCGATTAGTTTTTATAAGAAGTCTTATGGAAAAAAAATTCATGATTTTGTTTATTATATAACAAATAAATTTTACGTAGGATCATTGAATTTTCAGTATGTTGTTCTTTAGTTGATTTGCAATAACTTTTCTTAATGAACTTAAACGCTTGGTCCACTTGGAATGTGAAAAAAAACGGGAATCAAATTTTAATTCCCCACCCAACGATAGGACCTACCTTAACACTAGGTTTACGGGCGTTTCTTACATACCTATCTCTACGAGCATCCGTCAAATTGACGGGTGGATGAAAATACGTATTTACTTTAAAAAAATCAATTTATTCAAACTAAATCTAAGTTTAACAATGTAAGGCTTCACGTAAAAATAAAATATTAATTAGTCAACATTTTTTTTAAGTTATTACGGAAATGATAACAATAATATAAACGCTACATAATCATATTTATCGAGGACATTTTTTACATACGTATTGAATTTCTTTTTGAATTTCTTCACTATCCGAAGATCCTTCCATTTCTCCAGTTTCAGTGGATTCAGAATCTTGACTGTAATCATCACTTTCACCTAATTCATATTGATCTTCTTCGGAGGACATCTCAGAACAATCCTCATTGATATTGGTAATTTTGGTCAATTTCTTATTATATCTCGTGTTTCTACTCATGATTGCTAGAAAAGGGTGATCGGTGAAAGTAAAAAATTCTGTGCCCAAATTCAATTACCCTATTGTAAATACTTACAATAAGCGGAGACTACAATAACCAAAACTTTTGCACACTGTCTTCGAAAAACGTTCTTACCACTGTCACTGCAGCAACTATATTGATGACCGGCTCGTGCCTTAGTGATATTTTCGGAGATTGTTACAAACTGATAGTCGTGGTATACGAAACTCAAAGCATATCGCAGCCTAACGTCGGCTATCGCCGGCTGTGAAAATTGCTTGTGTGTGTTGTTTATGTTTGCACTAACAGATGAACTGAATGTCTTTTCGATACGACATTTAGTCTGCTGCACGCTTCTGCTGCAACATGACACCCGGGCCACACAATTCGCTTTATGTCACTTATCGAGGCGCTATTGATATAATGAGTTGGGGGCGTCTTAGACTTTTCTGTCAGTCTTATATTTGCTATTGGAGGTATAATTTTACAAACGAAGTAAATAGAGAAGGTTTGTTTACGTAATCAGCTAACCCGTCAATTTGACGGGTTCCGTAGAAATAGGTATACAACATACAAATTTCAAAATTTATAAAGCTTAAGAAAATAATAATTGTGTGTATAAACCCTTTTAATGAGATTATAAATTTACGATGCAAAATAGTTAAGATTGATGCTATGGTTTTTTGCGAGTTTCATTTCAAAGTTTGAAATCCGTCAAATTGACGGGTCCCGTAAACCTAGTGTTAAAGGAATATCACGGTTGTAACTGAGAATGAGCTTTGATCATAATTACGTTTGAATATTAATGGTACACGTTTAGTGGCTTGGATCGACGGAGGTTTTCTGCAGATTCCCTTAATTCTCCAGGCAAATGCAATACAGGATAAACGAGGATACCCAAAAAAGAAAGTTGGATGTGTGTAAAATTAGGCTTGCCATGGAGGGATTAATCTCTCGCAGATTCGGTAGCACAACGATTTTCAAAAAGAATCTATCTCTTGCGATTTCCACTGCGATTCCTGTGATTTCCGAATCAATGAGACAACCTCCGATTTCTTGGGATTTTTAGTGATTCCTAGCCTGATTTCGGATGAAATGGTTCACTGGTTTGTCGAGTGACTAACCACTCGCTTACCATATGTCCGGGTTTTAAGGATTGGTTCAGGCCAGTTGGGTCATTTTTCCCCGGTTGGTGTTACGAGTTACCCAGCCTCGTACGTATAGGAACTCGATGCAGACTGGGCGAATGAGAATTAGTCCTGTCATATGAGGCGAAATACACAACGTATGAGAATCCAACTCTTCGACCGGAGGATAAAAGTCGACGTGGAGTTAAGGGAACTGAGGGCAAGTGACGTCGATGAGCAGGCTTTGATATACTGGACGTCGAGATTTCTGGAGGATATCTCAAAAAAAAAGGCAACTGCAAAAATATTGTTAGTAAATTTGTTCCTATTTTGACTTGCCTTTGATCCTGTTCCAATTTAGAACTTCATGATTATGACGAGTCTCTGTAAAATTAAGGTAAAACGATGTGTAGAATTATAAAAACTTGGAAAGAATATACGAGTAGAATTCGTACTTAATTCAACGATGGCATTGGTTTGTTGATTTAAAACGGTCGATGTGCGTCATAAGCATGAAGCCTATGACGCACTCGCGCCACCTGGAAAACACACATGGCCAATTCTCCAAAAACAAAAAACTGGGCGTGACGAAACAGAGCTTCATTAATAAAGAATCGTGGCAAGAATAGCGTGGGCTTTGAATGATCCTAATCGATCGAGGCGTTTAAAAGAATGATCAATTTACATTTTCAGTAAATAGGATCAATACGTTAGGGAGAACAGAAAGGGTTAGGTTAGGTTCGACGTGTCGATTATAAATGCTGCTAGTTATCGAGACACCATTTGTCGGAATTCCACAAACTATATTAAGTTTATTTGTATTTGTTTAAAAAGGTTATGATTTATTCGAATATTTGAACAGTTGTTTCTCACCAAGATTTCGTCAAAGCAAACAAATCGTTCGGGTCAAGAACCGATAACGTTCGATTGGAACTGTAAAGTCTGCATAAGGAGACCAAACTCTGTAATGCTCGAATGATGAGGCTAGCGTGCCATCTAGTAATTCGGATGACGCCAATGGCGGCACTGCCGTCATACGACAGTCAACACGCCCACATATATCGTGTACGTGAGCTGTGGTTCATGTAAATACGACCAACGCATGCGCTAAAGAAGCGTATCCCCGACGACAGCACTTCCAGTGGTTAGAAGTTAAACCAATTGAGAATAGAAAAGCGTCACCATCTTTTTTGGCACCAACGTATTATGTTAGATCTCATTATACAGATTCCATAGTTGGAACAATAACCTATTAAGTGGTAAGATCCACGTATCGTTATCTCGAACGTATAATTACGTTTCAACTAAGCCACGTGGTGAATATCTATATTTGTAATGCCTAAAAGATGGAACATGGACGGTAAAGAAAAAATTAACCATAAAACATATAAATATAGATAAATAAATGAATAATTAATTACCCATATTACGAACTCTTCTGGAACTGAGCAGGAATTGAGTGTCCTCGTCGAAACTCTCTCCTCTCCATTTCCTCGATCGCTATCGAGAGGAATATCGCTTCCTATTAGAGGAAGAGACTTATTGCAGTCTTTTGGTCTTGTTGTAGTTATTTTCTTGTATCGGATCGACAACAGTTCCTTCCTAACATCAACGAATAGAAGGAATATGCTTATGGTGTACCCCAACGAGCTTGTGCACCCCAATGACTGGCGTCGCTAGTGTCGCTATAAGCGTGGTTAGGTCACACGGACACGCTCTCGTATACCTTACACAACCTCATGGCGTAGCTCCGTCTCCTCTCTCACAAATCACGTACGAGAAAGCACGTCTTGCATTCTATCTCGCTTTTTCTAATGCGAGATATAGGTTGGGGTACACATGCCGTCTCTCTCTTTTTCTGTGCTGTTTGTCTCGCTTTTTCTAATGCGAGGTATAGGCTGGGGTACACGTGCCGTCTCTCTTTTTTTTGCGCTGCTATTGCCGTATCCCAATGAGTCGACATATATAATATCGACGCCTAGAATTTTCATAATTCGTTTTCGTTAATATACATGAAAAATAAAATTTATCTATATGCAAAAAGCAACAAAACAATAAAAAAAAAATAAAGATAACAAATGCATTTCAGGGAGATTCGATCGTTCGCCTCTTAGAGTTGAGAATTCAGAGACGTCAGGGCCGTCAGGGCTTTTACGTTCTTGTGGCTCCGCCCACAGAGGTGGGTACAGTATCGGCGTGACGTCACGATCAACCGCCGCGACACCAAGTGGCAGTTTCTGGCGGAGAAAACTTTACTTCGAATTAAGGATAGGCATATTCCTTCTATAGTGGTCTGAATTCGTTGGCAATACCTTTCTGGAGAAGACCAATCTCCCTAAGGGAGGGTTATTCAAACTTCTAGGTAAACTCCTAATTGGTTGATTTTCAACAATGGGAAAGCTGAAAATCCACCAGTTAGGAATTTAGACAAAGATTGAAACAACCCGGCCTGAACTCCATGCTTCCTAAACAGCGTACATGATCGTCACTTCCTGCTCGCGAACTGGCACGCCGTTCGTCGCCACCTGGCGGTTTGCTCTCGAACTCTCGGTTGTGGCGTCATTCCGCGTGGAAATGTTCAAAACTTCTGATTTAAACTTGCTTTGGACCATCTGTAATGCAAGATAATATAAAATGATCGAGGTTTTATAATGTTTCTGCGATATATTTCCATTTTTTAAGTACATTTGTGTAAATATGATTGTCTCAAACAAAAAATGACGCAGTATTGAAACACACGAGTTCAACTAGAGCCATTGTTTAATCGGCCTAGCTTAGCTCGCTTTTTTTCATATCAATGGAAGAAAGAAACGATCCACGACAGATGTGAAACCTCGCGTAATAGGTTTCTTACTACAAAGGTCGAGTAAACAGAAAAAAAACGCGCGAATACGATATTGGAGTATAAAAATGCCGACGTTAGTTATCGAGTAACACAAAGTTCTTCGATCTTCGACGAGTCGATTTACCAAAATGAGGCTCTTCCTCTGCCTAAGTATCATGTACGCTGGTTTATCATAATTTCTCTTTGCTTTTTCCGCATGAATTTTAAAGCTTATTATTTTTTTAAAGAGAATCTTCGTACCGATTTGATTTACATACGATTTGCGTCTCTAGTCTTCCGTAATAGAACCAACGTGAATAATATTAAGAATGATAATTTATAAACGTGAAAATATCGAGCGTAACTCGAGGTATTGTTTAGTCTGTTGCAAGCTCTGTTATCATCGAGTTCAACACCGTCGGAATGGATAGGGACGATGGACAATCACATACCTCAGCTGCGTAATCGTACGTCACTTGGAAAGATCGAGTGCAAGGATGATGATTGCAAAGAGATGGGTGAGTTCAAGCTGGCGTTAAACCAAAAATTTATTAAGATTAATTATAAAAAGAATAGAAAATTAACGAGGACGGTATCGGTTGATGAATTTAATTAGTTTCTTTTCCGTTTTGAATTAAATTAGTTTCTTTTCCGTTTTTGTTCCAGAATTATTGATGAAGAGGAGCATAAAACAATCGGTTAAACCATGCGATGATTTTTATACTCATGCTTGTGGCGAATGGATAAATCGTCATCCTCTGGGTGGACGATCGATAATCGATCAATATACGACGATAAAAGAAGATTTGTACAAGGATTTGAGAGGTAACCGGTTACTTTTTCCTCGGATAGGCTGTATCCCGTTTCGATTGAAACAGAGTCTGAAGTTTAATCGCTATCAATTACGGGGAGGAACGTTTTTCGTCTCGAATCGTGCTTTACAAATCGAGCAATAGCTCAATAGCGACACTCTTGCTTTTGCTTTTCGTAATTACCAGCTTTCATTCTTTCCTCTATTCTCTTCCTAAATCGATTACGCCCTTTTTCGATTATTGAACGCGTTACCATTTTTCTGTGGAATGAAAATTCTTCAACAATGGTAATTGAAATTTTTAAGCCAAAAAATTATAACTCGATGATATCAATGAAGTAGTTTTGGATCTGATTATTAAGGAATAGTGATTTTCGAGAAAATCTCGTATATACAAATAATTTTAATATCGATATATCCAACAGGCTATCTGACGGAGAATGGACAGAAGTACCAAAGTAACTCGACGAATTCAAAAGCCAGGCATTTCTACGAGTCTTGCATGAACGAGAGTGCGTAATTTCCACTCGTTAAGGGTCAATCTCCCGTTAATTATTCTACCCCGTATGGAAAATGAAATAATTTTGAAATTTAAATAAATGCAGAAAGTTGGCGCAGTAAATCATTAGAGGGATTGAAACAGATGGTACGTTCGAATGGTCCATGGCTACTTACGAAAGATAACCAAACGACGGAGAATGATCTAAGATGGCAAGACGTTCACAGAAATTACTACGAAAAGTACGACCTACCGACCCTTTTTCATTTCCAAGTTTTACCGGACAAAAGAAATTCATCAAAACACATATTGACGGTAAGGAGATTATCTTTCCCTTTAAATTCTTGCTATTATATTTGCGCAAATGTTTGCGAAGCTAGAAACACTTCGTCAATGTTAAAAATCTTTGATGTTTTAGTTGACCATCCCATTTGTCGATATACATGAATTGAGCACTGCCGGGGCATCGAAGACGCCATTGAACTCCAATACAGCTAAGACAGCTTATCGAAGTCTCATTCGAAAAATAGCCAAGACGGTAAGCCGTGGAAAGGCCGTTCGGAAAGTACGTCGACTTAATCGTCAAAAAGTTGATTCGGTTATCGCCTTCGAGAAGAAATTGAGACTAGTGAGTCAAAGATTCAACAAAGCTTTAACATTTCGATTTATTTATTCATTTCATTTTACATAAATTTGCCTCTCTTTCTTCATCGAGTTGTTCTTATTATACTTTTTTCCAGCTAACAAAAAGTTACGATTCGCCCTTAATAAACTATCACCACGACAGTTCTTATATGGTGACAACTATCGAGGCGATACAGGACACTTGGGACCTGGTTTTGCAAAATATGGCGAATGAAACATCTGTCGATTACAAGGTGAGTCAAAATATTCTTAAAAATTTCATTACGTGAAAACGTGAGTTTCATGCACTTTATCAATTTTCAGATGGATTGGCATCAAACGATACGTAGCATGTTTAGAAAGGCTAAGGTTACGACACCAATATACGGTGACAATGAAATTGCCATCGAACCTGGTCATTATATTAAATATCTCTTGGATTTACTCAAGAAGACGGAAACTGAGACGATCGGTAAGGTCGATCATTCAATTTAATTCTAATTAATACACGCAAGTACTCACAGATAATATCTCATTACCGTATGTTTCTTTTTCTCGATACAGTTAATTATATTCACTGGGGTGCGGTAAAGAATGTGTTGAAATACAGTGGCAACAGAATAAACAGTATAGTAAATCATTATAACAAGATCGTTTATGGAGCTGAGTCCGAAGATCCACGGTCAGTAAAATAATTGTGAGAATAATTAATCAATAATATAAAAGTAAACGATCGCAGTTGGCTTATCGAATTATTGACTTATTTTGCTGCAGTTGGCTCCAATGCGTTAGAGACTTTCCCTTGGAATACTTCCTGACTGCTAGAATGGGCCACAGTCAACATTTGAGAACGCAACAGAAGTATGTAAGTATGGAAAAATTGCCTCAACTTCGTGACGTTTAAATAGTGATAGATATATTGTAGGATATCGGATATAATAAGTCGGTATAATAAAGTACTAATGTTTATTACAAAACAGATCACACCAATGCTCTATACTGTCGAAGGTGCCTTCATGGACAGTATAAAAAACTCGAAATCATTGCCAGCTTACCGAAAAGCGTTCCAACGTAAGTTTTCACCGGATATGCGTCACTGGGTTGGATTTTCCGATTGGAGTCGCGATATTCATAAGGTCATCGAATATTACAAGAAGGTAAATATTCGGTGTAATATTTCAAAATAACTGTCGCACGAGAAAAGCTTCAAGATCATTACAATTCCATAGCTCAGGGTCGAACGAGATAATTATTTTAACAACATGGTGACCTTCAACAAGTTTATGAGACACAAGGAATTAATGAAATTGGAAACGCCGGTCGACAGACTAACCGCCGAGTAAGTCGAGGGACGATGATGAATCGTTATCGGTAGCACGAGACGATTGATAGAAATATTAACCATCTTTCCTTTCAGGTGGCCAGTTTCCCCTATGGATTTCGTTGCCGCTTATGACCCGCATACCAACACCATCGGTAAGTAACGATCGTTCAATTATTCGATGAATATTGAGTCGAACGTAGGATGGAAAATTAATCGAGGGCTTGAAATTGTTTCTTTCAGTCTTACCCGCGGGTCTGCTGAGGCATCCCTACATGAAATTCTATAAAATTCCGTGAGTTCAAGTCTTCTTATCAACATAGACTTTAAATCCTTGACTCAACGATCTACTGTTCATAATAATACCGAAATATGTGCGATTTACGCCTTATTTCTTGATTATAGGGCTATACAGTATGGTTCATTAGGCATGATAATTGGTCACGAAATGGCTCATAGTATCGACAGCAAAGGTAAATACTTATCCCTCTTATTCCTCTTCTTCTAAATTAAATGGTGCTAGCCTCGTGACTGGTTAATTGCTCGTATCTCAACATCACTAGAACATGCCTCCAACGGATTGAGCAATGTGGACATATCTTGGACTCTCCAAGTAGCGTCGCTATATAAAAAGGTCGAGGAATGCTACCGTAACGAATACTCTGGATATAACATTGAATTGAGAACGGGTGAACGGCTTCCCGTAAGTATTGTTCTACGAAGCACGTGTTAAGCTTGCTAAGATTTAGTTGCAAGCAACTTGAATCGTCCAGTGTCAAGTACACGGTTCTTCGTGGCTGGCTGTATTTATATTTTCACTTTTATTCTGTAAAAGTGAAACATCGCATGGTATATAGTACGTTCCTCACGCTAATTGTGTTATTCGTTCGTGTTATAGATCGATTCGAATTTCGCGATGAGAGAAATTATCGCGGACAACGTGGGAATCCGAATGGCATATCAAGGTTTACAAGACTGGCAAATTAACAACGCCGAAGTACGATTGCCCAACTTAGAATCGAATTTTACAAACGACCAAGCATTCTTTTATTCTTTTGCACAAGTAAGCCACCTATTTTTATTCATTTAAAGATTACAGACTTCCGGTCTTTTGCAACTTATACACATTCGATTAATCCAACTTTATTTATACAGTCATTCTGCGAAAATGCATCGGACGAGTATTTAAGAAACGTTTACGAGAACGACGAGCATCCACCTTCGAAAGTAAGGATAAACGGAGCTGTATCTAGGATGAAACAATTCCACAACGCTTTCCAGTGCAAGGACAATGACCCCATGAAAAAGGAGGTGTCTAAATGCAGCCTCTTTTGATAACCAGAGGCTGTAGGTGAAAAAAAGAAGTTTTCAACCTCTTCGCACACAAAGTTCATCACCCATTTACGAATACGTGTTGCTAAAAGTTCCAATTCTTCTTCAGTATGGTAAAAAATCATCTTTGAATCATAACTGCACATTCCTTTATAGAACATAACGTATTTATTGCTATCGCAAAGTAAAGCAATTGCCAAAGAGATCTTTTATCACACTGAAAAAAAAGAAGAAACTGTAGCAGTAATATATGACTTTGTATGCGATAATGGATTAAGATTAATTACAATCGTCACTGCGGAGCAATTGATACCTGTGTTCTCAGCTCGATAGAGATTACCCGTACTCCGATCGCTATAGAAGTACAACGGTGGGTGACTTTTTGAGGTTCGATTTTATTAACGCAAGTGGTAAATCGGAGAGTCTCTCGTGTCGTTAAACCGGAGGAAACTATATTTGAAAAGGAATCAGGGAAATTTAACAGGGACAATCCCTAAAAATGTCTATAGTATAGATCATATTTGGAAAGTTCATGCTTGACACATGGAGAGAAAAACAGAAAATATTGTGTGTCTAATGAATTATGATACCAAAAATAAAAATTATAATAATTGGGCGTTTCGCTCGCTAGAATTATACGTACTATGTACTTACGTTTGTTACGTACAATACGATTCGATTATAAGTCCTAAATAAATTACACAAGAACTTAAGAGGAGATATACACCTAGACGTTTGAAAAGAAGTCATTTTTTTTGCATTTTCTTTAAGTTTGAGGTCTTAAGAATATCTGGTAAAAATGGCAAGGCATGGGCCTGATATCGATGATTCCATGTAAGTTGACAAATTTGATTATTTATTTATTCCCAAATTTTCAAACACGTTTTTCTCGAAACCACGTTTTTCAAATCGATGCCCAAAATTTCTCGAAAACCAATGGACCGATTGCCTTGAAATTTGTTGTGATTATGCTATACACGATTTTCTAGTACGTGTCACAGGATTTTTTTTTTCGTTCCTTAGTTTCTTTTTATAAACAAAATAGTAACTAATTTTTTACCCAAAAATCATTATTTACGTTCAAACGTTCGCCATTTTGTCATAAATCGATATTTTCAAAATCGGCTATGACAAGTACTAGACTATAGTATCTAGTTTAATAATCTTTTTGGTTTTTATTATTCAGATGATTTTTGAAGAAACCCCAGTGGGTACCGCGTATGAAGATTTTTTTTTACGGAGCTTCAAAGAACATGCGATATCTCGAAATATTTTCGATATTTTTAACCCTTGTGTTCGCACCCGGGTACCCGGGTGCCCACCACGGTACATTTTTTAATTTAACTTGGTCAAAAATAGAAATTTCAGCAAAAACCTCCGGATCCTCGTTATTCAACTCAATTGTAAGCAGGTGATTCGTTTGGAATAAAATAATTTGTTTAATTACTAAGAAAAAATCGAGTGTCAAGTATATATACGTCACGGACGCACCCGGGTACCCCGGTACCCACCTCGAAAAAAAAATCATTTTGAGTGGATTATTGGTTTGGGATATTTTATTTTATTAGAATACGTCGAATATGGTTTGTGATAATACGAAATACATCAAAATAAATGTAGAAAATTAATTAGCCTCTGCATTCGTGACACTTCGCTAAGGTTGTAGCATGTTCATCGCAGACAGGTTTGTTGCAATCGCAGCATGACTTTCGTGTCTTTCTCCTCCTCTTTATTGCTGCTTTGTAGCAAATATGACAGGAGCCAGTGACTTTTATCCTTCCTGACATATCGCGTTCATTAGCAGGATTTGGAGCGATGTCCACGGGATTTAATGACCGCCCGATCACACTTTCAATGGCGATTTTTGTACTGTAATTTCGCATTATTTGAACGTTTTGTGACCGGTTCTCAATTACTGGTTTTGCCAGTTCTTCACTCAATTGGCGCATAAATAGTCGTCGTTGGTTTGTTCTCTTCGGAATCATCTTATTATTTTCGTAATAAATTAAATAGGACGCGAGTGAGCTAATATCCAGCATATTGTAGAACAGAGCTACCGGCCATCTCAGAGTACGACATTGCGTATTGTATCGAGTGCACATTTGGTCCATAGTATCAACGCCAGCTTTATATTTATTGTAGTATGTTATAATGACTGGTTTTTTTTACTGTCATCATTTACAGCTCTGTCGGAATGCATAGTCGACAACATAATTACGGCTTTATTTTTCTTTGGCACGTATGAGCACATCGTGACGCTTTCACTGAAAGCAAACTCAGTCGAGTATACTTCTCTCGACTTATGCGGAGCCATGACACTTGAAACATAAGATTTATTTTTTCTCAAAGTGCCAGAGACAGTTAAATTCCATGAAAGCATGTGTTCGGCAAGGGGTAACGTTGTAAAAAAATTGTCCATGGTAATATTTCTACCACTGCCTCGGTACGGAGCTGCAACCTCTTTTACGACTCGTTCTCCCTGATTTTTTTCTCGAACATCGCCCTGACGATTTGACGGCCCCTGCCAGACTATATAGTGATGTCTATTTATAGAAATAACGATTTAGGAATCGATTTCAGAGCCGTACTATTTTAAAAGCGAAGAAAAATAAGAGGTGGGTACCCGGGTACCCCGGGTGCGTAACAACGTAGGTGAAGTTGGGTGCGAACACAAGGGTTAAACAACAAAAATTAAACATATTCTTGAATGTGTATACTTTCATTTGGTTCAAACTACAATCCGAAATTTTAAATAGTTTTCCTACAAAAAAATCTCAAAAATAACTTTTTTTTTGCCTCCTAGATGTATATCTCCCCTTAAGAAAAATACTTAAAACTACAACATTTCCTGTCTAAATGTGAATAAGTTAACATCTATCACTAACACTTGGCGCAAAGAGAATACATTTGACCGATCGATCGATTGAAAAAGTAAGCTTTCTCTCGCGTCATTCTTGTCGCTCGATTTTTAAAACTGCCAATAAAAGTTTCCAAGCGAGTCAAGTAATCTCTATTAATTGGCTTTATTATCGCAACACTTGTAGTGTCCTAAATTTGAATAAAACAGAGTTGCGTATAAGACACCGGTAAGACATACTCTATTAACCAGCACGCGCGTATTACTTATCGTTATTTGGAACAAATCGACCCAAAATTATAAGGACGTCGTTTGGCTTATACAGCTTTAAAAAAACAACGATGAGCAATGGCGCGATACTTTTCTCTGACGCGAAGAAATGATTATTCATGAAGCAAACAAAAAAAAAATTTTAATTCACTCTGTGACGTAAAACAACTATTACACACACATTCCATCATTCTTCCAAGTGTAAATATTGATCGCAGAGATACGACTCGTGCTTCTTTCGAGTGAATGATACTTAATTATTCTAATTTTAGCGACAATTTCGTTATCGGTTTCCGAAATGTCTGAATTTATTTTTTTTTTATTTTTTTTTTTTTTTTTTTTTTTTTTTTTTTTTTAATTTAGTTACCAAATCATACGCAAAAGAACGTGAAACACATGTCCTCAATCGACGCGCATAAAAAAAGCCAAATGTTTTACTGTCCACAGTATGTAAAATTGAAAGCATATGTTTCGTGGTGTGCAAATTGGTATAAAACTGCTAGGAATCATTATGGAGAGAAGCAATATTGCTTGGCTCTTGACGAAACGCTTTAACAAAATGAGGATCTTCTTTTGGCTGAGTATCATGTACGATGAATTGTTATAATTTCTCTTTGCTTTTTCCACAAGAATTTTCAAGCTTATTATTTTATAAAGAAAATCTTCTTACCGATTTGATTTATATACGTATTTGTGTCTCTAGTCTTGCGTAGAAGAACCAACGGGAATAATGATAAGGATGATAATTTGTAAATGTGAAAATATCGAGCGTAACTCGAGGTATTGTTTAGTCTGTTGCAAGCTTTGTTATCATCATCGAGTTCAATACCGCTGGAATGGAAAAAGATGACGGAAAATAACATTCCTGATTACATTGATAACACGCCAAGTTCGAAGATTAAGTGCATGGATGATGATTGCAGAGAGATGGGTGAGTTCGAGCTGGCGTTGATCCAAAAATTTATTAAGATTAATTATAAAAAGAATAGAGAATTAACGAGGACGGTATCCGTTGATGAATTAAATTAGTTTCATTTCCGTTTTTTTTTCTAGAATTGTTGATGAAGAGCAGCATAAAACAATCGGTTAAACCATGCGATGATTTTTATACTCATGCCTGTGGCGAATGGATAAATCGTCATCCTCTGGGTGGACGATCGATAATCGATCAATATACGACGATAAAAGAAGATTTGTACAAGGATTTGAGAGGTAACCGGTTGCTTTTTCCTCGGATAGGCTGTCTCCCGTTTCGATCGAAACAGAGTCTGAAGTTTAATCGCTATCAATTACGGGGAGGAACGTTTTTCGTCTCGAATCGTGCTTTACAAATCGAGCAATAGCTCAATTGCGACACTCTTGCTTTTGCTTTTCGTAATTACCAGCTTTCATTCTTTCCTCTATTCTCTTCCTAAATCGATTACGCCCATTTTCGATTATTGAACGCGTTACCATTTTTCTGTGGAATGAAAATTCTTCAATAAGGGTAATTGAAATTTTTAAGCCATAACAATTATAACTCGATGATATCAATGAAGTTGTTTTGGATCTGATTATTAAGGGAGCTTTCCAGTGTGACAGCCCGAAAAATCGCTGTTTTTCGCGACTTTGTTTTTTAAAGAAAAAATAATCTAATCGGTTTGGTTTTTTTTTGTATATTAATTGGGTATTGAAGAATACAAAACAATTTTTTAAAGATCGATTTATTTATTAATTAATATCTATAAACATGATGAAACAATTGTTGCAGAAAATGCACTTGGATGTGGTATCCACGTTGAGGGTCACAATTTTTATCTGAAACAAAAAACACAAAAAGATTATTGATCGGTATATAATTGGCTTTCGTGCTATGGAGGTTTTTTTTGTTTTTTTTTGCAAAAATGGCGCTGGTTTGAACAAAAAGTATCGATTTTAGGATTTTTTTTTGGCAGTTTTTTTTACAAAAAAATAGGAAGATGTCAAAAAAAAAGCTTCCATAGCACGATAAACAATGACGTTAAGAATATTGTGTAAAAAATTCAACTCGATAGCTTTAAAACTCTGCCCTCCAAGTTGGACACCGTTTTGAAAAATGCTGTTTCGAGAAAAACGCGTTCAAAGTTTCAAGTGAGGAAATTTTAGGTAAATCGTTTACTTACGGTCAATCGGCGATGCCAGGTCCATACAATATCCCTTCTGCTTCTTCGAAAAGATCGCGCTCAATTCGATAAAGCAAAAAAAAATCGATTTTTTGAAAATTTCACACTGGAAAGCTCCCTTAAAGAATAGCGATTTTCGAGCAAATCTTGTATATACAAATAATTTTAATATCGATATATCCAACAGGCTATCTGACGGATAATGGAAACAAATACCGAAGTTACAGAACGGATCGAAAAGCCAGGAATTTCTACAAATCTTGCATGAAGGAACGTACGTAATTCCCACTCGCTAACGGTCCATCTTCCATTAACCCTTTGGGCTCTAAGGACGCGTCTGTGGACCATAATATGTGCATCAGCCCATGCGTCTCTGGACTATAAATAGGCTTGAAAGTTCTTAGGCCTCTAAGGGTTAATTATTCTACCCCGTATGAAAATAATCTTGAAATTTAAAAAATTGCAGAAGGTAAGGAGAACAGAGGATTACAGTCATTAAAAACAATGGTAAATTCGAATGGTGGATGGGTACTTACGAACGATAACCAAACGAAGACGATGCAACAAAAATGGCAAAATGTTCACAAAAAGTACTACGCAAGGTACGATCTACCGGCCCTTTTTCAATTCCAAGTTTTACCCGATAAAAGAAATTCATCAAAACACATATTGACGGTAAGGGGATTATCTTTTCCTTTAAATTCTTGCGATTATAGTTGCATAAATGTTTGCGAAATTAGAAACCCTTCGTCAATGTTTAAAATCTTTCATGTTTTAGTTGAGCATCCCATTTGTCGATATACATGAATTGAGCACTGCGAAGGCATCGAAGAGGGCAGTGACCTCCAAAACGCCACAGTTAGCTTATCGAAATCTGATTAAAAAAATAGCCAAGACGGTTAAGCATGAAAATTCCATTCCGATAAAAGGTGAAAAAGTTGATCCGATTATCGACTTCGAGAAGCGATTGGAACAAGTCAGTCAAACATTCAACAAGATTTAATATTTCGATTTATTTATTTATTTATTCCATTTTACACACATTTGCCTCTCTGTTCTTCATCGGGTTTTTCTTCTTTTTATATTTTTTCAGCTAACAGAAGTTAATACTTTGTCCAAAAAAAATTTCCATCACGACACTTCTTATAAGGTGACAACTATCAAAAAGATTCAGGATACTTGGGACACGGTTTTGATAAATATACCGAAAAAAAAATCTTTCGTTGATTACCAAGTGAGTCAAAATGTTCATTCCAAATTTCGTTACGAGAGAAATTGAGTTTAATGTAATTTATTAATTTTCAGATAAATTGGCTTGAAACGATACGTAACACGTTTTGGAAGGCCAACGTTCAAATAGTAATCGATGATAACGAACCGATTGCCATCGAACCTGGCCATTATATTAAAGATCTCGCAAATTTACTCATGACAACGGAACTTGAGACGATCGGTATGGTCGATCTTTCAATTTAAGAGAAAGTGTAATTGGCGACGAGCTACTTGCGCTTCGAAAACGGGATCCGTAAATTGTCCGACACTGAGCAACCGATCGCCTTGAAATTTGGAGAGTACGTAGAGAATTATGGCATAAAGTGCATGATAGTCTTATTTTTCCAAAATTTTGGAAAAATTTTTTCGGTGGTAACTGAATCTGCAAAAAATTTTCCAAAGCTTTGAAAAAATAAGACTGTCATGCACTTTATGCCACAATTCTCTATGTACCCTCCAAATTTTAAGGCGATCGGTTGCTCAGTGCCGGACAATTTACGGATCTTGTTTTCGAAGTGCAAGTAGCTCGTCGCTAGTTACACTTTCTCTAATTGGCACTAATTGGCGACGAGCTACTTGCGCTTCGAAAACGGGATCCGTAAATCGTCCGACAATGAGCAACCGATCGCCTTAAAATTTGGAGGGTACATAGGGAATTATGGCATAAAGTGCGTGACAGTCTTATTTTTCCAAAATTTTGGAAAAACTTTTTCGATGGTAACTGAATCTGCAAAATGTTTTCCAAAATTTTGGAAAAATAAGACTGTCATGCACTTTATGCCATAATTCTCTATGTACCCTCCAAATTTTAAGGCGATCGGTTGCTCAGTGCCGGACAATTTACGGATCTTGTTTTCGAAGTGCAAGTAGCTCGTCGCTAGTTACACTTTCTCTTAAGAGGCAGTGTAATTGGCGACGAGCTACTTGCGCTTCGAAAACGGGATCCGTAAATTGTCCGACACTGAGCAACCGATCGCCTTGAAATTTGGAAAGTACATAGAGAATTATGGCATAAAGTGCATGATAGTCTTATTTTTCCAAAATTTTGGAAAAAATTTTTCGGTGGTAACTGAACCTGCAAAAATTTTTCCAAAGCTTTGGAAAAATAAGACTGTCATGCACTTTATGCCACAATTCTCTATGTACCCTCCAAATTTTAAGGCGATCGGTTGCTCAGTGCCGGACAATTTACGGATCCCGTTTTCGAAGTGCAAGTGGCTCATCGTCAGTAACCCTGCCTCTTAATTCCAATTAATGGACTCAAGTACTTACGAACAATATCTCATTACCGTATGTTTCTTTTTCTCGATACAGTTAATTATATTCACTGGAACGGGATAAAGAATATGTTGAAATACAGTGGCAACAGAATAAACCGTATAGTAAATCATTATAACAAGATCGTTTATGGAGCTGAGTCCAAAGATCCACGGTCAGTAAAATAATTGTGAGAGTAATTAATCAATAATATAAAAGTAAACAATCGCAATTGGCTTATCGAGTTATTGACTTATTTTGCTGCAGTTGGCTCCAATGCATTAGAGATTTTCCCTTGGAATATTTCCTGACTGCTAGAATGGGCCACAGTCAAGATTTGAGAATACAACAGAACTTCGTAAGTATTGAAAAATTGCCTCAATTCCATGACGTTTCTAATAGTACTAATTTTTATTACAATCCAGGTCGCACAAATGTTCTATCGTATCGAAGGTGCCTTTATGCGCACTATAGAAGCCTCAAAATTATTGCCTAAAGACAGGAACGCGTTCATACGTAAGTTTTCACCGCATATGAACTATTGGCTTCAATATTCCGATTGGAGTCGCAATAGCTATCTCGTGTCAGAATATTACAAAGATGTAAGTATCCGATGTAATACTCTAAAAATAACTGTCGCACGAGTAAATCTTCAACACCATTGAAATTCCATAGCTCAACGTCAAACAAGATAATTATTTTAAGAACATGGTGAGCTTCAATAAGTTTATGAGACGTAAGGAATTGACGAAATTGCGAATGCCGGTCGACAGACTAACCGCCGAGTAAGTCGAGGAACGATGAAGAATCGTTATCGGTAGCACGAGACGATTGATAGAAATATTAACCATCTTTCCTTTCAGGTGGCCAGTTTCCCCTATGGATTTCGTTGCCGCTTATGACACGCATACCAACACCGTCGGTAAGTAACGATCGTTCAATTATTCGATGAATATTGAGTCGAACGTAGGATGGAAAATTAATCGAGGGCTTGAAATTGTTTCCTTCAGTCTTACCCGCGGGTCTGCTGAGGCATCCCTACATGAAATTCTATAAAATTCCGTGAGTTCAAGTCTTCTTATCAACATAGACTTTAAATCCTTGACTCAACGATCTACTTTTCATAATAATACCGAAAAATGTGCGATTTACGCCTTATTTCTTGATTTTAGGGCTATACAGTATGGTTCATTAGGCATGATAATTGGTCACGAAATGGCTCATAGTATCGACAGCGAAGGTGAATACTTGTTCCTCTTATTCTTCTTCTTCTAAATTAAATGGTGCTAGCCTCGTGACTGGTTAATTGCTCGTATCTCAACCTCACTAGAACATGTCGCCAACGGATTGAACAGTATCACCATACCTTGGACTCTAGAAGTATCGTCGCTATATAAAACGATCGAGGAATGCTACCGTAACGAATACTCTGGATATAACATTGAATTGGGAACGGGTGAACGTCTTCCCGTAAGTATTGTTCTACGAGGCACGTGTTAAGCTTGCTAAGATTTAGTTGCAAGCAACTTGAATCGTCCAGTGTCAAGTACACGGTTCTTCGTGGCTGGCTGTATTTATATTTTCACTTTTATTCTGTAAAAGTGAAACATCGCATGGTATATAATACATTCCTCACGCTAATTGTGTTATTCGTTCGTGTTATAGCTCGATAAGAATTTAACGATTAGAGAAATTATCGCTGACAATATGGGAATTCGAATGGCATATCTGGGTTTCAAAAGCTCCCAAAACTGGACCAAATTCGACCCTCAACCGCCCAATTTAGTGGCGAATTTTACAACGGAACAATTATTTTTTTATTCCTTTGCACAAGTAAGTAATCAATTTTCATTCAATTTATAGATTAAAGACTTTCACAGTCTTTCGCAACTTATACACATTCGATTAATCCAACATTATTTATACAGTCATTCTGCGAAAATCCATCGGACGAGTATTTAAGAAACGTGTACGAGAACGACGAGCATCCACCTTCGAAAATAAGGGTAAACGGAGCTCTATCTAGGATGAAGGAATTCCACGATGCTTTTCAATGCCAGCAAGGAAACCCTATGATCAATCGCAAATCCAAACAATGCTCGCTCTGACGATAACGTGTAATGATTCCAGTTTTATTTTCTTATGACGAAGAAACTATCGTGTTTGTAGATTTTGTTCGAACAATCGATTATTTATAATGAAAAGAAACTACGAATTTGGACTATAGTGAAACGAAGAACACGGACAACGTGGTCCTACATATTTTCTTATCATTTTTTTTTATTGCTATTGTACAATTTAAATTAATACGATTAGGATAAATAATCGTGCGCAAAAAAAAAATTTTCCCAATTCCGATGATAATGGCAATGACGCTCATTATTTTTGTTCTCTCTATGCGTACCAGCTCTATGTCAACAGTCACATAACAATTCTCGAATACTTAAAAACAAAAATAATAATTAAAAAAAAAAAAAAAGAAACAATACCCACCTCTGATCATTTTATTGCCCGTTTCGTACACCTCGAAATTCTTTCTGTGTCAAATTAATTGTCACCCGATTAACCGCTGACTCTCTTTATCCAATTATTTTGCGAACGTTTCGTTCAGACAGATTTGCACTTTCCCTCTTTCTTTTCACCTCTCTATCGCACACATCCTTCCCGGTGTCTCTCAAGTCCTCGAAAATAATCGCGATCCTCCGATCATTGTTTTTACGCTTTATACACATTTGTACAAATGACGCGCCGTTTAATCAAACGGAAAACTATCGGTTCAATTTTACATCTTCGATGAACCAGAAATCCATCCGCACAATAACGCGTAACTTAATCATAATAGTAATAATGATAATGAGATACATTAATATCTTATAAAATAGAGATAGAAGTCCGATCGATCAAAGTGAAAAGAACCCTCGCCATATTAACAAAAATGAGGAAACAAAAAAAAGAACAAACAAACAAACAAAAGGTTCGCGACTACGCGACACCTGACGCTCAATAATCCTATGCAGTTTTTCATTTTGTGTCCGTATTTAATGTGTGTAACATTAATGATAATAATCTCTAAAATTGTGAACATATTTATCTTAGTGGGTGATGTTTCTTTGATTCTTTGTAACACGTTTATTAAGCGTAATAAGCGGCGACACTCGTACCACTAAGAATTTTTGTTTGCTCTCGATTCTACGCTTGTTATGTATGTTTGTTTTCTTTTTGTCTCCCTTGTGGACCATCCACTCGAAACACACCTTCGATTATCGCTAGTACAAAGCGCACTATTGTTTCAACAGTTTATGAACAACATTCATTTTTGTTTTTCGTTCGCGTCTCTTTTTCTATTTGCGAAATTTGTTCGTCACATTTATTCGTTACAGATATAGTTTTGGTTTCCACTTTTAAATATAATTCTTTCGCTATTCTCTACACATTCGCATACGCCTAGCTTTTGAGAATGTCACGCTTCTCTTTTTCTTTCCTTAACTCATTTTCATCTGTTGTTGTTGTTGTTGTTGCTTTTCTTCTTCTTTTTTGTTTACTTTAAAAATTTTTTATCAGTATTGTCATTCGGCGGATTCATCGAGACATAATGGAGAAAATTATTGACGCCTATCCTCACATTGTTCCTGGAACAGCGTTGAATTAATCGTGAGAGAGACGCGAGAGGATCGCGATTGATAATTCTTTTTTCTCCTGAGATCCTTGTAATTGTGAGATTGGCTTTCGACGTTATACAATGCATGGCCGTTTTCTATTATTTCGATGCATTTTTCTCGTGTGCCAAAATTTTGCGATCAAAATTATATGGCATGCCTCTTGGCAATTGATACATTGAAATAAAATATGATACGGGACAGAGGAGATAAAAGGCAAACAAAAATAGTCGCGAAAAAAAAAAAATAGTCGTGGATTAGGGATGAACGATCTGAGAATCGACAGAGACCGGTACAAATAGATCAGAAAATATATTACGAAAATTGTTTGTAAATACTGAAATTTAGCGTATCGAATTTTGTCGATAGACTATAGTTTATTTGTCATACTTGATCAACAAGTAAGCGGATCTCGTTTGCGTACCCGTCTCCCATTTTTCCCGTTTTAACATCCTCTTCTCTCAGTATTCTGTCAAAGAATCGTAAAGAAGAAAGAAATAATAATAATATGTATATCGTGGAATCACAACAAGGCTACGTAACAAAATCGTTTTGTAAAATTAAAACTGTGATGAAATGCAATGAAATAGTTCAAAGAAATACACACGCGCGCACAGATACACATACGCCTGCACTTGCACACTCACACACACGTACACAAACATACATATGTGTGTGTGTGTGAGTGTGTGTGTGTGTTTGTATATATATATATATATTTGTATATATATATTAAGCTGTGGATGCATCAAGTGAGGCAAATTTCGTCTCTAACTTCTTTCGTACATGATCGAATCAATGTATTTCATTCTCGAGGAATTGTTCGACGATGAGTTCGTGTTTTTAGTTTGTTTTGTCAAAAATTTTCCAATTTTCAACATCTTCTGAAATTTGCCTGTTTCTATTTGGATGTTCCCATACTAAATTCTCTTGCCTCGAATCTTACCCCCGAGATTCCTGAATAGTACGATTCTGGTGTCAGTGCGCGTTTAGGAACGCATGTATTCGTAATCGTACTCGCGAACCGGTACGAAAGTTTCCTTGATCGACTGAGGCGAGGCCCAGCGTAGAGCGTAATGTGGTCCACCCGCTTTGTCGTTCGTACCGGACATTCGGCTACCACCGAACGGCTGTTGACCAACGACCGAGCCCGTCGATTTGTCATTGACGTAAAAGTTTCCAGCTGTGTATTTCAATTCTTCCAATGCCGTTTTCGCCCAGCCGCTAGGAAAAGAATTGAGGGTAGATGTATTGTTTTTCATAAAGATGAACTATTGCAACGGACAAAGAGAATTTTATTCCGTTTGCTCGTGAAATTATACGAAAATTTTTTTGAACTTTGTTTACTCACAGATCTTGGGCGAATATAGCACCGGTAAGGGCATAAGGAGTCGAACTCTCGACTAGCTTCATCGTTTCGTTTAATTTAGCATCTTTGTAAACGTAGATCGTTAATACAGGTCCAAATATCTCCTCGGTCATGATTTTGTCCAGTGGATCTTTCGTCTGGACGATCGTCGGTTCGATGAAGTAACCGCATCTGATGATAATAATTTAGTCAAATTTTTAACAAGAAATTTTAAGATAATTAGGGTAATGGTAATACGCACGAGTCATCGTAACCGCCACCACCGATGATCTCAAGATTGGATGATTTTTTCGCATGCTCGATGTAACCAGTTATCCTTTTAAAAGCCACGGCATCGATGACTGCCCCGGTGAATACCGTAAAGTCCCTAACGTCACCGATTTTAAGCTTATCACGAGTTTTCAACAGACCTTCCTTCACCTGTAAACAAAGAAAATTTATTCAGTTACGATACGTTTTTAAATAAAAAGATTTTCAAAGTGTCGAACATTCGGATTAGAAATTAATTAAACAATATTATCACCTTAGGCCACAAAGATTCGGGACAATACATTCTGCTGCACGCAGAACATTTTTGACCGTTAAATTCGAAGGAACTCTTAATCGTGCCCATTATAACACTGTCGGGATCAGCGCTTGGATGAACGAAATGATAATTTTTCCCACCGCATTCGCCAATCAATTTCGGATAATTTTTGTACTTGTCGATGTTTTTGCCAACTTGAGTCCAGAGACGGTTGAAAGTCGGCACCGAGCCCGTAAAATTAATACCGCTAAGGTAGGGCGAGGCTGTTATCGTATCACCAAAGTCCGGTCCGTGCGCAGGAACAAAATTGACAACACCGGGTGGCACACCGGCTTCGCGGCAAATTTTGAAAATCCACCAGTTGGAGAGTATCGCTGTGTCCGATGGTTTCCACAATACTGCATTACCCTAGGAGTTTTCAAGTATTTGCATATAAATATTCGTTTTATAAATGAATTATTAGCTTAGCTTTTAGATGAATAAAAGAATAACGATATTAAGGATCGCAATGAAACAACGCGTCAATTAATTGCCACCGAAGCTTAGTGAAACATATATAAGAAGTAACCATGTCGCAAAGGTAACGAACTGATAAATCATAAGAATAGTAATAAAGATTGCGAACCATGAGAGCTGGTGTGTAACTAAGATTGCCACCGATCGCAGTAAAGTTGAAAGGTGACACAGCCGCGACAAAGCCATCCATGCCGCGATACCTCATAGAATTGAGCGTTTCCTTGGGATTAGTCGATATAGGTTTGTAATTGAGCGCCTCTTTGACAAAATAAGAGTGAATCTTGAAAAAGTCGATGAGTTCAGCAGCGCTGTCGATTTCTGCCTGTATGACACTTTTGCTCTGTCCAAGCATCGTCGAAGCATTTAAATGCTGACGATATTTATTCGCCATTAGATCAGCGGCTCTAATCCATATCTCTAATCTCTTCTCTATCGGGACTTTCTCCCAATCTCTCTGAGCCTTGGTCGCAACGTCGATGGCTTTTTTAATCAAATCCGGAGTTGCCCAGTAATACTTAGCCACCTTCGCTTTGTGATTGTGAGGCTAAAATTTCATTATGTAAAAAATTATTATTAAGTCACTATTACACAATTAACATGCTACAAGATGGCGTCTGACGCAGCTTGATCCTGCCAAGCCCGCCATATTGCCAAGACATGACGTTCCAAGATTTGAGGTTATGTCTTACCATAACTTGATACTTGACGCGATCGTTACGTATTTCCTCGTCACCGATAATCAATGGAACCTCTTCGCACTCGTTCGTCATTTTATCCAGGACTTTCTCGAGCTCGGCCCTCTCCTTGCTGCCCTTCTTGTACGTCAATACTGGCTCGTTTTTCAATACGATATCCGGTGGTTTCGATACTGGTACGATACTTCCCAGGCATCGTGCTCCTACTCTGTTTGGAACGATAAAGCGTGGTATGAAACTGACGACAAAAGGATTATTAAGTTGACTGGTAACTTAGTGATTATTCAATGTACTAACCGCGAGTGGACGTTAAATTTAGGATTTGTCACAATCGCATGTACCTAGCGCTTCACGAGCCTATTTGTCATACCCAAATTTACACATTAATGCTTTGTTCGCGTTATCAGAAATCTCCTATCAAGTTTCTTGAGATAAGTGCCTCCTCGAGATTTACTCTATTGTCGCGTGTCGCTTGTAGTATTTCCCATTGAATACTGGGGATGCAGGTTGAAGTAAATATTTGTTCGCAGATAAATATTTGCCCACCAGAATCTTATCGCTTAAGACTGCGGTAGCTGGTCGTTTACCAACGACAACATTTCTTCCTCTATGGATAAGCCAAGAACATCTTGGAAATAAAATTTGATTCATCAGCTTCCCAAAAACCACTTGAAGACCCTCGTACAGTGATATCAAGACAAATATTGTGACAATTATCCAAAACATTCATTTTAATTGTCTACTCAATGTGTGATAAGAACTCACAGTAAGTAATTACTGTCTACTAGAAAAAACTTGAGATAAAAACAACACTTGAGATGAGATAGGACTCGTTAAGAACCTAAAGAAAGAAAGTTTTTTAGGAGTATGAGAGATAAGACGCTATCTTGAATTTTCTTGAATGAATGAAAGATATTAATAAAACGATCTTGCTTATCGCACCATTGACCTATCCAACTTTATTTACTCAAGGACCTCTCCGTAACGTTTTTCTTACACGAATATGTAAATATGCAATTAAATGATAACCGTACAATCAAAGCGCAAAAAGAAATTGATGATGCGGAGAGTAATTGTCAATAATAAAAACTACAAGAGCGAATGTCTAAGTGTGTTGTTTATTAATGAATAATTGAATCGACGAATTGAATAACGTTACGCTTGGTTTCGCAAGAACGACCTAGAATGCATTTGCTTTCGACGCGAGGGTTCTAAATCTTCGTTCGCAATTTTTTCCAGGGCCCCTGCGCTCTGACGTGCTCAGTTTTAATAATATACACAATACAAGCCTGCGCTCGATGTTCGAGCATCTCTACGAGTTACGTAAAAGAACCTCGATGGCACTGACACGAGAATAACTTGTTATCACTAGTCGCTTTATCTTTATCGTTCAGTGATGACAAATTAAGACTAATCGACGCATATCGATAACAACTCGAAATTAATTAGCATTTATTAGACTTCTGTTTTGATTCTTACATTGTAGAATGATAAAACTTCATGTCACCCAAAATTCATATAAAAATGGCCAGACACTCTTGAACAATTTTTTTGTAGATTCATCAAAACATTCTTTGCTTATACACTTGTACTTTCTACTAAGCAGCTAATGTCTGAGAAAAAAGCATTTGGCCATTTCTTCTCGCCAACCAGGACTGTCTAAACAAAATTTCATCCCAAATGTCTGAGTCGTTTCGAATAAAATAGAAATCGTGTTTTCGAAACCGTCAGAAATGTTCGCGTGTACAAACAATATTTCAACGCTGCAGGGCATCGTATTACGATAATTTGTTTCTTCATCGCCGCCATCTTGTCACGGCGTGAACTCAGCCATATACCCATACGCTATCATGGGTTGTACAGATATTTTGAAAAAGCAGACCCAACGCTACAACTGAATACATGTCAACGAACGTAACATTGTAGAAGAAGCTATAAAATTTGGGCAAGATGGCGCATCGTTCAGCCACCATAACCTATATCGTCAATGGCGGCCAGCAAGCTAACAATGTCTCTCTCCTTACGTTTCTTTCGAGCAATTCGATTCGATTATAAAAGCGAGACCAATATCAATCATTTATGCAATACGAGGTTATGGGGAATACTTAAAAGTGCACAATTTTCTTTGTGCATCTAAACGAGTTAACCTCTAACCTACTAACATTTGACACAAAGAGAACGTCCGATGGTTCGGACGAAGAATAAACTTTACCGCGACCATTTAGGCTTCTCTCCGTGACCAGCGATTCACAATTCCCAACAAATCTATACAACGGTCGGATTCACCTCGCAAGATATATGTATCGAGACTTTAATAAAAATACAACGTTGCCAAAAATTCTCTCCCCTCAATGCTCGAAACTTCCAAGGTGAATTGCCTCTCGAACGTAATAACCTCTATTAATCTAGTTCATCGATGCAACACTTTCCTTTTCAATGTCGACAAAACACGGAATTATACGAGACGAATAAAAATGGAGGTTTCTACATTTTCCAAAATAAACTTCGCCATGGTACATTATGAAATTCCAAGCTAAAAAAAAAATAAATCAAGCATCTCCAATTCGTGCTAGGTGGTTTTTCGTATCGAGAATCGAAGTGGCAGTTGGAAATGAGGACGAAAATAACGGATGTACAAAATTTACTCTTATTCTTCCATTAACGTCTCTCGGCTGCTAACTCCGCGAATTCGTTCGGATAATAATCGACGTGATCTGGTTGCGAAACGTCGCGACGAAAAAAAACTCGTGTCGAAATTTCATTGCTAAATATCACGAGATAAAATTTAGCAGCTGATTTTTCGATCGTTATAACTCCCACCCATCGAATTATACGCGCCTGCATAGCGTAAATATATATTTTCTTCTCTCGTTCTTATTTCTTTTCGCTCATGTATTTAACACATTTGTACCTTGTCCTCGATATTTCAAAGTATATATACATATTATGTTTCAACCTCCATCTCCAACATTCGCCCAATTCAATCGTTACGTCTGTCGTTTTTTTTTTCGTTCTGCCCCGGCAACGTTGCCAGGTAGCAGTGGTGGCGGTGAGTGGCGTTAATAGCAACTCCGGGCGGAGGGGAGGGAGGGGTCAATGTAGTAGTAGGCAGCAGTAGCGATATAATATGGTAGCAGAAATAAATTTCTCCACTATAATGAATTTACTCACTTTTGACTGTTGGCGACAAGCGCCGTCCGGCAAAAGTTCAGCATTTCTTATTCCCTTTCTCTGCTTTTTATTTATTTCGCAATGAGTACAAAATTCCTCCTCTCTTGTCACTTTCCGTTTTACTTCGCGAAACAAATTTTTTTTTTTCCTGCAATACGATTACTCTTTTGTTTCAATAATTAGTGTTCATTGATTGTATTCGTTCGTTTATATATTTTTTTTATTGTATTGTAATTTTTTTATAATGAATTTAAACGATTAAGTGTGTCAACGAGTAACACGTATTCGGATACTCGCTCGAACCGAACGATCGTCGTCGTTTCGACGTGCCAGATGATATGACGGTCACCATCGAACTAATGGTGGATTCGAGACTCGACGCGAGAATTTAGCGTGTTTCCTGTGCGGCTGTAGTGGAGCGACAGCGCTTGTGCTCGTTGAACGCAGGGCGCTCTATCGCGTTGATACGCTACTGCACGGTCGGACGTTCGTCATTGGTGGGTTATGTGAAAGGTGTAGGAATCCCCGGGACCTACGTGATATTAGCCGCGTAACTTAAACTATTTGAATAAAATATTCGCATTATTAATTAGTGCTTGATTGATAGTAGTTAATAATTTATTTATAACTTTTGATATTCAATATCTTGTTTGGAACGCTAGGAACACAATTTTTGTCGCAAAAGTGGCCAGTCTAATTATTTATTTTCCATCGATGTGATAAAATGTAAATGGGCCGATCGATGGGTAATCGTTGGGTGATCTTGAATATAAGGAAAGAAAAAAAGAGCTATAATTCAATAAGATTTTGGGTATTCGGAACAGAGTTCGAAACGCGAATCACAAACGTTCGGATTTTTCCTTTATTGATTTCCAATTGCAGGTTGTTCATCAAGTAGATACATTATTTCCCGACGCGAAGATGTAAGTCGATTCCGAGGTTGGAAGAAAATTCAATGTTCTCGCTCAAATGAACATTGTCGACAAATCAATTCTCCTCTTGTTGCATTTGTAATTCTCGCAACAATTGCGCTCTCTGTTTCTCAAGCTCATCTTCGGAGAGTTCGTGATGCTCGCCGTTGTCGTTCGCCGAACCTTCACTGTGTCCCGAGACACGTCGATGTTTTTCCTCCTTTTTCCTACGATCGGGCGAGTCTTCGGAGGACGGTAATCTCGAGTGTGAACGCTGCGAAAAGATTAAAAAGAAACGATAAAATGAATTGCGAAGTAGAAACGAAAACGATGAAATTGGACTATTGCGCTTACCGAGTGACTGCGACCTCGCTTTTTCTTCGTCTTCTTTCTTTTAGTTTTTCGGCAATCGGATTCGGAACTATCGGACTTGCTCGGTGGACTGGGCGATCGCGACTTATTATGTCGCTTCTTTTTCATTCCCTTGTCACTGCCTTCGGATTCCTAAAATAAAGAAATGATTTAAGAGCACTTTGGATGTGATCGATAAAACAAAGAAACAAAGCTAAAGGATCAGAGGCTCACACTGTGCGAACGGGATCGTGATTTTCTCTTAGTTTTCTTAGCTTTTTTCTTCTTGCTACGTATATGATGATGACTGCAGCTCTCCTCAAGCTCGTGTTGATATTCCTTAAATATTCTGACTCTCTCACTTTCGAGCGTGATAGCTTTGAAATCGGCCTCTTCCTCGATCTTGACTCGCGCCTCGTCCCACGACATTTGATAATCGACTTCGAGATTTTTCAATAAATTTTTGAAGCCCAATTCGAGTTTCTTGAATTTTCGAGTTTCCTCCTTGACACGTTCTTTCTCCCTTGCCTCAGCTTTTTCCAGCAACAAGTTATACGTCAATTTGACGTTACCGGCGTCTAAAGTCGCCGATTTACGATCCTCGCAGACAACAGTAGCGAATTCCTCGAAAGTCGTGTTGACCTGAACCTCGAAATTTTTATCCTTCAAAATTTCGCGGATTATCTTCTTCTCATCGTGGAAACGTGACTTGAGATCCTCGACGTAGAATTTAAAAAGATCGAGAGGCGTCGAGCCGGGTTGTCCGAGCATCGCTGAGAATCGAAGATCCGCAGAGAGCATTGGATACAGTTCTACCCAAAGAGACATCGAGGTCAGCTTTCCTTGCTCGTGTAATTCGTCCAACAAGCTCTGAAAAAGAACTCTTCTTTATATCTTTCGTTACTATTATTTAATTTTCATTTATTTCATAATTCAAAGAGACGATCTGTACTCGAGCCTCGCAAACTATGAATTCATGTGAAAATTGCGTATTTTTATGAAAGTATAACCAAATTGGTGCCTGAAAACTCGCAAACTACGACTTACGATAAAACCATCACGATTCTTTCTCTCCTGTCGCTTTCTTCTCTTCTTTTCACGCTCTTTTTCCTCCTCTTCATCCTTCTCCAATTGCCTTATGTGATTTTCGAAAACGAGGATCGCATCCTCCTTGTCCATTTCAAGAAGATCAGCATCCTCGGCGAACGACGAGTGCTGTAGCAACAGCGACTGCGCTTCTTGCCAGGTCGTGCGATGATTGACCTCTGTCATTGTGTCCAAAACCTTATAACACGACATATTTTTTAAGACAATTTAGAAATCGAACTATTGAATAAAGAAGCATTGAGTAACTTCCGTAAAAAACATCTACTCTCGAGGTACGAATTTTTTCCGAATAAAAGAATTTACCTGAGCTAATCTCTTCGTATTTCTCTTCTTCAACTGTTTGGAGTCTTCCTTCTCTCGCTTAGCGAGGTTAAAAATAACATCCTCGTAGATATCACGGCGATCGGAGTCACCGACTGAACGCCAAACTTCAAGATTTCCATACATTTCTTCGCACTTGTAATATTTCGTCGTGCTCGTCATTCTTTCATGATCCAAAAGAAATTGCTCCAAGTCTTCTTTTGCTTTTTTTAATCTATGAAAAGTGGATATAATATATACAAAAAGCTGTAAAATACTGTTTTGCATATTTTGTTTAATTGGTTTATGCTAACTCTATGCTAAAGTTTTGACTGGAAATATCTGTGCGAACTGACCTGAGCCTTTCCTGTTCGCGTTCTTCTTTCAGCCTCTGAGTTTTGTAGGCATTAAATGCCTGCTTTCTCTCGTTAAGCTTTTTCATCGAGGGATAACGCGAGTCGTTCTGTATCATTTTTACAGCCTGTTCCCATGTAGCGTTGGAAGGTACGTCGCGTTCTTTGAGCAATTCCTTGAAAGCCTCAATAGCTTCTTTCTTGTCTTTGAACTGCATCTTCGGCTCGGGTGTGCTGGTTCTACTGCCATTGGCAGAACCTTTAGTAGAATTACTGTCCTCGTCGGGTTTGGTCGGTGGTGTCGGTATGTTTATAGCAGCAAGGGTCGCAGCCATTGCTTGTTCTATTGCTGATTTGCCACCAGGTTCGGGTGTCCCGATCGGCGGAATCGAGCTGACGTTCGGCGATAAGTGCTGAATCGATACAGCAACGGATCCTCTGCCAATAAAAAGATTAGTTTTTGCAATCGTAGCAAGTTGGCAAAAAGTGTTTTTTTGCATGCGATAGCGCTACAGTTTTTCGTGCACGAAGCTCAGAGTAAAAGTAACAATAAATAATCTTACGTGTTTGTCGCACTCGCAACAGCAACCGCAGCTGCGGCAGCAGCTTCTTCAGCTATTATACGATTCTTAAGTTCGTCAAGCTCGCTCGGTATCGTCCATCTTGATTCTTTTGTACTAACGTTATGGAAATACACCTTCCCATTTTCAGATTTGTATTCCTTCCAGGGGCATTGCGATAACAACAATTCAGCAGGTGTTTTAAGCTCATCGGGCTTGTCCCAGAGCGATTGTTTTGTCACTGCGTTGTAGTAATAAGTTCGACCATCAGGTGCCTTGTGTTCTGTCCATTCTGACTTTTTTGTATCGTTCGTCGAGTTTGGATCGAGCGATGCCATATCGATCGCCGATGGAGCTGGCGGAGGTACAACCGAGCCACTTATTTGTGGTGGTGCGGCTAAGTTTTACAAGTTCAAAATTTGTATAATTATAGTATTTAGAATTTTATGGTATTAGGTTATAGAATAGTAAAATATAGTACGTCCTCATATTGAATATTTTTTAAAGCTACATCGAATAACAAAATGATAAAATATATCATCAAATAATAAAATATATATCAAAATATATCATCATTACAAGTATGCTTTATCAATTATAAAGACCGTGAAGAATACGTACCGATAACTCCAGCTTCGGCAGGGGGTGCACCAGAGATGGGAAATCCAAATCCTGGTGGTGGAATAGTAAACTGTGGGGGCATAATTCCAGGTGGTCCTGGTGGAATCCCTGGAGGAGGTATGAAAGGTGCATTTGGCATCATGGGGGGAACAAATCCTGGTGCGATGCTTGGTCCTGCTGGAGGAAATCCTGGGATGGCGGGTGCCGGAATCCCATCATTCGATGCCTTATTCAATAGGTTATGGTCAAAATATGTAAAAAGCGAAGATCACTCGGAATAAACGGATTTGAGTACATCGATACGTCGTAATGAATATTGGAGACGAAAAATGTGAGGTTATATGTACGATAACGATATTTATCTCTGCTTTTTCGATACAAAATTGATACGATAGAGGAGAAAGAAATTACTCACCATTCTTCCGATAAACAGAAGGTTTCACTGACCCATCAACGCATGAATAAATAAAACTATTTGTACGTTGAAACAAACACTTATATTGCAGAGTAAAATGTTCGTGATCCGGTTGTTGTCATCCAAGGTTCCTCGTTCATGGCATCTCGATCGCCTACACGCTTCATGAGCCAATGCGCCGGTATAATACCGGCGGTATTACAAGTCTTGTCACTGGTGTAAGAGCGAGCGAGAGACCAATATCATGCACGTGTCGCTCTCGCTCTTCATGTAAACGCTCAGTCGACTCGAGACCTGCTTTAGTACGACAATCTGCCGTTCGATTGGAAGAAAAAATATTTTGAATCTCCCAAACCCCCCAAAGTCGTGAAAGGAAATCTCGAATGTCGTCTACCGGCAGCTACCGACAAACAACTTTTTTTTTCGTCCAGAGAGGCTTCAATTGGAGGTGCCGGAATCAGAAATTTGCCACGTAACACGAATATTACAATTATAATGCTGTTTCGTTTGAATCGCCGCGGCATTCACCGTATATTTGATTACGATGGCTTGCGGCCAACTTAACGTGGGAACAAAATAGTTCACCCTTTGGCCGCTGAGATGTCGCAGAACCAACTCTTGCGGTTTCAACTTTCGTCGAACGTTGCTGATCTTCCCCTTAATTTCTGCTATCACAATGGAATAGTCCAATGAGGTGGCAGAATCTCGATCTAACCTGACCTAGTTCCAATTCCATCGGACTTTCGCACCTATCTCAGTTGTTGAGGTAACGGGGACGATACATAACCTAAGTTACACGTAAACAGTTTATTGAGATGTATCGATGATAATTGCTGAATAATAAAACACTGAACTGTCATTAGGAGTGAAAAACGTTATTGAAACGAGGCATTTAAAGTAGGTGTTGCAAATAAATTACAAAATGTTTAAGAAATTTAAAGATAAACTTGCCGAAGAAATGAAACAATCACCAGCTCGACTTCAGGCTAGTATGCAGCAGTTAGCACAGGTTTGTCATGTCTTATTTTGATAGATATCCCGTTCCTGACATTCATTTTCTTGTAATTCCACTTATAATTGATTCATCACTTTATCAGACTTTTTATATCATAGCTTGATTCTATTCGCACAGTGTCGGTGAAAAATAACAATTGACACACCGTTTCTACATAGCTGTCAATGTCATCTTCTGTCACCCATTTATTGTGCCCTTTCCTATGTCACAGTGACGGAGTTAATAAAGAAATTTTTATAATTTGGCCATATTCAATTATATAATTTACAATTGTAGGCGGTTGTTTCACCTGCGCTGTCTGACAGTTCGATACAGGATCTTTCAGCATCAAACGATAATTTCAGCCTAGCGGAAGGAGGCGATGGTGAGACCATTTCAATAGTACACAACAAAAATAAATCATAATTTAATACTACTTACCAACTAAAATTTGAGTGGTCTAATTCATATTTGAAAATTTGATAGCTCTATAATTACGTTGGATTGAAATTTTTTTCTGTTATTTATTATCTTTTTTTTATTACCACAGAAACCCCGAAAAACAGCCCAACTAATCATGGATTTCAAAATGTCGATCTCACTTCAGTAGCTTCAAATTCTATGGGAGTATCACGACGATCCTCGGTGAGCAGTGTCACTAGTGTGGACACCAATTCTTTCTTCCCAACTTACGACACACCCATCAATATTTATCACCTGCAGGTTGGTCTACCATAGACAGTATTATACAGATTTATTTGTTGTAACGTTCGCTAGAATCAATTCTTTGTTCCATAAAAAAATTTATATTTTTTCAGACTGACATGGAACAATCGGCAAGCGAAGCAGACGAGAACATAACACCCCAATTAGATAGAATATCCAAGGATCATTTGTACGCATCTTATAAAAAGGTTCAGATGAAATATCACAAGTATCGTGGCCGATACACCGACCTTGCGAATCATTACCGTGAGATTGAACGCGTCAAAGGTAAACTGGAGTCCCTGCTCGTCGAGACGCAGGATAAAGCATTGAGGAGGATCGGCGATCTGAAAGAGCAGTGTCAGCTCGAACAACAGGCCAAAGCTCATCTCGAAGCTGCCTTGAGAAATGATATAGAGGAAAAAGATCACATTATCGACACTCTCAACACAAAAGTGAGTTTTCATCTCAGTTTGATATTTAACGATAGAAAAGGCGATTGTACATTTATTGAAAAATGAATTTGGACAATCGAACTATCTTTGAATATTGATTGCTTCGTCGATTCCCAGGTACGACTTTTGCAGAGCGGTGCTTTAGTTACGGAAAAGCCCGTGTCGACTTCTCTCGACGAAATTTCTCAAAACCACACGAGTGAACTTTTGGTCGATCTTGGCTCCGAGTTAACGACCTCGTCGTCTTTATCGTCCGAAAACGACTCGTCTCACCTCGTCGCCGAGAACGCTCAACTCCGTGGAAAGTTGGAAAAGCTCGAGTCGCTCATAGCCAAGTACAAAGAATCCTTAAAACGTAACAAAGACAAAATTGCCGAAATATCCCAAGCGAAAAGCATAATCGAGCGTGACTTCGACGTTTCATGTCACACGAGTACCGAAAGATTTGCACAATTGGAAGAGGATCTTAACATAGCGAGAAACGAAATAACAAATCTCCGCGATCAACTGACAGTGATGCGCAATCGTGAAGAAGAGTCTGCGATATCACTTGCTGAAAATAAATTGTCGATTCATCGCGAGCTCGAGGTTAAAGAAGAGCAGATAAAGGAACTGCGCACAGAATTAAAGATAGCCAAACAAACCCGTGATGAGCTTCAAGAGAGTTCCGAGCTTGGCAAGCCTGATTCTGCAATATCGAAGAATTCAAACGACATAGAAAAAGCACCAAAGGTCAAAACAGAAACGAATGACCTTACTCAAGAAAAAATGCAAAAAAGAATCAATGAGATCGAGGAGAGAATGATCGCAAAGATTCGCAAGGAGGAAGCAAAAACTCGTGATTTGACGGATAAATTAACAACGAGAGACGAAGATCTACGATCCATCGAAAAAGAAACGATATCTCTGCGACAAGAGGTAGAAAACTATAGAGAATGGTGCGAAAACTTGCGAGACGAATTGTCACGTATCAAGGACAAAGAGTATTCCAACGAGATAGGCAATAGAAATAACGATGGAAAACGAGCCGAGAAACTAGAAGTACTGCAAGAAGTCGATAAAAATCAGACGGTGTCTGATGAAAAAACAAATGAAACCGGAGCTACGATGCAAAAGTCTCAAGAAAAGGGTACAAGGGACGAACAACAGGCGGAATACAGTGTGAAAGAAGAAAATTATTATGCAATCGAATGCGAAAAATTGCGCGAAGAATTGTCCCGTATGAAAAAACAATGCGAGGAGAGAGATGCGATGGAGAAGGAAGTAATGAACGAAACGGAAGTACAAAAAGATGAAACTATACGACAATTGAATTCGAAGATAGAAACATACATGGCAGCGATAAAAAAAATTCACGAACGTAGCGAGACACAGCAGAGCGAGTTGAATCAGTTGCGGAGTGAATGTTCGACCGAGAACGAATTGTCGAAATTACGAGAAGATTGTGAGAATAAGAGCGTCGAGATTCTCGGTATGGAGAGCGAATTGAAATATTGTAGATCGACTATAAACGATTTGCGAGAAAACATGCGTTCTGGAGTGAAAAAGATGGAAAAGGCAACGGCGGAAAAGATGTGGCTCCTTTCTAATATTCTTGAGTATAGAAAAATAGCTGAGGAATTGAAAAAATCTTGCGACAGTGTGAAATCCGAGATGAAAGATTGTGGTCGAAGGACCAATGAGGATTTGAATGGAATTAGACAAAAGTTAATGGAAAGCTTGAGCAAATTGTCGTCTATCGAAGGGGAACGTCAGGACGAAAGGCTGAGAAAATTGGAGAATGTAAAGGACGAATTGAGTCGCCAGTTGGAGGAGAAGAATGCGGAGATTTTGTCCATGCGTGAAAAGGTCGAGGGTTGGATCGAAACGAACAGGAAGAACAATCAACTGATAGCTGAGATAGATCGTTTGAATTTCAAAATTTTTGATCTTGAAAAATTGCGAAAGGAACTGGAGGAAACGAAAAAGGAAGTCGAGAGTTTGAAAGCAGCGAATGTTGAATTGATGAAGAGTGGCGAGGAGTCTGCGAAGTTGTCGGCTGAAACGGAGAATCGTGAAAAAACTATGAAGAACGGTTTGATAAGATTGAAGGATTTGGAAACAGCGAATGAGGAATTGAGACAAGAAAAAGAACGTTTGACGAACGTTAATTCACAAATGGAAATTAGACATGAGAACGAGCGAACGAAATTAGAGGAACGATATGCTTGTCTCGAACTCGAATTGTCCAAACGTATCTCCGAATTTGAGAACGAAAAGAAACTTCTCGACGAGCGAGCTGCGACACAGGAAAATGATTTTACAAAGTTGAAGGTCGAGCACGAAAATCGGGAGAAGCTCGTTGCTGATTATTTAGAAAAATTGAATTTCTTTGAGAGCGAATGCGCTCAGAGAGAAGCTGGATTTGAAAAACTGAGAGTCGAAATGGAAGAGCGCGAGAGATTGTTGGAAGATAAGATTCAGGAAGCGAATAATTTCCAGACTGAACTTTCAAAACTCTCCGAGGAAAGATCTAATCTTTTAACAAAATTGTCACAAGCTGAGGAATTGTTAGAAAGCGCTGTTCAAAAAGCGATGAATCATGAAACCGAACTTTCAAAACTCACTGATGAAAAGTCAAAGCTTTTGATGCGATTAGAATTAATAGAAACGACGTTAGAAAAAGCGAATAAAACATCAGACGATCACGAGGCTAAGCTTGCCCAAGTCATCGAGGAAGAAACTAAACTCATGGAGCGGTTGAAAGAATCTCAAGATTCCTTACAAGCGACGAGGGAAGAATTGGGAAATTCTGATTTAAAATTGGTGGAGCGTGAAACGTTATTGAACGAGGCAAATGGAAGATTGGAAAAATTGCAAATTGAATTATCGAGCCTGTCCGAGGAAGAAACGAGAAAAGCAGCGGAATTGGAGATTTTGAGAAAGGCAAATATGGACTTCCAGGCTGAAAATGAGACTCTCAAGAAAAAGATTAGTACGAATACCACGCTTGTGACTAAACTAAAAGCTCTAAAGTCTCAACAGAGTCAAACCATACAAGAGAGTCAAATGAGAATTGCTTCTCTCGAGGAGAAGCTTGCCTCGCTCGAGGCAGACAACAAAGAATTTGAGACAGAGAAATTAAAAACTGTACAGCTCGCTGATGAAGTTTCCAGACTCCAGAAAGTCCAAGAATCATTGCAAGAAAATATCAGGAAACTGGAAGAAGAGAATAGAAGTATTGCTGAGGTGAAGGAAAATTTATCCCAAAAGATAGAAAGTCTTGAACAACAAATTGGAGATATTTCGAGTTTGCGCGATGAGTGTGAGAACTTACGTTCTGAAAACAAGCGCTTGAATGGTTTGATCGATGGCCTTAATAGTTTGCAAGAACAGTCGATCAAGTTGGAAGAATCTGGACGAACAAAATTGGTAGAGTTAGAAAGAATTTGTGTCTTGCGGGAGGAAGAAATCGTTGCGTTAAAAGATGAAATTGCTAGATCACAGAAAGAGTTGCTAGCGATTGGAGAAAAATCTAGTACAGAATTGACGAATCTGGAGGTCTTGCGACGAGATCTTGAGGAAGATTTTCGCAATCGGAGCCAAAGGATCGAGGATGAATACCAGGAAAAATATCAGAAGAGAGAGTTGGAGATGAAGAATTTGGAAATTGAATTAAAATCGAAGCTTGAGGAAAAAGAGGCGGAATTGAGGGAAAACATTGAGAATAGAAGCGAGGATGAGCGTCTGAGACAATTGGCGAACGAATTGCGAACACGATTGCAGGATAACGAGACGAAATTGTTGAGCTCCGAGGCAAAACGATCGCAGGTCGAGGAATTGAACGAGGAATTAAGAAATCGGAACGACGAGCTAAAGGAAAATTTGGAGACGAGCGAGGCCGAGCAAAGTATGAGATTGAAGCAATTGGTGAAGGAATTTCAGGCACAATTGCACGACAAGGACGAGGAGTTGCAAGCAGCGCTTGACAAAAGATTTGGTAATGATAAAATTCACTCCGCGTTAATAAATTTGTGAAGAAAGTTCTAACGAGGAATCTTTCTTTCGCAATCCTTAAATGAAATGATTTGTGATTGGCTCTTAAAGAAATTTTTCTTTTTCTCATTCAGAATCTCAACAGAATTACGAATCCGATCTCGTTCAGCAATACAGAGAACAGTTGAAGGACTTTCAGATCGAGCTGACCGCAAAATCCGAGCAGATTGAAAGTTTGGTGATGGAGAAAAAGGAGGAGAGCGCTGTGAAGCACAACGAGATAGAAAAATTGATCGAGACGATTAGTAAAATCAAACAGGAACATGCCGCTGAATTTCTAGAAGTTGAGAAAAAGTGGAAAGCGGTGCTTAAACAAAAGAGCGAACAGCTCGATGCAAAACACGATGAGGAGGTCAATGAGCTCACGCAGGAGTGGCAAAATGAGAGACGAGTGAGTTTATAAATTTGTCCAGAAAACATTTAATAAGCGAGGCAAACCAAAGCGCTACTCTTGCAAAGGGGTAATAAGAAAGTCAATGTTGTTTTGGTCCTTGCGCCAAATTAAATTTTGCTTGTTTACTTCTTATTTAGTTTCTTTTATTTATTTCTGTTTCTTTGTTCTCATTTTTTTTTCGTTCATTAATTTTGTTTTTTACAGAACGATGAGAAAACAGAGAAATCACACGAGGTAAATAATTGTTTATTTTGTTTGTCGGTGCTTTGCTGCATATAGCTCGGATTTATATATTTCTCGAATGTTGAAAATTGCATTTCAACGAGCTCGTTGTTTAATCGTCGTGGCAACAGCACAGGCTTTGTATTCTTGATCCATGATAAGAGCAAGCCTAAGAAGCTTTAAGCATTTTTGGGAAAAATCTGAGGAATTTATTCAATAATGACCTACGTTCCAATCAAATATAAATCATTCGTTGGAAAATAATATTTTTTCTCACACCTCAGGAATTGGAGAGTACGTCGCGGGTGGCAATTGCAGCTGTACAGTCGAACACAGGATCCTTTCACAGTTTGCAACAAACGATGGTTTCCCAGAGGCGAGAATTAGCGGAATTACGTAAACTCGTTAAAATACGTCAGGACACCCTCGAGGATTCGACAGAAATTGAGTATCTCAAAAACATACTTTATGAATACATGATGGGGCGTGAGACGATGGTACTTGCACGAGTCATCGCAGCAATCGTCAAGTTCGATCAAGAGCAAACAACAAAAATACTTAAGAAGGAGGAAGATAAACTAACGCTGGTGAGTAATCTAAGTTTCATCTGCGGAACATCATCCGCAGCGAGCACTGTGCGTTAATGTGAACACATTTGGTTTTCAGCTTGGCTCTCTAGGACTGGTGTAGTAATATAAATAACAGTAATAAGTGAGATATCGTCTCTCAAGGACCATCTCTAAAATAATAGGAGACAGAAATGATGGAACGTGGTTATCCACACTCTTGCGCACTTGATCGTGTTTAACATTATCTTAAGGTACCAGACTCTATATACTAAATAAGCTCCAGATTTTTGGAGACGAGTTGGACTCACATGCGTGAAATGCACTCGAGAAATACTGGGGTAAGCTTGCCCGTTAGCCATATAACGTGCTTAAAATTATGTGAAGAACAAATGTGGAAATGCGTAAGAGCTCCCCTTGATCGATAACGAAATGCAACTTTTTTTCTTCTACAAAGGCTTTCAGCCTTTGGTACAGAGAAACTTCCGCTGCTGTATTGAATTGAAATATAATTTGTATTTTTCTGAGGTATCATTGAATCTTAGAAAAAAAGATTTCGTTATCGACCGAATACTTTTCACATTGATGATGTAGAATAACGACAGAGTTTCTACAAGTTCAAGCGAAAACGATATTGAACATGTTTCATATCACGTTACGTAAATATTTCTCCGTATAGATGAATTTGTAGTTTTTTTTTCCATCACTGGTACGAATGACAAGCGTAGGGTGACAAGTAGGGTTTGTGTATTGCAAACAGCACCATACAGGGAAACCGATCTTATCATGCGATTTTTTATAACAATTGGAGAAATATCGTCCCAGGATAATTATGTGCAGTCATACTAGACTACTGCTAACAACGAAACAGTCGTTGAGAAAAATCATTAATGATTAGGCGAATATCCCTAATACGCTTTACTTTGCAATAACACAGAAATGCATTTTGAGCAGAACCCTCCTTTTTTTAATTTTGTTAATCATATCGAATAGTGCTATTTGATTGCGAGATAATCGAAAAACGCTCTAGCAAAGAAAGAAAGAAACGAGATCAAATAAATTGATGAAAAAGTAACATAGAGACTTGGTGCCTCGATTAAGTGCAATCGTTGCTCTATTTCGGTTGGGTAAGGTAACGGGCCATTAACAATCGCCAATGTACATAAAGCTGTAATTACATTACGTTATACGTTCTTACATTTAATATATTATTATTATTACTACTATTGTACATGTGTATAACATTTTAATTAAAATCTAATTAATAATCAGCGTATGACGATAGTACGAAATTGTCAACTGGTCACAAACTTATGTTCACATCTTCGATAGAATACCCGCATATTCACAATGAAAAAATGATGGATCTTTTGTGATACAAATACATATAAATGCAGTCGACCGATAGCGAAGAAAACAATAACTTTCACCCACGTTCTATCGAAGAATCGGATCGTTTTTCATGTGTAAGTTTTTTGTGGAGCCATTATATTCTCATTTGGCAATTCTCTTTTTGCTTTTCCACTGGGGTCATCTTTAAAGAATTGTAATCTTTCGTCAATGGGAACGTGAGGTCGTCTAAAAAGGTATCTTTCTTTCCCAGTAGGTGTGTAAATTTTCTCGCCCTTTGTGCCCAGAAGCGAACGAAGCGCCATGTTCCTTTTGAGCATTTTTTCATAAAATTCTGTAGCTCCTTTAATATAACGATCGCCCAATTGTGCAAGTTCGGCATCGATGTCCTTCTCTAATCCATTAATATAAGTATCGACTTCCAATGCCCACATCCCGAAATTAAACAAACAGGTACAAATATATACGGGTACGCGAACCAAAAGTTTACGTTCAAGGAGCTTGTATTTTCTGTTTAACCCAAAATTGAAAATACCTGTCGAGGCGAACAAGAAAGCGCTGAAAAACGCCTTTGTGACAGGTATGGGGTTAGTGACCATCAGAACTTCTCTCGCAATTGCGTACCTTTGAGCATCTTCCGAAAGTACAAGCGCTTCGAGTAATTGTTTTGCATCTTCGCGCTCCCAATCTACTGGCTCGTTATTAACAAATATGTCCTTTGAATTTATCGAATCTACATTTTTGTACGTAAAATTTATCGGCAAGCCTACTGTAGCTTCAGAGTGAGAACTTATAAATCCAGCGTGAAAAACATCAAAACCAAATACCATGAAAGGTTGACATTTTTTGTCATAGTCAGAATGCTTTTTCAAGTCATTCAAAGTATCGTTCCAACGTTTCATCAGATCATTGGACAGCGGGAGTGGCTTCGCAGCCCTGCAAGTTGAACATATAGGTAAGACAAGTGAACGTTACGTCATTAACATTGTTTATGCATTATTATCATTTAAATTTGGTATTTCTGATATTGCGAGAATGTTTTTTATCATAGCCATTAACAATACTTACAGTATGTATAAATTCAAACTAAAACAATAATATAAAATTACTCACTGATACATGGACACGATCTCTTTATATTGTGGCAGGAAAATTGTATGGGGAGCCAATTCAATAGAACATGCTGTCAAGGATGCTACAGCCGTAAATCCATATGTAAGTCGTCTACCAGCAGGGGTGAGGAACCATGCCATCCAACTGGCCATTTTTTATTTTTATTTATCCAGGAATAATCTGAAAAACTCTAAATAGCCTAAAGTCTCATTGTAAATTTGTTGTACCTTAAGATTGAAAAAGATTTTACAAAGCAAAATACTTGTCATGTAATTCTAAAATTAAATAACAATTCTTTGATCGAGGATCATTAAATTGATTGGCTTTAATTCAGCCTGAGAGAAAATTAAGTTTCTTTTTCTTACGTTTCAATTATAAAGTTTCCAATTGTTAAACCGGTTAAATGGTAGTGGACTGGGAATGGATCCTTTCAAGTTAAGGTTATGTCTATTATATTTTAGGTTATATACGACGATATAACTTCATCATTGCCACGGAAAGTTTTACTTGGTCGAATTTGATTATAGATTTCATTTTAATAAGTATTTGAAATCGTTAGAAAGAGTATTCTAACGAAAATTCGAGGTTTTGGCAATTAATAAATTTCGTTATATCCTTTCAAATCCCGACCAAAATTCCCCCACTCCGCCGGTACTCGTATCAATTGGTTAAGCTACCGACTAAAAGTTCCGCACGCTAGCGCCGCGTAGCGACCAGTTCTTTCGTTCATCCGCGACTCGTAAACATGGCTCCGGTAAGTTTATCGTCCCCGAAAAAGTGTAAATTATTGTTAAAATTTCCTCGATCAAGTGAAAAATGTTATCATCGTTTAATACTATATATCCTCTTTGATCGGATTTAATTATTTTCGTGCATTTTTCTTCGGTGATGTGAAAGATACCTTTGGCTTCCCGTGAACGATCACTGTGCGACGTTTTCGTGACGCACGGTTGATTCCACATGGCCCGCTGTTATTTCAATGAACCTATTTCATAGAGTGAACATGTTCATTCATTTTTACATCAAGCGAATAGTTATAACGATGATTACCATATAAATTTTGTTCAACAGGTCCCCGCCAAAAAAGCCAAAGCCCCAGCGGGCAAGAAGCAACATCTTCGAGGCAAGGGCCAAAAAAAGAAGGTGTCTTTAAAGTTTACCATAGACTGTACGCATCCAGTCGAGGATAACATTATGGATGTTGCCAATTTCGTAAGTTCATTCGTATTATCGTTCATTTTCATGTATAAATGTTTGGTATTTAATATTGTTCAAGTTGTCCTCGCCAACATAACCTCATTTTATATTTCCAATCATAATCTTTCAATCTTCCTATTTATCTTTCTTTCGTGCACTTGGTACAAAAGTTATGTAAATTAGTGTTTATATTGTCTGGAATAATGGTCGTGTTGTACCATTTCTTTCAATCACAAGATTTATAGCTACATACATTTAATTTTGGTTATCTAGGAAAAATACCTACAAGAGCGCATCAAGGTCAATGGTAAGACTGGAAACTTTGGAAACAATGTCAGCCTGGAACGCAACAAAATGAAGTTGTCGGTCAACAGTGACGTCGATTTTTCCAAGCGGTGGGTGTTGTTTTAATTATTTGCAAATTTAACCAGCAATCTTGTAGATATAAGGCTTCTATGAATTTTATCCAATGAATTTTACATTTTCAAATTATCCAACTCTCAATTATTCGCCGAGAAATAATTAAGCAATCGTGCAACCGATATTTGCACTGAACTTGGAATCCTTGTTGTTGCAGGTACCTAAAGTATTTGACAAAAAAATACTTGAAGAAGAATAAGCTCCGTGACTGGCTCCGAGTGGTTTCAAAGGACAGAGATACCTACGAGCTTAGGTACTTCCAAATAACGAGTCAAGAAGATGACGATGAAGAAGATGCAGAATAAACGGTGTATTTTCTTTTTCATTTTTCATCCGCTTGTGATCTCGGTAACATTTATAGGTAGCACTTAAGAAAAATGTGTATCAATAAATGCTATCGCTCGTCATTATTCATTTCATCTTTTCTACCAAAACCTATATCCAATTTGTCAAGGCTTGCATTTACTGAATGTATAGCGTAGAATAAAAATGTATGGAGCGCGCCATTCATAAAGTGGGTAAATCTCCGTGATGGTACAAATGAATTTACAATCCTGTGGCTAGTGAGAATTTTTCTACAAAAACAAACAATAATTAAAATATGCATCGATGGACGACGTTTCGAAACGTCAGGAATGAAATATAATTGGTAAGGTAACAATTAAGATAAAAGTTCTATACAAAAATTATTTAAATTGCGATAATTATAAGTTTAGCATAAATGACTGTCCAAATAACTGAGAGTGGAGCGATCCGATGTTCCTACTCATTTGTAGCAAGATTTAAGAAAAAGCACGACAGCGCCAATGCTTTCATTCGGCACGTACGTTTTCCTAAGTACACAAAACACCCGTTGCGTTGTGCGGTCTCATGTGGCGGGTGGACAGCGAACAGCGACATAGGAGGGAGAGATTGAGTATCGAGTGCACCGAGTGCGCAGACGCGTTGACGCACGACGGTTGTTGTGACAGAAGCGAGATAGCCTCTAACAAACAAGGAGCGAAACATCAGTGTATCTCCTGCCGTTCTGGTTACCGAGTCAAGTCTCATCTTGACTACGCAATTTCATTAAAATAACAATAAAATATAAAAGTTGCTCGACATCGTTACACTTCCCATCTATTTTGGTGTTGTCTGTTTTAAACATTAAAAATTGTTGAGCGTTGACCGAGGATAAAAAAAAAATCGCAGAGGGGGAGAGAAAAGCGAAGGTCACGATAGTCTCGTCAGACGGAAAGTAGTGTCAGGAGGATCGACCGTCGAAACATCTTTCATTTATTTCTTCGTTTTTTCCGCCCTTATCGTCACGGAGTGTGAATTTATTGTCATCTAATTAGAAGAACGAACGGCAATAACCATGAAGTTTCAATACAAGGAAGAACATCCCTTCGAGAAGCGAAAGGCCGAAGGCGAAAAAATACGTCGAAAGTATCCCGATCGAGTGCCAGTGAGTATGAAACCGCAATATTTGTTTGGATATTGAGAAACAATTCTCGTCTCTCGTCATCTTTGCTCAAATTCGCGGGAAAATTGAATTGGCTCGTGTCAAAGAAAAATGAAAAATCTCTATTCGTCGTTTAATTCGCGACCATAACCTATTTCTTCTGAACAAGACAAAGAAAAATAAGCTGAATGATAAAAGCTATTGACGGTATGGTCGCTGAGTGGAGGAGCTGGGGGCAGGGGGCTCGCTGGGGGGTGAGTGTGCGATGATCATTGAGGTATATTTATGTGCATATTTCGCGTTGTGCGACGTTACGTAAAACGACGGAAATTGCCGAACATTAGGAGGATCGACTCAGCGAATCGTTCCGATTCCGACGTTTCACGTTTTCGCGTTCCGCGACGCTTTTGTGAAGAAATAAAAAAATAAATATCATCAACCTTGATATTCAACAATAACACTATTTCCATTCGTCATTGGTTATGTTATAAATAGAACGAGTTTTTAAATATCATCTAATATTTTTGAAGGTTATTATTATTTTTCGTTGCCAGGCTATCGTGAAAAGAAAAAAAAAACCGTTATTACCCGACAGTCATTTTTTTTTTTCATGATCGAAACTATTCGTTCGCCACATTCCTTAATGAGACACCTGCGGCCGTGAACGAATTCTGCGTCGCAGTTCGTGCCCTTCGTTTGTATGCTTCTCTATAAGAGAGAAAATCAGAGAACGATAAACTCCATTTAGCAATTATGCAGTTCACGGTTTTTGTCTTGTTAACAAATAAACGAAAACAGAACTGCGTAATTCTTGGGCGTATTGTTCATTGTCATCGTTTGTCCTATCGAGACATGTTACCGACCGAGGCTTTACCTGCGTCATCGACATAGGAAATAACAAAAGATCACAATGGAGTAGAGCAATCAAGCAAAATATTAATTAATATCATTTGCATAAATAATTGTATTCTGATGATATAAAAATCTTTCACTATCCGAGAGAGAGAGAAAGCGTTATTAGCAAATATGAAGGAGCTAGAGAAGTGAGGTTAGAAAGCATATGACACCTCGGATTAAAACATTTTGAACCAAACTTTTCAGGTAATTGTTGAAAAAGCACCGAAGGCAAAAATCAGTGATCTCGACAAGCAGAAGTACCTCGTACCGTCTGATTTAACTGTCGGGCAATTTTATTTCCTGATTCGGAAGCGAATTCATCTTCGTCCGGAAGACGCACTTTTCTTTTTCGTCAACAACATTATTCCACCGACGAGTGCAACCATGGGTTCCCTTTATCAGGTATTCGAAGTATATTCGTTTGTTTTACATTGTTTTTTTTTTTTGTTGAAAAGAGTTTTATTAGACTTTCCAAGTTTCGAGGTTATGTAATACATCTAATGTTCATAGAAACATCATAAACTTTGTGACTATTTTCCTAAAAATTGACTAAAAGTATTAATATTTAAAATAAAGGTATTGATTATTAAAACATATTGATTTTTAATGTGACGCAACTTATTTTCAGGAACATCATGAAGAGGACTTTTTCCTTTACATAGCTTACAGCGACGAGAACGTTTATGGACACTAGAAAAATCTCACGAAGCATCACAAGCAGAAGAATATATAAAAACAAAAAATAAAAACCTCCACGTGAATAATTGCTACCTAATAACATCAGCAACGGGAGGAAAAAAAAAACTAAGATAACGGAAAAGAAGTAAATGTGTAGTAAAATCGGCTGCATCTGGCGTCATCAATGTGGACCCGGGAGAAAGAATGTACGAATGAAAATACTTGTCTCTGACAAAATCTGTATCTTTTGTTCACTAAATTACATTCGTCGTAGAAGACCGAAAGACGGATGACGTATTTTCTTCGGTCAAGTGAAAAACTGCCGATTCAATCAGTTTTACAAAGTATGGTCTGATAATATCACAAATAAAGAAAAGTATATCAACCACCGTCGGAGAAATGAAGAAATATTCCTCGGTTACATTGTCACTTCGTTGGTTAATTCCATTTCAAGCGCAGAAAAGAAAAGACCAAACTGATGTTTCTAAAGATTATTAACGTGTCGAAGAAACAAATTTTGCCACATTGGAGAATGTACGCCATACTTGAGTTTCCGTTTCCTCTCTGTGTACCAACAAGGTGAAAACTCCATGGTATTTCGGAATTAAGATTTGGTTCTAACATCGCGTGAAACCAAAAATAAACGTGGATAAAAAGAATAACAGATTTTATTTCGAAGATTGAGGAAAGCGGCACAAAGTGATAAGATTGATCGCTGGAAAAGTGCATTAAAAAATTAACAAAAAACTTTTAATCATTGAGAATATCGAGAAGGAATCTTGTCTTATATTTGTCCAACTTTATTCCTTGCGCATAGAAACCCGCGAAGTGGTTCGGAAGAAAGAGTTTGTATTTACGGAAACAATTTAGGACTGAGAATGAAAAAGAAACTTAAAGCACGCTCCTTTTTCTTTTTCTTACGATACAAGAAAAATTGGGCGATGTGCGAGATGGGAATGTAAAAAATAAAAACAACAAAACTAATTTAGTGGAATGTAAAACGAGATGGCGGATCTTCTGTCCCGTCATGAATATTTGTATTTCGCGTTTAGGATAGCCTTTATTATTATTATTAAAATTATTGTGTTAATTTGATCGTTACTATTTCAAGCTATTTGTTAAATTCGATGACGTAAATACGAGACAAAGGATCGTAAAACAAAAATTCGAGGTCTGAAAAATGAACCCAGACACGGCATTTTGAACGTAGATAATAGAAAAAAAAATATCTGTACTGTTCAATATGAGCTCGCCAATAAAGATTTTAAAAACGTATCTTCGAATCCTTATTACGAGGACGTTTTACTTATTATTGGATTACAATTCGAGTGTTGTCTTCTAGAACATCTGGGATAATGAAAATCTTTTTAATCCAGCTCTGATCCCAGTAAAATAATACAAATTGCCTTTTTTGTTCGCTCGTGCAACCAAAGGCCTCGTGTCATTTTTCCAAAATTTATTGCTCTTGTTTTTTCGGCAGAAACGACTAGATACAGAAGTTTCGATAGTAACGATCTACAAAATATAAACAAGTTTAGGAATCACATCTCGAATATAAGAATACAATTTAACACCGTGAAACATTTCTATAAAATAAACATCAAACGATAAAGTTTTCTATAATTGTCGTTATGCAATGAAAAAGCAGTATACAACTCTCTCTGGAACTGACCAATCAACGAAACAAAATGAAATAAATCAATCGTTCGATTTTAAGAAAAAATTAGAATTACAATGTTTTTTTTTTGAAGTCACAAGTTTCGTTAAATAAAATAAGAATTCGTTTTACACGATGAATTCGACGATATGGATTTTGAAATACATTTCCATACGCGAAGCAACCATGCACAGTAAGCTTTGGAACGAATTTTTACAATTGTCAATTTCAACAACTTCGAAATGTTTCAAAAAGCTGTATTAGAAAATCAACTTCTAACACGTTTCCCATAATCTTTCCGACATGATATTCTGATTATTTGGCACATTTTGAGCCCTGCAGCGATCAATAACCTCGACAAAAAAAAAAGCACGAAAAAAAAATTTCTCGTCGAAGCAGTAATACGATAACTATGTTCTAGAATATAGAATTAAAAATGCATCACAATGGTTTAAGAATATTAAGATATCCCCTTGTTACGCGCTAAATTATAGACAAGCTTTATGAATGGCACGCGTGTACCTAACGTCGAAGACAGTGTGTTTCGAATTTTCTTTTTTTTTCGGATTGAGACATCCCTATCTGTCCCTCAAATTTCCTCATCGTCTTGTCATTTTTCTATTTTCCTGAGTCATTTAAGATGACTAAAACGTGACCAAAATAAATAAATTATTAATACATCGTACGATTCGATGTAACGCAAAATTTCGATTCCTTCGTCTAGAATTCGGGAACTATTCGATCATTGGAATAATTGAAATGAATCACATAGTTGTGCTCCCATCTTTATGGGAAAAAAAAAACAATTTGAGTCTGTAGAAAATTGTACAAACTGGCAGTGACGAGCAGGAATGTTTTCGATTTTTGTACGGTATTGCAAGAAAAAAGTTATGTCGATAACGCGTTGAACGTTAACGGGAGCAAAATATCGTACGCTAGTCGTACAGCCTACAATTCGGTAGTCATGTGCGATGTCAGTGCCTGTACTCTCGTTGCGTTGCAACTTTTGCATAGAACGTGATCATCCAGAGGATAGCAACCCCGTCCTTCGCTATCAGAAGACAATACGAGACCGCAGTCTTCGCACTTGTAGCACTGAATGTGAAAACTTCTGTCGAGGGCGACGACTCGTACCGTCTCGTCTTGTCCTGCCTCCGGCATTATCGGCAATTTGCACACGCAGCAGCGAGGCGCGAATTTCCTTGAAAAAACAAAATAAAAGATAATCGAATTGATGAAAGAATTGGAAGTGAGATGTCATCGTGTAAGCAAAAGAAGATAATTTAAACGTAGACATAGGCTTACTTGTGAAAACACTGAATGCAATGTATCTGATTAGTCGCATCAACCGTGAACGGTATACCATCGAGGCTTCGACCGCAGACAACGCAAGTGAAACAGGATGGATGATACGGTTTACCGGTAGCTCGGAGTATCCTGTCGAGTATAGGACGAGTGCACACGCAACATTTCTCGAGGGTATTTAAATAATCCTCCTCGCAATAGGGCTTTGCCTCGAGGGAGTAAAACGGTTTTCCTTGCAAATTAACTTTGCACACGAAGCAGCAGAAACAATTAATATGGAAGACCTTGTCCATTGCCGAACAGCCAGATCCCTCGCCCTCGACTTTTTCGCCACATTGCGCGCATACACCGTATATGTCGCTCTCTTCTTGAGGATCCTCCATTCCCTCGACCATGAGATCTGTCAGAGCGTCGACCTGAAAGAACGATGAACATGATATCGTATTATAGTTTCGAGACTCAATGTTATTGGTAATTTGTTACCGGAAAATATGTAAAAAAATCCTTACCTCTTTGACTGGTGAAACTTTGCTCTGCTGCTGGGTCGATGTGGCGGAACCATAGCCAGAATACATGGAATAATTGCACGACAGTTCTGAGGGTGGTCGGGGATTAATGGGCTCGTAGATAGATTCGTACGTCGAACTTGATTGCGAACTAGGACCATAAATGTCATTTGGATAAGTATCTGACTGATAGTCCGGTTGATAAGTAGCTCGTCTCAATTCGCTATAACTCGATGAGACTGGACTCGGTGGTGGTGGAAGTTCCTCCGGAGGTGGTGGAAATGTATTTGCGGTAACGCATGGAACGTATTCGGTTGGCTCGGGCGGGGGAGGCAAATCTTCTGAAATTAAGAAAATTATCATTTTGGTCCCTGAGGAACGCTGGAAATAAAAATTAATCAATCAATTAATTTATATTCTGTTTAAATCTTGATTAAATATAGAAACCATTATTGTGAGCGGTGGAGATGTTGCTGTAAGTGTTCTCAGGTTTTTTGTTCCACTGTATATTGCTGTATATCAATTCTTTGCCTTTGTTGACGGTCGTGGGTACAGGAATGGGAATGGGTGGCTCGACGTTGCTATAAACCGCATTTCTCGTCGCTCTGCTCGATCGTTCGTCGTGAGATACTTGCGGAGGTGGGATGTTTCCCGTTTGTTGCTGACGCACGTTCGAGTAAAAATTCTTGTCGTCGTAATTGTAATTTGTTCCGAATTTTTCGTTGCGCTCGTTCGTGTAGAAATTCTCATTGTTGTGATAAAACTTGGCATTATCGCTTCCGTTGGTCGGTGTTGGACCAGACGAACGGGGAAATTCATTTTTCACAATGTTTGAAGTGACGTACGATGGCGAAGCATTCGTATAAATGTTCATTGGCTTGTCGTTCGAAACGCTGTTATTCAACAGGGTACTGTACGATGGCATCGGAGGTGTCTTTATGGTGTAACTTTGTGGTACCTGTTGAATCGAACAGAAATTATTCAAAAGCTGGACAAAACTTTATTTCTTCGATCAATGCGTTATTACGATAAGCAAATGTTTCGACTCATCGGGGATCCTTGGACACGAACTTTTTGTTTACCAGTAAAATTTTAATCAAGCTCATGGAATCGGTTGATTATAAACAATCAACTATTTCATATTTTGTAATAACAATTACACGCCAGGTCAAATTAAGATTCTGTTTTCATTTTGGTTTGTCCAAGAATTTCGGTCTTGTCTCATAAATAAAGATAAGTATTGAATCATGAAGCCATAATCGTTGCAAAATAAACAATTTCTTTGTATGCGTTAATTTAATACAAGCATGAATAAATATCCAATGAGTAATTGTCAAAAACAAAGACGTGACTCATGCACTTTGCCTAGAAATCAATGAGATGACTACATCAAAGACATTTAAATATCTCCAATCGTACGATTGGACAAGATAAAAGTAAAGAGGAAAACATTTCGCTATATTACAAATGGCTATAATAAGACTTTGATAGCTGGCCGAAAGTTTGTAATTTGAAGTTTTACCATGAGTTTGTCATCGGCGTCAGGAGTGGAAAATACACATAAAATACTAAGATATAGTAAAGTTGTATAGGCTAAAATAGAAACGAAAAAAAAAACAACAGAAAAACCGACCTGTGGCTGTGATTTTTTCGGCTTAGGTGGTACCGCAGGGCCGATCTTCTTTTCTGATTTGACCCTGCTGCTTGCTCCATCCTCGGTTATTTGCATGCCAGCAATGTGCTGCTCCAAATTTGCTGCGTTCGACATTATGCTGCAATACCAATCAAAGTCTGTTCATGCGTAATGATCAATTACCTCGGTCCTGATGACCCGCTTATGAGAATAATCTCGATTTCATTATTGAATAATAAGTTTGGGCAAATTATGAGATTAAATAAAGCCCTTATGTGATAATTAGATGGAACGTTTACTAGATAAAGTTTCCAGGATGTGCAATTTTATTAAAATCAGATGGTGAAAATTCGGAAATGTTTCCTTCGAATAAAGAAAAATCACGAATGAATAATTGTCGCCAACTTTCTCTCTTCCTCTTGTATATTTTTATAAAAACTACCCCCACCTGCAATAATGTTTAATATCAATGGATTTATGTCGCTATGTAAAGTTGAAACAAACGAGCAGAATATTGGTAAAAGCGCGAGAATCATAACCTAACAAAGATTGGAACAAAAGTTCGATCGTTATAACAATGATTAAGGTGGGAATATTTTAAGGGTCAAATACCGTTGGATTATTATACGATCCACTACAGATGACACGTATAATCAGTTTACACCTTTGTGCTTCGATCACTTTGTAGTAGCACTGAAAAATTAGAAACTTCGTTGACAAACGATAAATTGATTCTTCTTGTCCAGACTTGTCACAATTTCACTTGAAATCGTGTATATCACTGTCCCCACTGTCCCTATGTAATTTCGGATGAACGTGTGACTCAATGCTACGAGAGTCGATTATTTAGCACGCTTTTGATTGGTTAAAACTTTCGGGGTGCGGTCGATTTGAGATAATAGTTTTTTTGGGGATTACCAGCTATACCCAATGATTTGATTACACAGGTATTGGGATTGGTGAGCATTGAGGGTGTTGGTAGAATTTACTGGCTGCAATTTCGACGCCGATACTATATTTTGGCTAGGAATATTCTATTCCGAACGCACCCTTAGCGTTGATACCGACTGTGGCGGCACCGCAGCCTACAGTACCGACACCAGACACCAGCGCCAGGAGACGACGGCGAAAGCAGGAACTAAAGCCGCGCGAGTTGGTCTGAGAGGGGTGAGAAGAAGAGATTAGCCACAAATATAGCATCCCGCCAAAAAAGTGTATTAGAGAAGCTTTCTTATACTACCTGTGATTTAGAACGAATATTAAACGATATTATATTACCTGTGACTTCCAATACTTACCGTGAACACCCTGACCATCCACACCACACGACATCGAGCAGTGGCGCACCCTACCGACATACAATAAGAGCGCGCATATATGACAAATTTAAGAGGCAGTGTAACTGGCGACGAGCTACTTGCACTTCGAAAACGGGATCCATAAATTGTCCGGTACTGAGCAACCGATCGCCTTTAAATTTGGAGGGTACATAGAGAATTATGGCATAAAGTGCATGACAGTCTTATTTTTTCAAAATTTTGGAAAATTTTTTTGCAGATTCAGTTACCGCCGGAAAATTTTTTCCAAAATTTTGGAAAAATAAGACTGTCATGCACTTTATGCCATAATTCTCTATGTATCCTCCAAATTTTAAGGCCATCGGTTGTTCAGTGCTGGATAATTTACGGATCCCGTTTTCGAAGTGCAAGTAGCTCGTCGCCAGTTACACTGACTCTTAAAAACGAAGATTAATACATCAAATTATCGCATATCGAAAATCATTGTATTATTTAGAAAAATACGAAATCTTCATACTCCGTGCATTACCTTCACGTGTCCTAGACGTCTCACCTTCAAGCATATCGCGCTCTCGTCGACTTCCGCTATTATTACAATCTAACACTAAAACTGGTAGTAAATGCATAAGCCGAAGCGGACGAGAATTTATTTCAAAAAATAAAAAAAAAAAAGCCAGTAGTGAAGAATAAGCATAAAAGGAAAAACGTGCCAATACGTGGGAAGAAATCATTGGCGCTACGTACATAATATCGAAGTCGCGAGAAAACTTAAAAGATCTGCGCACCTGCGCAAGAGTCATTCTTCGCCCGTTCAAAGCCTGCGAAACTTCAACTTCTTTCAACAAACATATCCGTGGCACTTTACACGAAAAAAATTATACGACGCAAAAGAAAAATCAATTCTTCAATTTGGAGATCTTTTTCGGCAAAGCCGTAGAAAGGAAAATTGATCCGTAAGGTAAATAACCAAAAAAAAAAAAAAAATACTTATCCTCAGTCGATAATCTGTACCGTGCTAATTGTACCAGCGCTCCCATAGACGTATTAAGAAGAAAGAGTCGTCAACGAAGCATCATACAATGATATCAAGGATGAAATTTCATGGCATGGGCTTGATAATCCTATTTGGAATCATAGCGTATTCGATCGATGTCACTGAAGGATTGACATTTAGTGAGGTTCCCAGTGATAATCAGCTTCCGGATTACCTTGGTTTTATCAAAGTCGTTGGAAATCCGAAGATTGATACAGGCGCTGCTGCCCAAGCATCGAATGCATGGCTGAGCAAACTCAACGCATCCAATTCTTTCTGGGAGCGGAGACTCAATGCCGCTAAAACGAGGGCCGGCGAGTTCGCTAAATTGCCGAACACGCTTGCGTGGGTTAACACCCTATTTCGTAAAGTCCAAGGTTGCGACCGATACACATATGGAATAGATGCTCGCACTCCACTTTGGTGCACTTTTGCCACCACCGAGGAAAAAGTTATGGTTTATACAATAATAAGAATAATAGCGGAAATGTTGTTCGAGTCCTCAAAGAAAGTACTGAGTTATGCAGAGGATAGCAGCGATAACAATATCGGATCGATCGATCTTGAATTCGATATACCAGATAACAAACTTTTTCGTAGTTACAGTTTAATGACTGATATCGAACAGCAAACGAGGGACGCCTGTCCGAGGGGCAACAAGAAATAACCGTGTAAACGAGACTAAACAAGTCGACGTTGCAATAAGAATTTTTGGGTTTATGCCTGTCAATAGCAAAATTACAATGTTATTGTCAACAAATAAGAAAAACCACAAACGTTAAATAAAAATTCTTTTAATTCGAAGACACTGGAGTTTCGCAAATATTTATTCTTTTCCCTTGATCCCTCGGTACAAAAAATAACCTTTTTGAATATTTGCACTGTCGTTCAATTGTACTTGCAATATTTCTACGTTTAGAGTTAACTCGGCTGTGTTATCGTTTGATGCCGATTAACATTTCTTTATACGCTTTGCGAGCTGAAGAAAATGACTATTGAATACTAAAAGATTCGTCATTGTTGAGGTTATGTTGTCAAGGGAGTTGAAAGTTCCGATCAGTTAATAAAGCTCTGTATTGTTTGCATTTCATCCGTATTTGTGTGTATTATTCTTTTTTTTTTCCTTTACCTTCCTATATCGTTCATCGTTTCGTGGGCATATTCGAGTCACGAAGCCGCAGTTAGAATAAGAGTAAAATTCTTTGAGAATAAAAATGTCTCGGGTTGTGCGATTCGAAGAAGCTTTTGCGCATACATTTTTACAAATGTATTGGTAAGCATTAATTGTTTACCCTCGTACGAGCTTATTATTTGTCGCATTCAAGTTCAGATAATAACGGTCCATGGTAATCAACAAGAGCAGCGGGTCTTGTTGATTACAGCTGCGAGGAAACAAAATTTCATCCATCGAGTCTCCTGGCAGAATTAGAAACAACAATTATAAGTGCCTGTTGCGGATCTGAGTACAACAAAGTCTTTACCTTTTCTAACAGCGTAGAAGGTAGAGGGAAATAAGGGAAAGATAACATACTGTAATTAATTACAAATTGGGACGAATCAGACAAATCCGTTTTTCTGTATTAAAATAATTGAGGTTTGTGATTCGAAATGTAAATCATAATACTGTAATGTAATATGCCGAGAAAATCGTACGAAAAATATGGAAAACAGTATTGAAAAGTTTGTACACATATTCGCAAATAACAAGTTACGAGAGAACTGCAAAATTCGTGATTCATGTATTTTAAGTGCGTTAGTTCTGCGTCAACTCATCCGATAAGCGGTGGTTAAGTTTGAAAGACTTTTCAAGAACGAAATAACGTTGACAAATTATCGCAAACGGCGTAAGAAACTGTTGCGCATAAAAAAAAAACCAAACACGTGCAGAGCGAGCGGTGCAATTCTTATCGATTTGGAGGCAAACACAATTTTTATCCTGGTAACAGCGAATTTTTTTTAAAGAAAACGCATGTTTATTTATGAATTTCAAGAGAAATTTTGCGTGTGGCAAAAATCTCGTTTGGATGAAAATTTAGAAAATTTCAGAAAACGAATGTAAAAAAAGAATCATTTTCATTGGTATAAAATATAGTCTGTATGGACAGCGGTAGTTTGTAGCATTTACATTTCAGAGATATCAATACCGCTGTCTTGGAATTGTAGATTTCTCTTATAAATATGTTAATATTAAGATTAAAACATTATAACATGACAGAATGGCACTGTAACGTTTAGGCGGCATATTTTCTTGTTGTACCCTGGACGATGCAAACTTCCACACTGACACCGAGTTCCTTTAAAAACTGAATCCACAGTTTCTGCTTCGTCGATAACGAATCACCAGGACCTTTAACCTCGACGAATTTACACTGTTAAAAGAATAAAAAAGATCTTGAAATATTGATTGCGTACTACAAAGACAAATTGGCTACAAAAAAAGAAAAACGGATTGTTAAATTCAATCCATGTAAGACGAATTATAAATCACCTTTTTATTAACAGTGTCCCACACAGCTAGATCCGGAAAGCCGGACTTCCACTGGTTGTAATTATTTGCCAATCGTTCGCAAATTCCAACCACGCCTGCCGTGCCTAAACACTGGACAAAACCCTGAAAAAAATATCACGATTTGTTTATTCAATGCGAGATGAATGTTTCTTTATGATAAGGGGCAAGCAATGTTGTCTATGAATTTTTTTCAATTCTTAATTTCAACTTTTAGGACGAGCCTCTTTGTTTAACAAACAAAACTTTCTTTATAATATAAATAATTAAGATCAGTAAGGAAAGATTGATATTACCTTAAACACACCCGGATCCTCGAATAGTTTTGAATGTATAAGGCACGTGTAGCTACTATATTTAACAAAGACGTCACACATCATTTCACTGAGTAGCTCAATGTCCAAGGATTTTGCGAGTGTGAGCTTATTTTCAATACGTTCTCGTCTATTGTCGAGAAAGCGAGAAGTGTAGAGATCGAGCGGTGCATCCTGGTACGGTGAGACAAAAGCCCCGGGTACTGGAATCTCGTAAATCTCTTCCCAGAATAAAGTTGCGAATAAAGTTACGGGCAAAGAGCCCTCGCAATGCAATCCATATTGAAATCCTTTTTCAGAATAATGAATAAGCGCTACTTGTTCCACTTTCACGTATCCAACGTCGTTGCCACCCATGTTGACCGACCATGTGCTTTTCCAGCCAGTTTTATTTCTAAATATCAATGGAAGAAATAACATTTTAAATAATTAAAAATCCCTCTACAATCAGCGAGTTTGAGGCAACGTCATTGACGATACTTCAAGAACGCTACGAAAAACAAATTTTCGATAGAATCATTCGTCCATATTAAGATCCAACTTTCGTGCATTCATTGAAACTTAAAGCGGTAAATGGTAAATTATAACTTTTACGTCTTTATGGAAAAGCTGGTCTCACGTGAAACATTCGATGGTCGAAAAATTGACGAATATTCTTTGTTCCGATTAATCTAAAAAGTTGGTAATATTCAAACTAACTAACCCTTGAACTATCGTGGCCTCAATTACATTTTCATCTTGTTTTGTGATGGACATCAACATTTCTTGATAAGGCTGAATAGCCATATTCAAACGTTCCTTCGTCCTTGCATGGATATTTTTACTTCTGCCAAGAAGTTTTCTCGCGCGGTCGGATATAGCCGCAATATCAATATCCGAGAGTTTATTCTGCGTCAGAGCTTCGATCGTCAATTCGGCGCTTGCCTCAAGATTTTTTCGATGATGCATCTCGATCAAAGCAAGCTCGTTGTACAAGCGCGTGCAATTACCGAAAATCTTTTGACGCTGATTAAGAAGCAATTGCAAAAATTTTGCAGCTATGTCGATACCTTCCTTCGTCTTTTTAAAACCCTCTATACTCTTCCACAGGACTTTGGTCCAAGGATAATTTTCGTCGAACTGCTTCACGTGCGAGGGTAACTTGGAGCTGAACATACAAAATTAAACGAGTTTTTAAGGCAATGAGTAATTTTACAAATTTTGAAAACGATGATTGCAGAACAACATGCAGTTAAAGGTGAAGACAGTTTGATGTCATATTGTTAGAAGGAGAGGTCTCGACGATTATTATTTCAATTTACCTGTTATCGTTTTCCTCAAAGTAGGGTTGCAAATAGTCGGAGGCTAAGTGCCCCAATTTACAGACCGTATTCCAGTCTTTCGCCTCGCTGGCATTAAAAATCTGAGTCCAGGCAGCTTTTGCTTCTGAATATCTGCAACAATCAACATTTATCGATAAAACGAATATCTTTGGATCGAGAAATATCAATCTTGTCTAATTCTTAACTTTCTTCTCTCATGAATTCCATATGAATAAAACACAGTTTTGGGCGTACCGTATGAGATGCTCTCTATTTCTGAATATAGGAAAGCGTTCCATCGATGTGGCTGGAAATATTATTTCACCATAATGAACCAGTGTGAGCATGCGAAAAGCCTCAGCCATGTTTTCCTTAGGATCTTGATTGGGTATGAGAAGAATAAATATTCGCCTCAAAAGATTTTCGATACTGTCGGGTAGACGAACGCAGGTACCTAATATACCGGTAACCTTCTCGGTCAGTGCTGAATTGGGACTTTTCATACCCGGAAACAAAGAATTCTTTCGATTTGCAAGTTTTACCAGTTCACCGATAAGAATCGGCTTGGCGCCCTTTGGATTGACCTTCATTTGTTGACACACGGTTCGGACTTCGTCCACTTGCAGAAGATTCAACATTGTCTGTATTTCTTCTTTCGCAATGTCTGAAATTTCCATAAGCATCAGAATGTGCACAATGTACGTGAAGTTACTCTACGTAAGTAGATGTATTTAAAAGTTAAATTGAAGAATAATAATAACAAAAAGGTCGTTACACGAACCATCGACCAAGAGTCCACTCACGACCAGTTCTTGAAAGACCGCTTTCAAATCAGCGCCAATTTCAGGATACTTGATATTGTCGATTCTGTGCCAGCTGCGCTTGCGTTTGAGCATTCTGGTGAGTAAAGATTGTGCCTCGCGGCTCAACGTCAAGATCGAAAATATTCTGTCGAGTTCGTCCTCGTTAAAATAACCACAATTCATCGGTTCTGAAAAAACGTTGACGATCACCATAAAAAAATGATCACCATGTTTGTCTTCTGGAACATTAACATCTTTTGCCTCGTACTTGATCGCTGTTTTGGCATTCAAACTGCCATATTCGAAATCGAACGATTGTTTCGCATAAGTATTTTCAAGATCAAAGTCATTCAAGGGTATAATACCCTGTTTCGCTTTGTTTAAATTTTCGACCGCGAGTGTCGCCAGATCTGTGTTTACACGGTCTTTGAAAGCTTTTTTCGGACTGCGTTGGATTTTTGGACTGAACGACAATTTTCTGCGTTTTATCGGACTGGTAAATAGTTTTTCTCTTCCAGGTGACGTGTTTGAATGCGATGGTGTTCGTGGCGAATTCACGGTATTGTTACATTTTTCGTGTTTACTTGAGGACCCATTTTGATCCATCGAATCCAATGACCTGTCTCTTTTTATTGGAGTTTTCGTAAGTTCGCTTCTTTTCAATGGCAAATCCGCAACTCTGCTCTGTGTTGGTGATTTCGATATTTCCTTTTTAACCGGCGAGGTCGTCATAGTTGTACAGTTAGTCAACAAATTTGCAGACTCGTCCACTTCCATCGACGACTTTATGATTTCATGCGATACTTGCGTATTGTTAAACTCACAACTAGTTTCCGAATTAGCAGACTTTATAAATCCATGCACTGAATTCTCCATTTCGTTCGTTGACGACAGAATATCCGATTTGAATAAATTTGATGTAACGTTTGTTGTATTGAAGCGACCATTCTTTAGTGGGCTGGCCTTTTTTGGAGAAAAGGTCGTTTTTGTGGCATCTTTTTGTACTAATGATAAATTCACAGTTTTTTGTTCCATCGGTGTCTGGTGAAATGTAATTCCACTTGCACTGTCCTCGATATTCTCAAGTTTCTCTTTTTTCAAGCCCAAATCGTCTGGTTCATAATCTGTGAAACCTTGTTGATGAAGAATATCCGCATCCTTCACAATATTTTCATCATACACGAGTGATTTTCTAGCAACCTTCGTCGAAATCGGCGATTCTTTTCTGCATTTTTTGAGACTTATTTTTCCTGGTGGAGACATTGTACGTGGCGTGTTACAAGCCATAGCAAATTCTGTGATGACTCTTTTTTTTGGGGTGTCACCCGCAATACACAATGAGGGATTCTGCGTGTCTAATGATTTGTCAGTATTTTTATAATTATAGTCGTTCCGACAGGGTTCAGTCACCGTACTGGAAGAAACTAATGCTTGTCCCTGAAAAAATAGAAGAATGGACAATGTATCTGAAAATTATATCAATGACTATAAATCATTTAGCGACTATCTCTGGAACATGTCCTCATGACAAAAAAGAATGTTTTGCAATTTTTGTAAAGCTAAACAATATCTTTTTAACATAGCTCACACAAGTATTTGGAATTTGGCAAACTTTGAAAATTAATTATCAGTAATATTTTATAACATCTACCTTCTCAATGTTGGTAAGAGGCGTTAGCTTCTCGTTACTTCCCTTGCCATTCTTCGGACGAAGATTGTTGACAAGTTTTGTTCGCTTTAAACGTTTATCATCAAGTTTAACGAAATTACTTCTATTCTTACTGCTAGAAGTCAACTTGTAGTACTGATCGATTCGTGGCTGATAAGACATTTTACATTTTCGATTTTATCCTATGTCAAATGTTTAGAGTTATTATTTTTTAGAAAAGTTACTGTTTTCATTCTTTTCTGTTCGTGCCGTTCTTGCTTTTCTGATATTCAAGTCCTTTCTCGTAAAACCGGTGAAAACAATATTGTTTATGAATACAGAGAGCCGTGACTCTAGCGAAAAGACGTCATGGTCCGACTTTAGTGGTCCCTAGCGAGTCCCGCGGCCAACTTCACGTGGGTACAAAATAGTTCACCCTTTAACCGCTCAGATGTCGCAGAACGAACTTTCGAGGTTTCAACTTTTGTCGAGCGTTGTTGATTTCCCCCCTAATTTCTGTATTTGGAGTCGTTTCAAATTTGAATCTGTGTACATTCGAAAGGTTTATGAAAAACTATGACGAAATGTAAGTACGGGATAAAAAACGAAAGAATTAGTTTTGTCTGGTGAAAAATAAAGAACAGGCATTATTTTTTTTCATGTACAGTGAATTAGTCTGCCCGGGATAATACGTTATATCGGTGCTGGCTGTATACCTAACCTAAAAAATAAACAAGACTGTCAAAAGGTTTAATAGTGGTGTTTTGAGATTACTAGAAAAAGTTTCTCCAACCTGTTTTTAAAAATAATTGTTTCTGCTCTACATTGTATTATCTAAATGCCTTCAGCATTTTTACAGGTTGCAGAAAAATCAATACTTTGTTTATTTCATTAAAACGACAATGTTCTCTGTGTCAGGAATTCTAAAGAATCGGAAAGGAGATCGAGAAGATCTTCGGTAAGTATTTCATTCAATTTTTGTACTTTGATATATTTCAAAATAGTAGAAAGCGAAGTGGTACCGGCAAGTGTTGCATTTTTCATGAGGAGCTCAAGCATGCAGATTATTACCTTTCCTACAATTATACCATCTTTATCTTGTCCTATTAATCCACAAACATTTAATTTCCATATTAAAATCTAACATATACATGTACAGATTCTCAAAGCACCGAAACCACGTCAACCCCTTCAAAATGTTGAGCTCAGTCCATCTCATTCTACCGAAAACAGTCCATGTCCATCGGCAACAAAAATCAGGCGACGAGTCAGTTTTGCAGAAAAGAAGCATGTCAAGTTAGTCTTATTACATTTGCTTCTATTATAGATTTTTCTTTTTTTCATTGGCACGAACTCACAGCTGGATGAATTTCCAGAGAATTTTGTGACTCGGCTGAACAGGGCACGGTCTGGGACAACACTTACGAGGAGAGTGATTCGAGTCACATAAGGAACAGTCAAAATTCTAATAACGATGAGAATATAGCGCCCAATGGGAGACCGAACGATCTGTCAAAGGAGCAAGTTGATACGCCTTTACAATTAATCAATGGATCAAAAACTTGTGACGCCCATTCGATGCAAGACCAATATGTTAATTCAGCCGCACTGAAAACAGTTGTTTCCTCTATCAACTATGAGGCCGTGAATACATTAAATACAAAAGATATCGAACATCACGAAACAAACGGAATGGAATTTGGCTTGGATCGCATCAACGCAGTGGACATTGAACATCCAGAATTGGCACCGATGCTTGAAAACAAAAAGATTACGATTTTTTGTGATAATTCGATCGACGCAAGACTGGAAGAAAATGCTGCATTTCCTCAAAACCCTCAATCGACGCAAAGCGAAACAAATACCGAATTGTTTATATCTACAGGAGAAAGTATGATTCCTCAGAAAGACCCGTCTGAGAAAACATTGGTGTTTTCGAACAAATCCATGGATTTCACCGAAGTTGTGAAGACTACTTCAAACATCACAATGCCGCAACAAACTTCTCCCGAAAGCACCACGATATTTCACAACGTATCCGTCGATTTTACCGAAATTGTGGAGAACATTAATGAGGTCGAAAAACCATTAGATAAAACAACGATTTGTTTTAATAACACAGTCGACTTTACGGAAATAGTTGAGAATATTCCGACAATTCAAGAACTTACGCCTGAAAAAACAATTGTATTTCACGATGCGTCTATCAACTTTACCGAAGTCATTGATAATATCGGAAAGAGCGAAGAAGAAACAGAAAAATCTACGTTGGAAAAAACGATGATATTTAATGATGTATTCGTCGATGTCACCGAGGCGGTTTCAAATATTCCAAGCAACGGAAAAGCATCGTCCGACATATTTGAAAGGACGTCCTCGTCTGAGGATACTTTAAAAAATTGTATCGATTCTAATGACACGAACTTGCAGCGAGCGAATTATTCCATGATGCTCCATGACCAATCGATGGAAATCACAAAAGCTATACCGAGTGTGCTATCAGCAGGCGAACGTATAGTCGAAGAATCTCCAAGTCATCCATACACGGGAGAAAATTGTCTCACTAATTCATCGTCAAATTACCAATCAATGGCAGAAGGAAAAACTATGGTTTTTCATAACGTCTCGATGGAACTAACAGGCGCAGTACAGTTTCCTCTACAAACTACAGATGATAATCGTCTAAATAATGGGAAACAACAATGCGAATCAAAAAATCCTGCAGACATTGAAAAAGATTGTAGAACAATGATTTTTCACGATGACTCGATGGAGTTTACACAAGTCCAATCCTCTTCAAAGCCGAAACCAATTCCGGTTCAAGACAAAGAAAACTGTCTTACCGCCATGGAAGATTGTCCCCGGAAAGATTTTCCTCGTGGTGCGAGACAATTGCAAAAAGAAAATATATTAGAAACGTTGGAAAATGATGATAATCCTCTAAACAATGGGAAACAACAATGCGAATCAAAAAATCTTGCAGTCATTGAAAAAGATTGTAGAACAATGATTTTTCACGATGACTCGATGGAGTTTACACAAGTCCAATCCTCTTCAAAGCCGAAACCAATTCCGGTTCAAGACAAAGAAAATTGTCTTACCGCCATGGAAGATTGTCCCCGGAAAGACTTTCCTCGTGGTGTGAGACAATTGCAAAAAGAAAATATATTAGAAACGTTGGAAAATGATGATAATCCTCTAAACAATGAGAAACAACAATGCGAGTCAAAAAATCCTGCAGACATTGAAAAAGATTGTAGAACAATGATTTTTCACGATGACTCGATGGAGTTTACACAAGTCCAATCCTCTTCAAAGCCGAAACCAATTCCGGTTCGAGACAAAGAAAACTGTCTTACCGCCATGGAAGATTGTCCCCGGAAAGATTTTCCTCATGCTGCGAGACAATCGCAAAAAGAAAATATATTAGAAACGTTGGAAAATAAATTTATGAAGAGGATAACGTCCGTGAAATTTCCATCATTGCGAGAGAACGAAGAAAGTCTTGAAAACAGGTCAGTAACCACGGATGGACGGAGGACTCACGATTGCATAGCACAAGATATTAGTGGAGTATCGCCTTTAAATTCTCAAACAATAAATTTTAAACCCAATCCACAAGATGTTCAAAATTTAGAAAAGTCAAGAGAAGCAGTAACGTTTCAAAACGATGACATGGAATTATCTCAAATCCAACAGCGGTCCGAAGAAACGGAGAATAATTCTATCAACCAGGAGACGGACAATAATCCGCTGAAGTTGTCGACGAGATTGTTACCAAACATAACTCTCAGTCTCGAACAAATCCAGCAGAACGTATCGAAAGGTACGAATGTCGAGATGATAAACGTCCTCCAAACTCCGAAAGTCCCAAACGCCACGGAATTCGACGAGGAAACCTTTTTACTTCAACGTGCTTTGTGCTTGAAAAGTCACGAAGCAGACTCGATAGCGAGTCAAGAATCTAGTTCAAGACCATTGACCTTTGTCGAAGATCAACCAATTTTGATGGACATCGGGAGGCAAAAATCACCAATCGCAACTATGGAATTTCTATCCGGAACAAAGCTCGTCGAAAGCAACGACGAAACGTTAGCTGCTCGCTTTTCCACGACTGTGGACCAAGCTGACCGCGACAAATCACTCGAGGAGTTGAGAGCAAAAGCATCCTCGGTCATAAGGTTTTGTCCCGAGGACACGGCTTACGAGCTCACCGAGAGAATAAATCGGATCTTTCCTTCGGATTTCCATGAATCCTCCATGTCTGAAGATTTGCAAACAGAGGAACCACCGTCTTTCGGTTTCGCTTATAGTATTACCGAGGACAGTGTATCGTCTGCAAACGCCTCGTCGAACAAGCTGGATCCTTTCCTCGACAAGGAAAACATAAAGAGCGTTGATATTATGGAAGAGGCTTCGTCCTTTCCAGTTTCACAATTCGTGGAAAGAAAGTCAGCAGCTTCACCCATTGTAGCCATGGAATTGCCAGAAATAACAACGACAATGGTACAGCAAGTGGGCAATTATAACGACGGTAGGAATAATGCTAGTCCTGTGGAGCGAATGGTGAGAAAGGAGATTCATCGTTCGCAGACAAGAAGCGACGTTTTTGTTCCAGAAGTCAATTTATCATCAGTCGACTGCGATCCAACGATTACCGATTGTGTCAAAAACCATTCCAGCTGTAAAATCGGACTCACCACTGCGTCTGAATTTTCTAGCGAATCGACCAACGGTCCATCTGTGAAATTACGTCGTGGAGATGATGATTCAACGAAGGAAGAGAGTAGAGAGAGTGAGAAGAGATCTTTAGTTATTGCAGAACCTTGGAGCAATCGGTACTTCGCTAACAGCACTGCAATCGGCAATGATCTCGAACAGGGCTCTCCGCATCAAAATATTGATGATAATTTTAATCCGGTGAAAAATTCTTTCATTGATGAATTGTCGTCCATCATTGTTTCCAACAAGGGACGGAATGTTAACGAATCGGCATTGGACGAAGCAAGGACGAAGGAAAGAATCGACCATATCACGAAGAACTTGGAAATGTCTGATTATAAAAGTTCGTTCTTTGCATTGAAGCAGACTATAGAAAACTTGTCCAAGAGGTTTGTTTATTTTTTTGTTCCATTTGTACGATTTGAGTCATCGTTTTGTAAACATTTGTTGCGAATAATTGCATGTTATTCGAGGAAAATGTATTAATTTATCAGAAGCAATTAATTAAAATGTTAGAACTGGTAAGAAAATTTTGTTACAGGTATGGATACAGCATGTTTTATGTTTTGCAGGCTCGACGTAATCTGGGACATAAATCGATTGGATGAAAAGATTGTGGCGTTCAACTTCTTTTCAAAATCAATCGTACTCGTGGTTTACCTTGAAGAAGACTCGGACTCGAGCACGTTAAATGGAATAAAAGACGTCGTCTTGTTGTCGCAGTTGGTCAAAGGTGAATAACACAAATTCACTCACATTTCCTGGTTACTAACTACTAATTTTATTTCATCATTGTCCCCAAAAATAGAGAGAACAGATCCAGGATTGTGCTTGGCTCATGATTTGATAATGAAAACAATGGACAATGCATTTCTAAAACGATCTTGCCAAAGTTACGAAGAAATACCACAATTACTGGAGCATGTATCTTCTCGAGTCAAATTGGGAATGGATTTTGCTTTCGAACTGGATCGTTTGCGAAATCACAATGTCATGGAGATCGACGAAAATCGGTTTGTACAATATATAAAGAAGAGATAATTTGGGAGTATATAAAAACAAAAGAAAGCAATCTAGATGATTTTCTTATAAACGTTTCTTCGCTTCACAGAATTACATTTATCGCTCGTGCCCGGGATATAAACGCTGGTATAATTCTAAACGTGACGATGGTTATAAAACCTTTTGAAGAGATTGATCACAATGACATAACGGTTTCCTATCTACTCGGTGGTGAGAAAATTAGGTAAGATTGTAAAATATGTTGCCAAATAATCAGCTTTTAAAGAAACAATCGTAATCGATTCACCCTTTGGGAAATTTGTTCTTTTCTTCACAGAAAGAATTATATCGAACGACTGATTACCAATGTGAAAAGGGATCATCGATTTCTGAGATTCTACATGGCCGATGTGAAGGACTACATAGATTTAATGGCAGAAATGGGTTCTACCAACCGTTAATCGATAAGAAGGAAAAATAGCTGTTCATCGTAGAACGAAGCTCATCGAATTCGTGCAATTCGTACAATTATTACAAAGTATAGTTTTAAAACTAGACGTATGGTCCAACTGGAAGACGCTTTTGTCTCTCGACAACGTGCGTAATTATTTCCAAATGCGATACGGTCGACGTTTCGAAAAATATCAAATATCTTCGTAACGTAAAAGAATCTTGTATTCTGTGTCAACGCTCTTGGCGAAGACCCGTACGTAACGCGACGAGGACCCAACTTTCTTTCGAGTTTCGTTCGTGCAAGAGGAGAGTTTCCGAAACGAAGGCTCATGTGCCAGGGCGTCCAATTTTTTTGCGTGGGTGTTACCGACCCGGTTTGACGTGATTTCGTAACGGGCATGATGAACAGAATTTTTTTTTTTTTTGTAAATTCTTGTTTATCAACCGCACCGCGAAAGAGACTAGTTTCATTCGTACTGAGAATCATTTCCCAAATTAAATTCTCGATGAACTTGCCAACGCAAGAAAAAAACTCTGTAAATCCATCGAAATTCGAACAAAATTGTATTGTCAAAATATTCGAATGTTGTTGTCTAAATTCGATGGATTTTCTAATACTAATCATTGGTCGGATTGGATTAATGCGAATGGACAATCGTGCCTATAAGTATCTAGGTCGCCAACATGAAACTTTGAATGGTTATCTAGATTTAAGTAGAATTTAAAAAATGTTTATAGACAATTTTATAAGTGTCGCTTCTTCGCGAGTGCCAAGCACTTAAAACGATTCAAGTCCAGCACGATCTGGTCGAAGCGTTCTCCTGTGTATATTTCGTCATAAGCGAGGCCGGTACAGGCGAATGCTGGAGAGAAACGCGTAGGCGGGACCGGCCTGTATGTATATTGAATGAAGCACACAGCTCGATCCGGAAAAAGGTGAATGAAAGTTTTGGAATACGCTACACGAATGACTGTGTGTGTGTTACCTCGCTGTCTGAGAGATATACGTAGCGGTTCTTCCAGTTTAGCCACTGTAGTTCCTAAGATTAAGATATAAGTATATTCTTCTTCTTTTTTTTTTTACTTCATCTTCGTTCCATCCTACACGTGTAGTTTTTGGACAAATAACTAAATTCATTTTGGAAGGTATCGATAGATTCCTGGTAATTTTATAATTTGACCTTGAGCGCCTAGATATCGTTATCCTTTATAAAAAGTAAATAACCGAGAGAACGAAGAATATAAGAATGGACGATTAATTTCAATAAATTGTATAATAACAATTTTGTTATTTACAAGATTTAATAAATAATTTTAATTATATCTGTTTTTATATTTTAACTTGTGCTTTGTTCCCCCAGTCCCTGATTAATATTCTTGATAGTAGCAAAAAAAAAAGAAGAAAAATTTTGAGAAATTCACTCAAATTCTTTTTTTTTCTTCATCTTCGTTCCATCCTACACGTGTAGTTTTTGGACAAATAACAAAATTCATTTTGCAACGTATCAATAGATTCTTAGTAATTTTATAATTTGACAATAATTTGACCTTGAGCGCTTAGATATTGTTATCCTTTATAAAAACTAAATAATCAAGAGAACGAAGAATATAAGAATAAACTATTAATTCCAACAAATTGTATAATAACAATTTTCTTATTTACAAGATTTAATAAATAATTTTAATTAAATCTGTTTTTATATTTAAACTTATGCCTTGTTCCCCCAGTCCCTGATTAACCTTCTCGATAGTAGCAAAAAGAAGAAAAATTTCCTGAAATTCACACATTTCTTTTTCTCCCATAAAAATTCAATTTTTTTTTCTCGCTTTTATCAACGAAAACACAAGAGAGAAAGAGAGAGAAAAAAAACAAAGAAAAAAGTTGTGAATTCAATGAGAGATAAAAAAAAGTGGACGGGCGGAAGATGCAGCGAGAAGAAATGAGATGAGAAAAAAAAATGTCGTGCGATAGGTACGACGAGGTGGTCGAGGCTTGCGCACGAACGGACATGCGCACATACGCATATACGGGGTCCGCGACGACAAGCTGGAATCAGCCGCGCGGAGCTCTCCTGGCAAGTGGGCGTAAGGGCCGCGGAGTGAACGTCGTCGTTCCTGCGGACTCTCTGGCTGTTCCATACATGGCTATGCTATGTGGAAACCAAGAGACAATCCCCCCCCCCCCCCCTCCCTCGCGTGTGCGCGGGCCCAGGGATCGGCAGAGCCCCCGTAAGAACGAGAGACAAGTCCTCGTACGAGTTGGCCCGCGATGCTCGCCAGTGCAAGCAGTCGTGACTCTCCTCGTTTTATCGATTCCACTCACTGGACTATCAACAATAATCTCACGAAATCCTCTCACGACACGACTCATTGTCCCGCTAATCCGATTTTCCCCTGTTCTCGCTCTAAAACCGTCGTAACAAAAATTCGTTGGTAATCTTCATCGACGTGAATATACCGAGAACGAGGAATAACGAAAAAAAAAACACGCGCGATCGATAATTCGATTTTTCTTGCAACGCGAAGTTGCATCATAATCGATATTATTCGCGAATAATTGACAATTTTGTTTCACGAAGTACGGATTACGCACGACAGAGTGCGTGTGACACGCGAGTGTGAAGAATAAACAAATGTGATTTGATAGAAAGGAATTTTGTTTTATTCTTTTTTTTTTTTTAATTATTTATTTTGATGTTTGTTTGTTTTGGACAAGGCGGGAAAATCGGTGCTGAAATTTCGTCTGCTGTGACGTGTCATTGGACTATTGTAATACGTGCAAAGTGAATGAATTAATGAGAATTTGAATTAAAACTTGACATTGAAGAAAATAGGATTTTTTTGCGGATTATTGCGGGATGATAATCTTCGATTTGTTACGATCTGATCTTTGACACGGTTGGATCTAATGCGCGTTTACTAGCTAGGTCCGCGCTGAAGCAACACGTGGGCGGTATAAACGAGGGTGTGCGCGTAGCGGCTGCGCCGGGTCTCGAAGACCGAAAGAGAAGAAGCGGCGCAGAAGACAGGCCGTTTGTGAATTTGTTCGCGCGTACACGTGATACGCATACACAAATATGCGAGCTCTCGTATGCGGACGAGCCATTCGTCGAGCGCGTGGGAGTAGGGAGCCATTACTCGAACCGATTGGCCTGATATGCGCATGCGCAAAATACCTCGGCAACGTACAGGAGCAATAATTCTGACTCAATGAATAGACAAGCAAAGCTCGTTAATGAAAAATATCAATAAATTGAAGGTACAAACATGGAGAAATTAGCGATGAATTCTTTTCTCCAAAACTTCTGTTGTTTTTAGCCTCCAGTGACGCATCGAAAACAAAAAAAAAAAGAATTTTTTTTAGATCGTCGAAAAACACGAGAAATCAAAACTAATTCCCATTGTTATTTGAGAATTCGAATTAAAAATTTAATTCTTCTTCTCCGTCGATATTTTTATCCCGGCTGATAAACAAAGATCGAAAAACAAACGTAACGTTCACACGGACGATTTGAACAAACAAACAAAAATCACGAAATTCGAGGAAAACAAGTATCGAGAATTGCGAACAGTAAATAATGGCAAGCTCGTGAGTGGTTTTGGGGGGAAAAAAACCTGGCGGGTTGGCTTCACGGAAAATGCCTCGTATCGATACCAGGGAGTATAGTTGTAAATCGAATTGTTGTCCCGAGTGTGCGGTGGCGAGGTTGGACTTGGCGTGGAATCGAGGAAACAACGAAGAAAAAGAAAACCGAGGGGTATTATAGAGAATAAACCGAGACTGAAGAACCGTGGAACGACCGAGAGTCGAGAAGGAGGATGACAACTCGTGGAAAAAACTGTTGCGCGTATAGGTATGTAACTCATCCGGTGGGAGCGCTGGTTGCAGTCGCTCGGTCGTACCAACGGGAACGAAAAAAACTCGATCGTGCGGTGTACGCATCGCGACTTTGCAATGAAGAATAATTGCAGAAGTTGCTCGATACCTGGTACATGACTATATATATATATATATATGTATGTATATACAGGGTGAATTTCATAAGGTGTAACAGACTTTATTCTAGGGTAGATGGGATCATTACAAATAAAAGTTGCAAATATACATTGGGGATATTTTTAATAGTTTACGAGATATAACGTTTTTAAAGTTGGTCCAATCAGAGCGCGCCGAGAAGCGTTGGAGCCGCCCACTCCCGCTCTAGGCATAGAGATAGGACAGTGTAGGGCGTTACATTTGGGGTTACAAAATTCAGGGCAATGAATTTTATTTAGTATATTATTACGCAGTCATTTTTATTTTTCGGGTATTGACTATTAGGGCGGGGAATGGGCGGCTCTAACGCTTCTCGGCACGCTTGGCGAAATTCAGAGCAGTCAATGCCCGAGAAATAAAAATGACTGTGTAATAAATAAAATTGACTGCTCTGAATTTTGCAACCCTAAATGCAACGCTCTGCACTGTGCTATTTCTACGGCTAAGCCGGGAGTGGGCGGGGCCAACTCTTCTCGGACCGCTCTGATTGGACCAACTTTAAATATTGATATCTCGTAAACTATTCAAAATATCGCCAATGTATATTTGCAACTTTTGTTTGCAATGATCCCATCTACCTTAGAATAAAGTCTGTTGCACCTTATGAATTTCACCCTGTATATATAGTAACGGTAGCAACTTCTCCAGGCGTATAAGGTCCCAGGATTTCTAACTAATACATCGAATAAATGTATATACGATCGTATGAGAGATCGTGGGACGCACAGCTTGGACAATATTTCAGACGCTCTGTTAATTGATAATTTTACGTATTTGTAATATCTTCTTTGAAAAGAAATAAATAACGTTGTAACTGGGAACGCTGATTTAACAAAATTCCTGCACTTTTTATACTTCTGGACAATACTTTAACTGAAATTGATCGACACTAGTTTTATGTATTTTTGTTTATCTATTTCTTCTTTTCTTGAGGGTTGGTTTGAGATTCTTTCAAAGCTTCGATCATGTTGGTTCGAGTTTTTCCCAGCGGTGTTTTTCGCTTTTCGAAGTTCTTGAATTGTTCGATAATCTTCGTTGTTGGAGTGTCGTAGGCGAGGAGTACGTTCAGAATTTCTTCCTGTTGGAGTGGCTTGAATCGTAGCTGAATTATTCTTCGGGTGTTCATAACTTTGTGGACGGCTTCGCGAATAATGCCGATGGGATAGCCGAGCGATACTTTAGCTAGAGAAGACACGTCGAAATTTCGATCGACGCCATGATAACTCATCAGCAGATTTTTGTAGAGCAAGTAAATTGTACCGTAATCCGTGATCGGTATTATTATCCATTTATCGTGGATTTTGATAAAGGGCTTCGTCGCGTTGTACGGTTCGGTAGCCAGAGTGAGAAATAATATCTGAAATTTGTGTAAGAAGCAATTAACTATTTTATGTAAAAATAAACAAAAACAAAAAATAGTATAAAAAGTGGAAAAGAAAAATCTCACTTGATCCCCTGGCTTTATAGTCTTCACGAATTTCGGCAAAAGTTTGGCGAATCTTTTAGGCTGAGTATACCTTTCAGCCGGTGGTATTTTTTTCATCCAAGGCTTCTCACCACCGTCGATGAATACAATCGAAGGAGCATAAATTCTGGCGAGTTTCCCAATCATTTTCAAGAGTTTGTCTTGATTCTTCTTTCCCTCGTACTGGCCAACGAGAACGCTCGGTGTTAAGTCGAACAGTAAAGCACCCACTTCGGTGCAGATGGCGTTGGCTAGGAAAGATTTTCCTGAAAGTGGCAATCCAGCTATGCAGACGGACCTGAAGATGGGAATTGTAATTATGAATTTGTCTTATTTTGCGTGACAAAGAATTATTTCGTTGAGACAGATTTGCTTAGTTTGATTGGACGCCACTAGCGCCCCCACGGTTTGCGGCAACGGCGGTAACTAAAAACGTTACCGGTGTGAAAAATTAATTTTCAACCACGCCACAAAATCATTCTTGTCTATCGATTGACACAAAGGTCGAAGAAACAATACTGACCGGACTAAGGGTGCGATGGCGTGAACTTCATGAGAGCCAAGAGGAAGTACACAGTATTTCATAACGCTTTGTTTTATGTCCCCGTATCGTGGTTGAAAATCACGCAGCTGCAAACGTGCCTCGTAATTCTGATAAGAAACATCTCCTTGCCAATCCTCGAGACGTTCCTCAGGATAATTGTGTATAATTTTCGCTAGTACAAGCTCGTCGAACATCTCCTCGATCGGTAAAGCAGCTAATGGATCTTTCTTCTCCTTCCTCTTTTTCTTCTTCTTATCTTTCTTGCCTGTGAATTTGTCATTGTTGCAATAACACGTCCATATGCGTAAGCACATTTCTTTACTCTTAAAAAAACCATTCTCAAAGCATTCGCACAATCTTGATAGATTAATCCAGCCAAGATTGATTAAAATCGATTGAGACGCTGATTTTTTGTTGTTAAACAAATACGACTCACTCTTCACCAATGTCGGTATAACGAACTTCTCTTTATCACCGGCGTGGTCCTTTAACAAAGCTTCGTTGAACTTATTGAGCTCGAGTCTCATAAGTTCGTCGACGACTTCACGCATTTCCAACTGTAGCTCATGGTACAATTTGTCATTTATGAGATCGAGATACAATCGTCGATGATTATCGACGTCTTTGTCTCTCAAGCTCCAGTCTCTAACGAATTCGTTCCTTCCCGATGTAAGATCTTCCAGTGCCTTGGATTCTTCTGGCATAGTCCAACCTTCTTCGTTATTTGTCGCTTTTCCTTTTTTCGCTGCTGATTTATTTTTATCGGCTTTCTTTTCCGGTTCCTTTTTCTTAGTTGCCTGGTCAGCTTTAGCAGCTCTTTCAACGAGGTACTCATCCGGTGTGAAAGTTTGTCCAGTGGCCACAAGTACCGAGCCACCAACTTCAGCAATCGGATATGAATCAAAATAGCCAAGTTCGTTGTACCACAAGAGAAACCATTCTCTGATCTCGTCCGTAATATCCTCCATCAGGCCAGGACCGTGAATTCTAAACACCTGAACGAAGCAAAAGACAGGAAATTTAAAAGCTCGTCGATCGTTGAACCAGTATATAAATTTGTTAAATTACTCAGCTAATCCACGTATCGCTTACTCTGGCACGTTCCTTGTTTACAGTTTCTTCCATGACCTCGACAGCTTCGCGTTGCAACTCCAGACGCTTTTCATAATTATCCTTGTCCCGATGGAAGATACTTTTGTCTTTCCAACTTGGAATAGTCCTGTGGAGAATATCTTCAATTTTGTCCATTCGCTGTTTCAAAGATTTTCGAGCCAAGTAACCTCGCCAATTTTTTTGTATCAACGTTGCAGCTTCGTTCTTGATTCTATTGCTGAATTTTTTCGTTTCCAACTCTCCAGATGCCAGTCGCTTGTTGTAATCGAAGAGACGTTCGGCTGAATTTATGAATTATTGTTAAAAATCGAAGAAACTTTCCACGTTAAAAATCACTTGGATGGGAAACATTGTGAAAAAGCAACCCCTTGCTCCGATACAACGAGCTGCCCTGGCTCTTTCGTGGGATTGAATCATCAATATTGCCTTTACAAAAGCTTTTTTCGCAATCTCGCGAGCTTCTTTTAATTCCTTCGCTCCTGGAGATTCGGCCAGTGGTTGAACCGTGGGGAATTTTACTTCTTCGCTTTCAACCTCAGCGGTAGATTTCTTCTTTGCGGTTGAGTCAACAACTACGGGCAAAGATTTATAAAAATGTTTAATTAAATAATTCAGCATTGAGTCTTAGCCTTTATCTCGTTTCAGGAATTGGAATTTTTCCAAATCTTTTCACACCAACCTTTAGTTGCATTATTTATCAAGTCTTCGATATATCTTCGTCGTTCTTGCAAAACAACTTTTCTATCAGCTGTGTAACTCTTGGAGACTGGAAAGGCTACGTCGTCTGGCGTCATTTTTAGTTTTATCATTGTCTCGTCCGGCCATCTGCAAAAATTCTTTTATATTAAATTTTATTAAGAAAACATGATTATTATTAAGAATTTAAAGCAATATCCAATCATTCTATCGTTGAATTTGAATTTCTTTGTGAAAATATTATCAATCATTTCATAATAACTTTAATATAAAATTATTCACGATTTGAACAATTTATTTGAGTGAATTTAATTCATATATTCAATATGAAAATTAGAAATGTTAATAGCGAATAGAGAAATTAAAATAATAAATAAATACTGATAATCGTTGGATTCCAGTCCCACAATTTCTTGGTTATACTCCAGCATCCTGCCGATTGCACAATCCAACACCTGTTTTATCAATCTTCGCTTCTGCGGTTGAATCATTTGATCGTAACATATGATCAATCGATGGACCAAGTCTCGATATCTGAAATAATTTTTAAATGACAAATGTTAATGCTGGCTCGTGCTTTGCTCATTAATTTCTTCCTGATAATAACTTGAGATAAATTGGGAGAATTGCATTCAACGCAGCATCGTTTGATTTTGGTGATTTTGTTGACTGAATCATTCGATCCAGTTCCAACAATCTTTCCATATCCTTCTGTGTTACCAGAAACATTTCATTATAATAATGACACGACATTGTTAAAAATTTGTTAAATTCGAACAAAGAGATCTTAATGTTTTCATTAATCGATCAATACACTACAGGAAATTTTGATTGCAGTCTGAGGTTACTGAGTTCCAAAACTGTCGTCAAATTTTTCTTCAAATATTTAGTTAATTCAATTCTATAGATTTTCGTTTGTTTCCAAATTTTGGTTACAGGGTGTATTTGTAAATTGTTGTTTCTTTGAATTTAATAAAAGGCCATTGTGATATTCAAATGTATAATGAAATTGAGAGTTTTGTTTTAGCAATTGTTGAAAACATTAAATTTGAAAGAATTACTCGCTGTTTCATTATTAACAAAAATTTAACAGCCTCGATATGTTCGCAGGATGCCGGTAATTAGGAGAATACTGGTGGTCCTGGCAGTGACGATCACCACGACATTTGCCAAAATCGACAAAGACGAATTAACCATAGTGACGTCTATAAATGGCAATTCGTCCAAAACGTATCCAGCTTCTGGTCCAATTTCGACAATATCATTGCCGATAACTTCCGAGGTGGACAAAAATATACTCAGATCGACCGAGGATGTCACGTCGACTCCGCTATCGTCGAGCGTAACGTCGTCGACGAGTTTTCGCTCGACGGATACTTTCAAAGATGCTCGTAGAAGAAGACCGCTCGAGGAAGTCTGGGAATGTCCGAACATAACGAAAGAGGGTGTCGAATGTTCCTGCGATTTTCCTCATACTCTCAGATGCACGGGAGACCGAACTGCATTACAGGTGAGCCTGAAACAATATTACTTCATTAATCTCTGGCCAAAAGTTACTTTTACATTGACTTAATTAAAATTTTAATTTCATTTCACATTCGTATCTGTAACGTTAATTTAAGTTTTGTTCTTTCATTGAAAATGAACCAAAAAAAGTGACAATAAAGAAAAACCTTTATTTGATTCGCAGGCAATCAGTCAGCATTTGAAGAGAAGTCGCGAAGGAACGATATCTCTTCTGGACGTCACTGTCACAGGAATATCGAGTCTTCCAGCTCGTTTTCTCGAGGACGTCGCTCTTCACGGTCTCGTCGTATCGACCGGTGAACTGAGACGCGTAAACGAGAATGCATTTACCGCGCTTGCACGTCCTCTTCAAGCACTTGGTTTGCCAAACAATCTTCTCGAGTCATTGCCAATCGCGGCGCTCTCTCATCTCGTTGGTCTCGAGAGACTCGATCTTTCGCACAACCGGCTCAAGACACTCGAAGCTGATTCCTTCAGGGTGAGCTCAATCGTTTAAAACAACGTCTGCTATTCTGTTTTTTGATCCAATTTTTATCCAATGGAATTTTGAACAAAAGCTCTTCCATCAAATATTCTTGAACGTCTTTCGCTTTCAAGATAATCTGGATGAGAATGAATTGTTTTGAGGATTAGAATCGACACGTTAATTTTCAGGATTTAAAGAACCTGACGTATTTGGATTTGTGCGAAAATCTTCTGTCTCAATTATCACCGAAAGCTTTCGAGCCGTTGCGTGCGTTGCGCTCGTTGAGAATGCGAGGAAATCGACTCAGTATTTCGGCACTGTCGGCACTCAGAGGTCTGAAGAATCTCGAGGAGCTTGATCTGTCGAGCAATCTACTGCTCGGACCTTTGGGACCAAATTTGCTGCCTCCCATGCAACGCCTTCGTTTCCTGACGGTTTCCGGCAACGAGCTCATCAATGTTCAACAGGGCGCGCTGGTCGGTCTTCGAAATTTGACTTATCTCAGCTTGAGTCACAATCAGGTAATTCTGTAACGATTAATGTTTGTTTATAGAATTTGAAAATAGTTTGATATTTGAATAAAATATAAAATTAGAAATCCCTTCGCTGGTCCCGCGCTGGTCGGTCTTCGAAATTTGACTTATCTCAGCTTGAGTCACAATCAGGTAATTCTGTAACGATTAATGTTTGTTTATAGAATTTGAAAATAGTTTGATATTTGAATAAAATATAAAATTTGAAATCCCTTCGCTACAGTGGGAATTACCATTGGATTTGAATAAACTCCTTATGTTGAATTTAGTTTCTTTTTTTCTCTCCTTGTAAGATTCTTTTTTCACGTTCCATGGTCGGATTATCGTTTCGAGTTTTATCGGTTAGAAAACGCAAAATAGTTATGTCGCAATCGAGCGTGGGCGATCCTGTCCCGTTCGGGCATGTTCCCTGCTCGATCAAGCGCATTGAGGCTTCGAGGGGGCGAGGACAGCCGGAAATCGCGCGTCCCACGCGATGCAATCGTACCAACGGTGCATCGACACTCTCTATAACAAAAGTGACAGAAATATATTGCATTTTTCAAAAAAGAATATCGAATTTACAGTTTTTACGAAATACTCAACCAACTATTCGTCATCTCGATGGGTCATGAGATTTGTATAAATGGTTTTTGCGTTTTCAGATCGACGTCTTGGAGGATCATTCGTTCAAGCACTTGTCGACTCTGACTCGTTTGGATTTGGCGAGCAATAGAATTGTCGCAGTCTCGAGCGCCTCGCTGGCACATCTGGAGAAATTGACGACGTTGGATCTGACCCACAACTTTCTTCGCTCTCTTACGGCCGATCTGGTCGTGCCTCTTAAAAGTCTTCAAGATCTTCGACTGGACGACAATGACATAACGATGGTATCGTCCGACGTGCCCACTGCGAAGCTTCGTTTAAAACGTCTTTCCCTCGCAGACAATCCTCTCAACTGCGACTGTACGCTGCTCGAGTTTGCAAATTGGTTAAGCAATTCCAGTCTCGAAACCGACGACAAAGAATCGGCTGTATGCGCGACGCCTCCAGCGCTGGAAAATGGAATATTGACTCAGGTCCCACCTGGCAGTCTTTTGTGCGGCGAGCCAACTCCATCCATCATGACGAGAGTACCATTGGCGGAAGCTCAATTGACTCTCAAAGAATTCAACTACGACAAAAAAAGTTCAGCTATTAATTTACTCTGGCGAGTCGAACCATGCACCGAGCGTTATACATGCGACAATTTAATTGTTTACGAAGCGATTGGTGATAGCGAGGTTGAAACTGAATCCAGCGAACTTCACTGTGACTCTGCGCTCATGGCCGATCCGTGCTCGCTACCTGTGCCCATACCGACAACAATGAATCTTCAACAAGGCCATAAATATCGTTATTGTGTGGTTCTACTTGTGCCACTTGCTTATGACAAGTTCTCTCTGGGTCTTGGATGCAGCGATGTAATCACCCTTGAAGAAACAGTGGTAGATCCTCGACACTCGAGCAAACAAGATTTTCAAAGCGAAGCAACTATCGACGAATCTTCATTGTCCTTTCCTACCGAAACGTTTTCTGTATCGCGAGATAGAATTACTGGCGTTCATGTAAACGTTTCGGAACGAGGCTTTCTTCATATAGATGTAAGCTTAGCGACCGTTGGTCAGCATTCGGCTGGACCGGATTGTGAAGTTTCTGTCGCTGTCTTCGAAGGAGAATTGACTGTACACCGCGAGAAGCTCAATTGCAACTTGACTTTTGCCACGATGAGTGGTTTAATGCCTGGTCGATACAAGGTCTGCGCAAGCCTCGATGATCTCGTAGAGTTGGGAAATCGAGATCCGGACATGGGAAGATCACGATGCGTCGAGGTCCAAGCGTTTCGACAAAACACCGAGCTCATCGTTGTTGCCGTAGCAGCGATAGCATGTGCTGTTCTCGTTGCCTTTGCTCTACTCGTCAGAAGCATCGTACGACGATTCCGACGTCCAAGGATTCAGGCGCAGTGCTTTCTTCCGGCTCAAGAATTTGAGATTACCGATAAAGCACATTATATCAAACTTCTTGCAACCACGAAAGTTTGAAATTGTCATTGTCTCAGCATGCGCTTCACCTGTAATACAAATGAACAGATTTGTCAAGGGAAAAAAAATGGCGCACTAATTATACCTTTGCAATTCCATTTCGTACACTGTATGTTATAGAGGATTATCGCTCCGTAAGAAAGTGTTTTCACAAATATTCATTATCGTGTGCGATACCAAGGTTAATATTGTTTTGAAAATATGGCAGTGATCTATTGTTTTACAATGCAATCCCAATTGCATTTGTGCCTGTTTAACAAATGGGCGAAATCTTAGTCGAGTAGCAAATGTATATTTTTATGTATAATCGAAGATCTATGTTCTAGAAAGAATTCAGACAATGAACATGGTGCGATAGAAAATGTAACATTTGGTTGAATGATAAAAGCAGTTTTATACAGTTCGTTCATAAAATTATTGGAAACTCGAGCACTGCCAGTATCGTATCAGATACAGAATTATTCTAGCTAAGCATCAGAGTTGAATGTACCGTTCAGTATGTCGACATACGTCTGTCATAATGACATTTCAATTCACAGAGGACGCATAATTGCAACATCAGTGCCATACCATTTGTGTTCCCAAGCCCCACACAGGTGGCACATTAAAAAAGTTTCAACTCGTGCACTTAAATTGATCCAGAGATCGATGGAACAGGTTTCATCATATTATTGGAAGAATCAAGCGATTAATGAAATTTTATCGGAGGAAGATTAAACACTCATTTTTAATATAATTCTTTTTTATGTAAGCCACTTTAAAAAAACAGCGGCACTACCCATCGAGCTTGCCTGCCCATAACGTTATTTCATAAAAGAGTGAAAGATGCAGTCGAAAGGAATGTGTGAGAACTACTAATAATAAGCCAGTGTGTGGATAATGCGAAATGCCCGAAAGAGCTTTACTTTGTTAAATGTCTATAACTGTGTATTTAGTCTTTTGCATAATACTAATAGTAACAAATTCATATATATATTTCGTTGATTATGAAGGCGTAAAGCGTTTTATTACAACCATTCCAAACTTCTTTGCCTCTACTCGCAACAACCCGAATAGGAAATTTGAAATTGCAAGAGCGAGGTTCCAGCTACCCGGTAACTCCTGTAAATGTTTAACCTAAAATCAGTACATGATAACAAATTGAACAACAAATAGTTACAAGCCTGTTGCTTAAATACGGTCACCGTTTCCCGCCAAAAAGCTTGCTGGCTATGATCGGTGTTCAAATAATAAAAATAAACAATTATCAAAAAGTTGAAAGTTGCCGATTGGAAAAAGAAAAAAAAACAATATTTGTAGTTACCGACGATTTTTTTATGGTAGATGTTTACATCACTATTCCATCTTGGCACTGTTGACAAAATAACACATTGCTCTCCTGTCACTATGCCACACTCCACGTGGGTGGTAAACATAACTCGTTTACGTCCCGATTGTATAATAATTTCAGTCGTTCGAATTTTCGAAAAGCACTAGACTAAACGTGGCGAATCCTGATTACATCTTTACAGGAATAATTTTGACAGATGCTCGTCCCTAAACAGAAGATATTTCGAGTGATTGCAGACAATGAACGTAATTTCAAATATGGACAGCTCAACGAACCAATATCTCGAAACATCCACCTTACCATTGGTCGATAATGCAGTTTTCAAACGCGTATTTATCCATAACAAATTTCGTCATGACTGATTGTTGCACCACGAAATTAATAAAGCAATTTTATAAATATCGATATGAAAAAATCATCAAATCTGGCAAAATGATTATCTTTTTTATTTCATCGAAAACGCAATCATTTGCGAGCGGAATGAAACTTATAATCACTGTCATACGCTTGGCTCAAAAAAAAGTATAAAAATTAATAATACTGAGCTAACGTCAAGGAGGTGCTTGCGTGACATTGCATTCCGCACTAAGCGCCTCCACCACTACGCTATCTATCGGTGTCTCATTAACTTTGAAAAAAAAAAAAATAAAGTATCGGCCATATTGCCCGAAAATCTAATATGGCCGCCTAATGTTATTGAGAGAAGCAACGAATTCAGACGAGTACAGAATATGCCTATCCTTAATTTGTAGCAAAGTTTTCTCCGCCAGAAACTGCCACTTGGTGTCGCGGCGGTTGATCGTGACGTCACGCCGATACTGTACTCACCTCTGTGGGCGGAGCCACGAGAACGTAAACGCCCTGTCGTCTCTGAATCCTCAACTCTAAGAGACGAACGATCGAATCTCCCTGGAATGCATTTGTGATCTTTATTTTTTTAAATTGTTTTGTTGCTTTTTGCATATAAATAAATTGTATTTTTCATATATATTAACAAAAAAGAATTATGAAAAATACTAAGAGTTTTAATTTCTGCATCCGTGTCCACTCTTAAATAATTTTAGTTCACGACTTGCAAAAACATTTATTATTTCGTGCTACATTATTTAAAATTATTTGAACTTATGTGGTTATTAACGTTCTGAACATCGTTATATGTCGACTCATTGGGGTACGGCAATAGCGGTGCAGAAAAAGAGAGAGACAGCATGTCTACCTCAGCCTATACCTCGCATTAGATAAAGCGAGATAAACAGCACAGAAAAAGAGAGAGACGTCATGTATACCCCAGCCTATACCTCGCATTAAAAAAAGCGAGATAGACAGCAAGACGTGCTTTCTCGTACGTGATTGGTTAGAGAGGAGGCGGAGCTACGCCATAAGGTAGTGTGGGATATACGAGATCGTGTCGGTGTGACCTAACACACGCTTATAGCGACACTAGCGACACCACTCATTGGGGTGCCCAACTTCATCGGGGTACACCATTTCACGTTTCAATTTAAGGATAGGCATATTCCTTCTGTAGTCGTCTGAATTCGTTGAGAGAAGTGAGAAGTACGTGTGGCGAGTGACGATTAGCCATCCACAGTGAAATCGATGAAACAATAAAATTGTTCGTTACACACGGTCCACGTGGAATAAATAAGAAACATTCAAATCTTATATTGATCGAGTGCATATTTTCGTGACAAACGGCGTTTCGTGAAAGCTCGAGGTGAACGTTAAAATTGCAAGGCGAAGTTTGGAGGAAAACTGTATATATATATCCATACATATATATATATATATATATATATACTGTCGGCCAAGTACGACGATACGGGAAACGTAACGCGAAAAGGTAGCACAAGTGCAAGAAAATACCTTGTCCGCTTGTATTAAATACATATATGAATTGATAGCTGTACGAAAATTGCGAAAACAAGAGAGAGAGAGAGAGAGAGAGAGTATAAATTTTCGTTGATCTGCGTCTCGAACGTTGCACCACCGAGTGTCCGTAAGATGAACCTGCACGGGAAAGAGGTTCGTTCGACTTTGTCATGATTTTTCTTACACTATATTCGTTGATAAAAACCAAGATTGTTCCTCGTGAATTTGTTGATAGAAAAAAAAGAAGCTCACAACATTTTACAGCTCGGTGTAGACATTAAAAATAAAACAAACATTTCTTAGAGTTGACACATTTTTTTGTCAGTTTAATTTTATTTTTCTACCTACTCGCTTAAATTCTAACCTAACACACCCCCCCAACTCCTCTCCCGGGGCTTGCCAAGGTTTCTCAATGGGCGAGAAGAATCTGAAACGTTTTTTTTGGAAATTCGGAAGATACCATTGTTCTTTGGTATTCGCAGGATCGATGTGAATCAATGAGTAACGATATGAAAAAAGATTTTTGTCGCATCGTTACTTGATTCTTTGTTTTAAACTCTTCCTTTGGCTGATTATTCGCATGCTGCGACGTAAACATCTGGTAATGGATCGAATGTAGGAAAACGGGATTTTCCGAGGCTTATACATGCCGTCGTCTTTGGATCAGCTGGCTCGCTGACTGCTGACTGACTAACCTGCCTGCGCTGCAGCTCTTCCCCCCCCCCCCCCCCATATTTGCTCGCCCGCCGCCCTTCCCCTTCCGTTTCCCTTTTCGCGCGATTGCGAGGACAAAACGCCACCGTTACCTTGCAAGATTTCTCCACGACATTTATCTCTTTCGCGAGAGTTCAGAATCATCGCATCGTTATATGCATTTCCTATAACCTTTTAGAGCGCAAAAAGATTTAGGTTATGATCGCAAAAGTTTGATCGATAATGTAACAAAGCAATAGTAATTTGTCCCGGTGACGAAAAATTTGCAGTATTTTTTATGCTCTCGTATCGCGACTAGCTTTAAAGAAACAAAATACGAAACAAAACACAGAATTACAAAAAAAAATCGTTCGATAAATATACTCACGATCTAATTATAGTTCACGACACTGACGCCAAGCCGGTGTGCGAAAAATGAATAGAGAAAGAATAAGATGGAAGTACGTCGAGATTTTTGTCTCTTAACCTAACCTAAAAAACTTTCCTTGGCCTCGGTTCAATCTTTCATGAGAAAGACAAAGAAATAATTTGTTTCAAGACGATCCAAAATACGAGTTTCGTAATTTTCCACGTTTTTTAACGAATACGTAGGATGATTCGTGAAAATGAAGAAAGTGTCACGTGTGGACCGAGGGTGCATGAGGGTGTGAAAAAATAAGATGGAAGTTTGCCAATGAAACGAGGAGACGTCGTAGCGAGGTCGAGTTATAAACAAGGCCGGTGACACGCGCGAGACGAAAACTAATGTACCAAAAGAGGTTAATAACGAATCAAAGGAAATTCGCTAACGTAGTGGGAAGAGAAAGCAAAATTTCGCTGTGACGCTTTTTTTTCGTGTTTCTTTTCCGTTTGATTTCTTCATCGTTTTTTCATCGTGTAGCTTTGATCTCGTCCGACACGTGTCTACATCCCCATTTTCTTGACCCGATGACCCAGTTGCCAACTGGACTGAAAATACTGCATGACACGAATATTTTGGCACGAATCCCATTTCGTTCCTGGAAGATAGCGTTTGTCTTTTCCTCGCTTTTTTTCTAATCCATTTTCCAAACGTTTTCTATTAATCAATGAAGCAAAAACGATGGTGGAATAAATGATTCGTTTACCAATTGACAATCGATGGTTGTAAACTTTAATCATTTTTACAATGAGTAATAGGACAAGAAATTTGAGACGGAATATAAATCATTGAAATTTGTACCATGGCGAATGGTAATTGGGACGGTTGTTGAATTTATGTAATTTTTCAGAATCGTTGCGGATGAATAAGCGTTGTTTACCAGTCGAGACGAAAAACATTCTCGAGGAAGTTAAAGCCGAGGTGGATTGGCCATAGTCGACGATGTCGCTAAAACCACGCATGGTGGATTTCCGCGAGACTTGGAGTGTCCTGCGTGAAACTGTGAAAGGTGTATTAACATTGGCAGATGTGCCACGTTCAACATGGAACGACAGATTCAGGTGGGATACTAATTTAAAGGCGAAGAAAAACTAAATACAAATTTCCTGTATACTGAAATGAGTAAATAATGACACTGGTTACATGTATAAATAGAAAATAAACAAGTGTATTTGAATATTTTACAGCGACGTTTACTCGCTGTGCGTAGCTTACCCCGAGCCTCTGGCAGATCGCTTGTACAACGAGACTAAGCGTTTTCTCGATAACCATGTGTCGCAACTGTTGATGCGCGTACGAGGACATGGAGACACTGGATTGCTTCAGGCTTATCACCGCGCTTGGACCGAATATTCTCAAGGAATAAATTATCTTCATCGTTTATATTTATATCTGAATCAGCAACACATCAAGAAGCAAAAATTGACCGACGCCGAGATAATATATGGCGTTTCGTCGACGAACGCAGTGGATTGTCAAGAACAAATGGAGATCGGGGAATTGGGTCTTGATATATGGAAGAAGCGTATGATCGATCCGTTGAGACGACAATTAGTTACGCTTCTTCTCGAGGGTATTCACGCCGATCGTATGGGCGAAGCGCAGCCCGCTACGACTGACGTTATTTGCGGCGTGATACAGAGTTTCGTGAGGGTCGAGGAATACAAGATGAAGGGCCAACTGGAAGTACGTTGATTCGATGATAAAATTCGTTCTTAATCGAACTTGCATATTATAGTGTTTTCAAATTTATTAACGACTATTTCGAATACGCAGATGTACCAGGATATATTCGAGGCTCCGTTTCTGGAGGCAAGCGGGGATTTTTATTCCCGGGAGGCTTCGGAATTATTGCAACAGTCCGACGTGACGCGTTACATGGAGCGAGTCACGTGGCGACTAAGCCAGGAGGAACTTAGAGCACGGAAGTTTTTACATCACAGCTCCGAGCCCAAGGTGACGATGGGAATTTTGTCTTGCTATTAGATTCTTAAAACTGTTTTTCGATACGTTTAATTTTCCGACAGGTTAGACAGTGTTGTGAGGAAAAGATGGTGGCTGCTCACGTTGCCTGGCTCCACACGGAAAGTGAGCTGATGGTCGAGAACGAGAGATTAAAGGATCTTGCGCTTTTGTATCCTCTCGTACGACCTTTGGCCTCTGGCTTGACGCCCCTGGTGCAAAAGCTCACTCAGCACATAACGCATCAGGGTCAGCAGGCGATTGGGCCAATGCAGGGAGAAAACGTAAATCGACATTTGTTCAAATTTCTGAAATCAAAGATGTCGCTTCAGGTCCGATTATAAGTATCTCTAAACGACAATTTTTCGAAACAAAAATGTGCAGGTACACACGCAGTTCGTCGAGAGCATGCTGGCCGTGCATTCGAAGTATTCGGAGCTAATAAAGGACGTTTTCAAGGGTGAACAGGCGTTCATCGGTGCTTTGGACAAAGCATGCTCGGCTGTTGTAAATCATAGACCCGTTGCTAGACAACCGGCAAGAGCGCCCGAGCTGGTACGTTACTCTACATATTACTCGTTTGGCATGTATCTTGGTCCATAGACTCATGCATTCTCACAAATTTCTTTCCTACTCTCCTCAGCTCGCCAAGTACTGCGATTCGTTGTTGAAGAAATCGGCGAAAGGCGTCTCCGAAGCCGAGATAGACGACAAACTGACGCGATCGATAACTGTCTTCAAATACGTCGACGATAAGGACGTATTCCAAAAGTTTTACGCCCGTATGCTTGCGAAGCGTTTGATACACCAGCAGTCGCAGTCGATGGACGCCGAGGAAGCTATGATAGATCGTCTTAAGCAAACTTGCGGTTACGAATTCACAAACAAACTGCATCGTATGTTCACGGACATGTCGGTATCGATGGATCTCAATACGAAATTCACAGCGAGTTTGCGCGAGCGTAATGCCGATGCTCAATTGGGTATCGGTTTCGTCGTTTACGTACTACAAGCGGGCGCTTGGCCATTGTCGTTGCCACCGTCACCTGGTCCGTTTCACGTTCCCCAACAACTCGAACGCTCGGTACAGGCATTCGAGAGTTTTTACCACGCTCAATTCAGCGGTCGCAAAATAACCTGGCTCCATCATCTCTGCCAGGGTGAATTAAAGTTAAATTACCTCAAGAAGCCTTATCTCGTTACCGTGCAAACTTACCAGATGGCATTGCTGTTGCTCTTCGAGCATTGCGACTCGTTGCCGTGTCGCGAAGCAGCCGCTTCCTTGCGTCTGTCGCACGAACAACTCGTCAAACACGCGGTGAGCCTCGTGGACTGTAAGATATTGAAAAAATCATCGAGCACAGTTGCAATGACGGAGAACGAGGAGAAACAAGAGGCGGAAACTACGATCCCATCCACAGCGGCGACAAATCTCGACGAAGATACGATTCTAACGTTGAATTTCGATTATCACAACAAGAGAACAAAGTTTCGTGTTACAGGAGCTTTGCAGAGAGACGCACCGAGCGAAACCGAAGCTACACATCGCAGCGTCGACGACGACAGAAAATTATATCTTCAGGCTGCTATTGTGAGAATCATGAAGAGCAGAAAATTACTGAGACACAATCAACTTGTGCAAGAGGTAAAATCATTGTTCCTTTAAATTCTTTCCATTCTCCGAACGTTTGTGCATTAATGAAATTTCATAAATTCCAGGTACTGAGACAATCGAAGATCAATTTCGCACCTTCAATAGGAATGATAAAGAAGTGTATCGAGGCGTTAATCGACAAGCAGTATATCGAGCGTACCGGTAACAGCGCGGACGAGTATTCTTACGTTTCGTAACCCTGAGCCACCTCCCCTGCCCCGTCCTACTCCTCGTCCTCGAATTTCCTACGCTCGTCCAATTTCCGGCCATCGTTTCTTCGCAAGACCGTTTAACGAAGAGAGGGATAAGCGAGGAAGATAAAGGTAAAAAAAAGAAAGAAAAGAGAGAATAATAACGGCCAACGCATGCGGCAGCTCCGACGGATCGACGTGTCTCCTCTCCTCCGTTCGGTCCTCCGCGAGTCCCTTGGGAATTCATCGTGGATGTACGCAATTGTAATTCGACGAGGAACGAAACATCCCCGTCTCGTCGTACACGATCGTCTCGCTCGAACGTAATAATCGACAACAAGGAGGAGATTATCGAGAAGAAAACAAAAATGAAAATTTAACAAAAAAAGTATAATAAAAATGTAATATATGCACACCGAAAAATGAAAAAAAAAATCATAGTAAAAGAAGATAACGTTACTATTTTATCACGAAGTTTTTATTACTCGTTACGAAGCTTCGTCGCGTACGAGGGTGAACGATCTAGCTCTTAGGCAATCTCCCATCGCTAACAACTGGAGACTCGTCAAGTGATAAAATAAGCTCGCGAGCGTCCAATAAGTTTTCAACGGACCGTAAATATCTTTTGATTCATTTTGTCTTCTCTTAATTTTTGTTTTACTAACATTTTGTTCTCGCTTCTCCTCTCGTCTTAAAAAATACTATTCTTTGGTCACTCCAGGGCTTCGTTCGACGAGACTGATGTGGAATTATCCTGTTACGAATCATTCCAACGTTGGACTAGAAGAATTTTCATAGCATCAAGCTATTGGAACAGACACACAGACCTCGGTCCATGGATATTGATTTACGAACGTGGTGTCTTGAGTTGCAAGAGATCGGGATCGAGAAGATTGTTCGGATCTTCGTTGTCTGGTAGTGTCTTGTTGTTAAGACCGTTTACTATCAAAGGAGATGCAGTGGCGACGTTCCCGTAAGGAGAGAAGCCTGCCCATTCCATACCGAGATAAATCGGTGGTGGACTACCAAGAGGTGCTTCGAGCAAGAGATGATCGGTTGGATGTTGCTGCTGTTGTTGTTGCTGATGATGATGCGACTGTTGTTGCTGACCGCTGTCCTGACAATCGGATGTTTGCACGTGTGATCCACTCATATGACTACTGAGCTTGCATTGTTTTTCCTGCTTGCGCCATTTCGCTCGACGATTCTGGAACCAAACCTGTAGGAAGAACAAATCGTCGTGTTAAGATTTGTTAAATACATTTCCTTTGGGATTTGTTTGTTTAACGTTTGTTGAACGATGAGATCATTTCTTCTTTGTCGTGTTACCTGTACACGCGCCTCGGTAAGTTGAATTCTCATGGCCAACTCCTCCCTGAAGAAGACATCCGGATAATGAGTCTTCTGGAAGGCACGTTCTAGCTCCTCGAGTTGAAAATTCGTGAAGGTCGTACGGTAACGTCGTTGCTTTCGCTTCCCAACGACACCCACTGATAACTGACGCTCCTCGCTTCCTGGACTTGGTGAGAAGTCGTAAGCTGCATTCATACATGGAATTTAATTACTGTGAATGGTTGAGATAATTACAAAGATTATGAGAATTTTTATGTATTTAAGTACGTCCGTAAGATTAATTAATCCTTAGCTGGCCACATAGGGACTCACACCCGCGTTCATAGTCGTTCCTTACCTTGAGAATTAAGGACGCCTTAAATCTTCGAGGCCCTCTTGTTTCATAGAGAAGCCTCCAACTTTCCTCCGAGAAGGAAGCAGTTTCATAGTGATATTAGTGATCTCTTGGTGGCGTAACCATTTTATGATGTTTACTACTCACTTCACATGGCGCTTCAGAAGTTATATTTTATGGTTGGAGTGGGATTGGAGTCAAATAAAAAAATGAATCGCGAAAATACTACATTTGTCAGAAAAGGACATGTTTCGAAACTGTTTACGTGCTCCATTTTTAATTATTTTTAAGGTTAACTTGTAGACTGGCTGTCATCTCTGCGACATATAGGTTATAATTGCATCGACGTTAAGCGCAAGCGCAAGCGTTGGCTATATGAAACGAAACAGCCAATCACAGTGCCGAAGGTTGAAATAAGGAGACCAATAAGGCTTCTTATTCTGTCGAGGAAGGTCTATGAAACGCGAAATGAGGAATAAGGAATCCTTGTTCCTCAAAGGAACGACTATGAATACGGGTGACACAAACCCTGCTTATTAAAAATTAGTTATGAAGACATTTTTTTAACACACTGTATAGACATTAATTTATAATAAAAGAAAAATATTCGGTATGAAATAAAAATGTAGAATGTACAAAAACAGGACAAACGGCTGTTTTCATTTAAAAAAAATCATAACTCTCTCCTTTCTGTAAATTAAGAGCAAACGATTTAAGGCCCAAACTCAAACCCAAACAGTCGAGGATTATTATTATATACGACAGTCGTATGACAGTCGAGGATTATTAATATATACGAGCCAAGATAAGAAGATAAAGCAAAAACGCATTTTTGCCATTTCTTCGTTTTTCCCAGTTTCAAAAATCCGCGGCAAAAAGTATCGCGCCCTAGCGGTCGATTGTCGAAGTTTGTGCCCGAAACTTCGTCAAAGCAGGATGTACAAACGATGAGAGAAAAACAAACAACAAGACGTAAAGAACATCATATCGAGAACGCTTCATCAACGTGCGAATAGGATTTAAGCTCGTTAGTACTAACTGTGTTTAAGGTTGTTCGTTGCGCGAGAAAGTGGAGAAGAAGAAAGGAAAGAAAAAAAAGGGCTGTTGCGTTGTGGCCCGCTTAATGCACTTAGCAATAATTTAATTGAGTCGACTGGTCCCTAAATTACGTTACGACGCCCAACTGCCGGAGACGCGGCGAGAGAGAGAGTTGCCGGTTCTCTGATGTCCGCGAGATAATAGACGCTCGTTCCTCGCGTTACGTGCACGCACCCGCGCGTTCCTAACCTAAGTGTCAGCCCGCGAATTCCCTATACGCGATCTTGATCCCCGCAGTGTATCGGAGATAAACATCACGAAACTTTCGCGCCCGGCCAACGAGTCAACTAATATTTCCCGCGTTTTTCCAACGACCCGCCATTACTTTTTCTCAATGTGTCAAGATCCAAACAGTGAAATTTCTATCAAAACAATATTTCGCATTATCTTGATACAATAAAAAGTGATTATTATCTTCGATAAACGTGGGAAGAAATGAAATGGAAAGTAGAGAAGTGTAAATATAAACAATAATATTTATCGAAACAAAAAGAAGAAGAAATGTAAACTTAAGAAGACAAGTTTTATAAAAACAAAAAAGAGAAGACAACACCGAGTGAAAGAAACAAGAATAAGTGGATAATTGGGAAATAATCATCGCTATAGGTTAAGTGCGAATCAACAAAGAAGAAATAAGAAGAAAAAGTAATACTTGCAATTGTACAACGTAGACTCACTGAATTTAGCCGGGAAACAAACGGAGGAAGATTGTCCGGCTATGAGGCCGGCGAGGGCGCTCGATTGAAGATCATTGGCTGCGTTTATATCGTCGACATTGTTTGTACCAGCGACGATCGCGCCGGAAGAAACAAGCGGATCTCTCGGGGAGCCAACGAGAAAAAGTTGTCTTCCCCCCTCGTTGCCACTCTCGTCGTCGTCCTTCAAATCCATCACGATATAATCCTCGATTCTCGTTACGTCCGCCAAATCTTCGCCCTCCACCACCAATCTCCTCGGGGAAATCGTCTCGACGATTTTTAATCTCATTCGTCGCGAACATAAAACCCAACACAACGACGAGTTTCGTCCTGGACGAGATTTTATTTTTATTGTTACTTTGTGTTTTCTTCTTTTTGTTTCAGTTTACGTAAACACGTGTAGGTTCGTGCGATTATCTTCTTTTTCTTCCCGGATGAAGAAATTGTGTTAGTGGAGGAAGAGAGAAAGAGGGAAAAGACGTTAAGCCTATCGACGATATTTAATTAAATATGTACGGTAAATAACGCGACACTGGATCGTAACGCGAGCGTCTTGATTTTATTATAATTACATGACGTATCGCGCGAACGTTAATTCCTCACTATGTTATCCGTGATACGTTTTGTTTCGTTTTTTTTTTTTTTACTTTATTGTTCCTCCACGCTCCTCCCTATTTCTTCTTGAGACAATTTTGAATTTTGGTCTTGTTGGTTCCAGGCAATGTGCTCGCACACCGTCTTTTCCTACTTCACGCAGCTCTCTTTCTCCTCTTCCTCTTACTTCACTTCGACTGGCCACCGCTACATAGGTAAATTGGATACACCTGTACGTTTGAGTGACTAAAAAGGAGGAAGAAGAAAGAAGAAAAAGAAAAAATCGAACGAACAATGAGAGAGAGAGAGAGAGAGAGCGCCCCCTAAGAGCTCGAGGAAAACGTAGAGGGGCATTGGGAATCCCCCTCCTCGCGTCTCCCGGCTTTCCTTTTTTTTTATTTCACGTTCGTGTTAGATGCCGTACGTGACGGTGCTGCTGCCACGGTCGTATTCGTAGAGGTGTCGGAGAGGGGAGAGAACAGGAGGGGGTCAACAACTTTCGGGGCTTCCCCGTCGGTAACGCTGTACGTTACCCCACGCCACGTTGAAACCCGTCAAATGCATTCACTCGTTTCATGTGTTTTTTTTTTCTTTCTTTACTGTCTCATTATATACATCGCATACGTAGAAGTTATGCCAGTTGAAGGAATCGATAAGTGTATGAATTTATGCGTGTGGCTAGTGAAGAATTTTAGGAAATTCATTTCTGTCATTGGATAACCTCTAGCAACTTTGGACTGTTGTTTTGGTTCTTTATCGACCGATGGATTAATATTCTGGAGAGATAATTATTTCTTTTTGGACGATTTTGGGATCATGTTTTTATTTTAGGAAGGATTTATGTTTTGGTAAAATTTGTTATTTATTTATTTTCATTGTAATAGGGATGTTGAGAATTATTCAGTGTTTGTTTTTTTAACTTGTAACGTTCTGATTTTGATGCTGATGTTTTCTAGGGCTTCGCAGTCCCTAATTGAATGAGAATGACCACGTATGACATTACCATGCTGAGGATCTGGAAAGGAAAGGAATAAAAAGGCATGAACGATTTTGAAGTTCGTACAGATGTATTCAAGTGGTCTTGGAGCGAACCGATGGACTCACCGAGTTCATGAGCCTACCATCTAGAGGGAAAATGCTACAGGCTGTGAATTCGACTTTGCTGTGCAGCAGTTCCAGAAAAAAGTCCTTGAGCTGGGAAAACAGAAAGCTAACAGTATTGAGAATATTTGGAGGAAATCCTGTTTCAACATTTACACTCTTACCACGATATTGGCGTTCCTGTTGGAGTTGGTATCTACGATAAGCTTGGAGACGATATCTTTGGTCTCTCTTGTCTGCAAATAAACCAAGTACTTATCTCAAAAATCTGACCTGGATTGGAAATATGGAGAGAAGATCAGCCTTTTTACAAACCTGCTTTAAAACTTTTTCCACTGCGGTGGTCAACACAATGATAGGGAATATTTCAACAGCAAGCCACATGACCGAATTGGCTTGACGATAATCACTTATGTCATCTTCCGAAGCACCTAATCCGATCATGAAATAATATGTGCTATAGAGCAAATTAAAACTTGAGCTAGCGATAGTGACCAGAATTGGTATGGAATAATAGTTCACTATCCGCTTCACAATTTCGTGAAGATTTGAATGAGCTCGTTTCAGGATTTGAATTTGAATGATGCGGCGTTCCATGACAGTGATATCACGAGCAAGAAACAAGCTTCTTGAAACGTTAAAAACTGACGATGGTACCGGTCGATACTGGTGAAGAGCACTATTTATTGCTCGAAAATATTTTTCGATCAATTTTATCATCAGAGAGTATTGTAAGATGAACCAAGTGAGAATGAAATTGGGAATGGCGGTATTGAACCAAGTTAGTGAAGATGTTTGGTCACTCAAATACTCTGTTATCATTACAATCGCCCATGTAGAAATATTTGTAAAACATAAGAAAAGAAAGAAGAAACGACTCCAATTGGGATCATTCTGTTGTTCAAGAAAATCTGTCGTACCTCCCAGATCGGACAAACTATTGAAAAGTTCAACGAACGTTTTTTGACGAAAAGTGATTATCAGCCATGTCGTGAAGACCGCAATATTGTCAAAGATGCAATTGAGAAAATCGTACATCAGGGTCAGCTTATTCTTGCCGAAATACGTAGTCTCGTAAATCATTGGCGTTGAGACGAAAAGCATTCCAATTTGCAATATCATCAGAAACAAATTGTAGAAACAACTGAGACGCGAGACAGCTAATAGTAAAGATTGCAAATTGCTGTTTCTAGACAATTCTGAACGCAAAGACTTTCGGATGGTATAAGGGGCCAGTCCCATTATTTTGAAGATCATTAGAATTATCCTAAAACCAATGAATTCACAATTGAAATGTTTTTTCAGATTAGTACAGCACATTTTCAACCAAAGAACTTCTGTTGACTGATTGGTAGAGAAGACACCGGGACGAGGTCTTGATAAATACTGAGTGATTGAAAATATGTTGTGGAAACGTTGGAAGGTAAATCAGATTCAATGGGAAAAGAGTGAAGCTATGTTTTGTAAATTCATTTTTTCTCATTGATTTGCCGATACTGAAAATGTTTCCCGTGACGAGATTACTTCAGAGTGATTGCTTCATGGAGCATCGTGAAATATTTATGTGGATAGTAATGCGAACATTAGCGAAGAAGAGGCAAGAGTATGATCGATCGCGTGCTCTCACATCATTACGCCAATGAAAGCTTCGGGTGAATTATTTTTTCATCCCCGTAGAGGAAGCCTTGCAATGTAGAAATGCTTTTTTCTTTTATAACGTTTTCTAAACGTCGATGCTTATAAACTAGTATGATAATTGGATCATCTTTGAATAATAAACGAGCCGGATTTATTTTACATCACATATTCTTTATTATTTAATAACTATACAAGTTGGTCGATTCGTCGATGATTTTACATTCTCATTACTATCTATTAACAAAATTAAAAACGATGCGTTCTTTGTTTGCTAGCTCTAGGTCCTAGCAAATATATGTACAAGAAATGAGTGAATCTATTTATTATTTCACATGCATGTGTCTAAGTTCGGTAAGCAAGACAAGGTGCTGGAGAATTATCACTAACTTTAGGAATTTTAATCAAATTTCCGATGGAAAATAAATGCATTTAAAAGATAAAAGAATCTTCGAAATGAAAATATGCACATCCACATATACGCATTTACGATTGTGATTGTGAAACACTAAATGAAATGAAACTGCTGTGAGGTCACGAGTGAAACTTTGTGCAGTAGAACAAAGCTTGGGAATAAACAATAATGTTTCGGCGCAGCGCGAGTTCAATCCCTGACAATTTTCGTCGTTGTATCGTTTGTGATATCCTTTATATTCAGGAACGAAGAAAATTTGTAATCAGCAAGCGAAATGACGAGGTCTTCGATCGAGTTGGCTTTGGTCCCGGGAACACTCGTGGTTATGCCGCTAGACATAAAATAGGCGAACGCGGCTTGTCGAAACAAGCAACTCGTCGTCGAAGAATTTTGTCTCGATGAGAACGTTGCCACTGTACATAAACAAGTGAGATGAAAGAGGGAAAGAAATTGTTATTAATTCTCGATTCTTGTATCCTAAATATATAATGACTTTAATAAATTGATACTTACTTGAGAACATTAGCAGGCATCATCTGACTTTCAGGGGCTGCTTCGATGAGGCTTTGCCACGTATTGGTGCTATTTGGGATAACGAAGCCAAACTCAAAGAACCATTCTTCAAGACAGTGTCCTTTGAACAAAACTTTTTGTTCAACTCTAAATCTTTCCAGGGGCTCGATCGAACTGAAATTTATCTCTCTAGAGATGGCTCGACAACGGAGAATCTTCTTCGGCACCCTCGCCTCGTGTTCGACATCAGGTACGGATCTTTATAGGAAAATACTTTTATTAATCACAGGAGAAAAATGTTTTTTTTCCTCGAATGTGCAAAATTATACTTACAAGTCTTCATTTCCCTGCCATAGTATTTTTCCACTATCCGCATCTCGCAAATTCATCCAATTTCTTTATGATCCTTCGCTTAAGAAAAATCAATACTTTCCGCTTCATATTTAATTCATTATATTGTATAATTTATGTATATGTATTCTTGGACGATGTAACTTTTTTAAATATCTTTACGGAATATCGATGTTAACTATACAGATAATTCATTGACATTGAATAAATTTTCAAGTGAAGAAATGCACTTGGATAATTCCAGTTGGCCGAGTCGTAAACTCAATATTCCCATCGATTGTTACCTCAACATCCTTTTTTCATCGAAAACCGAATCAAGACATTACTTCTGAATAATTAGCATCAAGAATATAAAACAGTAGCACGTAAATACGCTAATTATCGATATTAACAAGAGAATCTTAGACTTTGTAGGAAAACATAACCTCAAAATGTCAAACGGAAGATCAATGATTTACAATGATTCCAGGTTATAATAGCCATTGCTTTTTGAACATTGGCGTGACGTAAAAGGATACACTTGAAAGCCTTTGAGGATATCCTCACCTCGCGACGGCATATCAATATATATTTACAAAAACACTTTTAGAAACGATGTTTCAACAAGAAATCTGTGCACCAGCGATTTATTGATCCGCCATACTGTAAACATGAATTTCTTCGTCTACCATTGGCCGTTCTCATTAGCCCGCGTTGGCCAATGAACGATTCGCATTTGAATCTTTGGCGCGAACGTACAATCTATCTCAATAAAAAAAAAATTAATCTACAAGATCCGTGTTGTATTCTAGATTATCATATGCATATTATCTCGGTTGTCTCGATTCGCTGCTCTTCCGAATTTATTTACATGAATAATTAAATCTTGCCGAGGCAGGAAAGAAAACAAACTATACGAAGGGTTGAATCCTTAATGAGAAAACGCAGTGCGGTTTTCTATGCTCTATATATTTTAACGAGTAAGATACGAAAAAAATAATACAACAGCCCTTTCAACTTTGCCTATTTATTATCCGAAGGGCGACACATTTTATTTTTTCAAATTTTTTCTCGTCCGCAAATATTGATTTTATAATGAGGTAGGAGGGAAGGGGAAGGAAAGAAAAATGCGCGCAAAAGACTTTTGGAAAAAAATGATTGAGCGAGCGCAATGCGGTTTCCGGTTCAAGCCAGGCCGCAGAGAAGGATGAAAAGAGCGGGAGAGGGAAGGAGTGAAAGCAGGGCGTCGAGTGACTTTGAGTGCTTTCGAGCCCGGCTCGCTTGCGAATTTACCGGAGAATCAGACCCTCGCCCTTTTATCCCATACATATGGAAAACAAAAACAAAAAAAAAACAAAAAATACAAACAAAGCTGTTCCACCCAAAAATCTTGTCAACTTTTTCCAGTGGTAGTTCGTTGAAATTCTGAAATACAAATATTCATAATCAATTAAAAATAATAATAAGAAAAAAAAAATTTTTTTTTATTCATTAACAAAAAATTTTAATAAACACATTTTTAATCGACAATTAAAAATTAGAATTTACTTATAAAAATGATTTTTTTCAATCCGATCTGTATTTAATATTTTCTCTATATTTACCTTTGGAACAAACTCGGAGGGATTATCGTCACAAAAACACGGAGTAACGGAGTTATGCATCTTTATCTCTCTCTCTCTCTCTCTCTCTCGTTCCCAGAGTTTGCAACGCCCTCGGGCGGCTCAAGAATGTCGGACGACGTCGTCCATGCGAACGCCTTGTAATCCCACAAGATCTCGTTCCTAACCTATAGAAAGTGACACATTTTTTTTCTGGATTAATTGTAACGTACGAACTTGTCTCTCCGACGAGCCGAGGGAACAAATTTCCGGACGCAAAATCAACCAAAAGAAAACAAAACTCCGATTTTCCCTAGAAACAAAAAAAAAGGGTTAGTCCGCATTGCAGAAGAATGTTTATTAAAATGCAATACCTCCTAAAACGCGGTTCGGCGGAACGTAGGTGCGCGCGGGGCACGGGGAGGGGGGATGAAAATTCTCCCCAACGTGCACGGAACAAACGAACCGTTAGAGAAGGAAAGGGGGGGGGGGTGACAAATCCCGCGAGGTCGAACGATGAGACTGAAAAAAATAAACAAACACAACAAGAGCAAGATTAATTTTCTTGACATATGAAGAAAAAAAACGAGAACAAAACGGAAATACAGCGCAAGGTTACCGGGATTTGTCCAAGGATGAGAAAACGTAAACAGAAGCAAGAAAATAAAATAAAGAAAACAACAATATACACAACGAATCGAGAATAATTTCTTATTTTACATTCTGCTTGTATCGAATTATGAATAAAAAAGAATCGAAACAAGCCACGAAACGGGATACGAAGGGTGGAGAGGGGATACGCAAGTTTTAGGTGTGGCAAATTCATCCGAGCGAGTTACCCGAATAATTCCCAACGTAACGCGAAAGGCCAGAGGGCGCATCGGTGCGACGAGCGGTCGGGGGCGTATGGGGCTTGCAAGACCGAGGGTTGCCGCGGGGAGGGGGAGCATGAGTCGCGAAAATCGAGTAGTGCGCATGCGCGATCGGACCGTAACGAAACTCATCCCCACCACCGCGATTCCGATGACGTAGCTGGGGCTAGAGGAAAGCGCGATGGTGGTGTCGCGAACGCGCTTGCGCGGTTTACTCCCCTCCCAGCTCCGACGCAGTTCGGTCGAGCGCCAACTCCCGATGATGCCGAGACGAGGCTTTTGCCCCTGATACCGATGTTTTTTATTCTCACAGCTATTTCGCAAGCCCGTTCGTTCGCCCGTACTCCTGGATCTCGCTTTCAGCCCCTTTCATCCCTCTCCTTTCAACCCCCTAACCAACCCCTCCCACTCACTCTCTCTCTCTCTCTCTCCGTCACACTATCTTGCGCTTTCTCTCTCCCTCCCACCCTCTCGCTCTACCTCACTCACTCGCCCCTTGTCTACGTCAGAATGACGACGGTACAACGGTAAAGGCGGAGCAGCAGCAGCAGTCGGGTATCCACGGCACGGGTTGGGATCACTGCTGGCCACCCCGGTTTTCTAAGCTGCTCTCCAAATCCGGGTATTTCCTAACATTTATTTATATTTATTTCCGTTCCCTCGATTCACGTTAAGTCTCAATTTTCCCTCGATCCAATCACGTCCCTTATCGTTTCTTTTTCTTTAATTTCCAGTTCTCCTCGGATCAAAAAATTCGTACCAAATTTATTCGAGTGGTGTTTTTTTTTCCGTGCCGGAGAATATTTAATTCCAAGAAACGGGAGATGTTCCGTTTCATCGTGGGGAAAGTGGGCGAAGAAAAATTGTGTTGCAACGTGACAGAAGGGGTTCGTTGAACCGTGCAACGACGTGGAGTCGAACGAACCTCGAGGTGTCGATAAAATCCTGAGATCCGGCAAGATTTTTTTACTTTTCGTTTTTTTTACAATTTTTTAATTTTTTTATTTTGTTCCAGCGACGAGACGAACGTGTGTAGAGGTCGTGATCGAGGGACGTTTTGTTAATTCGTCGCAATGTCTTTACTCGACTTACCTTGTAGTCTAGAGAGAACGGGGAGTGTGCTGGATTTAATTTATACGCGGGAGTTCCATCGACGATAATTTTTCCTCGCGCCGGATGGCTAAAGGACGAGAGAGGGGGGAGGAGGTCGAAGTTCGATTGTCATTGGAGTAAACAGCGAGATCTAGCCCCGCCGTTCCATCGCCACGGGCGTGTGCGTGTGTCTCTCGGGATGGAGATCAGTTTTGCAATCTATCTCCATGCGAAAAGTCAACAAAACGTTTGAGATAGGAAAAAAGTATTCTTAATTGGGAATGTAAAAGATTCGGTGACACGGCGAAGGATTGAACGAAATAACCTTGGACGAATCTGAAATAATAGAAAAAAACGGTTTTACTTGTGGATGGGAAATAAATGAAAAAAACAAGCCTGACGATTGACGTAATGGACGAGGGGGATTTATAAGGAATTTTACAAACAGTTGGGCTCACGAGTGTTCTTAATTTTTATCTTTTTTTTGTTTGTAGTTAGATCTCAAGTCCAATGAATATTTTATGTATTTTGTAATGGGTAGAATTTTTTATATTATTGAAAGGGAATAAGACAATTTGCTTTATTTGATTTTTATCTTTTTTTTGTCTGTAGTTAGATCTCAAGTCCAATGAATATTTTTGTATTTTGTAACGGGTAGTATTTTTTTTTATTATTGAAAGGGAATAAGAAAATTTGCTTTATCTGATTTTTGATGAATTTGATTTTTATCTTTTTTTTGTTTGTAGTTAGATCTCAAGTCCAATGATAATTTCGTATATTTTGTAATGGGCAGAATTTTTGTTATTATTGAAAGGGAATAAGACAATTTGCTTTATCTGATTTTTGATGAATTTGATTTTTATCTTTTTTTTTGTTTGTAGTTAGATCTCAAGTCCAATGAATATTTCATGTATTTTGTAATGAGTAGAATTTTTGTTATTATTGAAAGAGAATAAGACAATTTGTTTTATCTGATTTTTGATGAATTTGATATTTATCTTCTTTTTTGTTTCTAGTTAGATCTCAAGTCCAATGAATATTTCATTTATTTTGTAATGGGCAGAATTTTTGTTATTATTGAAAGAAAATAAGAAAATTTGTTTTATCTGATTTTTGATGAATTTGATTTTTATCTTTTTTTTTGTTTCTAATTAGATCTCAAGTCCAATGATAATTTCATATATTTTGTAATGGGTAGAATTTTCGTTATTATTGAAAGGGAATAAGACAATTTGCTTTATCTGATTTTTGATGAATTTGATTTTTATCTTTTTTTTTGTTTGTAGTTAGATCTCAAGTCCAATGAATATTTCATGTATTTTGTAATGAGTAGAATTTTTGTTATTATTGAAAGAGAATAAGACAATTTGTTTTATCTGATTTTTTATGAATTTGATTTTTATCTTTTTTTTGTTTGTAGTTAGATCTCAAGTCCAATGATAATTTCATGTATTTTGTAATGGGCAGAATTTTTGTTATTATTGAAAGAGAATAAGAAAATTCGTTTTATCTAATTTTTGATGAATTTGATTTTGATATTTTTTTTGTTTCTAGTTAGATCTCAAGTCCAATGATAATTTCATATATTTTGTAATGGGTAGAATTTTTTATATTATTGAAAGAGAATAAGACAATTTGCTTTATCTGATTTTTTATGAATTTGATATTTATCTTTTTTCTTTGTTTCTAGTTAGATCTCAAGTCCAATGATAATTTCATATATTTTGTAATGGGTAGAATTTTTTATATTATTGAAAGAGAATAAGACAATTTGCTTTATCTAATTTTTGATGAATTTGATTTTGATCTTTTTTTTGTTTCCAGTTAAATTTCAAAGCAGATGAATATTTCTTGTATTTTGTAAGGGATAGAATTTCTCTTGTTGTTAAAAGAGAATGAGAAAATTTGCTTTACCTGGATAATTTCATTGGAGAGTTTTTTTTGGTTGTTATTTGTCCTGGCAGGTGGTGGCAATGTCCTTGGCAAGGACGATGTTGCAGGGACAATCGGTATCGATGCTGTGATTGGGCGCACCGCTTGAGGAGAGTCAAGTCCTTGTCGTCATCGTCGCGGGTATTGTAAGGCGGGACGAGGTTTGAGACAAGAGCGGATGAGAATGTTGGTTTTTCTTTGTCGTTGAAGAAAGAGTGAAACGATAATAATTTGAAGGACGAAAGAAGAGAGGATGGCAGGATCCGGCTCGGTGACCGGTGATGGTCTTGGTGAGAACGATGGGACTTCGGGTCAGGGCGGACAATCCAGAAATCCTTTGACCTGTGGTGTTTGTCACGATTATTTCCACGAGCCGTGTTTGTTATCGTGCTTTCACACATTTTGTGCTCGTTGCATACGCGGTCCTCACAACGACAACAAGATATCCTGTCCAACATGCCGGTAAATATAATAACCATTACCTCGTTTTTTATTTATTCATTGTTTTTTAATTTCTTTTTGTTTTTAATAGATATTGATAATTTTACCATTTGTCGTTCGGTCCTGTTGCGTCCACCATTTTGAAGTTCAAATTTCGACCACCATTTTATCATCGAGTTCGCTGACGCCGCCATTTTGAGCAACGATTTATATGGACTTAACCTCAAAATGCATGTTTAATGTCCGACTGTAATGTAATAAATATGTATAATTAATTCAACGTTTTACTTGAAAGCAAAATTTATGTTTGTTTTGTTAATAAAAAAGTTGATAAATGTCAATGTTTTCAATTAAAATTAGACTGCCAACGATTGAAACAATGTTCAAATGTATGGAGTATAATTATAGGGCAAGTGGCGGGAGATTTAAAGAGCTTCGTACAAAATGAATCGGGCAATAACATTTGGTTTGGCGGATGAAGAAAATCGGCCGAAAGTATAAAGGTGTATGGTGCATAATTTCTGTTGAGTGAAATTTTCTTTTCGATGAATATTTAATTGGACACGAGGAGAGAATCAGAAAACCTTGAAGTCACCGAACGAAACTATTTTCATTGAATTCTCGGCTAACTTTCTTCATTATTTCAACAAACTTTTGCCACGAGTCGAGAAGACGGAGAAACTGTGAATGACACAGAGATGTGGAGGAGGTGCATTTCACAGTTGCATAGCAACCCTATCGGATCTCCCGATCTCTGGCACTCATTGTTTGGCCATTCTTATTGTCTACCCAGAGGTGATTGTATGCTTTGCGCTCTTCCTCCACCCCAAACTCCTCAACCTCATCCACCGCCCTTGCCTCTTCAACTCCATTCAACAGTTCGAGGGATGTGTGTACCTTTTGAAGTGTATTTGCGCCTGCCACCCCAGTAATTCAATTGTTTGGGCCCATCGCGACTTCGTAGCTTTTCACTTTGGATTTTTCCTTCTAACGCACTTTAGCCCGGTACATTCCAATGTATATGATACTTCGGTGTACCAATAACACACTCAACTTCTGAAATAATCGTTGACTCTAGGCATCGATCGTCCCAACTCGATATACGATGATCTGGAAAAAAATGTTATTAGTCGATAATCTAATCAATATCAGAACATTGAATCGACGAGGGTAATTCGAAATGTCGAGGGTCACCACTAAACTCCAAGCCCAAGTCAATCAATGAAACAGAATACAATTGACCTAGTCCACCTGAAGCTTTGCTTGCCAAATATTCAAAGACCGCAAATGCCAATTAATCCAACCACGATACAATCAATCTGTGAACACTCAACATAGCTTTTTCTTCTTCTATTTTCGTACCGTCCGTATTAAATTTCGCTTCCATCGTTGCAGCAGAAATTCTTAATTTCACTATGTTTTATCATGCCGAGTAGTCAGATAACCCAATTGAAGGATGGTGCCCAACTACCTCCGGTGGATCAGTTGATGCGCCAGCTTGTCGAATTGGCCAACTCTGAGAATCCGCCTTGCGCAAATTGTGACAAGAGAGACAAGTCAACAATGTTCTTCTGTACAACTTGCGGTGAGTAATCCTTTTGATCCCTTTTTCTTCAACCGCACTATTTTGCTCTGGAACCAAATATAATTGTACTATCCTCCGTTTGTTAAATAAAATTCGATCCAGTTATTGCACGTACTTGATAAAAATATTATCATCCATTCTCGTACAGGTCAGGCTCTTTGCACTCATTGTCGCGAGCATACTCATCGAGCAAAGATGTTCTCGTCACACGAGGTGGTGCATATGAGCAAATGTTCCAAGGATACCCAACGTCGTTGCTCCACTCACGGTGAAATCTACATAATGTACAGTCAGAGTGCGAAATGTATGTTATGTGCAACGTGCTTTCGCGATACACCAGCTGAAGCAAGGCTTCATTGCGTTGACATTGACAGCGCATGGAAACAAGCGTCAATGAAGATGGAACGTACCGCCAATTATATATGTGAGCTTCAAGCTGGTGTCAGGGACAATCTCCAGGCCCTTAAATCCCAGCTGGACGATATTCGTCGTGGTCTTGATGCTGCGAAGAAATCACTGAATGCCTATTGTCAAGGAATGCAGGAAGTTGTCAACAAGACTCATTCGGCCGTTAGTGCAGAATTGCAGAGACAATTCGAGACAAAGGAACGCATGGTTCGGGCACAGTTGCTGTCTCTCGGCTCGGCTCTACCAGTATTGCAGATGCACCTCATGTTGTGCACCGTTTTCACTGGTGGCGCCACCAAGTATCAGTTTCTTGAACTAGCGCACCCTATGCTCGAGAGACTCGACAGAGTCGCAGAGCTTGGGCATCCTTCTAGACCACCTTTGGTGACGATACAATTAAAAACGAATTATCGCAATGAATTTGCCAAGGCTTTGCAGCCTTATGTCGGACAAACGACGGGACAGAAGGAATCACTTTACGATCATACTCACATGGTCGGGCAGGAACCACCTGTCCTTCAAGTTAGTTGGATTTTCTTTTTACTTGGATACTGACACCTCTTGGGTGGGTACTATTCCTTTGTTTGGTTGCTTCTGACAGAGTGCCAAAACCTCGCAGAGAGCACCTCCGAAGAGTGGTGGCGGTCAACAGCAGGAGATGACAGGTGGCCCTTTCTCGAATCATTGTAGAACTTTTGATTCGCAATTGAAGGAGTTGAGCCAACAATTGATGACTGTCAAGGAACGACTAGGTGAGCTTCATAGGGACGTTGCTGTTCTACGGAGAGCAAATACACCACCTCTGGGCTCGCGTTATGAACACGTTGCCCGGGACTGCAGACTTTTGGAACAACAGTTGGAGCATCATCAGATCGAGCTGGAGAGGCTTGGCAACATATTCGACGCTCTCTGGGAAGAACAATTGTGCAAGATTCATGTAGAGAAAGAGATCTTTCATGCTCAGGTAACGCTTGCTTTTATTAACTGAAAATTGATTCGAAATTAGTTACATGCTTATGTTTTGTTTATTTGCACAGATGAACGATATCGTCACGCTTCGTGGCGAGGTGAAGCAGCTTCAAAACTTGACGCAACAGCTCGAACCCTTTGTAAAATCGTTCTCGGCTGGTGTTAATGCGGGTGAGATAAGATCTGCCGCGATGGATTCCTCGGATCAGCAGCATCTCGAGGTACTTATCGATCATTTGACACGGCTTCACATGCAAGAAGCTCAGCAGCCGCAGACAACAGCCCCAACCAAGGATTGTCGACACTCGAGAAGCACAGCGACCAGCGCTGACAACGCCCTATACATGAAAGGTATAATCTACGAATTTTAGGACTTCTGGCGTATTCGAACAAGGAAGACAACATAAAAGAAAGAAAGAGACACACGCACTGTTTCGGAATGTTGGAAAAGCTTGGGACAAAGCTCTCCGTCCAGAAAATCAGAGAGAAATAAAGATATCGGGTGGAAGAAAAATAAAGCAGATGGAGAAAGAGATAGAGGGAGGTGGAGTGTTGAAATAAAAAGAGAATGAAAATGGCTGACAGCATGTTTCGCAGAGAACGGGGCGGTCTGGTGGAGAAAACGAATGGCGTGCACGTTACCGACAAAGCTTCTCGTGTAATGAAAGCTCGAGATTCCGTGAAAAGGGGAGAAAGAATGAAAGAGATAAAGAAGAACCAGTATAAAGGAACAGGCAAAAAAAAACAGTAACCGAAAGTGCAAAAGAATTGGGGTACAAAGAAAAAAAACGAAAGTTCAAAAGTCTCTGGCAATAAACCAATCCGAATAAAATTCAATCGAGCGATTAACAAACTATCGAAACGTCAAATAATTTTCAAACAATTGTCAGAACGTTGATTATTTCTTTAAGCAATAACGTCAAATAACTTCAATTTAAATCAAGCGATACATTAATTAATTATAGGTAACTGTAAAAGATTTTACCCAGGTCGACTATTTTGATCCTGCAACAAAAATTTACACATACCAAATGATCGATCAAAACTTATAAAGAAACTATGATAAGAAAAAAATGAATTAAATCTTCTATACTTTTTTGTTTCTTACAGAGGGGAAAGAGATGCCAACGCGTTGCAGAACTCCGTTGGGTGGGGTCGAAGCGATGTTGGACTCTGGTGGAAATATAGTGGTGTATGGTACGACGAAATCGTCGGAGGTGAAGAGAGGCGTGCTGAGTCAATTGATCGAGAAGACTCGTTCGCGCGACGATCGTAAAAAATCACCGGGTCGCGAAGAGGGCGGTCGAGATCGCAATCAAGGTCGAAGAACAAGAAAATCGCCGGACAACGCAAAGCCAAAAACGCCACCGGGTCACACTGGTTCTTCATCGAGCAGTAAAGTGCGCACGTTGTATCGATCGTTGAAAGCTGTAGGCAGCGGCTCTGCTGGTACAGGTGGCGAGGGAGCCGGTTCAGCTGGCCAAGAGTCCGTTGAACAACCCGAGAGGTGTACAGAAACCCAGCAACGCCAGGCCCAGTCGGCCGGTGAGTTGTTTATTCACCATTAGACAAATAAATAAACTCTTAACAAGCGGAAACAAAAAGAAAGATTAGTTAAAAATGAAATGAGATTATATTTTTGTTTTTTAATTAAGAGCATCTAGTCAAGAGCATATAGTTTATTACAGAATATATTGTTGATATTTTCGACGCTTCGGGGAGACCGATGAGACAAGAACTTGTGTGAGCTTTGACCGGTTGCAGAAACAAAATCTGATTCAATTATATATTTTCAATGGTTACAAACTTGTTATCAATTTTATCAAAGAGAATTTGTTTTCTTTTTGATGAAATATAAATAATAACCGATTCAAGAACAACGAGGAATAAATGTAGGGACGATACGAGGATTGGAGTAAATAACCGGTCAAACTTCCACAAGTCTGTCCTGAAATGTCAGATCAATGAATTTATTAAGAACAAAATATGTAGATAGAAATTGTCTGTGGGATTGTAAAAACAAATGAGAAGAGAGAATTAGAAGAAAAGAAAAACAAAATGCGTCTGTATATAGAAGTACAAACAAAAGAAAACGATTCATGTACAGTAGTTAGTCTCCAATTGCTAGAACTTCGTTATCAATAATTATTATACATTCTATTTGTATAATAAAAGAGATCGTTGACCAGACAAAGAAAAATTAGTTCTCATTGATTTACCAAGGCCTGACTGTCCATTCAGATTTTTTTTTTAATATGAAGTTACAATAATCGATGGAGTAAAGGAACGTTGTTTTTTTGTAGGAGGTGAGGAGAGTGATTACCAAAGGATATCCGAGGCCTCAACCTTGGGTGAGGCTAAGAAACGCGTACAGGCTCAGGTACACGCCGTACCGACAGACGATCAACAGCCAACGACACCGAAAAGCGTCAAGTCCTATCCCATGAGCGATCCCGAGGACGTTTTTTATACGAGCGAAAAATCTGTCGGTTCGGGAAGCGCCTCGACGCGTAGAAGACGAAGAGCCAGTTGCGACAGTCTGAGCACGACGGGCTCGGCCAATAGTCCTCGATCGAGTATCGTCGATGGAACTGTAAGCCAGACCGGTGTGTCGCAGGACACGAGAAACGCTCTTCTATTATTGTTCGGTACGCCGTTGGCTCAATCAAGTTCGACCGGTAATACAGCGTCCCTCGTGCATAAGCAAAGATCCTGGGAAACATTTCCACGTCCGAAGAGTAAGAGAAGCAGCGGAATTAGTCAAGCTGCAGTAGCTGCTGCTGAAGCAAGCGCAACCGGCCTTGGTCAATTGAAGAAAGCCGACAGTTTTGAGGGTCACGAGGAAACGGTCAGAACATTGGTGGCTGCTGTGCAAGAAAACAGATCTCATCATAGACATCATCATGCTCATCATCATCGCTATCATCGTAAGAGTAAAACGAATTAAATGGGAAGAGAAGCAACAGGAATCAGGGGACGAGTTCGATGGAAATGTGGGATAAATCTCACAGACAAGGATCACGAAGACTGGCGACGTTATCGTCGCTACTGTTATGGTGGCTCGAGACGCGGATCGCAAGAGCCCCACCTCGAAAATTTATACTAACTTTTATCGACAATGCCTAAGCGGAATTCAATGAAACTTTGGTAGTCGATGCAGAACAATGTCACGGTTAGGCTGACCTGGCAGTTTTTTTTTGGGGGGTCTAAGTAAGCCTTGGTGGTATCTTGAGATATTCGACCTAACGATGTTTGTCGATTTTTGTTGACCCAGTAGTTTGTCAGTCTGGCCACTGGATATCGAATTTCATAATTTACCTTCCCAATGGGCTATTATTGATAACGATCCAGACAAATGATTAACGTACGGATTTAAAGGTCATTTTTTAAGCCTGGTGTTCAAATTTCCAATTTAGAAAATGATTTTGACTCGAACATGAAGCTCAAATATGAAAGTGAACGTGCGATTGTACATGCATGATATACCAATGAACAAAAATGAGTCTTTCTATGTTCAGTTCCTTTGTTTTTGTTGTCTCTTGAAAAAGCCCTTTAAATACGTACTTTCTGTGCGTCTATTATTATTGTTGTTCATACTTCTATTAATTTCTGTAATAACGAAGATCTTAAATAATTCTAATACATAACGAACTGCCATCGATTATACATTTTCTGGAAGTATGTAAACTAACGAAATAATTGTGATTTGAGTTGATATCTGTTCGATTTTATATGAATTTTACTGGAGGAAAAAGCGTCGTCGTTGATATGTCCTTTTTATTTTTCTTTTTTCTCTAAATATATGTATATGTATAACGACATATGTTCATCTGCCCGTGCCACGAAAAACTTAAAGTGACGACGATCGAGATCAAAAGCTGCCAATAATTTTGAATTTTTATGAAGTATGGAAAGAATAAAACGAATTATCAGCTCAATTCTGGCCCTGAGAGAAAACAAAAAAACAATGTCAAACGTGGAAGAAAGAAAAGTATCTCAAAACCTCTGCAAATCTGAAAACGATGAGGGAGAGTACACTAGAGCCTTGATTAGAGATTACGTAGAACGATGACAAAGGACAGTAATCGAGAATAAATAAATAAAGTCCATTAGAGTGCGCCCATCGATCAATATTAATTCAAAGAAATAACAGAAAAAAAAAAATGCCAATTAATATTTCAGACTGCCCAGAGAATGGCAATTGAAATAGTATTAAAAAAACAAACAATTAATAAACGATAACGAAGTATAAATAACAAGGGAAAGAAGAGAATCGACGACAAGACACGGTCGCGTCGATGTAATTAATTTAACAAAAAAAAAAACGAGATGAATAATTAGCTAGTTAGTCAAATACACTGCCAGCCACGGTACATTACGAATTTAATCGATGGTAATCAAGAATGAAAGAAAATAAATTATACGATTAAAATAAAAAACACGAAGGTGGAGGAACGAAGTGAATAATCATTGTAAGAAAAACTTGGCGAGGTTTACGCAAGGATGTTATTTGAGTGATAGTTTGTGTACAATATACATGTATATATATGATGTGATTATATATATACGTGTATATACATACATACATACATGCATACATATATTTATATTTATATATATATATGTATGTATCTATAATATATAGTGCTATGTATAATATCTATGGAAAAAAGAAACGAACAAGGAATAAAAAAAATGGTTCTTCCTATGTATTCAATAATATTCGTGCAGACGACCACGCTCTCAGGGAAGTAACACGGTTGATTAGAGAGAAAAGAAACGCTCGAATAAAAATCAAACGATCCCAAGACGTATCGGTTTATTTACAAAGTTATACAAGTCATTGGAGTGCGAGTTCTTTTTCGTACGAGGATAAAAGAACCGTCTCGCTAATTTCACCTTCGTCTCGCACGTTCTTTCATGAATTTTGTAACATCCTCGGTCTGACTTTTCGCACAGTCAATTCTTTCGCCGTTTGCGATTCGTTTTAACTTTTGTCTCTGTCTTATTCTCGTCATCCGACATTTCGAAGACAGTCGTTACATCGATCATTGCCTTCCCGTGCATTTTTCGCAACGATTGGAGTGTTTTCTCATTGAACGTTGTGAAAACATGGCGCAGTTGCATTTTAGGGTTGGACATTTCCATTACCAGAGCTGCGGCTCGAGCTTGCGATATTATTCTCTGAGTTTCTTCGGATTTCACGTTTTTACTTACGTTCATCCATGGTTCTAGAGGATTTTCGATATAGAGAGAGGAAGCATGGGCCTTGGCGATACTCTCACCTTGGCGCAAAGATATTCCCTTGGATGCAAAGTTAAATGTCGAACAAAATTGGAAAAAACCATGGAGCAGAGTCTCGAGGCTTTCGGTATTCGAATTAACCGTTTCAGCGGGTAATTTTGTGATGTCACGAAGAAATGCGCAACTTACAGAGGATTTGATTTGTCGAACATCATCTTCACCTGTAATAAACGATTTTATTAAGAAATCATTCATGATTGATTTATCAATAGTTATACGTACCTGCTAGGTTCTTCAGTTTGTCGAGGGGCGGAAGTATCTTTCTTTGTTGAAGATAAAACATTACTAGAAGTGTGAGGGAGAAATTTGTGATCCAAGGGCCGGGGTTGGGTCTCGTGATGGAAACACATTTGGCCCATTCTCTCACTGTGAATACCAGAGGCCTCACTCGCCAATCGATCTCGCCATATAGACACAATAGTTCGGACATGTATACCCCAGACCTGTACATGAAGATCTTGATTAAAAAAAAAGTAATCATTTTTTACAATCTAATTATTCGTATTTTATGCAGAAGGAATTTGAGCCTTTCCTTCCCTAAGACTGAGCTATGCGATAGGTATTTTTCAGATTATTCAATTATTTTTTAAACTATGCTTTACAGAACATTTCTTCAATTGGTTGTGCGGATTTTCAGAACTTACATGTTTGTCATTGATAGATCACATTCGAGTCCCGTTAGTGTGTGATAATACTTGATTATTGGTACTCGAGCTTGCAGTATTCGTTTCACGTTTGATATACCAGGCATAAAATAGTGCATTAAGTCGGCTATAGCCCCCAGGAATATTCTCGATTGTGGCATGCTGTCATTGGCTATCGATTTTGTGTGAAAGACCAATCTACTCGATGAGTTTTTCTGCTTGAAAAAAAGAAGAGAACAGTGATATTACTTTGTATTTTGTTCGATAATATTCGTGAATTTGAGAATGTTCGATCATAGAATGCCACATTTAGTAAATTATATTATTAAATTGCATTTGTACAACGATTGAGCAATAATAATTTGGCAGCTTTTCGTACTTAGGCATATAACGAATACACAATTTTTTTTTATATGTTTATCGAAACGAATTTTCTAACGTAACTGTCAACATCAACCGTCCATAAACATTGAAAAAGCAAATAGAAATATCTTAGCTTGAGAAACCAACCATCATGGTGTCCTCCAGGATTAGGACGAGATCCAGATCACAGCCACGCTTGCCGAACCCGTTTACGGAAGAACCAAAAGGGTAAACAATCAAGTGTGGAGAAAGTCCGACGAAACTTTGCTGAAGCTGATGTGCAGTCAAGAATCGCAATCTTACATCGATTTCATCCAAGTGCCAAGCTTCATGAAGTGCAATCATTTCCTCCGATATCTGATATAATAGAAAAATGAAAAGAACAAAAAAATAAATAAAGCTTCTAATTCTCTATTTGTAGCTTCAAGAAGTATAGATAAAATTCTCACAGTCTTGCTGTTGGCAAGTATTTCATCGATACTGGACTCTTGAATTTGTAAGTTGCTTGTTGTGATTGGTGTTTGACTGGGTTTCTTCGAATTATTGTTGGTAGATGTTTCCTCCGATTTCTTCATATTGCGAAACCAAAACATTTTCGAGCCTACCGGCATGATGTCTTCGTCACATGGGTAAGCTGCTGCGTCAATGGCTGCTTCCGCGCTCGCGCAGTCTTTAAACTCGACCAAGTAAAAATGTTTCTGGACCGTATTCACTTGAGATGCCTATTGTGGTTCGAACATATATAGAACGAAAAGAACATCATTCAAATTGTATTTTATCGAATGGTTCGAAATAATATGAAACATTGGAAAGAAAACAATTCTGCGTAGACCTTTTTAAGATATATTCGAATTTGAGATTCATTGTATAGGCTTTGTATATCCTCAATCTCTGAATTGTGAACAAAATTCATATTGCAATAAAAAGCAGCAGACAATCGTACTGCAGAAAATTATTCGCATATACTAATCGCTATTCCATAAATAACAAGTAAACAACTCACACGGCCTCTGACGAAGTAATGATGCATACTGTTGACTGTGCCAAACTGTTCGCAATAAGCCGATAATTCCCCATGGGAATGTGACGACTGCACCTGTACAACGATCGACCTAGAAGCTTCTTCTCTGCGCCGCGTCAGGGTTTCCTCAAACCGCATATAATTCTTGTTGTGTGGCTTGATGTGACACTTACCTAGAACGAAAAGTAGTGCATAATACAACTAAACAGATCACAAAACCGGTGAAAAACATGACAAACAATTCTTCAATGATAATACAAAGTCGGCTTTTTTTAGGTTAAGTCACGTTAGCCTAACATTATCTCGATGAAAAACAAAAATGATTCTGACATGCCGAAAAGATAATGGATTGAAATATAATAACGCCGAATTACGATGAAACATGACTTATTGAAAATTAACAAACGAACCGTAACTTACGAACAACATTTTTGTGAGAATCTGCAGTTCTGTTACATTGTTCGAACGGCCGAACAAGACACCTGCATTTGGATACTTCTCTAAAAGTAGAAAATTTATGCATACAACTTACGATACTACGCAACATAATATCGTGACTAGTTAATTTTAATAAAAAACAATTGTTAGTTAACAATGCTGCGTTCGCGTTGGCACGAGCCAACAGCGCCATTTTTAAATGAAGGAACGCGACTAGCGACCTAGTCCATCCTCCTTACGAAACCGGTAGGAGCGTGACAATCGCGCTCTGAGCTATCCCTACTTCGGTATTTCCTCTCGTCAAGACTAGGCTAGACCATCATTTCCGTATCACGCGAAATTGTTTCGCGTAATAGATAATGATTATGTCGTTAATGAACATATATGACTCGTTAAATTCCATGCTGTTTTACCAGCGCGCAAACGCTCAAACGAATTACGTTGGTGCTGCGATCTGTAGTTGAAATTGTGAACCGCGTAATGAGCGAACACCTGTTTTACCGAGTGAGAAGTAGGTCTTGCACGTGTTTCAAGAAAATTTGATTTCGATGAGATGGAAAAATTGAAAATTTTTGTATAATTGTTGTTTTTGAAAGGAGTATGTTAAACAGGAACAAGAATTTATATTCATTATAGGCTGATATTTTCCGATCGAAAAAGATGCATGCAAAGTTATTTCTGATGAGAAGTCATTTCCTCGTCAGAGGTGGAAATACTTGTTAAGACTTCCGGTATATTGTAAACACTTCCGGTAGGTTCAACATCTTGTTGTTCGAACTACATCGATACCACTCGACAGAATCCAGCAGTTTCCTTTGTTGAACATTTTTTCTCCACATATTCTTCCATCTCGTACCGTTCCATCTCATTCGTTCTTAGTCGATTATTTCCGCCTGCCCGAGCAGTTCCGAGATTAGGAAAGGAAAACGAATTATGCAAAGAAGCAATGAATCAATGCGGCAGTTCGTTGGCACAGTAATCATTGAAACTCGTACATTCGATTATGTTGGAATACATGAAACTATTACTTTTCGAGATGAATTAATTTCCAACTGTAAACATTATATCCGGTCTATCAATAAATACTGCAAAATACTACTCGATCGATGTTTTAACAATTGAAATAGACCCCAGAGAACAATATTTTTTGGGTCCCAAGATGGATTCGTGCCCCGTTTATGACGATAACATCCTCGCTATCAAAGTCAAATAGGCGAGAAAATCGAATCGATCCCCCGTTCTTTCCCTCGCTGCGTACCACATCTCAAGCCATCGCCTGTTAATTAATGCATAATTAGCACAGATCTGTAGTTCATTTTTTGTTGCAAATATAAATTTATCGAAGAAGTTAAATATAATACTCTCTCGATACGACATACTTTTTTACAATCGTCCGCGCGCGTAAATGAGAGCTAATGACACTTGGAGACTGGCTCTTCTCGGTCGAGTGCACGTTTGTAAAGTCTTACCGCATAGTCTCGGGCATCGGGATCGGTTCGTGGCGAATAAAACACTCGCATATGGTCTCTCTCTCTCTCTCTCTCACTCTCGGCTTAGTGGTCATTGCCAAGGTTAGTATTGCATAAGAAATCGGAACTGTTGCGAACGCATAAACAGGAACATTGTTCCATGCAGATTGCACTTATACGCATCACATTCAACATCGGTATATCCTCATGCAAGTTCCTGTTCGTACTTACGAATAGGAAAAGAGGGGGGGGGGGGGGGGGATATGAATTATTTCGATTTCGATTCAGACGTCCACACAGTCTAATGAAAATTCATTGACAGCCCGACTATTAATCATCCGTGAATACAAACATCCACATATATGATAGTGACGCTTATCGTGCCCGACTAAACCGGTAGTTATAGGTCGTACTGATAATCGTCGACTAAAATGCGCGCATATTAATTGAATTTAAATTATAATGATGAATATTGGAATAGAAACGTTCGTAGGAAGCCATACGATTATCATCGAAATTTATACAATTAATTGACAATCTCGATCGAACTCTCTGGATATCCGATCGATCGAATCGTTATCTCTTGCAGATTAGCGTTACATTATTTTTGATCGATTAATTTTTAGACATCCGATTCTATCGAAAGCCGATCGATACTTTAATCTCACTACTGATCAATAAAATTTGACATAGATCCAATCCAGGACGAATAAAAAATCGAATTTTCGATCTCGCGAGATGAAAAATAGTTTTTTGTTTCTTCTTTCGAATGACAAAACGTTAAAAACTGGACATTTATCTCATTGTGTGTATTATGTCGCAAGTAGCTCGGTGGCAAAACTAAGTTTGCCTTGTCGCGGGACGTTGCTCGTAAAGTCCCATAAGTTATCGGATTTAAATTCGCCCGAGTCTTCTTTATTTGCATCAACTCGACAGGTAAACTTACCGTACACACATCTTTCGTGTTCTCGTAATACTCGTGTCGCCTTATCATTTTTCCCCGTTTTAAAGGATCAGCATAAAGCGTCGTTCGAGAACGAAGCGGACAAATTTCCTGACACGCCGCGCGTCACGACGAGCATCGAGATTTACCGCGCATGCGCGTAGAGTCGTCAAGGTTGCGCGACCCCCATTAGCCCCTCCCAGCTCCCTCGCGGCGTATTAAATCGGTTGAAAAAACGTGCAAATTTTAGGCGACATATTCCCTCGATACGTTTATCCGGTTTATGGCAATTAAAGATTGTTGTTTTTTTTTTAATGACGAAACGAGAAATAAGGCAAATAAAAGGAAACTACGAGAAGAAGCGTTCTGGACATTAAATTGGTGTGAAATTGTCGCGTAACTTTGGATTCGCGCCAAGATGGGAATCTTCCGTGACATTGGACGAAGGACACCGAAGGTTAAAAATCTCACGGTACTTGGAAATGGCGATACATAATCACTGATCTCGTTCGGTCTTATCGCGTATTTTTTTTTGTTTTTTGCTTTTTTTTTATACGTACTTCGACAACATAGTTCGTTAGCACTCGGTTTTAGCTTACAATTGTAGTCGTGTTCGCGTTATTCAATACCTGTCATCCTTTATATAAAGATGTTCGTATGGCAATAATTTTCCGCGCAGTTAGATCACACGATCGGCAACGTCGGCCTCTGTGTGCTCACACGGTTATGGCAAAGCTCGATTGGATTATTAACCTAATCGCATATGCGCGTAACGATTTTTATCGATGCGACGACCCGATTATTACTAACGTATGTGTATTATTAATAGGATTATAATAATAATAATATTAATTGGGTTTAAAAAATTAACATTTGTCATTAACATAAAAATGGTAAATTTGTTTAGATTTGTATTAATAACGAAAATAATAAATCTGTTATTATTGATATTATTATTATCATTATTATCATCTTTATCATTAAAATATAAATAATTTAAATAGTTTGTGAATTTGAGATAATTTCGGATTCGTTGATAATTATATTAATTATTAAAAAATTGTATATTTGTCATTAATATAAAAATGATAAATGTTTTTATTTGTTTAACATTGTATTAATAACGAAAATAATAAATCTATTATTATTGATATTATTATTATCATTATTATCATCGTTATCATTAAAATATAAACAATTTAAATAGTTTGCAAATTTGAGATAATTTCGGATTCGTTGATAATTATATTAATTATTAAAAAATTGTATTTTTGTCATTAATATAAAAATGATAAATTTCTTTATTTGTTTATCATTGTATTAATAACGAAAATAATAAATCTATTATTATTGATATTATTATTATCATTATTATCAACGTTATCATTAAAATATAAACAATTTAAATAGTTTGCAAATTTGAGATAATTTCGGATTCGTTGATAATTATATTAATTAAGTATGAAAAAAATATATTTTTGTAATTAATGGAGAAAACGTATGATCGCGCTCTAAAAAAAACGATGACGTCATTTTATATACAAATGGAATTCGATCGCATACTCGTCGTATGCGTTGGCCATAAAAATGAAAATATCCAGAATAAAATTGACATTTGTACCAACGTGAGCAACAATATTGCGTATGCATTGTTAATTGGACGATGCGGCTTTATCAGCTGGCGAATGGAACTCTGTATTGTACGTTAGTCATTTTTGAAAAAATCTTACGCGCGAACTGAAACAACAGGTTCGTTTTCCCGTATCACCGTCGTAATGAAAGACAACAATTTTCCGAACAAAGCGCGCGACATACGATTATTCTTCTCGAATATTCTCGACGAGCTCGTTGAATTGCGCATTAATCATCGCAAGAACGATCCATTTTTAATGCGATTTTTTCGATCGATGACGAATATTGTAATAGATTGGCGAGCGAGGTTCAAATCGATTGCGCAGGTCAAGAATTTAATAAACAGTTTTGAATTATGTTTATTGATAAATTTTGATATTTTTCTAATTATTCGATTACTATGCTTATAATTAATTATAACAGTCGATATAATTAATAATAATACGTTAATTATAATTGATAATAATTTAATGATTTAATTAATTAGAAATAGTAATTAGATATTAGGGTAGAGCGGGGATTGAGCAGTTTCTGGCTTAATCGATCATAACTCTTAAAAAATACATCCGATTTCCTTGATTCTTGCACCGTTAGATCCGCAAATTCTCCAGCTCAAAACGCCTTCAGAAACATTATCCAATTCAAGTCTGATTTAGAAGATATTATCGTAAATGTGAGAGAGTGTCGAGCTGCTCAACCTGCCCCATAGGTGGGGCAAGTTGAGCAACGGTATGGGGTAAGTTGAGCAAGGTAATAATTCCATCAACAAATCAGACACTTGCAAGACCATTTGATGTAATGCAGTAATAAACCAACAGCTACATTAATTAGCTACATTTTGAATCATGAAAATTAACTGCAACAAACTGTGAAATGTTTTTTCTTAAATAAACAAGGAGTGGCGCCTCTACCGGCGATAGCGTGATGTATTCACCTCCGCCATGTTATGCGTGCCAGCCAATGAGGACAGTTGCGCATCGCTCAACTAGCCCCTTCTCAGATTTTTTAATAAATGTTAATTTATAATGAAATCCGTACCATGTGCGTTAAAATAATTATTGCAGATTGATAGCCACTTAAATGTACTACATACTAGTACTCGTCTAGTTGCTGCCCTGGTTTTTCACACAATGCTAGAAGAAAAATACTTAATCACGTATTTTTTACTTTTGTGCGCAATAATAATAAAACGTTCCGTGTCATCGTCTCGTACGCTGTGTGGCTACCGGCAATGATTTTTTGTATTCCCCTCCCACATACCTCTCTTTCGTCCATTTGATGCAACAGCGTGCGATGCTTAGTTTTCGAGATATTACGATTGCTCAACTTACCCGCTTGCTCAACTAACCCCGCTCTACCCTAGTTAATCATTCGTTATTTGGTTATTGTTTTATCACTGTTAATCAATTAATTTAAATAATTATCAATTAATTAATCAATTAAACGATAATAATTTAATAACAAGTTCATCAATTTATTATCAATTAAGTTATTGTTAGTTGATTATTATTAATTAATTTATAATTCCTTGTTAATATTAATACCGGCAATGATTTTTTGTATTCCCCTCCCACATATCTCTCTTTCGTCCATTTGATGCAATAGCGTGCGATGCTTAGTTTTCGAGATATTACGATTGCTCAACTTACCCGCTTGCTCAACTAACCCCGCTCTAGTCTAGTTAATCATTAGTTATTCGATTATTGTTTTATTACTGTTAATCAATTAATTTAAATAATTATCAATTAATTAATCAATTAAACGATAATAATTTAATAACAAGTTCATCGATTTATTATCAATTAAGTTATTGTTAGTTGATTATTATTAATTAATTTATAATACCTTGTTAATATTAATTAATATCGACAGAAAGAAATTGTAAATTTTTAATCGATCGTTAGACACGTTGTTCAACGTCGATATTCTCGTTATCGATACGTCAGCATCGTTCGACAGTGCTATTGGCGTCGATCGAACACCTGCGAACAATTCCATCGTCAGGTAATCGATCGTTGCATTGGTCATCGACCGTTCGATATCTCGCGAGTCGACGCGTCAAAAATATTCCGTAATTTGAGAATCGGTTAAGGAGATATCACATGGTGCGTTTTCAACAACAAAAGGAAAATAAAATCAATCGCTGCGTTTGGATATTATTATTTTTATAAATAGTTAAAATTAAAAAAATTTTTTTTATTTAAATTTTATTATTTTTATAAATATAATAAAATATAATATATAATTTATAAATAATTATAAATAAATATATTATTTATATATTTATTTAAAATATATAAATAAATATATTATTATATATAAATAAATATATAAATAAATATATTATTTATATATTTATTTATATGTAAATATAATAAATTCATTACATATATACAGCAAAAATAAATCTCAGTCCTGTAAATTTAATGTTAATTTACTTAGTGATAAGAAATCTCGCTGATACGCGGATTAAGGCTCGTCGCCATATTTGCGAAAAGTATACAACCATAAAACGCAAATTACGTCCTTGGACGTAACAAAATAATTTTTTATCCTCAATTCCAAATAATTTTTAAGGAGTGAGGTTAGTTGGAAAGGTAAAAAAAAGGTCTTTTTTCCGATTTTTTTTTGGCCAAACGATAAAATAATTGATAACAAAAATTCTTCCGTATAAAAGATATGTATTTAGTGTAAACATTATAATTATTTGAAAGAAATATATTTAAAAATAAGCCGTTATATATCAACGACCGAAGACGCTGCAAAAAAAAACAGATTTTGCGGTGATCACTCCCGGGCTGCAACGGATTATCTGAAACCAACAAAACAGGGGGGGGGGGGATCTTTAGTTAACGATATAATGCTCCGGTTGAACAAAGGGTTTTGAAAAATTTCCATTTTTCACAAAATGGCGGACGTTGATAGTCAAAAATGTTGTTTTGACCAAAATTTCACTTACATTTTTGACTATAAAAAAAAAATAATTGTCCAAAAAAAATCCTTCGTTCATCCGGAGGACAACTATATATAGAAGAAGTGATATAAATTTCAACCCGATCGGTAAAGCCGTTCTCGAGTTACAGTGATCGTCGACTTCGAAAACATTGTTTCGAGAAAAACGAGTTTAAACGTTTTACTTACTTACTTTGTATGGCTCTAACACGGCTTCCTTCAAAGTTATGAATTTTGGCGAATAACGGTCCGATTTAAATGCAATTAGTCGGAAAATACTCGTAAGATATTGTAATTTTAGAAAATAAAAAAAAAATCGATTTTTTGAAAATTTCAACTAGATTTCCCGCGTTAAATTGAATTTATCATTCGATTTATGGAACAACATTCAAACGAAAACGAGATATGCAACGAGCTGGTCGTTGGATATCTCGTTCTCGTTTGAATTTTGGGGTTGAAAAGGATTCTTCATTTCACGATTCGAGAGGATTTGTTTCTCCGGCGATAAAATCGTTCCTTCGGATATTATTAGATTTGTTGTTTTTTTTCATGTTTTTTTCCATTTTAAATCTTTTTTTTATATCACACTCGTTACATAAGAGAGCGACTTCAAGATCTTGGCAGAAGTCGCAATGGGGAAGTCACAATTGCGTCTTCGCGCGTCGTAACGTACGCGAGCACACCGTGACATGCAGCTCGGAGTGTACGAAACGATTATCAAAGATCGAGACTTTTCCATTGGCGAGCGTGGAAAACAAATTTTGCTCTGTTTTCTATTTTTCTCTTTCGTTTCTTTTTATTTTGCAAGATGCTCATAGCTCGTTTCATTAGCGATAGACGTACGAGATTAATTGGATGCGAGCGAAACTATTATTATACGATAGAAGCAATTCTTTTTTATTTGTTCGATTCGCTCGTTTGAACGAATCGAACCGGTTGCGAGATTGAAATTCAAATTTTTTTCGGTAATTCATTTTTTTTTATTTAAATCGTCGCATGATTTTGTTTTGCATATACATTTGACGAGTGTTAAGTATGTTTTTTTATCGATTCATTAGGCATTTGCGTATTAATCGGTTCGATACGAATCGATTTGTAGCGATCCCTACTTTACCGACCGATCGAGCGATCGATAAGTTTAAGTGCTCCGTGCATTTTCGGGATTAACTCGAGAACGAACGATCGTACGAGAAATATGTATAGAACCTTTCTTGTAGATCATTTAAAGATCTACAAGAAAGCTCTCTAGGCAAAATGACGTAGAACGAGGCGTCAGCGAACTATGGCTTTGGGAACGCTTGAATTTCCGTCGATCGTATCGACGATCGGTTTCCATCACGATACTCGTCACTTTTTCACGCGTCGATGATTCTTACATTCACAATCTCGTGACGTAACGCGAGAAGAAACAAAATGGACCTCTCTCTCTCTCGTTAATAACGACAATCTTCATATGGAAAATAAACGAGCGAATGATTCAGCGTAAAACAGTCGACCCGTCGTATAATAATCAGACGACAAGTACCGGAAACTCCCATATCTGTGGCTCGTCAAGATTCGGCGAACCGAACCAAAAAGCAAAAATTAAAAAAAAAAACAAAAATATATAAAAAAAAAAATGTCACAAAAATCATCGGACTCGAAAATAATAAATAATAACGAACAAAACGAAATCCGACGTAATTTCGTTATACTACGTTGGTCGACATTTGATAATTTATACCAGTCCTCAAGGTCAAGGGTCGTTAATTGAGGAAGAAAAAAAACTGAAAAAAAGTCAACGTTTCATCGATCGAAGATCGAGACTCGATGACAAATACGGCAAATCCATCCGGGAAGGAACTTCCGGACTGCGCTGTGTCCGGAGCACTCGTGACCTTGGGTACCATCACTTCCGCGTCTGACCCAAGCATACGGGTGGTAGAGCCACGGTTTCATTGACTTTCATTCAACCGAGAGCGAGCCAAGTCGGACTATGGTTGAATCGCTGTGTGTGTTTGTGTGTGTGTGTTCTCTCGCCGGAGACCACGTCAATGGCAAGGTCACGAACGAAGAAGACGTATACGTATCAAATTTTTTTTAACGATCGATTCCTTTTTTAATCGTCGAATTGATTTTACAAAAAAATCTTCCACATTTATTTTGCCTATCGTAAAATTTATTTGGGATTAAAATCGATGGTTTAAAAAAATTATTACATTGTCAGAAAAAAGAAAAAAATTAAATTAAATTAATTTTTGGGCGATTGAGAAATTTTGAAAATTATTTTGATTGGACGAATATTGATACGATTACTGGAATGGATTAATAATCGATCATAAAAATTGGATAAAATTTGCATTAGTAATTAAAATATTGAAATAATTTGTTGTTCGAGAAAAAACGACAAATTATTTTATTGTAACGATATTAATGAAATTTTTTCGATTAATTCGTTGGTTAATTAAATAAACTATAATCGCGAAACGATACCGGAAGTGATGACAAGGTAAACAACGAGTGTCGCGTTATGTTTCAGTGATTTTGAATAATTTAAAATAATGGGAAACACATGCGCATCGATAGCAACAAAAGCGCCAAGATATCATCGAAACATTCAAATGTATTCCCCGATTAGGGAAACCCAGAAAATTGCGCATACGTTTGAATTTAAAACCGGAAAAACAAAAAATAAACTTTTTTTTTTTAACAACTGATCGGAAAACTAAATGAATATTTTGTTATCCCCTTTATCCTCGACGCGTTTCAACAAGAAGGACAAAAATTCGTGTAATCAAATTTGTTTATAACGCATCGTTGTCAAAAATGTTAAATTAAATAATTCGTGCGTGTGTTCGTGTGTTTTTTTGCGCCGATTTAGCTAAACGGATATAAATTCTCGTTGAAGAATTTAATAATAGACCTGTCTCTCCGCGCGCCGATGATCGACATTGAAAATATTCTCTCGTCACGTTTAATAACAATATTGCGATTCGAGAAATTTTTCTCTCTCTCTTTTTTTTTTTTTTTTTTTTTTAATTCCTCCGTTTACACCATAAATATATAGCCTTTTTTTTAACGTGTGCAAATACAACAACACACGCACACACACACACACACACAGAGACACACATGTAAACACAGGTAATTTCATATCGTATATAATCGAGGTTTTTATTGTTCCGCATTTGAGGAATAGTTGTCTCGAGGTATATTTTACTGTCTCGAGATTTATTGTGATCGATGGAGTCGGGAATTGCAAAAGAAAAAAAGAAAAAAGAAAAACGAAAACAAAAAAAAAATAGAAAAACAAAAAAGATTCGAAATAAAATAAAACAAAAAATTACGTATTCTATCGCGAAAAATACAAAATCGTGATAAGGAAGAGGACGAGTTTAAAAGTGTGGAAGACAGGCCATTAGAAAGCAAGGTCCCGTTCGAGAGATACTGTATCGTTATGAGCACGCACCTCCTGTATATTCGATGAGATGGAAAACACATATTATTCAATGGCACGCTCATTATTAAACAATGCGAATAAAATTGTACGGAAAAAATCTTCAGAGACAGAGAGAGAGAGAGCGAGAGAGAGAGAGAGAAAGAGAGAGAGAGAGAGAGAGAGAGAGAGAGAGAGAGAGAGAGAGAGAGAGAGAGAGAGAGAGAGAGAGAGAGAGAGAGAGAGAGAGAGAGAGAGAGAGAGAGAGAGGACGAAGGGAGGGGGGTTGGGATTAAAGGATCAATTTCGAAATGTTTTATTGCGAATGAAAACACTCTGTCACCCTAAATTCATTCTATTAATCTGTAATAATGATAATAATAATAATATTAAAAAAAAAATTATTATTATGCAAATTTTTTTTAAATTATGCTTTTATTATTTTATTATGCTAATAAGAACGACGATAATAATGATAACAGTTAGAGACTGCTGCAGTATTTTTTTTTTGAATTATTATTATTATCATATTTCTTCGACGATAATAATAGTTATTATAATTATATTCCTTCGATAATAAAAATAATAATACTACTATTATTATTATTATGCCAATAACAGCGTAAATAATAATGATAATAGTTATAGACTGTCATAGAATATATTTTTTCGAATAATAATAATAATTAATATATTTCTTCGATAATAAAAATAATAATACTACTATTATTATTATTATGCCAATAACAGCGTCAATAATAATGATAATAGTTATAGACTGTCATAGAATACATTTTTTCGAATAATAATAATAATTAATATATTTCTTCGATAATAAAAATAATAATACTATTATTATTATTATGATTATGTCAATGACATCGACAATAATAATGATAATAGTTATAGACTGTCATAGAATATATTTTTTCGAATAATAATAATAATAAATATATTTCTTCGATAATAAAAATAATAATAGGTAATACTATTATTATTATTATGCCAATAACAGCGTCAATAATAATGATAATAGTTATAGACTGTCATAGAATATATTTTTTCGAATAATAATAATAATTAATATATTTCTTCGATAATAAAAATAATAATACTATTATTATTATTATGATTATGTCAATAACACCGACAATAATAATGATAATAGTTATACTCTGTCATAGAATATATTTTTTCGAATAATAATAATAATAATGTTACGGACCAATCAGCCTAGCAACAACCTGGCCGAACGGTCCATCGATGCACGCGCGGCTTTGTCGTCACTTTACCTAAATGCACCAACCTGTGATGGAAATTTCCAAACTCCACGCGATGCTCAATCAACAATTTACACATTTCTGAGAATGCTAGCAACAACCAATCGAACTCTCAATAGAAAATCCGATACTTCCTGTTGCCCCCGCGAGACTCTTCCAACACCCTCGCCCCACGGTAATGAGCATTCTGATCGACGAACTAATCGCCAGTCTAAATTGGTACCTCCGTCTTAACAGACGTATCCAACGATCGGCGTACTCATACCTGAGGGCAAGTACATCTCGCGTATCGAGAGTCTCGCGAGTGTAACATATTGAGTGCGGAAGACCGAACTAACCATTTAGAACTCTTTGCGTGTAAGTTAACCAGAACGACACTTCGCGCCCCTTGTAATACTCTTGTACCGCGTTAATTACCCGAGCAGGCATTACGCGTCGATGTATTGCGAGTATAAAAATTCCCAAATCAAAACATTATTTCTATCTTAAACCGAGAGTGTTAGAGTCGAGCGAGGCTACCGACCTTCGTAGGAATCTGCCGACGTTGACAGGGCTCAGGACCCAGCACAAACACACACATAACAGCAACCAGCTGAGGTGCGTTACACCGCTTTAAGGTGGTTCTATCGTTGGGGTGGGGGGATTAAAATTTTATTCCCGTTTTTTCTCACATTGAAAATGGACCAAGCGTTAAAGTTCATTGAGAAAAGTTGTTGCAAATCGAGTAAAGAACAACATACTCAAAATTCAAATTGATTCTACGGAAAGTTTATTTGTTATATAATAAACAAAATCATGAATTTTTGTTTCCATAAGATTTGTTATAAAAACTAATCGAAGCTTCTTTGATGTCATATAAAAATGTGTGCAAAATTTCAACAGGCTTCATCGACCAAATGATCGAGATACTCGTTGTATAATGTTGCGATATTTAACACGGGCTCTTATGGGAGATTGCGAAAAGTGACGATTTTCAAGAATAAATATCGTGATTTTTGAGTCGATAAAGGACCCTGAAATTTTACACACATATACATATGACATCAAAGAACGTTTCTGCAAATTTTCAGTGAAATCTAACGGAAACGCTGTAACGATAGGACTACCTTAACAGAGACAAGAACCCACAAGTCGAGTACCTGACGCTCGACTATAAACTAATAAAAATACGTTACTACGGAAACCCGTACGTAACAATAATAATAATAATAATATTTCTTCGATAATAAAAATAATAATACTAATAATAATAATATTGCTATTACTATTGTTATGCCAATAACAACGACAATAATAATGATAATAGTTATAGTCTGCCATAGAATATATTTTTTCGAATAATAATAATAATAATAATAATATTTCTTCGATAATAAAAATAATAATACTAATAATAATAATATTGCTATTACTATTGTTATGCCAATAACAACGACAATAATAATGATAATAGTTATAGTCTGCCATAGAATATATTTTTTCGAATAATAATAATAATAATAATAATATTTCTTCGATAATAAAAATAATAATACTACTATTATTATGATTATGTCAATAAAAACGACAATAATAATGATAATAGTTATAGCCTGCCATAGAATATATTTTTTCGAATAATAATAATAATAATAACAATAATATTTCTTCGATAATAAAAATAGTAATACTGCTATTACTATTATTATGCCACTAACAGCGCAAATAATAATAATAATAGTTATAGTCTGCCATAGAATATATTTTTTCGAATAATAATAATAATAATAATAATAATAATAATAATAATAATATTTCTTCGATAATAAAAATAATAATACTAACAACAATAATACTACTATTATTATGATTATGTCAATAAAAACGACAATAATAATGATAATAGTTATAGTCTGCCATAGAATATATTTTTTCAAATAATAATAATAATAATAATATTTCTTCGATAATAAAAATAATAATACTACTATTATTATGATTATGTCAATAAAAACGACAATAATAATGATAATAGTTATAGTCTGCCATATAATATATTTTTTCGAATAATAATAATAATAATAATAATAATATTTCTTCGATAATAAAAATAATAATACTAACAACAATAATACTACTATTATTATGATTATGTCAATAAAAACGACAATAATAATGATAATAGTTATAGTCTGCCATAGAATATATTTTTTCGAATAATAATAATAATAACAATAATAATATTTCTTCGATAATACAAATAATAATACTGCTATTACTATTATTATGCCACTAACAGCGCAAATAATAATAATAATAATAATAACAGTTATAGACCGCCACAGAGTATATTTTTTCGAAAAATGTCAATTGCAAACAAAAAAAGCTGGCCTATCAGACGATAAATTTTCCTTCGACAATTATTGCAATGATTGTTGTTTACTTGAATAATATTGTTTTGGTTTGTAAAAAAAAAGAAAAAACAAGAAAAAGAAGAGAAAAAAAGAAAAGAAAAATTGAATAAAATGATTCATCGGACATTTAGTTGCACGTTGATTTACCGGTCGTCCTCGAGTCTCGGGGCTCCTGAAGGTGCGGGTGGCCGGTTGGAAGAGTACAAGAGAGAAAAAGAGAGAATGAGCGCGCGCATACGGGGAGGGGGATAGAGATTAAAAAAAAACAAACGAGGGTATTCAATCTACCGGTTACAAGAGCAAATCGCTCGGGGCGATAAACTGTCGTTCTTTCGTCGTGTGTTCCGCGTTCGCGGCTCGCGTTCTTGCTGGAGTCCGCGAGATTGTAAATGGACTTTCGATAAATAGACGAGAGCAGAGAAGGAGAGGGAGAGAGAGAGAGAGAGAGAGAGAGAAAATTAAATCTCTGTCTTTCCCCGTATCGTTGCAATTTTTTTATTCATTTCTCTTTTTTTTAGTATTTTGTTTGTTTTGTTATTACTCTCACCGTCTCTTGCATCGAGGAATAATATTTCAATCGAATTAATGAAAACACGGCGAAATCGACGCGCTTATCTCCCGGACGAATCGTAAAAAAATCCATCGAAGGATTTTTGGGTCATCACGTGTGGGTCGTGGAGTTTCTTACGAAACGTTTAAGAAGAAACGGGAAAATCTTCGTCGAGTTGCGTTATCGCGAACGAAAAAAAAAAAAAACAGAAGAGAAGATCGAAAATTACGAGTCTCGAGATATTGGTGCCATTTTGTTTTCAAGGGCGGGGTCAAGGTCATGAATTTAACCTCGTCGCGATCGATTCAAAATCGTAACGATCTCCTTTGTTGTGAAAAACCTTTTCTTCTTTTTATTTCATTTGTTTTTGTTTCCATTGGATGGAACTCGAAGATCGTTTCTTTCGAGCGATTTTCATCGGACGATCGGTGATCGGTATTGTTTCTTACCGATCTTTTGTCGTGAAAAACCTTTTCTTCTTTTTATTTCATTTGTTTTTGTTTCCATTGGATGGAACTTGAAGATCGTTTTTTTTTCGAGCGATTTTCATCGGACGATCGGTGATCGGTATTGTTTTTTATCGATCTTTTGTCGTAAAAAACATTTTCTTCTTTTTATTTCATTTTTTGTTTTGTTTCAATGAATGGGACTCGAAGATCGTTTTTTTTCGAGCGATTTTCATCGGACGATCGGCGATCGGTATTGTTTCTTACCGATCTTTTGTCGTGAAAAACCTTTTCTTCTTTTTATTTCATTTTTTGATTTGTTCCATTGGATGGAACTCGAAGATCGTTTTTTTCGAGCGATTTTCATCGGACGATCGGTGATCGGTATTGTTTTTTATCGATCTTTTATCATGAAAAACCTTTTTATTTTATTTTCTTTGTGTTCATTGGATGGAACTCTAAGATCGTTTTTTTTCGAGCGATTTTCATCGAACGATCGGTGATCGGTATTGTTTTTTTTTATCTTGTTTCGTTGCTTTTTTTCGTCATCGATTTTTCTCCAAACGACTCGCGGATACGAAAAATCGCGTTGGTATTAATCGTAATTCGTGACGATCGTGCGATACGAGTCTTCGTAGCTTCGTTTCATATATAGTTTATAATTCGAGCATCGATGATGAGAAAATTGCCTCACGCGAATCGACGCCGCTTCCTTACGTTACCGATGGCACGAGCGGGAAGATCAACAAGCAATTAAATAATACTTCCCAACCCGACAATAAGATTCTTATCGTGTCTCTTGCATGATCCTCCCGTTGCCGCGTACGTTAGTAACAACGTGATTGGAATAAAGAATCGGACACACGAGGCTAGTTATAATTTGAGGAAATAAAATTTTTTTCTTCTTCTTTGTCTGGGTTTTTTTTTATTTAGTCCTTTTCTCGTCTTCCTTCGTTTTCCTAATTTATCGATCGATCGGCAATTATTCGCATATCGATTGGATAAATGATAGGCGAAGAGAGGTAAACGGATGAATTAATTGGTAACGATAATAAAAAACGATATCCGGGGTCGTTAGTATTCCTTTCTTCGTCCATTTTCCGAGACGTTAGACGTTTCCAAGATTTTCGTTGCATTGGCAATTCAGAGCTTCGTGGAAGGAATTGACTCTTGGCAGTTGAGGAAAATGGCAATTTTTAAATTTGTTGATAATTTTAAGGGAAACTTTCGTGCCCTTGAGAAAAAGATTTTTTCAAAAATAATTATTCGAAATTAGGAATATTTTTTGCTGGATCTCACAAGAATTGACAATAATATCCTTAGTTTCAAAATTTTATTTTACTTTCAGATAATTATTTAAAAAAACTATATTTTTTTTCAAGGTCATTCGTAAATAGTTTCCCGGATCCAAAATTGATTTTTCCCCTCAAATTTCCAAATGCTTGAGGTAAACAAACACGAGGAAAGGGCACAATCTCGTGGAACAAAAAGAAAATTTTTAATTCTTTGATAATTTTAAGGGAAACTTTCGTGCCCTTGAGAAAAAGATTTTTTCAAAAATAATTATCCGAAATTAGGAATATTTTTTGTTGGATTTAAATCTGACAAGAATTGACAATAACATCCCTAGTTTCAAAATTTTATTTTACTTTCAGATAATTATTAAAAAAAACTATATTTTTCTTGAAGGTCATTCGTAAATAGTTTCCCGGATCTAAAATTGATATTTCCTCTCCAATTTCCAAATGCTTGAGGTAAACAAACACGAGGAAAGGGCACAATCTCGTGGAAAAAAAGTCCCTACGAGTACGAAAACGCGTCAAACTATTACAAAAATACGAAACGCGCACAGTCATTAACGGTTGTCTAGTAATTTCGCGTTCGTCCACATTAATTCCTCCCCATTGACTCGCGAATCAAGGACGATCTAAGGCTCTGGGCGATGATCGTTGGTCACGATCATCGTTGGCTTTTCATTTAGTTTCAAGTGCACAGTGCGCATGGTTTTTACGATCACCTCGGTTCGAGCCAGCGAAACGCCACGATTCGATACAGGCAGAATTTCTGCAAAAGTGATCGAGGGAAGAGGTGGGTGAGTGGGGAAGGGAGGAGGAGGGGAGGAGTGAGAGAACGGCACGATCGGCGCAGGGTCGAGCCTCCCGTCGATCACGCATGTACCTAATAGTCCATTCACTGGGGAATATATAGGTACCTCTCGTCTCGAGGGCACTATATGTTGTAAAATTGTCGAGATCCATATTGTGCTATAGCGCGTTGCGTCGTTTTCAAAACAAGAAAAAAAAGGAAGAAAAAAAAAAAGAAAAATTGATCATAAACGATCACGGCGACGAGAAGGTTCTTCAATACTGACCCACTTTCGTCGTATCTATTAATTGTCAATTAAGAAACGCTGATACGTTGCAAATTACGGCATTAAAAAGACTCTCTGACGCATAGTTTTTCTGGATTTTTTATTCTTTTGCGTTTGACGAAACGACGCCATTTTGTGATCATCGAGGATTTAAATATTCGCGGGAACGCGATTCATTTGCATTGCCAACGTTTGTAAATCATTGGGAGCTTGTATATTTGTTCTTGTTTTTCCCTTGATTTTCCTCGTTCTCGATTCTTCCTCTTTCCAATCTTTAAATTCATCGAACATTGTCGAACGCAAAAATGGCGCAACATTTTGCGGATAATCTTGCTATAAAAATTCAAATTTCTCAAGTTCCTGCTAATATTAAAGCGTCTCCCTCCGCGCGACAATTTTTTTTTCTTCGATTTACCTCGTTTCGCGCGATGAAAAAAAGGAAAATAATGTGAAAAAAAGAAACAAGAAGTGAAACAACAAATTATTTCTCATATCCGGTATGTCCAATGACGCGATCTTACGAAGGCGTATATAATTCATAATTTCGAAACGGATAGTAGCGTTTTTTTTTGTTAGCTTACGGTTACAAAGTCGAGGTAGGAAATGTCTAAGACAAATAAAATAAATTAAAAGTGGTACAACAAAAAAACGTAATATGTTTGTTTACGACGTCAGAATAAATTCGTCGAAAGCGCGGAAGTCGAAGGTTGTACGGTGATCGGGTGGAGGGAAGTTCTATTCGCGATTGATATATGTACATATGCTGGTCTGTTACGTTCCAAACGACGTATCGCTCTCGGAATAAATGAGTGATATACGGGCAAGGGTAAGCATCGTCGAATTTATGAAGAGATGGAAAGCGCGAGAACGGATGTGAAACCGATGGATATGTGGAATAATAATAAATAAATAATAAAAGATAGTTACAAGGACGTTAATGAAGATAAGAATTTGTACGATAAGAAAGATTTACGTGATCTTAGAGCCTGGGACAATACCAGGAGGAAAGATTCGATGTAAACAATAGGAAGTGGAGAGGGTAGGAAATAATGTCTAGAGGGTGTTTCCGATGCAAAAGCATGAGGAAAGATCGTTCGGGTGAGAGAAGAGTGGAGAGTTGTCTGATTAGCGGTGCGAGAGTGTCTCGAGTTCTCGGGGCTGCACAACGCGAGACACACAACATCGCTGTGTCGAGGGATATAAATGCCGGGACCTCGCGCGAAATAGGCTCAGTCAGAGTGGAAAAAACGTCGCGAACGAATTCGCGCCTGTACAAACCAGGACGGACGGAGCACACGCGAAAGACAAACAAGGCACACGTGTATTTGCCAGAGAGCCAAAATAAACCAAATCTGTCATTGACGCAAACAAACAAGAATAAAACAATAATCGGTTCTTGTTATTACGTAAAACAATATAACGGCGTAATCACTCAGCGATGCAGAATTGGAATTTGTTCGACTGAGTTGATTTTTTTTTTGTAGTTATTTATTGGTTGGTTTTTTCGAAAGTGGATCGTACGAGCTACGTAAGTGCGCGGAACAATTTTATTGTTTGGTATCGCGAGAGTTTGTTTTTTAAGTTGAGAAGAAAGAGTTGGCTGAAACAGCAGCGGAGATTTAACGAGACTGCGCGCAGGCAGCACGGTCGAGATTGTTGTCATTTTGTTTTTTCGTTACAAGGTGAGTTATTCGAGTTGGTTGTGGCAAATGTAAAAATCGTGGGCGTGCGAGAGGCTAAAAATATTGACTCTCGATTGTCAACGTACAATATTTTTGGGGTTAGACGACGTTTTTTGGCACGATGCCGACGATGCCCGACGGATTAGAGGCGGGAGCGACGACGCTTCACCGTAGCTCAATAGCACTTCTATGCGCGATCAAAGAATCCGTTGTTCGATGCGTTATGTTTTTTTTTCTCTTAGGTGCCAATAAATACGATAACCGTGCTAAACAGACAACCGGTTTCTCTAAAAAAAATCACTATCGATGTCATTGCGGGATAATTAAATTTGGCTGATTGATGGAAGATGATCGTTTTTCGAGCCATGAATCAAATACATTCATAACGAAATTATCGCATTGGTGAGATTATGTGTTGTTTTCTCTCCTCAATTCATTCACTGTTCCGGACAATTTTAGAGATTAAACGATCTACTGATTCATTGCATAACTCAAACGGGATCGGGGAAAAAAGTTGAATACGAAAATCGATCATTCGCGTGTCTAGCATTCTTAATCCTTAATCATCATGACAATCTGGAATTCTTTCTCAGCCAGCGTTATTTCACTAGCGCCGTGTAACTTAATTATTCTACAAAAGAGTTGATTAACCATCCTCGGTTGCGATCGCATCCGAGTCGAACCTCGGTGTACCCGCATTGTCTTATCTATAGAAATACACGTTCGTTACATTAACTTCGAGCACATTGTCATGGTCAGTACGATTGATCGTACTTGACGATTTCAATGAGAAATAAAAAATAAAATTTATCTCGATGCCTCACAAGTACAAAGCGTTCAGATTTTCCGGTTTCAAACACTCGTTTCTCCTCTTTCAAATCAGGTCAAACATAGAACGGCTAAAACTTCTGGAAAAATTTATATCTCCCTACGTTCGTGGCAATAGCGAGCGGTGTTACGTTTGTTCATAAATCGATCCGTCGCTCCGAAACGTAATTCGATCTTTCCACGATGTAAAGTAAGCGGGAGTGAGACAGTCAAGCGGTTTCAAACCGCTACGGACCTTCGAACCTTGATTACCAACTCCAAAATTAAGGAGTTTCGCGCGTTATGGAACGAAATTCAATATTTATTTTTCATCAAACGGTATTAATTATACAATAAATATATAATTAAGAGAATTACCGTTAATTAAGTAAAATACAAATAAACATTAATGTTTCTTTACAAACTTATTGAGTAAAATTTACACACATTTTTGCTCAAACGTGATAGTATTTCTGAAAAAAAAAGAATTATCCGAAAGAAATGATGAAAATAACGTTACCGGATGGGACCGGAAGTCGTGATGGACAACTAGATATTGCTCGGATGCATTACCAAACGGCCAATCAAAGATCATTAATGGCCATGCAACCAGGACACATCCATCATTCGCAATGATACAAAAAACGAGCGAATGACAGGTTTGAAGTTCCAACCTACGGGTCGACTTTGTTATTCCGGAAAGTGAAAAATTCACGAGGTTGAAAGACAAATTGAACGTAATCCCAGCTTATAAGCTGAGTTGAAGCATAAACGCGATAATATATATATATATACGCTATTAGGAGGGAAGGGAACACTTTATGTGTATACTTGACCTCAAATCTCATTAGTCGCTTTTAATTACTTCCTTCGGATCACTCGCTACTTCCGGTGATAAAATTGGCAATTCATGATATACGATGAAGCCGTTTATTGCCATCTTTCTGCAAAGGTCGCACCGACCACCATATTGTTTATTTTATCATTATTTATCACGTCTCCTCGATTTTTACGACGCAAATATCCTTTCAAACTTCATTATCTCATCGTACAAGCAAACATTAACACCTGGCATTTTTTTAAAATGATTTTTTCCATTGATCTCCAATATGTCGCGATACGTCAAAATAATTCAATGGACGAGTCGAATGTTTTGACAAGCATAAACAAAAGTCGAGGTGAGAATTGCAAATTATCGAAATAACTGGAGGGGAGGGGAGGGGGGAGTTCATCGTCGAACGTTCATTAGGTGCGAATTGTTGATATGAGTCACATACCACGGTCACGAGACCGATCGTGTCAAAGACCATCACGAGACAGGCTCTCCCGGCTCTTAAGCATTTTGAGTCATAGAAGGAGGCATCGCTAATCGCCCTATCACCATTATTCAATTTCGTGACGGAACCGGTAATCTTGTATCTCGTACTTCCAATTCAATGATCTACGGAGCATGCGCAGAGACCCCATTTCGCGATGGAAACACTTCGTGCGCTTCAATGGCAACGATTATTGTTTATACGGTCGATGATGCGAGGCGAGAAACGCGCGTGACTCGAGCGGTTATTGTAAACGTTAGGTACTTAGGGTGGTTTTATCTTTGGTACTTAATGGATAATAATATTTGTCTCCGACGTTTGTTTACCAGTTGCTCAATTTCGTTGAATAAATCATTGGGGAGAAGTAAGAATGGAATTTTTAAATTTTCTTTTTTTTCAAATTGTTCAAAGGAATCGAAAGACGAGCGGCAATATGGTGGCACAGGCGAAATATTGGTGGAAAAGATTACAAGCTGGTGATACACAAGGCGTAAGTATTTATCTTGTTACAATTTATTTATTTGACTATTTATTTATGTTTGTTTATCTTTCCGAAAGTTTGTGGATGTTTTTCTATTACGCTGTTGAAAATTCATTGTGAAAATATGGGTGGGAATCAAAAACGGGTACGATATCATTTTTCTTATCGGAAATAAATAATGTAAGGTCGCACGATGGAAAATTTTTTGATAAAAATTTGTTGGCGCCGTTTGAGAATGAAAGAGGGAAGTCGATACGAGACAAATATTGATTCGTAATTTGTGAGGTTAACGTTCTGGAAAAATAAGCCTTGAAGTTCTTTACGAGCGTTGATGTGGCTATTGCACAATTCCGTTAACAATTTATACAGCGACGCGATGCGATATTAAAGAAAGAAGAGAGGTGAACCGGCGCAGTAGATCGTGGATTTATGAGTTTAGTGTAGTTTACGCGGGCTCGCGTCATCCGTTATGTTACCGACCGAGCGAGAGAGAAGGAAACAAACCGTCGGTAAGGTAGATAACTATTTACCTACGGTAGGTAAGTCGAAATAATCGAACTTGACCAATCAAATCGTTGTCCTAGCTAAAAGATTTTTCAAAGTTGATTTGAACAAAGAGCGCTAAAAATCCCTCGCTCCAGTTAAGAAGTGATCTTACTTATCAATTAGGAAATTAGTGCAGAACGTTAAGGCAGTCCTATCGTTGGGTGGGGGATTAAAATTTTATTCCCGTTTTTTTCTCACATTGGAAGTGGATCAAGCGTTAAAGTTCATTAAGAAAAGTTGTTGCAAATCGACTGAAGAACGACATACTCAAAATTCAAATTGATCCTACGGAAAGTTTATTTGTTATGTAATAAACAAAATCATGAATTTTGTTTTCCATAAGATTTGTTATAAAAACTAATCGAAGCTTCTTTGATGTCATATAAAAATGTGTGCAAAATTTCAACAGGCTTAATCGACCGAATGATCGAGATACTCGTTGTATAATGTTGCGATATTTAACACGGGCTCTTATGGGAAATTGCGAAAAGTGACGATTTTTAAGAATAAATATCGTGATTTTTGAGTCGATTAAGGTCCCTGAAATTTTACTCACGTATACATATGACATCAAAGAACGTTTCTGCAAATTTTCAGTGAAATCTAACGCAAACGCTGTAACGATAGGACTACCTTAATATCGATAAAACAGATTTTGAAGGAATGTTGAGAAAGTCAATAAGCCCGCGAAAATTTGAATTTGAATTCTGCAGAAATCCTTACGTATGTTGTTTTCTTAATTTTTTTTTCTCATTCAGATTCTAGCCAGTCTTGCAGCACATTCCGGACAAATTTCCGTCGGCCTTTCGCAAGGTTTCAGTGCAGTGCTGATACCAAAACTTCTAGAAACCAAATTTGCAACGAATTCCCAGGCATCGTGGGTAGCCTCGTTGGGTGTTATATCGAATCCTGTCGGAGCACTGATAGCCGGATCTTCGGCAGAATTTTTGGGTCGTAGATCGGCACTTGCGATAGCAACGTTACCACATGTAATTGGATGGGTGCTGATAGCTCTGTCGACGAACATTCCAATGCTCTACACAGGTCGCTTCATAAGCGGGATCGGAACGGGAATGGCTAATGGGCTCTATCTCTACGTGAGCGAGGTAATGTCTACAAATGGACAAAGTGATTACTTCCAGATGGAAGTGTAAATGCCAATTCCTGAATTGAAAAAGGAACAAATGGAAAACAGACGTGCATGAACGAAACTTTGAATTTTTCAGGCGGCAGCACCTCATCAAAGAGCGTGGCTGGCCAGTTCCGGGCCAGTTCTAGTCTCCTTCGGTGTTCTCATGATTTACACACTGGGTGCGTTGACGTCATGGCAGAGAACCGCAGCGATAAGCATCGGACCAGCTATACTTTCCCTCGCATTAAGCAGGTAAGCACTACGAGGATTCATCCCAAGGAATCCTTGAGCAGCCTCCCAGGCAACTCTACCAAAGACTTTACCCTCGACTAGACTTTATCTCGTCTTTCCCTATAATTCGACAGAATGATACCAGAAACCCCAGCGTGGCTCGCAGGCAGGGGTCGCATCGAGGAAGCGAGAGCTTCCTTATTCTGGCTAAGAGGTCCGGGAATCACAACCGAAAACGAATATCAAGAATTGTGCACGACGAATATAAAGAGGGAAAGAGAAAAACCTAATCTGCGGGAGGCATTGACGAGTCCAAGTGTCTGGAAGCCATTTATCATATTGTTCGTCTTCTTTGCGATTCAACAAATATCCGGGATTTACGTAATACTCTTTTACGCGGTGACGGTACTGGACGACATAGGTGTCACGATCGACGGATACGCCGGTAGCGTTGGAATTGCGGTGGTACGCCTGGTAGCGTCGTTGATCGGCGTCGGATTGGCTAACCACTTCGGGAGGCGACCACTCGCGTGCGCCAGCGGGTTCGGCATGTCCCTCGCGGCGGCTGGTGTCGCATTGTCGATAAGGTAGGTTTTCTCATCTTGCTTATCACGATTCCTCGTAAATGGCGCGTTTCAAGAGGGAACAAAATATTGAAAGGGAGACAGTGAGCAACGTTTACGATACACACGCAATGTGTCTGGGTTCGATTCCCGACGTAAAATCTTACATAAATACAAACTAACCATTCATTTGAGAAATTCTTTATTACTTTACAGATACGACGTTCCTTCATGGACGCCACTAGTCTGCATAGCTCTTCACGTGGGCTTCTCCATGATCGGCTATCTAACTCTACCGTGGGTCATGACCTCGGAGCTTTATCCACTGAGATTTCGCGGCACGGCCGGAGGACTGACGACGAGCATAGCTCAAATATTAACGTTCGCAGCGATAAAGACTTATCCGGACACGAGAAACGCGATCGGTCTCGAATCAACGATGTGGACGTTTTCCTGCACCGCTCTCGCTGGTGCTGCTTTCGCCCTTATCATACTACCGGAAACACGTGGCCGTAGTCTGGATCAAATCGAGCGCAGATTTTCCGGCGATTGTTCCAAGGACGAGATCAAACCTACAACGTCGAACGTCCTTCCGGAAACTAAGGGCGTCGAGCGTTTCACACCGATCAGCGAGAAGAAACATACGAACATGATCGCGAATGCTTTCACGTACGACAACTTCTGTCTCGACATTACCGACGAAAGTGGGACGAAGATGAGCGACGAACTGACGGTCGGTAAACGGGAATGGACAAAGTCCCATGAGGATTTGAGGAATCCAGGGGTCAGCACTATATCGCTGGAACACGCGTATCTATGATTCGCCAAACGAACAACAAGACTTTTCTTAATTTATATATTTCCTTCGATATATATTTTTATTTCTCACAATCTTAAAGGGAGATAAAATTGGATTATAATTCTCAAACGAACCCTTAACCGTTGATCTCGATGTCGCCATCGGTGACCATTGTAAATATTATTATTAATTGTACAGATTTTTCTTTTTTTTTCGTTTCTTTTTTTTCTACTTGAAAGACGAATCGACGAATGCTAGATCGTTTTTTTATTTTTTACTATTAATTAGGGTAGTAACGAAGGCTGCATTTCATTGATCAAACGCGCTAATTCATGCCCATCTCCTCGAGATAAAAAATACTGTACGATGATCGATGTGATTTTGGAGATAATTTTTATGTTAGTCAGACATGTCGCACTGCTCAGTATTAGTTGTATAAATATAGTTGTAGATTCGATCATTCCTCACACAATTCCATGCAAATTGTCGAATCGTGAGTTACTCGATGCGATTATTCTAATCAATTGCAAACGTTCAAAGGTCGTCAGTGATAAATAAGTAAAAAAAAAAAAAAAAAAACAAAATAACAAAGAAAACAAAAACGAAGTAACTCACCTCGTATCGTTAAAACGAGAGACGATTTATAGTCATACGACGAATCTGAAGTTTCTAATCGTTACCATATGAATTTTTCTTTATTTTTTATCAACAAAAATACAATTCCCAAGTTACAATCGAATAATCACAATTCGCGATAAGCTATCCTTTTTTTTATACACCTGTATAAAATCGTTAATTTATTTATTTAATATTAACTCCGTCAATAGCGATTTGCGTCCTTAATTTAAGTTCAATATTGTAACAAAAAAAAAACCAATCACGATAAGTAAGAATTAATTTCAGTTAAAAAAAAACGACGAATTACAAAAAAAAATATTAAAAACAACTTTTTCAAAAAAAAAAAACATCTTGTTTTCGTTACGTCCTATCGTAGTTCCCTGGTCCACTACCCCCTCCCCCACCCCCCTCAAATCATCTAAAATTTGCCCCCAGACAAAACTTAATTTTCAAACGATCCAAGATCGTTATCGTAATTATTATTATTATTTTCACCCCTGCGATTCAAGTGTGATTCTGCCGTCACTCCATAACGCAGAATTCCACTAATACCCCTAGCGAAAAAAGATAACAAGAATAAATAAAAAAAAAAAAAAAAACAACAACAACAACAAAAAAATCTCTCAATGTCAGATGGAAACGTAGACAAGGATCATTAAGAAGAAACTGCCTACGCGTCAACTGTAAGAGAGACTCGCAAGATGGAGGTATAGCGTTAAAAATAAACATCGTGTGTGTACCGAGAGACCGATACAATTAGTATTTTTCGTACAGCCGCATCGTGGCTTTTATAATACTCGAGAAAAATTTTTCTAACTTATACAACGACATTAGCCATATACATAGGCTATATATATGTATATGTATATATGTATATATATGTATATATTGCGATAGTGCAAAAGGACCCGACGCCGATTCCGCTTGGCTGGCCGTGAGCTCGCGGCGAAAACCCCTTTAGCGGCATCGACGGTTACACTTCGCGGTCTTTTCTTTCTTCGAGTGAGAAAGATCGAGCGAGAAAGAAACATATAGCAAATCGAGAGAGAGCGAGAGGTGGATATCTTGGCAAAGGTGCCGATACAAAAAAGGCGAAGCTTTATTTTCTCGAATCGATGGGTGCCCCGCGGACAAGTTCCATCGAAGCGATCAGCACAGCACGCCGCACACTATTACAGTTACTTGTATATATGTATATATGTATATATATATAGATATGTATATATATATATGTATAATGCTAATACAGGGTAGTACAAGCGCAACGAGATGTAAGAAAATCTCGTTGTGTAGTTGTGTTGTACGTATGGCAGTACCGGACGCGAGTTCCCTCGAGAGCCGCTAATGATCATCGCGGTGTACCGTAACGTAAAGAGCGCCGGCACGAGCTCCTTACCTCTTCGACAATATATATGTATGTATATATATAGATATGTAGATATGTGTGTATGAGTGTCTTTCTGTGTGTGAATTAACAATATATCGATATTGATACGTTACGTATGTACAAGGGTAGTTTTAACGAAGGGGAGGTTTGTTTATGTCGATTTGTCTTTTTTTTAGTTTATTTTTCTGGGTTTATATTTCTCGGAATTGTGAAGGATGTGAAGGGTCGAGGAAAGTTGGAAGATTGAAATATATTGATATTTTTGAAAATTTTTGTCAAGGTCAGTCGTAGAATGACCTTGAGATAGAAAATTTGGGAAATGATTAAATTGTGGTTATGAGTGTGTGCGAGTGTCTTTCTGTGTATGAATTAACAATATATCGACATAGGTACGTTACGTATTGTATAAGGGTAGTTTTAAAAAAGGGGAGGTTTGCTTATGTCGATTTGTCTTTTTTAGTTTCTTTCTTTGGGTTTATATTTTTCTTGAAATTCTGGAAGATGTGAAGGGTCGAGGAAAGTTGGAAGATTGAAATAGATTGATATTTGTGAAAATTTGTTATCAAGGTCAGTCGTAGAATGACCTTGAGATAGAAAATTTGGGAAATGATTAAATTGTGGTTATGAGTGTGTGCGAGTGTCTTTCTGTGTATGAATTAACAATATATCGACATAGGTACGTTACGTATTGTATAAGGGTAGTTTTAAAAAAGGGGAGGTTTGCTTATGTCGATTTGTCTTTTTTTAGTTTATTTTTCTGGGTTTATATTTCTCGGAATTCTGAAAGATGTGAAAGGTCGAGGGAAGTTGGAAAATTGAAACATATTGATATTTTTGAAAATTGTTGTCAAGGTCACTCGTAGAATGACCTTGAGATAAAAAATTTGGGAAATAATTAAATTGTGAGTACGAGTTGGAAGGTCGAGGGGTTGGAGAGCTGTTGGAAAAATTGAATTGTGATGGGAATGAATGTTTCTGATGTCAAGACATTGAGGGGAGTGAACTTTGCGACCTTATCAAGATCAAGGGTAGTTTTTAGCATCGTGACTATCCTTATAGACGCGACAGCAATTTTTTTGTCTTTGTGTTCACGAGACCAGCCTCGATAAGAATTCTTTTTTTAAAACGTTTTTTTAAATCAAAAGGGGTGGAAAACTCTTCATCCCTTAAATTGATCAATTCTATTATTCGTAATTTCAACCGCTTCAAGAGATTTAAACAATAATCCATAAGACGTGCGAACACCTTGCCGTTTCTTGAAAATAATTAACAAACTGTCGAGCCACGCCTTAGGGGTTGTTCACCCTTAAAATTGATTTTGTGAAAAAAATTTGAAAAATTTGCTCACAATCCACCAAAATGCGAGAAAACTTTCGTGTTCGAGGAGAGGTGACGGCAACTGACGTATCACGATGTCATAGATCTCGCTCGTCCATGATTTTTCGGTTTTTTTTTTTTTTTTTTTTTTTTTCTTTAACCGAATAATTTTTCTTCGATCAATAATACGCTTTCGGACGAAATGAAATACCTCTTAGACGTTAAAAAGGGCTTATACGGGCAGCGATCGTGGCGAATCGACCGAGAGCGTGTACCGCCTTGAGCTCCTCGCGGCATTGTCCTCTTCACGACTTTAATTTTGGGGCCTCAACGCTGGGGCCCACCGTGCAATACCCCACGAGCTCAACGAACGCGGGGCACAAAACACGTGGAACCACCGAGATCAGGTCAACTTGAGGCACAGTCCACCTGCGAGCGAGCTCTGTCACCCCTCCGCCATGAAATCTCGTCCTCTTTGCGCTCTTTTGTCGGCGTCTCGCATCCTCCTAGGTACATTCTCGAAATATTTATATTTGTAGAAAATTTGAAAATTTTTTAAATTAATTTATTCTTTATTTACTATAAATTATTTATTTTTTTTTATACCGCGTTATTGTTACAAAAATAAACGTTAAATTTTTAATCATCGATTTATAAATATTTCGAGACGAATCATTCGACAAGAAAATCCCGAAAACATTCAAAAAGAATGCTAAACATTTATAAAAACAAATAATACATTGCACACATTAGAAACGAAGATATCGACAAAAAAATGGTAAAAAAGTAACCAGATAAATAAAATAAAGAAAATAAAATCATAGGGGTCGTTGGTGCAGAGGTAAGCGTCGCGGTTGATAATGCCAGGGTCCCGAGTTCAAACACCAGTCGCGTCGAAAAATTATAAAATAATAAAATAAAATAAAATAACTAGCCAAATAGAAATTCGAAGAAAAAAAAAAACAAAAAATTAACTATGAGATTAGAAAAAAACTTTGCAACAAAAAAAATGGACCAGGAAATATTAAAAATAGATCGGTCACCGCGGGAACAATGTGAATATTCGAATAAATTCGGAAAATAAAGGGGAAAAAATGGAGAGCAGTGGCGAAAATGGAGTAAAATGTGCAAAGGGGGACAATCGTGGGAAGTGTAAAATAAATAAAATAACCAGATAAATAAAAATTCGAAAAAAAAAACTAATTCTGAAAAATAAAACGGTTCACAAAAAAAAAACAAGAAAATGGCCCAGCAAATATTGAAAATAGATCGGTTACCGCGGGAACAAGGTGAAGATCGAACAAATTCGAAGGGAAAAAATGGAGGGTAGTGGCGAAGGTGGAGTAAGAAGTGCAAAGGGGACGTTCGGGGGAAGTGTAAAAGGGTACAAGGAAGAGGAGGTAGAAAAAAAGGGCGTAGTACGAGGGAGGGAGTGAGGGAGGAGAAGGAGGAGGAGGAGGAGGAGGAGGGGGAAGATGAGAAAGAGATCCAAAGAGAAGGCAACGCCGTGACGAGAGAGGCACAGAGAAAGAGAGAAGGTGGCGCAGAGATCCGATGCGAAAACCGGCAGTGTAGTGCGCGCTCTCGTGCAGGACACACGAGTTGGCCATTCGAGTGACGTCACGTTTTACTCTCGTCCCTCCATGCGCTCTTATCCACGTGACTCTATTTTTTTTTCTTTTTTCCTATTTTCTTTTATCATTTCTTTGATGAACGATTTTAAAAAACGATCGCAATTTTTTAACGATCGATTTTTCACCCTCGAACACGCTCGTTTTCATTGACAAATGTTTACTTTTTATTTGTTTATCGTCGCTTCGATGTTTCGGATTAAACGTACACGCAGTGGACGATAAAATCGAACGTCAATTATGAACGCTCGGTATTGCCGAGCGGTTCGCGCCGCTTTGTGATAAGAAACGATTGTACGATAAAAAAAACAAAATTGTTCGTCGTTATTATTGTTGACGTAAAGAAAGAGAGAGAGAGAGGGGGATAGAGAAAAAAATAAATAAAATAAAAAAAGACGAAACGATGACAATAAATTGTGCGCGTTTGATTTATCGTGTGATTTGATTAATCGAAAACGTCGTTTTGAGGAGAAATTAATAACGACAGTGCCGAGAAAATCAAAAGGGAAATCGAGCTTTTTTTTTTGCACACAAGGAACCACCGGAAGTGCTCTGTTTCCTCATCCACCCAAAGCCCAATAATTCACCTTCACGGATCATGAGGATGAATTTGCAGGTATTTAAATTTCTTTATCGAAAATTAATATCGAATATTTTTTTTCCACCGAAAATTAACTTTTTCTCGTGTCTTCTACGTCGTTTTAGTGTCAGTCCCATTTATAAAGAAGAAAAGGAAAATAAGAAACAAAAAAAAAACGCTCCAGCAATTTTTGGATAAAAATGATCAAAAAGAATTTTTATTACTCCGAATGAAAAAATTCCAATTTTTCATTACAATTCTATCGAATCGATGATCTAAGATCAATAATAAATCGATAACCCCTCCACCCCCGCGACCCTTAAAGCGTTCACGAGGAATTTTTTATTTCTCCCTCTCTCGATTTTCTTGATTTCGCTAACTCGTGATTTTCTCACACGTGTTAGTGAGTACAAGGACCAAAACTAACGAGCCTTTGAACTCACGGACTCTCCGTGGACCAAACAGAGAGAGAGAGAGAGAGAGAAAGAGAGCGTTCCGCTGATGTTGTAAACGCCTGGAGGATGAGGAAGGAGTGGGGGGAGGAGATCGTTGGAGAGGGGGTAGGGGCGGAGAGGGGGGTTGCTTTATCTCGCGCGCAACTGTTTGAACCCAGACCGCCACAAACTCTCGTCCGACTCACCTTTGAACCCTTTTAATCCCTTTGCTCGGAAGCACACGAGGGAGAGAGACTCTCTCTCTCTCTCTCTCTCTCTCTCTCTCTCTCTCTCTCGCGCACACCAGCCCGTCAAAACCAATTTCGTTGAACGCGCGTGCCACCGTCGTTTTGCTTATTTTTTTTACACCATTCTCGTACGGACCACGAGGGTTTCGGTAACAGAAAAAAAACAAACAAACAAACAAACCAAAAAAAAAAGGAAAAAAGAAAAAACAAAGGAGGCGAAATTTTTTTGCCACGTCGCGTTAATTCTTTTTTTTCCCCGACTTGGGGCTTTCGGACTGCTTTCGTTTATTCAATTATCACGACAAATGGCAGTAAAATATATAACGAGCCTTGGATTTCTGGGAGAAAAAAAAAGAAAGGGAGAATAAACAGATTCGAGCGTATAATTTTGTTCCCCCCTTGGTAATTAATTTCTTTTTTTTTTTTACAAGACGATATCGAGATTTTTAGAAATTAATTGATTGTTGGATAATCAATTTTGTAAATTAAATCGCAAAAGAGAAAACACGATCCAAGAGAGATCGTTAATATTTCGAATTGATAAATTTTGTTGTTTTTGATCGAACTAAAACGTAGCCACTTCTTGGAATAATAACGACATTTATATATATATATATATATATATATATATATATATTTGTATATATATCGATTCTCGACACGTAAGAAAATATTTTCTACGCGGTTCGTTCCCATACGAAAAAAAAAATGAGTCAATTCACGAGGCAGCAGGCTCGATATCGAGTGAAATTCCAAGATAGAAATCTGGGTACGAGTTATCCGTAACGTACTATCGTCGGGTCCATCGATATTCGGGAAGATCCGTGAATCAGGGAAAGGGGAGAGGGGGAGGGGGGGGGGGAGTTGATCCGTCGAAGTGATTCACAATTTTGCAACGCGTACAAAAATATTTTTTTTATCAGATCATGCCACGAGAGATGTATCGCGTCCATTAATTCTTGGAGAAAAAAAAGATGAAAGAAGAAACTAAAAAAAAAGAGAGAAAATTTTTTTTTTTCGAATTTCCGGCCCATAACTTATGGTCAAACGTTCGAACGCCAACACGTTTAGGCCCGGAAGAGTCCAATCCAGGACTTGTTACGCACCGACGAATATGGAAATATTTCGTTCGATCGTCGAAAAGAAATCTTGTTTTTTTTTTCTTTTTTCTCAAAATTCTTCAAAGCTATCGACTATCCAAACACGTTATTTCCCAATAATCAATTCGCCGACTCTATCGTAGCCGAGGATCACTTCTTTTCCCCGATCCGAGAATTAGTCAAATACGAAAATTCCGAAAATTTACATTTTTTTTTGTTTACGAAAATTAGAAAAATTGTGAAAAGTAGAAATTTTTAAATTTCAATCGTCGATTAAAAAAATCTTAAATTATAATTAATATCGTAAAATTATCGTTATTATTATTATCCAAATATAAAACGATGGATAAATATAAATAATGAACGATATTTAATTATTTAAACAATTTTTTATTCGACAATGTTCGATTGACAAATAAAACAACGCGTGAGTAAGATCACGAAGGAGAGTAGAAAATTTTCGTCGGTTCGACGATGAGGAAAGGATAAACCATCGCTGGGAGAACGATAAGGGGTCAGGGTTGGAAAAGTTTGGGTCGAGTTGACAAGGAATGTCCCATATATAGTAGAGAGTATAGAGTGTACGGAGGGACTGGTGAGCGCGCGCACGGCTCGCGGCTCTTTTGAAGTCGGCCGGTACCGTGTGTAATTAGGCTGCCTCCCACCCCGCCCTTGGCCTCTGATCTCGCCGCTGTGTCGCTAATTGCTCACCGCCCCCCCGAAGCGCCCGAGCGCACACGCACCAACACCACCAGAAGCAAAACTAAACGCAACTCTCTCCCCCACCACCAGCTCCTCTCGTTCTTCCCTCTCCCCCTACCACAGCGCGCACATCACTCGAGGCGTGCAATGCGTCCATCAAGCACTCGTCCTTTTCTCTTTTCCTTTCGTCCTTCTCCTCCCTCTGAATTTCCGAATTCGACGCGAACTATGACTCTTGTACAATATCAGGAGACGATAAAGGCCACTTTGATTTGATTTTCTTTTGGCCAGATTTTTTTCTTTTCAGAAATCAGAAAATTTAATCTTTTTTTGTTTTTATTAATAGAATACTTGATAATAATTTATTATTATTTTTAATTTATATAATTAAATATTTCTTTCGACAAACGAATAATTTCGTTCAAATTATTTCAAAATTTTCCCGCGTTTATTTTCATAAACGCGTGTCGTATTTCCCGCGCTTAAGTGTCGAGCGAGAGGCGCGTGCGCGGTTCGTTAATCCCCTCCACAGAGGTAAGATCATCGACGAGTCCGAGAATTCGCGCTCGTTTCGAAAATTCCCGCCATTCCGGGACTTTCCGACATAACGCTAAAGCGGTGATTTAAAAACTAGCGACGTGGTACAAACGTTCGCCACCAGGTGGCGTCCGAGTCGCCGAACCAACCGTCAAAAATTCAAATCGAGCGAATTTTCGGCCGACCTCCCGATTTTCTCGTCGTTTAGCCTACATACGGATTAAACGCGAAGAATTCCCGAGGAACATTGTATACGAGAAGCACGTGGACAGGCACGCGTCACGGGGAACGAGGCGCAGCAACGAAAACCAGTTCTCTCGACGATGAGCGCGCGGCGCTTGGAACAGTTGGGTGTGACGGACGCGCTTCGAGTCGCGGGCTCGAGCGCTCTATATATATAAACGGAAACCTTCACACACGCACCCTTATAGCGCAATACGTGCACCCTACTATATCAACGGCCATGCTACACACAGATATATATATATGACATATGCGTCGAAGCTGCAGAAACGCGACTGGCGAGGGCGTGTGGACCGATCGAGCGCGCCTGCGCGGCGGCGGCGGCGCGCGCGCCCGCGCATGCGTCTCGCGGGCACCCACCGGGACTCTTCGGCCCGGTGCGAGTCATCAGTCAAGTCTTTGCGTCGCTGTGGCCACAGCAGCACTCGGAGCGAGAGAAAGACAGAGAGTAGGGATAGAAAGAGAACGAGAAAAAGAGAGAAGCCAAGCATCAAGCAGCACCAACAGAAAACGCTTGACGTGATGCCGGCACGCGGTAGAGAAAGGCCTTTTGCTGAACCGGCGAGTCTCTGAGCTCCGGCGGCAACATCAAAAGCGTTCGGGTTCTGCCCTGGCCGGGACTCTCTTGCCATGCGCGAGACAGAGAGAGAGAGAGGGGGAAAGAGAGAGAGAGAGTGCGCGCGCACGCGGGGCAAGTCCAACCTCCATACGCCCGAACTCTCGGACCGCGGTGTTTATATGCTCGTTGCGGACAGCCCGTACGATCCCCGGGACCGACGATCGAACGCGCGTTCACCACGAAGAAATAGAAAGATTCTACACGCACACACACATACACCTTGGTATAATAAATAAAAATATACGTATATAGTAAGAGAACGATGCCACGAGAAATTCTGATCTGTAATCTGGCTCGCTGTCCTAAGAAGGATCGATCGTACGGATAAGTTGAGAAATCGTGGGAGATGCGTGTAACCACGTCTAAAGGACCGAAAGAGTTACGATGGTTCGTGTAGAGGGCGTTGGTGGAAAGTAGTGGTGGAGGGAGGGAGGGGGGGGGGGTTTATATTAAGAATTGGAAGGAGAAAGAAAAAAAAAAGGAAAGGTTTACGAGGATACAGCGATGTATACACGAGACCTAAGTAAACACAACCCCTTGCTTTTGTAAAGCAATCGGGAACGATGTTGTTCGCGTTCCTCAAGGTCTCGTCCTTCGCCAGTTTTCGACGATGTTTTTTTTTTTCGTCCGTTGTTTTTCTTTTTCTCCTTATTTTTTTTTCTCGAAGGAGGTCGCTTTTGTCTCGTCGAAAGAGCTTGCGTACTCTCATCGGGTCTGCGAAGTACTTTTGGGTAGTTCTTTGTGACGAGCGAAGGACCGGAGGAGGAGGGTGGAGGGAGGGGGCGGTAGGTTAAGGGTAGACTAACAATAATTGGGGGATGGAGGGTCGAATAGATCGTGACAGGGTCGATAAAAGGTCACGCATGACGAAGGAAAGGAGGAAAGGATGATTGAAAATTATTTTTCTTCGAAGAATATTTTTGTTATCATGTTTTTTTTTTGGTTTGTCCTTTTTTGAATAATACTTCGGTTCATCGATGACAGTTTCTCAGAAACGTAATGACGAATCGTTCCTCACTTCGAGCTCTTCCAGGCGGAGATATCAATCGAACGCCTTTAACGAGACCTCGACGGATAAGGCAAACGAACTATCGCGGCGGAAGGAACGCGATTCTCTGTTTGTCATCTGTGTCGAAGCCAGAGAAGAGAAGAAAAAACAAAGAAGGAAAAACACGAGCGGTATTTCCGATATTCGCATGATTCAAAGACACTTCTAAGATTCGAAAGATTCTTCTTTTTTTTTTTTTATTTTGCCTGTCCGACGTCGCTGATCGTCCGTTTTGTCGGCGCGTTGTCGTATTCGATCATGCGTCGACTCTGGAATCGAGCGATCTTAGGATCGCGATAAGTATGGTAAAACGTGTTTTTTGCTGTTAGCGCACGAGGCGAGCGATTCGTCAGCAGTTTGTCTCGAAGTTTGATCGGGGTGTTGTTCCGTCGGAGTTCTGGGTCTCCTCGTCTCAGAATTTCGTAGATCGTACCGCTGCGATTGTTCCTTCGACTCGGGAACGTCGTCCCTCGTTTTCGAGATATCACCCTTCCTGGATGAAATCGTCTACCTGGAAAGAAGGGTCTTTATATGAGAGACTGGTAGGAGAGGGGGTGAGAGAGAGAGAGAGCCGTTGTTTGATCGGGGGATGGAAATCGAGATTGAAAATTGACGTCGTGATCCGTTCGAATTATATATCTCCATAAAAGTTCTAAAAAAAGAACGAAGATAAACAAAAAATCCGATTTTTTACATCAAACGTCTTTAATCCCTTCGCCCAAGTCTCATGGACGAAGAAAACACGCATAAAACATAAACAATATTGTCTAATCCGCTATTTTCCGTTCGATTTAGCATTGCCCGTTCGTATTTCGCGCCGTTACGCCACCATTTGGCGCCCGCAATGACAAAATGGCGCCTCCGCGCATCCAACCAATCACGCGCCACACGCTAGTTCCACTCTCGTCCGCGAGGTGGCTGCGCTACCTCCAGTTTCTCGCATGCGCTAGGTACGCCAGCCGTTCGACTCGCTCTGGGGCGACGAGCAATTGCGAATTCTCATTATCGGCTTGTCCGACCGACTTGCGAGTGGTCCGAATGACGACTACGACCAATGACGGTACGTTGCCTGACTGTACCGGTTGCTCGAGGTACAACTCGGTCCCAAGTGCATCGTAGACATAAACAATATTGTCTAATCCGTTATTTTCCGTTCAATTTAGCATTGCCCGTTCGTATTTCGCGCCGTTACGCCACCATTTGGTGCCCGCAATGACAAAATGGCGCCTCCACGCATCCAACCAATCACGCGCCACGCGCTAGTTCCACTCTCGTCCGCGAGGTGGCTGAACTACCTCCAGTTTCTCGCATGCTCTAGGTACGCCAGTCGTTCGACTCGCTCTGGGGCGACGAGCAATTGCGAATTCTCATTATCGGCTTGTCCGACCGACTTGCGAGTGGTCCGAATGACGACTACGACCAATGACGGTACGTTGCCTGACTATACCGGTTGCTCGAGGTACAACTTGGTCCCAAGTACATCGTAGTACTTCAATACACGTATGCTACGTCGATCAAGCTATTTTTCGCGTGAGTATTCCAACGTGTAGCAACGATCCCTCTCACCCTTTCTCTCCCTCCCTCTCCCTCTCTCTCCCGCCACATTTTCACTCGACACGTCCTTCTTTATCCCCCATTCTTTTTCTCAACGGACCTTTGAAGTAACCCGGCCGGCGAAGCGTGTGCTTCCGCAAAGCGAGCCAAAGTACTAAAGTCCGCGTGCCGCGGCTGAGCACGCGTGAAGAATCCTCGAGACGGATTCTCGAAATAAGACCCCGTGAAATAATGGCTATACGCGTCGTCTTGGACGCGCTACCGCGATGTTATGCCATACCACGTTCGGGTTAACTTGGCTCTTCTTTTGCACACTTCCCCGGAGCTCCGTCGTGTTGTGCAACGCTGAAGAAATATGTAAACGCGATATCGTGCTACGAGATAATGCGGCAATAGGTCGGTGGGAGAGCGGGAGAAGGGGCTGGGGATAAAGTTTAAGGTAAAGAGAGGGAGGGGGAGGGAGATAAAAACGAAAAACACTTTCTTCAAATTTACGAAACGTGACGCACGTTTTCTGCGCACGAACCTGAAATAATAATAAATTTAATAATGATATTACCCACCTAATTATAGGTCGATTAATAATCATCCCTAATGGGAATAATGACAATTTTTCATTGTTTTTTTCACGATGGAAAAATTTTCTTGCTTTGGGTGCAAAGTCTCAGGAACTTATTCAAACTGTCGTTAACAAGTTTTTAGTAATTGGGAAATAAATTGTTTTTTTTTCTTTTCTTTACATCGAGTCGAAGAAACTGAAGCCTAAGATTGTTAAATGAGAATTGTGGCGATTACTTGATTTAAGTTTTTAATTCGTCGCTCTAGGTTTTAGCGGATTGTAGGGTTACAGGGTATGAGGGGTTGAAATTCGCCGGGAGTGTGGCAGGTGCATGTTTGAATTTTCTCAAGATAGAATTCTCTTTGTCTCTCGCAAGTTTCTCCAGAACTCTGTCACGTGTTAACAAGAGGCTACCACAATTACCCTCAAACCTGCCCTGACAAACCCCGGAACAATTAAATTTGCAATAATTAGGGGTTGTTCCGTTACCCTTCTTTCCCAAATGACCAAAGAAGGACTTCTTTTCCCTCGGATTTTTCCCTGGACATTAAAAGCATGTACACAATAGCCTGCAAAACAATCAGCTAAGGGTTGCAACTAACAACGACAAACAACCCCCTAGTAGCCCTTAGACGTTGACAATTCATGTTTCACCTACCAAAAAAGGCAAGATGCTCTGACAAGCCTAACTGAGACCTCCTCAAGAGCGAATAGCACCGCTAATCATCCCCCACCCCTATACCAATCCTCCCCCTCCTTCGACCCCCGCGAATTACCGTGCGAGTCGAAAAAACAACCCACCCTCGCCACATCCCGCTACCGTTGCCCGCAACGTCAGCCAGTCTCGTTGCCGGCTGGAGGTTTGATACCGCGAATTAAAAACACAAAAAAGGGAGGAAAAGAAGCGAAAAACAAAACAACAACAAAAACGTAGTAAAAGAATAAAGAACGCGTGGTAGCTCCGAGGGTAACAAAAATTGTACACGAAACGAATTTGCACTGGGACGTGACAAAATGTCCCGGTGTGCGCGGGTAAAAGAGCCGTGAGGTCGGGGAGGGAGGGAGGGAGAGATCGCGAGTGGAAGTTGGAGAGAGCCTGAATGAGGGAGAGAGATAAAAGTTGGATGAGTCGAAGTTAGTGCGAACGGGGTTTACGGCGGCGCGATCAAAGGCGCACCTCGGGCGTGAACGAGCGAGCGGGCACGCGGCTCAAGTAGAGAGCGGAAGACACCGCCACCAATCCTACACCGCCGGTGCCCAACACCGGGATTCAATATATTTACTCCGATGGACCACCACCACCATCACCATCGCCGCTACCACTACCAACCATCAACCATCGACTACTACCTACTACTTGAACGCACTAACGGACTAACACACATATACGACACGAACCTCTCGGACATCGTCATCACCCCACCAACACAACACCACTGTCACAGTCGGGTTTGTACACCGGGCAACTGGCATCGGAATCAGCCACTACACAGTCACGCTCACCGGATACTCGATACGCATCGTGACCAACCGACCGAGCCTCCTATCAATCTTCTCCCAACGGATATATGTATATGTATATATAATATATAGATATATACAGGGTGAATTTCATAAGGTGTAACAGACGTTAGTCTAAGGTAGATTGGATCATTATAAACAAAAGTTGCAAATATACATTCGGGATATTTTGAATAGTTTAGGAAATATACATTTTTTAAGCCGGTCCAATCAGAGCGCGCCGAGAAGCGTTGGAGCCGCCCACTCCCGCCCTAGTCGTAGAGATAGCTCAGTGTAGGGCGTTACATTCGGGGTTGCAAAATTCAGAGCGGTCAATTTTATTTATTATTTTATTACGCGGTCATTTTTATTTCTCGGACATTAGCTGCTAGGGCGGGGAGTGGGCGGCTCCAACGCTTCTCGACGCGCTCCGATTGGACCACCTTTAAACATTTATATCTCGCAAACTATTAAAAATATCCCCAATGTATATTTGCAATTATTGTTTGTAATGATCCCATCTATCTTAGAATACAGCCTGTGACACCTTTTGAAATTCACCCTGTATACATAAAGGCTAGTTGTAACTACGATAACATCATCGCTTTTCCTTTTTTTATGTACGTATTGTATATTTGCGATTGTGTGTGTGTATGAGTGGATCTCGAATTCTTTAAATATATCTTAAAATTATATTATTATTATTATTATTATTATACGATAATTACAATAAAAATATATTTCAAATATAATGTACTATATACGTGAACACCGATATTCAAATAGTTTGATTAATATACGCCTAAAATTCGAGGCCATGTATATATGTGGCTAAGAAATTTGGGATGGTAAATACCGAAAAATTTTCGGCACTTACTGATTCTTGGATAGGGATAAAATATTCTATACGTAGAAAGGTAGAAGCAGGGGGGGGGGGGGGGGAGGGCAGTGATGCGAAGCTGCAGAAGATTTCAGTGATCATTTAAATAAATAAAAATATTTTCACGTCCGAGCGAATCTCATCGTTCGAGTAAGGTTCCACCCGGTCCCTCTCTCAGATTTACGATTATACGTCACATTTTTCATGAGTCCGACTCATATTCGTGCAATTAAAGTAGAAAAAAAAAAAAAAAAAAAAAGCCGAAAAGAAAATCCAAAAAAACAACACACGAAAATAACAACCATCGATAAATGCCAATCGTTCCCTCGATTATTTATTCGCCTCGTTGTTATTTCATTTTGTAATTAGTTCGGTGATGAGGTCGAAACAACGCGAGTAAAAGAAGAGGAAGAATGAAGAGAAAAAAAGAACAAAACAAAGAGAAGAAAGAAAAAAAACACCGAGAGTGAGAGAGAGAGAGAGAGAGAGAGAAAAACAAGTAAAAAACAAAAAGAAAAAAGAAACAACTGAAAAAGAAAAGAAGAAAGAAAACAGGCATCCGACTGGCAAAAATAAACGAGATAGATCAGAGAACGAATACACACGAGATACTTTATAGAGTCTAAGACAGAAGAGCCGCCCAATAAATCCGGTCGCGGCTCGCGGCTCTTCGCTTTCTGGAAGATATCCTTTCGGTTTTCCTTCTTTACTCGCTATGAGCTCCTCTCTCTCTCTCTCTCTCTCTCTCTCTTACTCCACTCATTCGCTCGTTCCCTCTCTCCTCCGTCTCGCTCACACTCGTTCACTCTCTCTCTCTCACTCTAGCTTACTCGCCGTGCGAGAGAAGTCGCTCGGCGAGAGAGCACACCGCCGCCGCCGCCGCCGCCGCCGCCGCCACGTCGAGGCAGTCATATTTCAGCCCTTGTTAGGCGGTGGAGCCCCCGTCGCGTTCTGGAAGGGGAGAAAATCTCTTTGACTCGCCGACACACAGAGTGGCGCGCGATCCGTTGGCGTTCCGTATATTCTAATATATCTATATGTATATATATGTATATATATATATATCTATATATAAGCTGCATATATACATATATATATGGTTGTATATATATATATATGTATGCTATATCTTGTCCACCTGCTCCTCTCTCTGTATACCGTTCTCTGTTTTTCTCTTTTCCTCTCTCTCTCGCTCTCTCCCTCGCCACCTCTTTCTCTTTACCCCCACTTTTGAGACCTTCTCCCCCCCCCCTGCCCCTCCTCCCATGCCCCTCCGCCACGGCGCTCTTCTCTCTTCGTCGATGTTGACTCCAAGCACGGGAGACTCTCGCTGATTACAGGGCCTCAAACCTAACGCGAGGAGACTCGAAATAAACTGTAATCAAGAGTTACCGCGCGCCACCGACAATCGACATCTCTTGCTTATATATAGGTGCATATAGGTGTGTGTACATGTGTGCGTGTGTCTGTGTGTGTATGTGTCTGTGTGTGTATGTGGGCACCACTCCTAACCCCGCGCCCCTGCTGCTCTTGCCGATGGCGATAGGTTTACGATCGATGATACATATTGCTTTTTTTCCCACCAGGTGTAAGACGACAGTGGGAGAAAGTTGACTTGGTAGATAGAATTTGAAAGAAAGATGGAGAAAATAGACGATTTTGGAAATGATTCGATAAGTGTATCGAGTTGAAAACAATTCCTATGAGAGGAAGTGATTTTTTTGTTTAAATTGAAGTGAATTGGACAAAGCGGGCTGTTATTTGTAAAGATGACGCCATTTTGAGCCAGTTCCAGTGTCTTTTGTAGGTTAGATCTTCTCAAAGATGTTGTAAATCGGTTTTTCGGATATCCAAATGGTTTTATAGACCGCCATTTTATGATGGATAAAGAATAAATTAAGATCGGATTATGGGTCCGTACCCTCGGTTGCTACAGGACCCATAAGACACTCTTAATTTATTCCGTAGTACGATCGTAAACGAGACTGAGAGTCGTCTACGGTGGTCCCACAGGACATTTAAGCGATCATCGTCGAGTTTGTTCACGAAATGAAATGGCCTTCTCCTCTATCGGCATAATATTTGTCATACACGCGATCGTTATTTTGTCTTAATTAATGACGTCGAATTGCCAAGATGGTATTTGAAAGCCCATCGGCCAGAAGCCAATAAACATACGTACGAAGTTTAGAAGCCATTAGAGAACGTTCTCGATTGAACTATTTTGTGTAATGATTAATAATCAAATAATTGGCTCTGGGACCCACGGTAGGAGGTTCCACAGTTTACCAAAGGTGGTCTCGAAACCCCCTGGAGAAACACAAGGGAAGAGACGAGAAAAGAAAGAAACAAGAAAAAACAAACACCCAGAAAAATCCATTAGCGTTTGGCAGCGATCGAACGTAGGACGCCTACGTGGCATCCCGAGACATTATCCCACTGACAAGTCACCGTGGCTCGTCCCTGGAAACGAAATATAAACTTCGAGACCGGCCACGCCGAGGATATAACTCACGTGGCGCCATCCGTTATCGCTAGACATTCACCTAACCCAACCCTAAGTTTAATCCCACACGCGCACGAGGTTACGCTTCTCGAGACATGTGTCGCGTTAAGAAAAACACCGGTGGAACGCGGTAAGGCACCGATGTGTAGTACAATAGTACGCCACCAGGGGCAGTGGGTCCCGCACGGGGGATTCCCCCACACATGTCGTTCGCATCAAACGCAGCGACGATCCATAGAATTAATATCTCCGTACGCATTTATTTCCTAACCTCGCTGTTTTTTTTGTTTCTTTGTTTCGTCTTATTATTCCGCGTTCATTCTAATGTCCGCATTCTCTATACCACGAAGTGGGACAGTGGGGAAGTGCGCGACAGTGAACATCTCAATCAGAGGACCGCCGAGAGGACCACGCGGCACCAACCCCCCTTCCCCATTACCTGTCCTTTGCTTAGAAAGCGAGAGAGGACGATATTTATTATGCGCTTCGCGGGACGAGTCCTCTAAAGGCCAGAGCGAGAGGGTGTGATAGAAAAGAAAGAGGTAGGGAGAGACGAAGCAGTCGACGACACACGGGGAGTCTTACTTCTCGCATAGGTCCGTCGCGCGATCCCTTTGACAAAGGGACCCCGATCGTTTTTCCCCTTGTTGTCGCCGCGCTCGCGGCGCGCGCTGGCTCGTCTAAAAGAAAGGAGGAAGACGAACGTGACGAGGCTCAAAGAAGGCTTCAAACGCGCCGACCGGCTTCGCGGCTCGCGCGACCTCCCGTTCTCCTTTCCTTCTACTAAGGCTCTCTTTGCCTCTTTCTCTCTCTCCCTTTCCTCTCTTTTCACCGCACCGATCATATCCTGGCCATCCTCCCGCGTCATCTTCGTCATCATCGCCACGGGGCTTAAACGTGACCCGATCAGGGTATATGTCTCTTCTTTTCTCGATATCACTCCCGGGGTAAGTTATACGCGCTATTGTCCGTTATGCGGTTGTTGATCATGACGATGGAATTAATTCAGCGTCGCTTAATCATTTTCATCATTTTCTACGTGCAGTGACATTTTATTGTATTCTCCGTTTCGTATCATCGAGACTTTGGCGAATCAATTTTTGTATGTTACAAAAGTTTCGAAGATGGCGATTTTGGAGGTTATAATTGCTTCATGAGGTGGTGCTGCAAAACACCATTCGTAAATTCTTCGGAACGAACCTGCCGATCCGGATGAAATTTGGTTCAGTCACTCTTGCCATAATCGCGCGTCGACTGAGCTAAGTTTTATCTCAATCTGACGTCCCGTACTAGAGAAATCGAGAATTTAGTTCTCGAGGTGGAGGTAGCGCTCAACGCTCCGTCTTAAAACTCTATTCGGGCCATCGTGAAGCGATATAACGGTCGACAATGGGGACGAATCTTCGAATTCTCTCGAAAAACGACACGGTCCAACGACTTTTGATGATTTACGACATAATAAAGAGCTCGTTGCGCAATGGGGGCTGGACAGGAACGACCGTCGGCGGTTCGACTGCCATTAGGAATACAGACGGTCACTTTCGCCACCCTTACTGGCTTATTAGACTTTGCCGTGTCTTTTTCCACCCTCCTAAACTCGCGTTATACCTTTGACTCTTCGTGCCGTCCTGTCACAAGGAGAGAGAATGATTTACTGCCTCGACGAAAGTTTCATTTCGTTTAAGGGTCCGAACGAAAATTCGATATTATAACCGAGACGGTCGCGCGACCTGTGCGTTACGCAGATTATTTCGACCGGAAAGTGGAAGCAACCGGGAACATCGAAAAATTATTACGTCTCGTTGAAGCGTTGCGGAACACGGCCTAAACGATTTACGGCGAACAGCGGTGTGTGTCTAATAACCATTGGAATCCGACGATAATTGAAAATTTACTTTGGGTCTGTTGAAAGAAAAATAAGAAACCTAAGTATTTAAAAAAAAAAATGGTCGATAAGTTTTTATAACGAGACCAAATGTTTAAGACCCTCCAACTCCTTAACGGCTCGTTTGAGACGATTATTCTATGAAACATTTTTTTTAGATCTTGAAATTATCTACATAAAAGTATCTATAAGTATTCTTCCTACGAACGATCGTTTTCGAGAAAATCGATCATTTATCCTCACCCGTGTACATCTCCACAATATTTCCATCAATCTCAAACTAACCACTATTTATCTCGAAAACCATCGCTCCTACATTAAATACGTATAAGAACTAATTCGTAGGAAATTTTCCGTTTTACAAAAACATATCTCTGACAAAATGTCGTCAGACTCGACGTTATCGAGCTAAAGAGCTCGAATTCAAACGTCGTTGAAAAACCAAAACAAAAATAACAATAATAATAACAATAATAATAAACGACAGATGCGAAAAGAAGGTTGAAAGAAAAAGGAAATGAGACAGATATATATAAAAATATATCGTTCGTTTTTCTTATATACATATACCTATATATAACACTCAAGAAGAGTTTTTCTTCTCATTGTTTTGCGAAGCCACTCTAATCCGGTGTTGCGGTGGTGCCTGCCGGTCATTATGCTCGATCGTATCACATCGGAGGCTCCGTTTCTCGTCAAGCTGCTGCTGTAGCCTGCTGCTGCATCAGCAGCAACGTATATAGAGCTCTATCTCACTCTTTCCCTCTCTTTCTCTCTCCTGCCGCAAAGAGCGGTGCCTTTCATCTCTGGACGGGTCCGAGCTTCTGTTTCTACGGTGTTTCCGCTCGCGGCTACCGTTCTGGAACTTGACCCTAATCGCCTTAGACGGAACCACGAGAGCGAGGCAAAGATCCGAGGAAGAGGTGCCGGAGGAGCTACGCCGAGATGGACACAACCCCCACCCTCTCGCACTCACTCTTTCTCTCTCTCTCTCGCGTAGGACGTCGAGAAAGATATCTCCAAGAAAGCCCATTAAATTAAACAATTTATTTTTCTCTCCTTTCTTTTTTTTTAAACCACATCAATTCGATTGCGCGAGAATTTCTTTGAAAAAAAAAGAAACAAAAACAATAGAAGTTTCCTATATTCGTGATAAATAAAATTATAATCTAGCTGCATAAAAATCGTTATTATTATTGTTACGACCCAACTTTATTTACGTGGGAACAAGATATTTGAGGATGAGTTCTTTAGAATTGCTAAAAATGAGGGAAACTCCAATTTCCAATTATAATACTGTACTGTTTATTAAATTAAGACAAAGATTAATGTTACAATCAATGAAAGGCAATGCCTTGAGACTTTCCTCTTTTCGTTCTAGACCGACGATTTATTAGTGTGAATGTTACTAAGAGACTGATTAATCGAAGTTCCAATTTATTAATCGAAACTCCAGCAGTTTCCCAAACCCCTCCACGTGTCTGCTTTGAGCAATGCATTGTCAGCAGCACGTGCTGTCCAAAGTCACCTTCAAAATCTTGAGTTTGACAAAAATTGCTGATTGCTTCCTTCGTTTGATTTTGAGACGCTTTTCTATCTGTTGCCAGGCGTTACAGTTGGACAATGGTTTATGTTTAGATTCTGGGCAAAATATGATTCTTATATTTGATGGTAAAACATATTGATGTGATTGAGGCGTTGAAATTTGCTCGTTTGCATTGTCAGCAGCTCATGATGTTCAAAGTCACCTTCAAAATCATGAGTTTGACAAAAAAGTGCTGATTGCTTCCTTCGTTTGTTTTTGGGACGCTTTTCTGTCTGTTGCCAGGCGTTACAGTTGGACAATGGTTTATGTTTAGATTCTGGGCAAAATATTATTATTATATTTGATGGTAAAACATATTGATGTGGTTAAGGAGTTGAAATTTTCTCGTTCGCATTGTCAGCAGCTCATGATGTCCAAAGTCACCTTCAAAATCTTGAGTTTGACAAAAAGTGCTGATTGCTTCCTTCGTTTGATTTTGAGACGCTTTTCTATCTGTTGCTAGGTGTTACAGTTGGACAATGGTTTATGTTTAGATTCTGGGCAAAATATTTTTATTACTCGTATATTTGATGGTAAAACATATTGATGTGGTTAAGGCGTTGAAATTTGCTCGTTCGATTCGATTCGATGACTTTAATTTGTAATTTCAGATCGTGATGTGCCTGGCGGCTCTGTTCCCGTTGACGATAATAGCCGAGGACGAACGGTCGAACACGGTATCGGCATCAACCGGGGCACCGCCGATTCAGAGCAACACGATACAGAAATTGATCAAGATCCTCGAGAGATACGGACTTGAGGAGCAACGTGGTTTAAAGAGGGTTTATCTTAGCAACAGATCGATAACTTGCAACGACGGTTCGCAAGCGGGTTTTTATTTGAGAAAATCTCACGGCTCCAAGAGATGGATAATATTTCTCGAGGGTGGATGGTACTGTTACGATCAGAAGAGTTGTCGTAACAGGTGGCTCAGGCTGAGGCACCTCATGACATCCACTCAATGGCCGGAGACTCGTGACGGTGAGTAAAACATTGACAAAAAATTACCATTTTTTTAAAGCATTATTGAACATTTGCAATTTTCGATAAATTAATTAATTGGGTCAATTTTGATTAATTGTTGATGATTCGGCACAAAAGTATTACGTTAGTCTAAAGTCTAGCTGACCCCCTTAAGCCTCGCCATTTTGGAGGTTGGATTCCAATTCAGTGTCCTTGAAAACCCCCGGGTACCAATTTTCGATCAAATCGGATCAGTTTTAATTTTTGTTGTCCGCCATCTTGAATCCGCCATTTTGTATGTCTCAAATTTCGCGTCGCCTTAGGAATCTAAGAATTCTTTAGTTTGCAGATATCGATTTTCATCCAAATCGAATCATCTGTTTATTTGTTCGTCGGCCATTTTGTTTCCGCCATTTTTGAGGCGTTAGTCTAGCCGACCCCCTTAAGCCTCGCCATTTTGGAGGTTGGATTCCAATTCAGTGTCCTTGAAAACCCCCGGGTACCAATTTTCGATCAAATCGGATCAGTTTTAATTTTTGTTGTCCGCCATCTTGAATCCGCCATTTTGTATGTCTCAAATTTCGCGTCGCCTTAGGAATCTAAGAATTCTTTAGTTTGCGGATATCGATTTTCATCCAAATCGAATCATCTGTTTATTTGTTCGTCGGCCATTTTGTTTCCGCCATTTTTGAGGCGTTAGTCTAGCCGACCCCCTTAAGCCTCGCCATTTTGGACGTTGGATTCCAATTCAGTGACCTTGAAAACCCCCGGGTACCAATTTTCGATCAAATCGGATCAGTTTTAATTTTTGTTGTCCGCCATCTTGAATCCGCCATTTTGCATGTCTCAAATTTTGCGTCGCTTTAGAAATCTAAGAACTCTTTAGTTCGCGGATATCGATTTTCATCTAAATCGAATCATCTATTTATTTGTTCGTCGGCCATTTTGTTTCCGCCATTTTTGAGGCGTTCATTTTCCTTTGATTTTTATTTATTGAAAAAAAAACGTGTATTTCTATCAACAGTCGGAGGACTACTCTCGGGGAATCCCGAAGAAAATCCTTTCTGGTGGAACGCGAACCATGTGTAAGTTTCCTAACCTAAAAATTGTAAAAAATACAAAATATTTCATTTTTATTGAATGCTTGTTATTACTGCAAATTTATTTACAGCTTCGTGCCGTATTGCACGAGCGACAGTTGGAGCGGTACGAGATCGTCACCGGACGAGATGTTCTCGTTCATGGGTGCCGAGATAGTTTCTCAAGTGGTTCACGATCTCGTACCATTGGGTCTTAATACGGCAAATTCGCTTCTACTTGCGGGTAGCAGTGCTGGTGGTACAGGGGTAATGCTGAATCTCGATCACGTTCAAAGACTCGTAAATCACGAATTAGGTTAGTCGATAATTTCTTATATTTTAATTTTCACTTTGTAACTTGTAATCATTGGACAAAACAGAAACAAACACTAATTTATTTCTAAACATTCACAGGATTTGTAAATTTAGTTGATTTTCTTTTTTACAGGATTGAAACATATTTCTATACATGGCGTCAGTGATTCCGGATGGTTCTTGGACAGAGCACCTTATTCGCCCAATGGTCTGTCACCCATGGATGCGGTGCGAAAAGGAATGGATCTTTGGCAAGCTCGTTTGCCTGTCAACTGTACCATTCGTCATCCTCATGAGCCTTGGCGATGTTACTTCGGTTATCGACTTTATCCCACGCTCTCTGGTAATTAATCCAAATTCGTGTTGTTGCTATTTCTTCAATTTCACATGTCTTCTCATTACGTCTTTTTTTTCTCTATGGAAAAAGAAATTGAAATTTTTACATGGTAAATAAATGTCACGTGTGTTTGACAGTTCCTCTATTTGTATTCCAATGGCTCTTCGACGAGGCCCAAATGACAGCGGACAACGTAGGTGCCCCGGTGACAAAACAACAGTGGGACTACATTCACAAAATGGGCGATAGTCTTCGACAAACCTTCGAAAATGTAACGGCTGTTTTTGCACCTAGTTGTATAAGTCACAGTGTATTAACGAAACGTGACTGGCAATTGGTGAAAATAGACGAGATATCGCTACCTCAGTCACTGCACTGTTGGGAACAGGCAGGAATTGGCAATCATCGAGTAAACGAGTGAGTAAAACGATACTCTGTGGAGCAATGAAAAATCATAAAAGTTCCAAAAAATGATTATTTTTCGTTTCAATTTTTAGTACGAATACCCAAGTCGAAACGAATCAGGCTTGTGCCAAATCGGTGAGAAAGCTCTTGCGATCAGGTCCTGCCAAGAGTAATGGAACGACCGTGGCAAGTGGGAAAAATGTTTCGAGAAATAATGCGACCGGTGCCACAAGCGTTAATCAGAATTCATCGGTGGTCCAGGAACGTACAAACGATAGAAAATTCTTAAAAGCGAACTCAGAGACCAAGGGCAATAAGAAGAGGAGAAGAAGAAAGCATAAGGGAAAACGGAGGGAAAGAAATAAAGAGGGCAGATTGAAAAAGGAAAAGCATCCAAGGAAGAAAGGAGGTGAAACATTTTAATTTCTTTATTTTTTATAAGATTAAGATTAACAGTTCCATATTTTTAAAGTACTTGATCATAATTGAATTCGTGGAAAATTTTATAATTGAATTTTTGTTACTTTCAGGCCGTAAACAATATGGCAAACACAACGTGAACAACCACACAGCAATGGTAAACGGTACGAGGCCTCAAAGATCCGTGATACCGTCGAATAAAAGAAAGTGTACTCAGGGATGTCAGTATCGTTTGATCGAAAGATGTACCTGGCCTCAGTGCAATCACAGCTGTCCAAAATTGCACAATCCTTTCACTGGCGAGGAGATGGATTTCATCGAGCTTCTAAAAAGTTTCGGTCTCGACATGAAAAGCGTCGCAAATGCCCTAGGCATCGACATACAGACCCTCAACAATATGGACCACGATGAACTCTTGAATCTCCTGACCCAACAGGCGAACTGAAAACTCATAATGGATTTTGAAAAATTGCAATCGAAGACAAGTCGAACGAGAGATTTTCAACAAGTTCTTCGAGGATTTGATTCGATTTGAACAAATCGACAGAAAATTAGTGTCGACGAAATTGTCTCTCGCTGCGCAAAACCAATCCACCTGGAACTCTTGATAATTTTTTTAATTAGGGCATTGTTTATTTTTCTGGGTTTTTGTTTCCTTCAGGGAAACATTTTTCCAATGCAAGTCGATACTCGTCCATACCTTTTTTATATTTAAATAATTCTGGCTATAATACAGTAATTCTATCGACACTGCCAAACCCCCTGAAACAAAAACTGGATATGATTCCGTCTTCCTTATAAGTGACTGGGTTAATTAGTACAAACTTTGATCACACATTGTATATATATATATTTTTCTCACTTCTCTTTAACAAATGTCTCTCTATCTTAATCTCTCTTGTCTCGTGAACATTCCAGTCGTGAAAGAGGCGACGTATCGTTCCCAAGATTCGTCGCTAGTTCGATTGCGCAAAAACCAAATATTAACCGATCGAGAAGTATCGAGGAGTAAGGGCTGGTCTACTGTTAAAGCACGTGAATTAAAAGAGCGTGTCAGGTGGACAAATGAGAAAACCCTTTCAAAGCTTGAGCGCAAACAACGATCGTTGTTCAACCAAAAGTATTGTACATAGAGAAAGAAACGAACAAACAATCAATCCCGACAAAAGAAAAGGAAAAGAGAGAAGTTTATATGATTCTGAAGTTTTTGCTGAAAGAATCTGTTTATTAATATTATTATTATTTTGTATTTATTTTAGATCTTAGGAAACGATCCATACGATCCAAGTTCATGTACTAGCTTGTATTAACAGTAAAAACGAAAAAGCAGGAAATGAAAAATCATAGCGAAGCGGTATATAGCGATAAAATGTTCAAAGTCGCGCTTTGCGGTCCTGAACGATGATGAGACAATATCTAATGTATAATTACTTGGTACGATTGCCGGACCGGACCTGAACTCTCCCTGTCTATAGACTGATTAAAAAGTATCTACCTCAGCAAATCAAATTGCATTCACGTTGTTCTCTCGCGGTAACCGCAAACATTTATTTCTATCACTTTACTCGTTTAATCAGAATCATGATTCGAAATGAGATGGAGAAGAAAAAGGATTAATATTTTAATGATTAATTATAATAATATTGTACGAATTATAATAATATTAGGATTAAAAATATACGTATAAATATATTACCATACCTATGTATATATGTATGTATGGTATATTCGAGGTTAACCGATGTATTTAAAGCTCGTGTAAAATATTAGAAACTGTAAAATTATTTATTTTATATAAGAAAAAAACTAGGGTTGGGAGAATCGCGCTGCAGTGCTCAAAAATCCCCGTATTATTATATTGGCCAGCTGGATGAACAAAAAAAAGATTAACAAAAATTATGATACGGCGATGGTGGCTGCAGGCCTGAACTGTTGTTAAATTTAAAGAAATAAAATGTTTAGTGTATACGTAAGAGTTATTTGATATATTAATACCCATCATCGTTAGAGGTTAGAAATCACTTATTACTTTCTAGAGCTCTTCGCCTACCCCGGAGATCCCTCGCCGAAGGGAGACCGAAGGATTTACGGCGACGGTTGATTGATAATTTATCATCGATGTTATCGGACTTCTAGATGGCCGTGAAGAGTTCTCGTTCTGACAATTCTCACTCGTTGCAAAATCTTCAGCTAAAATACTCGCGACACAAAAATGACGAATCCGGACGCGTTTTTCGTGTTCCGCAGACAATACGATAGTACACACACTGAATCGATAAAAATCCTCACCTTTGTTGTTTCAACACATCCATTTTCGCAAAATACACAGCTTTTTGAAAGAGATAAGGTTTGCGTGATTGTTGCTGCGGTGGCGCCCTAGTACAGGGAGAAATTTGCTGCGCATGCGCATTCTTGTTTGGAATAGACACTCGTATGACTTTGTTGTGTTGGAATAGATACTCATTTGACTGTGGAGTGTTGGAATAAATGCTCGTTTGACTTTGTGTTTATACGCTCGAGGAGGATAGTGTAAATCAAGAAAATCTTTGTGCAATTATTGTTGTTTTTTATCTTGCGATTTCGATGGAAAATTGATAATGGAGTGATCTGCTTCCACATGTGCCAGTGCCATTGTATCTTTCCCGATGTATCATACTCGTGTGAGTAAAACTATCGTTCTCGCGGCTACACAAGGTCATCCATATTCGTAGCGGTCACCAGATGTAAACAAAACATTCCGGTTTGGAATTTTTCAACGCAAATACGTATTATTGCACATTTATGTTACGATTCAAATACTTTAAGATTCAGATTAAAACAGAAGCAAGAGAGATTCTAGTTTATCGAGGTTATTATGGGATAAGCAATATGTCAAGGTAAGTTTTTTTTCGGGACTATATAAATATACACATTCTCGTGTTTTTTTGTAATTCAACCGATCTTTGAGATAATAGGCAACATAAAAGCACGTTGATATTTTAAAAAACAATATTCACGATGAAACAATATCTTTCTTTTCAGAAAGATCTGTGGTTATTTTTTATTTTAAATGTCCAATGAATTCCCAAAGTAGCGAAAAATTAACATTTAGGTTAGAAGGTATTACTTATTGTTTATTAAAACATTGCATTAATAAGGGTGTACCACAAAATTACCAAATTCAGATTTCACAAAGCTGTTGTCAAAATAACATTTGTTTATTTGAAAAGTTTGGTTAATATAGAGTTCATAATGTCTGTGCTTTTAAACATTTTTATCATCTTTTTTTCTCTTCACTTAAATCAAAATCCTTAGACAAATGTTTTTCTAGGTTTCATCGACTTTGGGAGAAGCATGGAAGAAAATTTTAATAAGCGTTGCTGTCATTCGCATGCAACGAGAAACACGGTGCCTAAAAAAAGAATGGAGAGGCTGGCCCTCGTCGAACCGTATCCCGTGATATGACAGGAAACGTTATTTAATGGCTCGGTCAGGTCAGCGGCTGGGGTAGAGAGTCACGAGAGTATAAGCCATCAAGCGTGTATTCCAGCATGGAGCAGAGAAGGAAAATATTGTACACGGGGACACTCGTCGGACAACGCGCAAGCTCTCTCTCGATCCGCCCCACTGGGTAATTGACGCGTCCGAGGAAGTGATGGGAATTGATGGCACGATACAGGCGATTCGAACCTCTCGTCGACGTCGTCGACGTCTATACGTGCGTGGGTATCTGTCGATTAAACTAGTCCGGTTGCCGGTTGTCTAACGCCGGTCAGTCGCTCGAGCGCAGGGTTTATAGTTGGGGTGCTCTGTTTTTTTCGTTCGGCGCTTTACTAATATCGAAACCACGAACGTGTCAATAGTCTCGCGCAGACAAAAACAAAAATTGAAAAATAGAAAACAGAACGTAAGCGCAGATAGACACGTTTTTATCTATATCGTTATATCGAATTATAGTTATTCACATGTATTGAGACTTTCTGCGATTTTTCAGACTCGATCATTATGCTCAAAGGAATCGTCATCTCGTTCCTTCTTTGTGCGTTGTGTGACGTCGGTGAGATACTTTGCTTACGTTAACAATCGTTGCTCAATAATTGCAGTCTTTTACTCAAGATGGTACTTGTATGGAAGTTTCTTTTATTGAAAAAAAAACAGGTTTTGAATAGAAAATTCTTAGACTTTATTTTGTAAATTAATGATTGTTACAATTTTGATCTGTTATCTAGTAAATTGTAGAATACTTGAAGCACAACTATCGTTCACTGATAAAATAATTGTCTTTTTACACTTCAAGCGCTCTCGACTCAATGTGGCAAGGTATGGCTGACCGTATCATCGTTGTGGAGACCGATAGCCACAAGCGACAAGGTCGTCGACGCCGAGCTGGAAATTAATTGGGACCTGTATTGTCCACCGAGTGTTGAACATCCGGATATCATCAAAGTGTTCACAGACGATCCGGCACACAGTATGCAATTTCCTACTTTTTAACATAATATACGTTTCTCAAAACATTAAAAAACAACAACAGTTTCATTCCGAAACGAGATAGTTGCGTTGTTATTATACATCTCATATTTTTATATCTAATATCTTTATGGCAATGTTTTATGACAAAAAAATATTGAATTCTAGATAAAACGCTGGAGCCACAATTGATATTGACACTCACCGACTATCCAGAGGGATATTATCGCAGTAACATCACCGTCGGCAGGCCACCGTTGCCAGGTGGTTGGGACGTCACAGGTGGCGCCACCATGCCCGGACCCCATTGTCTCAAGCATCACGCAGCTTTATACAAAAACAACGTCATTCTCACGAGTTCGTGCTTGCAAATTTGGCCAACGTGGATGTACGACTTGAGGCAAGACAAATTAATTTATTTAACGAGCAACATGCTCGCTCGAAAACCTACCCTGAGACATGGACGAGTCAGTGCGGAAGAATTTCGAACTACACGACTCGAGTCCATCTTAGTTTCCCAAGTGAGAAGTAAAATTTCTTCCCTAATGTCAGTCCTCCAATAGGGGTTGCAATATTACATTCATTTTCCCCAATGAACATATCTCGTAGCTCGGTGTTAATCGCTTTTTTTCCCCATCGAATTACATATAGACGACAATTGAGCAGACTCCCTATCGGCACTCTGATGATCCCGGGAACTCACAACTCCGGTTGTTACAAGCACGGGGATCTTACGCGCAGACACGCATTTCAACGTTACCTACTGACCCAGGATCGGGACGTGTGGACCCAGTTAGTGCACGGTATTAGATATCTCGACATTAGAGTAGGTTATTATCCCCCTATGTCTACCAACGCGACCCACAACGCCGAGGCAGATCACACCGATAGATTCTGGGTGAATCACGACATGATTCGTATCACCCCGCTTTCTGCTATTATCAAGGACGTGAGACACTTCCTGGATGTTGCGAGGGGCGAAGTCGTCATCATGGACTTTCACAGGTGAGCGACAAAACTTGTCAGTTATCATTGCTCTGATTAATTAAAATCTATAGCACGAGAGTTAAATGTAATGTAACGACGTTGTACTCGCACCATCTATAGTTTTGTTTGGAAAACGGTTACTCAATAAATAAACATTTATTTACTTTTTAGAGCAGTTGAAAGATTAAAGATTTTAATGCATTTCGAGAACAACGAGTATAAGAAAAATAATAATTTCGGTTAATTTTCGTTTAGATTTCCCGTTGGTTTTGAGGGAAGACCAAGTCTACATCGTCGTTTGGTTTCCATGCTTCATCGAGAATTCGGACGTTTGATCCTAAAAAAGGATCGTGGAGTGGAGGGATTGGGACCTACTTTGACTGAAATTTGGACCAGTGGAAAACGATTGATTATCTGTTACGGGGACAAGCACACAGTGAATGGTGAGATAATTATTCATTCCCTTAGGTTTTTAATTTCCCATACAAAATTTGTTAAGTTTCATTAAGAAAAAAATAACGTTTCAACAGAGTACGAATGGCTCTGGCCACCAATGACCCAAGCCTGGGGAGATCAGCAAACGCCCCAAGGACTCTTCGAGTACATCGACGAGGTCGTGATGGGCACGAAGAAGCCACGAAACAGTCAAAACCCTCTGTGGGCCATAATGGCAGAATTGACACCACGCACCTTCGACATTATCTTCGAACCTTCCGGCGGACTTCGACAAATGGCCGAGTCTGTTAATAGAAATTTATCGGCGCTCTTTCAAAACAAATGGTGGAAACAGACGAACATCGTAGCGACAGATTTCTTTCTGGGCAATAATCTCATTGATGTCTCGATACAGACCAATATCAAGAAGAGCAACATCGCCCAATGGCGTCTTTAAAAAATTCATACAAGCCCAACTAATTGACGTCGTTATCGTAAAGTAATTTATTTACTATAAAAAAAAAGTACGTGTTTATAACGATGGATAATTTGATTTCGTCGAGTAATCTGTACTAAAATTAATGATTAGAAAATATTTTCACAAAAACGTGGATTATTAATTCAATCGACCGAGGGGATAACGATTGATACGAATTTTCATATACGGGTGTCACTTCTTGCGTCAACAAATGCAGTGTACTATATTGAGAAATTAACGTCGCGGAATCTGCTGACTCATTTTTATCGCGAATAAGAAAATATATTGGACATGCAAAATTTGTTTTTCGTTTAAACAGCTGAGTTTTTCTTTTACCAAGTTTTTATGCTGACTCCTCGATTGTAAACTATGCTCGAGTGTTATCGTTACTTTCCGATATCACTATCATTCGACAGTTGAACTACCAATTACACATAGAAATATATATATACAAGGATGAGTACGCACGAATGCCTTGCGAAGCTTCGTGCTGAGAATCCTCAATAAGAACGTCTTTATTAAGAAAAAGAAAAAGCCTAAGATTCTGCATTACCAATGAAACGTGTATATGTACACGTAAAGTATGAATGATGATATAATCACGTTTCGAGAGTCGACGACGCGTCTTCAGCCTCAGTATTGCCCCCACGGTCGAGCTGTAAACAGATTCGTGTTGAAATTCTTATCTACACTATAGTCGTAATATTATTTCAAGGAAAATGGACCCAATTTCGTATTCTCGAATTTTAAACGATCCGCTGTATCGAACTTTTGCGTGGTGGTCCGCCGTGTTAAGTCTGAAAATAATACTCATGGTGCCGTTGATCGGACGTCACAGATTTGCCAAAAAGGTACGCAAGTTATAGCAATCTAGTGGCACTAATACCGAGTGAAATAAATGATTGTAGCTTCTATTATGAAATAATTGAAATTGTACATTGAACTCGTTCTGCAGAATGAGTTTTTATTTAGTAAATAATTATATTACGTAGTAAATGAAATTTGTTAATTGAGAAAAATTGTTCATGACTAGCTGAACATATTTCTATTCGACAGATCTTCATTTCGGCGGAGGATGTGAGGTTCATAAAGGGTTCGAAGGTTTGCCTAGACGATCCGGACATTGAGCGAGTACGAAGAGCTCACCTTAACGACTTGGAAAGCATATTACCTTGGATGTTATCGACCATGCTTTGGCTCACTACTTCGCCTGATCCTGCATTAGCTGCAACACTCATAAAGACCTTCGGAATATGTCGACTCGTGCATACTTTTGTATATGCGATCTATCCCATTCGCCAGCCAGCAAGATTCTTGGCCTTCATCGGTGGATGCTTAGTCACAATTTATCAGACTCTTGCGACGATATGTCATTATGCTTAGACAGTTATTTTATTCTTAGACAAATCGTGAGATTATTGTATCAATAGATTGATCGAACATTATATATACACGGTGACATTGGAACTCGGGCAAATGTTGACTAACTATGTGGTCTCCGTGACAATTTCAACAATTTAGTAATCTAGTAAAAATATTGTTAGGAATTGAGAAAACCAGCTGATTGATAGCTTCCAAGTATTATGAATTTTAAGTACAAGAGCATTACAATTTATAAGCAATCATTATAAATGTATATTTGGCATATACGAGTATAAAAAATTAGGAAAACTTTAGAGTGTTCAGAAAAAACGAGGTGCTGCTTATCCGTGTTCGAGGCTAGAATAATAAGTTCAATCATGGATTATCATTATTCTCGCGTACGAATCTATAATGGCTTATGAATAATTTAACCGTCGTTTTCAATGAAACTGGAATGTTCTGGGCGAATTATGTAATGCGAAAAAACAAGAGCTAACAAAGATATCTTGCTCTAACAATAATAAAACAGAAAAAAGATACACAAGTCATTAGCAGTTGCAACATTATTAAAATATTTGTTGTCAGGTGATGACTTTATGCAAAATTGAAATTTAAGGTTGCTTCAGACTATGGCGTTTGCGAATTTCCCATACAACAAGAAAATCATGGTTTCGTTTGAGAATTTTCATATTTGTTCAAGATTACAATGTCGATATTCGTGTTGGAAGGGAAGTTTCCAATGTTGCAACCTCCAATTGAATTCTTTATGAAGGAAATCCAAATTTGGATCCTTGGCAGGTGTCGATAATCGATATTGGTAATTCATGACTTTGTTAGTTCCTGCGAGGGGGAGTAAAAACTTGTTTTCATTCACAAAGAGATTGCAGGGGGTTTATCGAATCAGAAATTTCTTGCCCTGAATTGCTTCGGACTATAGAATAAAACACCTAGTATCTGGCCAGGAACCAGTAGTTGGACCCTTATCCTTTCTATGAGTGGGAAGACTACAAAAGATATACTTCACGCTCGTCCCACTCATATAAGGTCAACTACTGATTCCTGGCCAAGTACTGGATGTTTAACCCTACTAGAGTTCAAGTGTTCATCGAAATAGTTCTAACATACGACAATCGCAATTACCATATGTTTCCTAAGGAAACAATGGATTCTTGGATACGAATAGTAAACTCCATCTGTTCTTTTATCCATTTATCTTCTACATCTCAGATTCAGTGAACACCGGCAGTCGTCACCCAGCTGTCGAGAAGTTCAGTGAATCTCTGACGCGTTTCCACTAAACGTTGGACTATGTTTCTCTACGATGGATCGAAAACGAGCGTAGAATTTACACCACTTTATTCCTGTTGGGCAATCGCTATGATTATTCAAATGTTGGCATTTAGCTGGTTCACGGGACGAACAAGAGTACGCTGCGAGGTAAACTTAGAACAATTATATTCATTTGATAATCGTATCAATATAACTCGTTCTTGACACGTAGAAGCAATTTTCCTACAATGGCAGAGACGTATTTGTAAAATTACAATCGAAACTTCGCCTATCATCGATACTGAGCTCGAATAAAAAATGTTTAATAAAGTGAGGTTAGAATTCACGTTGTTCTTTTTTTAAGGTCGTTCACAGCGCGGAAGATCGAATGTGGTTTGAGAATCGTGAGGTGAAGATATGCCCGAGTGGAGGTGGTCATCCAGAAGTGGATCACATTCGTTCAGGCCACTATAATGATCTGTCGGTAATACTGCCGTACCTACTGATGGTGCCGATCTGGCTGAATACAAATCCGTCTCGGCTAACAGCCCAGTGCCTTTTGTATCTATTTCCAATCGCCAAGATATTGGATACTTTGTTTTACATGGAAGTCGTCAGTGTCCCGAAAATCTGCAGGCTCGTCGCTCTCACGATTAGCTATACCGTACTTGTATATATGTGCGTGTCGAATGTCATACATTATTGGCATTTGTCGAATTGACTTGAAGTAACGTACTACTTGATCATCAAAAGATAAGGCAACTGTCACATTGCACGTCATCAGTTACTTTCCGGTAAATGATCGGCAAGAAAAAAAAATGTAATCTTTTCATGTTTCTGCATTTTTTATCAGTAAAATTAAAACAGTAAATGTATTTGGTTTTGTGTTACATTTGTAATTTTCCTACGGCAATACCCGCTTGCATCTTAATCTAGTAACTTTTACTAGAATATAACTTCAGACTGGTCTCGCTGGCCTGGTGGCAGCACTGCAGGTTGAAGTTAGGCATAAGCTTTTCAACGAAGCACTACATGGACGCTATGTGCTAAAGAGCGTCGTGTTTGCATTCTACTTGAAAGCTCGAAATGTTGTAAAATACTAATATACAGTAAAATGCTGACAGTAACCATGCATTCTTTATCAATTTTAGTGTATAGTGTGCTGGTGATCGGAGTATCGAATGGTAAGTCGTTAACTAAGAACGAGAGCAAACATTTCTAAACATTGTTATTAAAAAAGAAAGTTTTGATATTTGCGACACCAAGATTGATATTTGATTCATAACACATTGGGATTTACTTTGATTTCAGCTGCCTCAAATGACAATGGTGTATTCATTTCTATACTGAATAGAACAACCACTGCCGTACCGCCTTCGTACAATGGAACAAATCTATCAACGAATGCTAATACTCAAACAAAATCGAGCTCTAAAATGACATTGACTACTCAAACACATACACAGGAACCGACGGTTGCATCGGTGTCAATTATTTTATCGAAACTCGGATCTACAACAGTATCACCTATTGTTGAAACGGTTGCCAGTCATCAAGAGTCGACAACTAAAAGATTTTTTATCACCACCACTGCAGCACCACCAATGGTGGGACCAACTCCATCTTATCGTGAATTTGATGGTTTAAGCTTCGCTGGTAATTCGATTACTTAATTGTGCAGAATAATTCTCAAGAATTTGTAGTCACTCTCTGCATTTCTTGGATTTCAGGTGGTGCCTTAGTTACTATTGGTTTGGTAGTCGTTGGAACATTGGCATGGAAAATGTACATAGCTCACATAGAGCGAAGGTATTGGACGCTATGAAACCAACTTTGACTGACGTTACTTTATTTTTTTAATTTCCTATTGATTTACAAGACTGAATTTCATGCATATACTTCATTTTGTCAAATGTATGAAGAAAGAAAACAATACTCAATGGAGAATTTTAAGTCCACGAACTGATTTTTGAAGTTATAACAATTGTACATTTTTTAATGAATCTTGGTAAGTTTTTACTTATTTCCATCATTGTGTATGATTACGAACGCGATAGACTATCTTCCTATGTGATGAATAAGTTTTCTATCATTTCATAATAAAAATAATGTTTAATAATGATTTGACATAAATATTAGTCAGTTGGTAATCAACTGGCGAATCAGCTGGAAATTTGTTTAGTTGTAACAAATCAGCTTCAAGATCCACTGTTTACAACTTATTTTCATTAATCCAGCATCGCGTGTTAATCTGAAAGAAGTTTATGTTTGCAGTTATCAGTGAGAAATAATTTTTCAAGATAGCCAGTTAATGTCAAGGTTTTCTAATCGTTTGATAAGATTAAAAACTTATCAATTTACCGCTATGTGATTATATGGTTAAAGTCATATTATCTTTCCTTGCCCCTAGATAACACGATGAAAAAGATTAGAAAACAATTATTTGCTCATAATTATAAAAATGTAGAAGAAAACTACATCAATGCGTTACATCGCATATGAATATCCATTCGATTCATATCATGTGGGACATTATTGTACAACATTTCTGTAAGCGCACATAAGAATGACTTTTATTATTAAAGCAATGAACATGACACTGTATAAAAACCGTCTCGTGTGATATTTCTACAATTTATTTCCGTTACAAAAGCGAAGATCCTCAGAGGAAAACGATGTAGAAATTGTAAGTCTATAATTCTTATCTTACCGCTCACGACATCCTGTCCCCATCAAGCTTTCTTAAAGACTAATAATAATGCATGACTATAGAAATCGCTGTTTCCAAGAAGCTAGAGATAAGAACCTGCGTCGATCACGATTAAAAACGGAATTTCGTTTTCCTGTAGCCAAATGACTCACACAAGGAATAAAAGATAAACCTATTTCCTGTGAACACCTGGAGATTGAGGTTATAATCCTAAAATCCATTTTTACCGACCGTCGATAATTGCCATCCACCGCGATTGAGAGCCCTCTGGTATTATTTCCTACCCGAGTGCCAAATAGCTCCAACAACGATTGAGAACTCTCCTCCATAACTTATTTATTTTAAAAATCCGCTTCCAAACAAACTACCTAAATTAGTGTATCAAACCGATAACGATGAATCATTGACCCCAAAAATGATCACGTACAGAATGATAAGGAACGAGTCCACGTCCGATACATAAAAACATAGAATATTCCGTCTATCTCTTATCTTGGAATAAAAACACATCGTATCATCCAACATAACATCTTCGTCTCGTGCGATCCAGTATGGTGTCAAATACGAGAATACATAACATAAAATATTCGGAGCATCGTATCCGCGTTCAATGGTCCGTGTCGTCGCATGGGGGCGTCGGGTGGGGATAGAGAAGAGAGAGAGTGTAATGAAGTATAGCGAGTGACTGTAGTGGAGGGGTTAGGTTAACGGTACAGGTCGCGCGCGGGTTCACTGGTTAGTCACCGTCAGTCATTCCAAAGGGATAGTGCTGGTCGCCGGAGCGACTGTGAGCGCGTGTCGGGACAAGTCTCGACGTACCGCTTTGTCGCGCGCGCGGGCAGTATATATATATACATATACATATATTTTGGTGCATAGTGAGAAGAGTGTATCGTGAGTTGGAGATAAACAGGGGAAAATAAACAAAGTTAGAAATAAAAGCCATGCTTTCGCGACTGTCGTGCGATGCATCGCGATGCATCTCGTTTTATCTAATTCTGTGTGTCGTTATCGGGAGCAGGAGTGAAATAGTTGCTGGACAGCAGGAACAAGGGAATGTCGGTGGTGGTGGTGGTGGTAGTAGTGGTGGCAATCTTGCCACGCGGATGCGGGCAATAAGCGAGGATTTGGACCGGCAGCTGCAGGATGTTATGGCCTCGCAGGCAGTTAATTTTACCATGGTCAATACAACGGGATTACCCTACAATGCAACAACAAAGTTCAATCCCAAGGGCATGGGACAACTTTACAATGTTACCAACAAATTCATCGATCTCGTGCAATCCAAGCAGGCTTTTCCCGAGGGTAAGTTAGATATATCTGTCTCTCCCCCCACTCCTGTCCCGTTTTTTTTTTTTCCATTGTTTTCTAGCATTCATTTTTCTTCTCCCCCGGATCCTTGCCAATGGAAACGAGGAGAACGTTCGTACTAGTCGTGAAAGCGGGAGAGAGACACATGCACACGATGGGAGTTTATATGGTCGTCGCGAAGGAAACGCCCTGCATAAAATGCAACTTGGAAGCGATGAGAATTTCAGCCATGATAATGGCCGTTGCGTTGTTGGTAAACATGGTGGCTGGCGGGAGAGGGGAGGGGGGGGGCTTTGGTGGGAACTCCATGAACTACAAAACGCATACAGCGTTACTTCAACACGCGTGATCCGTGATCCAGGCTTGCCATCCCCAAAAATCGACCATTTGTACATTTTCTCACGCAATTTTTTTTTTTTATTTCATACGTCCCGTGTGTTTATCGATCGACACGCGTGTACCCGCCAAAAAAAAAAAAAAACGTTTTATTGTCACGTATCGGTGTGTCTTGGCTTGTTGCTAAGGGAGTGAGACGAGTCTGTGCGAGCTTATCTCCATGTTGTATACGAAAGAGAGACGAAGAAATACGAGGGAAAAAAAAGAATTGGATTAAACGAATGCAAAAAATCGTTCGAAAAATTTGACAGTTATGGTGCCATATTTACCAATGGAGTCACGAAGTTGACTCAGATATAGACGAGTTTGAGAGTCGCAATCTTAACTCGATGAAAAACAATGTAAATATTGTCGTTCGAGTTTTGTTTATTTGTGTTTTTTTTTGTTTGTTTTTCCAACGTTGGCCATTGTTTCGACTAAGGGCTATGGATTTTTCGTTACGTTTTTCTTTTATTTCAGTGGGTTAACATGGATGATACAATATGTCGCCTGTCCTGCTGCAGTTTACCCCCTCCCCTCTGTCTTTCTCATCTTGTTACCATTTATGTCGAGATTGATGAAAATGTTAACTCGTGTTAAAAATACAATGTCTCTCTCCTCGAAAAAGGTATTTGTGTAAAATTGCTAGTATTCACAGGTGAAAATGGCTGAATGGTATTTTGTTGACAAACTTTTGTTGTTGTTGTTTTTTTTTGTTTTTTGTTTTTTAGGTGTTAGGTCAGAGTTAGGTGGAACGTGCCAGAAGCCACGTTGTGGCTTCTCGGTGTACCAATTGGACGGATTATTAATGAGAGTGAGGACAGCAATGTTGCTTCGACGAATTAATTCCATAGCTGCCATTTTGCAAAAGCTATTGATTTTTCTGGTTTTTCGAGAATTAAAGGAAAGGATTCTTCGAACAAACGTGAATTTGTTTGTGTTTGGGTGAATTCATTCGTTTTGACCTTATTTCCTATTCTATAATGTCGTAGAAGCCACTGGGGATTATTTCGGTCAAATCCTATTTGTGGAAAATATTTTCATGGCCTAGATAATGTTCTCACAGCCAGTCACTACAATTCTTTTGTCTAGAGTGAAGAAGAAGAATGTCTGTAGTGACAAAAATATGTTTACACTTTGTGCAAAATTCATGGACGTTCCTGCAAGCCAGATTTTCCTTTTTTTTTTGACATCTATGAGCCTGTTGAGGTCATTCATGATTCTTGGAGAAATGTAAATGGCAACCTGACGACTCAACGCTGTATAAAAATCTGTGAATAATTCTCATCTATCCTTTGAATGGTAAACTATTTCCTGAAAGAAGGAAAGGAAACATGAAAATGAGAACAAATGAATAAGACAAAAATATGTTTACACCTTGTGTAAAATTCATGGACGCCTGCAAGCCAGATTTTCCTTTGTTTTTTTCACATCTATGAGCCTGATGAGGTCATTGATGATTCTTCGAGAAATGTAAATGGCAACCTGAAGACTCAACGCTGTATAAAAATCTGGGAATAATTCTCATCTATCCTTTGAATGGTAAACTATTTCCTGAAAGAAGGAAAAGAAACATGAAAATGAGAACAAGTGAATAAGACAAAAATATGTTTACACCTTGTGTAAAATTCATGTACGCCTGCAAGCCAGATTTTCCATTTTTGTTGACATCTATGAGCCTGTTGAGGTCATTCACGATTCTTGGAGAAATGTAAATGGCAACCTGAAGACTCAACGCTGTATAAAAATCTGGGAATAATTCTCATCTATCCTTTGAATGGTAAACTATTTCCTGAAAGAAGGAAAGGAAACATGAAAATGAGAACAAGTGAATAAGATAAAAATATGTTTACACCTTGTGTAAAATTCATGGACGCCTACAAGCCAGATTTTCCTTTGTTTTTTTGACATCTATGAGCCTGTTGAGGTCATTCATGATTCTTGGAGAAATGTAAATGGCAACCTGAAGACTCAACGCTGTATAAAAATCTGTGAATAATTCTCATCTATCCTTTGAATGGTAAACTATTTCCTGAAAGAAGAAAAGGAAACATGAAAATGAGAACAAGTGAATAAGACAAAAATATGTTTACACCTTGTGTAAACTTCATGGACGCCTACAAGCCACATTTTCCTATGTTTTTTTGACATCTATGAGCCTGTTGAGGTCATTCATGATTCTTGGAGAAATGTAAATGGCAACCTGAAGACTCAACGCTGTATAAAAATCTGTGAATAATTCTCATCTATCCTTTGAATGGTAAACTATTTCCTGAAAGAAGGAAAGGAAACATGAAAATGAGAACAAGTGAATAAGACAAAAATATGTTTACACCTTGTGTAAAATTCATGGACGCCTACAAGCCAGATTTTCCTTTGTTTTTTTGACATCTATGAGCCTGTTGAGGTCATTCATGATTCTTGGAGAAATGTAAATGGCAACCTGAAGACTCAACACTGTATAAAAATCTGTGAATAATTCTCATTTATCCTTTGAATGGTAAACTATTTCCTGAAAGAAGGAAAAGAAACATGAAAATGAGAACAAATGAATAAGACAAAAATATGTTTACACCTTGTGTAAAATTCATGGACGCCTGCAAGCCAGATTTTCCTATGTTTTTTTGACATCTATGAGCCTGTTGAGGTCATTCATGATTCTTGGAGAAATGTAAATGGCAACCTGAAGACTCAACGCTGTATAAAAATCTGTAAATAATTCTCATCTATCCTTTGAATGGTAAACTATTTCCTGAAAGAAGGAAAAGAAACATGAAAATGAGAACAAGCGAATAAAGATGAAAAGTAGTTCATCCGGAAGCGTCGAGACGCGTTAACCGTTAAACGTGATTTTATCCAATGAACCACGTCAACGGAGACTCGATTGGCTCTCAACTTCGAGTATCAAGCGCGGGATACGACTATATCTCAGAATTCTAAAGAACATGAGATAAAAAGAATTTTTTTTTATATACGTCTCGATACTCATCCACGATTCGAAGAAAACAAAATACGATCAATCGACCATTCACTACAATTATCCTCCGACTGTGTTTACACAACTTTCTCTTTCATTCCTCATATTTCGAGTTTACGATAAGATTAATCATAGCGCGACTTTGTTTATTTAATTCTTTGAAAACGCGTAATAAACGTGACTAACGTATACAGCTCTGTACAAAACTTATCGTCGCGTGGAAATAAATTTGAATTTTTGTATTTATAGGTTAGGAAATTTGAGATTCAATTTTTGACAGGTTAGGTTTAAAATTCTGATTTTTAACGGTTAAACGAGGTCGACGCTATTCGTACACGTTCGCTAATCCGGTAATTATGTCCCACCGAGTCCCAAAAGTGATTAAACACACAATAGAGCAACAGGCGTCACTTTAACGAGCGAGGCGTTAGACCGGATGTTCGTATACAAAGAGTGAGTCGAGCTCGCGAGTGGGTTTGTCGAAATAAATAAAACACAAAAAATAATACAGTTGGGCACGATGTCTCGAGGGTTCTCTTGATATGATTCGCGACAGTGAAACAATGTAATATAGGTTGATATCCGGTGGCTCGTTGGTCCAATCGTCGTTCTAACTGACGCGCAACGAGCGAGTCCATTGGTCGCTCTTGCGCCGCCGGAAGTCGTCGCTATTTTGTTTTATCCACTCGCACGTCCGGACGTCAACCGCGATAAATATTTATCGTCTTTTTTTGACGTTCCTGAGCATCGACGTAAGCCGAAATTCTAAGGAAAATTGTGCTAAGAGCATAATAATAAAATTTCCTCTATTGGATTTGTTTAAGAATAAACATTTTTTTTAATTTTTTATTATCGATCGAAAAATCAATTAATCGTGCAACTGGATCGATAAAGCTTCTTTTTTTCTCGTTCGTTTGTTCGTAGGTATCATCACGGTAAAGGACCAGCGTTTGCAATTCGCCGATCCGGCCAAAGAATGGCAAATAATCGTTACCCATTATGCTGGACTTGCTGGTCTAGCAGCCGCTGGTCTTTTGATCGCGGCCATTTTGCCATGCGTCGGTTTGTTCTTTTGCTGCTGCAGGTGCGCCGGTCATTGTGGTGCACGGAGTCAACCTTTCGACAAAAAACATGATCATTGCAGAAAAGTCATGCTCAGTATTGTTCTCATCGGTGTCGCGACGATTATTCTGTAAGTAACGGTTGTTTTCTTCCTCCCTCCGAGTTAGTTAATGACAAGTACCTAACCTAGATTGTTGTTATGTTTTTCATAACCTACAAGGGTTTTTCTTTTTCGTTTTTTATGAGATATTGTTTGTATTTTTCTTTTATAAAGAAAAATTAGTATGAAGAGGAGTAATTAAACGGATAATTTATTTAACCCTTCGAGTTAATTAAAGACAAGTACCTAACCTAGATTGTTGTTCTGTTTTTCATAACCTACAAGGGTTTTTCTTTTTCGTTTTTTATGAGATATTGTTTGTATTTTTCTTTTATAAAGAAAAATTAGTATGAATAGGAGTAATTAAACGGATAATTTATTTAACCCTCCGAGTTAGTTAAAGACAAGTACCTAACCTAGATTGTTGTTATGTTTGTTGTTATGTTGTTATGTTATGTTTTTCATAACCTACAAGGGTTTTTCTTTTTCGTTTTTTTTTGAGATATTGTTTGTATTTTTCTTTTATAAAGAAAAATTAGTATAAAGAGGAGTCATTAAACGATTAATTTATTTAACCCTCCGAGTTAATTAAAGACAAGTACCTAACCTAGATTGTTGTTCTGTTTTTCATAACCTACAAGGGTTTTTCTTTTTCGTTTTTTATGAGATATTGTTTGTATTTTTCTTTTATAAAGAAAAATTAGTATGAAGAGAAGTAATTAAACGGATAATTTATTTAACCCTCCGAGTTAGTTAAAGACAAGTACCTAACCTAGATTGTTGTTATGTTTTTCATAACCTACAAGGGTTTTTCTTTTTCGTTTTTTATGAGATATTGTTTGTATTTTTCTTTTATAAAGAAAAATTAGTATGAAGAGAAGTAATTAAACGGATAATTTATTTAACCCTCCGAGTTAGTTAAAGACAAGTACCTAACCTAGATTGTTGTTATGTTTTTCATAACCTACAAGGTTTTTTCTTTTTCGTTTTTTATGAGATATTGTTTGTATTTTTCTTTTATAAAGAAAAATTAGTATGAAGAGGAGTAATTAAACGTTTAATTTATTTTTGATAAGGTTTGGCGTTGTGTGTGCTTTTGTGACGAATGAGTACATGCAGGAGGGTATCGAGACCCTGCCTGATCAAACGAGAACTAGCCTGGACGACTTGGACCTCTACCTCGCTACGACCAAGCTGGAAATCAACACTCTTCTTAAAACGAATTATGGCGAGCTGGAAGTTACCCTGAATAATATACTTCAAGCTAGTGGAAGAATAGTGACGGAGGAATTAGCGATATACTCGCATGCTGTATCGTTGACGAACTTGAACGACATAGTCTCAGGCCTGGACGCGATACGCGAAGATCTCAGGATGATGAATAAGATAACGCAAGAATTGCGAATGAACGCCAGCCAACTTGATATCGGTAGGTTCTGTTTCATCTTAGATTATTAATCGATGATCGCGCTGTTATTTATTCGAATATCGTTCATTTACAATTTTACAGTTGTTCGAGTGGTGAAGAGGGACTTACTTCATACATTGTCCGCTTGCACGACTCACACGTGCAAACAAGTTTTGCACGATTATAAGATCAATCAAATGTCTGTACAGGTGGAATTTGACAAGGTGCGTTTGCATTTGAGGATCTTTATTATCGTTTATGTTTTCCAAAACTAACTGTCCTTGGTGGTGTTAATTAATGTATGTGTGTGTTTTAACCCATAACCTCGCTTTACACGCAGTACTTGGATCGATACTTTCCTAAGGTATGAAGCCTTGTTCCATTGACTGTAACAATTCTTAATTAAATTAAATGAAATTAATTAACGTATCGATCGAACAAAGGGTAATATATGATATGGCGTTATGTTATCGTTTTTAAAAATAATTTTCCTGGATATTTCAGTTGCCGGACGTTACACCTTCTCTGCGCAACATAACGTTGTTGATGGAAGGCGATATCGTGTCGGAAGTCAGCCAAGGCAGAGAATCGTTTCTGAAGATTCAAAAGGATATTCAACGTGCCGTTAATCAGACTATTCCTGTTGTCAGTGCGAGTATAAGAAAAGCTGGTGACTCGTTGGGTAGAGTTGCTTCGAATATCACGTCGCTCATAGATCGTATAAGTCGTGATATCAACAGGGTGTATAAACCTTATCTCAGGATTAGCAAGGATCACATAGATCAATATTCGTTGTACAGGTAACAATTCAAATGCTTCTATTCTTTTTTTCATATTAAATACCCGCTGACATCAACTGCGACGCAGAAGTTAAATTTTCCAGAAATTGCGACGCAACGACGAATTGAAGAGAATTTTCTGTTTCACAGATATTATCTGGGACTTGCGGTATCCGGTGTTTTACTGACTGTAATGATGTGCTTAACTTTCGGCCTCTTGTGCGGTATTTGTGGCAAACGTCCCGACGGTTATGGCGATGATTGTTGCAACAAAGGCGCTGGTGCACGATTTCTCATGATGTGAGTCAATGCTGAATTCTTTATTTTCTCAAGAGGTCTATCGTATTTCATTCTCCATGGAAAGAGTATGATGTCAACGTACTTCACGAATATATTTGATTCCTGATTTTCAGGGCTGTTTGGATAATGTTTCTTTTCACGAGTATTCTCATGGTCGTGACGGTGAGTCACATGATTTCGGGAGCTGTCGCACAGCGAGGTATCTGCGAACCATTGAAGAATCCTAAAGATAATCGTATGTTCGAATTGGTAGACGATTTGGTACAAATTAAAAGATTGCTATATCCCGATTATCCTGAGGCTGATATCAACATGAGCTGGATAGTTACGTAAGTATTCCTTTTCTTTTGTCATTTTTTTCGTCTATTCATCATTCTCGTCTCTACGTTAATTAATCACGGCTCATAAATTAATGTTTTCTTAATATCCTAATCGTAGCGCATGCCACGCCAACGAGACGCTGTTTAAGGTACTGAAATTTGATTATTTCATGCATCTCGAATCATTGAGAAAATATGCCGACAGACACGACATAAGTAGTGCGATAGATCAATTAAGAAAGATGATCAATCTTTCACCTGGCGTTGTAATATTGAGCGAAAGCGCGACGTCGAAGCTCAACGATCTGGCTCAGAGTGGACTGAGTGATATTAAATTTTATCAGTACGCCGAACTTCTCAAGGACAATATAACGAACATAAATCTCGAGCATCTGGCTGGAAAACTTCGGGACATATCCGACAAGCTTCCCAGTGGTCAGGAAACCATTAGGGACAATTTACAGAAAAATGCACACGATTTGGAGCATTATCACAGAGATCTTGTGATGCCAATGGCAGCGTTGAGCGAACAGCTTAGTAACAGTGCATTGACGCTCCAGGAACACATCAAATTTAATCACGGTTCAATGGCCGAAGCTATTCACAGTTTGGTCGACGAGGTCATAACTGCTCAACGATTTCTCAACGAGGGTGGACCGGAATACGTGCAACACGTAAGCTTTCTTACACACTGAATATTCCATTCTACTAGCTTCTTTTATTTTTTCTTCGTTTTTTCCCAATCGAACGGACGATACTGTAACAGCAATTTTCTCATCACAGCTCGCGACTAAATTCGGCGATGCTCTGGTTCATCAAGTGACGGACTTCTTGGACCATCTGATCAATACCATTCGTGATCAAATTGGTCGATGTGGACCAGTTTCAAACGCTTATAACGCCACACTCGTCGCCGGTTGCAACAAAATCTTGGATCCCTTTGTGCGTGAGCTTCCTTCGTTTTTCTTCCATGAAAAACCTACTCGTTATCTTTCCAAAGAGGAGATAATAATCTTTTTTCTTAATTTATTTATAGAATGGTTTTTGGGCGAGTGTCGGTTGGTGCTTGATTCTTTTTATACCCACGATTGTACTGTGCGTTAAGTTGGGATCTCTTTACCAGAAATCCGATCCATATCCCGGACCACTCGTGGAATCGTGAGTATAAGCTTACTTTCGTTACCTTTACGAATGTTACAACAACAAAAAAGCAGACAAGAACGAAAACATATCTCATGCACAAAATCTCAAATTTTTTTACAATGTTAGATAAAGGTACAACGAGGAGTCATGATTTTTTTTTCTCACACACCCGATAGTATGCGATGGCTGAGATTTTGTTTCATACCCTCCACGATATTGGAGAAGACACACGAATTAATTCCCTCGAATCCTATTTACAGAAAACTTTCGGTGACTCGTTTATCGATCGACCTTTTTTTTCTTCAACTCTGATTATTATCCATAAAAACATTAATACTTTCAATGCATGGGGATTGGTATTTGCATATCTGTCGTAACGTGAGTTTCGCCAATTATAACGCTGGATTTGTTAATCTTTTTTTTCTACTTCGTACTTGTATTTATACCTCGTTACACGAGAATGGAAATATTTGTAAACAAATGTAATCAAGCGAAATGCTTATTCAATTTTCTCGTAGTGAAAGGATCCGGGCATGAAGTCTTCGATCACACACCGTTGGACATACAGTTGGTGACGAAATTGAGTGGACACGATCTAGTATAGAGTGCCGGAATGGTTTTCTCAAGGCCGTAATGGCTGCTCAGAGTTCCTATGTACGGCTTCCGCCTTTTACATATCTCTCCTAAACTCCCTGTCTCGCACTTTCACCGTGCATCCTCAATTCCACCATCAACCACTCTGGTGGACCTACAGTTTTTGGTTAGGTGGGTTTCGAACCTCCGAGAGCACAGAAAAAGCACATAGAAAAAAAATTCCAAAATTCCATTCCCCGGCGGGGAATCGAACCCGGGACCCTCGAGTTGAGAGTCGAGAACGCTACCCTCTGTGCCACTGCCTCTCTCTGAGTGACGGAATGGTTTTTTTATGCCATTTCGCCGGTAGTTGGCCTAGGCCAATTTAACCAACGTCATTTTAAAGAGGAACAATTTACCTTCATTTTGGCTATTAAAAAAAAAAATTATTTTTTTTTACAATTGGAAAACAGTTTACAAAAAAAAAAAATTTTGGTCGTTTTTTTGTTCTTCTTTGAGTGGACACCGTTCGTAGTAAAAAAAATTGTTAACACATTTCTTTAATCGCGATCGTAAAGGCAGAAGTCCAAGCTTCAATTTTTTTTTTTAGAAAACATTCTACGATTTTTCTTTCCAAAGATTTTTCATTTTTTGTGCAAAAATAGACGATTTGAAAATTACTCCGCAGAACGAAAACTATGAGGTTTACAATAAAACCTCAAGACAGTAAAAAGTTGTATTACTTCTTGATGAGTTCACAAGAATTTTTTCAGATTTTTTTTCCATCTACACCGGTGATATATGAAAATATCATGGTACAGAGATCAATCGAGCTTCGACGAAAATACATGTAAAACAAATTTTGAAAAAAAAATCTGAAAAAATTCTCCTCAACTCATCAAGAAGTAATCCAACTTTTTACCATCTTGAGATTTTGTCGTAAACCTCATAGTTTTCGTCCTGCGGAGCAATTTTCAAATCATCTATACTCAAAAATAAAAATTATGCTCAAAAAATGGAATATCTTTGGAAACAAAAATCGTAGAATGTTTTCTAAAAAAAGAAATTAAAGCTTAGACTTCTGCCTTCACGATCGCGGTTAAAGAAAAGCGTTAAAAAAATTTTACTACGAAAGGTGTCCATTCAAACAAGAACAAAAAAAAACAACAAATTTGCGATTTCAAAACTGCCTGCCAATTGTAAAAAAAATGGCAAAATTTTTTTTAAATAGCCAAAATGAAGGTAAATTGCTCCTCTTTAAAATGACGTTGGTTAAATTGGTCTAGGCCAATTACCGACGAAATGGCATAAAAAACCATTCCGGCACTCTACACTGAATCGTGTTTACTCAATTTCGTCACCGATTGTATTTCTTTAAATTTTATTCCAAACAAGATTACAATTCAATCATAATTATCCCCATTAAAAATCAATTTCCACATCCGTAGTGAAAATAACGAGAACTCGGTGTGCGCTCCTATAAAAATTCTTTGTAAAAACATTTATAAACAAATTCATAAATTACGATACGTTTCAGTGAATATTTGTATGACGCGTATGCAGACAGGGATAACATACCCCTTGCTCAGTGAGTACTTTTCGTAAGTTAACACAAGATTTAGCATGACGATTAGTAGAAAAAGCAGCAGCAGAATTAAATAAATGCACGACGAGTCGTTCCAACAACGTTTGGTCGCTTTGCATTATGGGTTTGATTCTCTTCTTTTCTATTTTCTTGTAGAAGTAGTTAAAACAAGCTAATCCAATCTTCTATTTTCATTGCACTTTCCTCGAAACACCGCTTGGAAAAAAATGGACTTGATTATTTCTTAGATTGATTTTTTTTTACTTTGCCATTGTTACAAAAATTTCCTTACCTCCTCTTTCCCACAAGCGTGGAAAACAAACGATTGTCGTTTGGAACGCTTTGAGAGAAATTTTACTTCCAAGGCCACTTCAATCGCCACTGATAAAAACACTCACTGCCCCCTCACCGCGCTTTAGAAGATTACAGTGTGTCACATATGTAATATGATTTTTTTTTCTTGATAAAAAAATCACACGTACGTTCAACACAGAATGCGAATTCTTTTTGTTCTCACTTTTGTTTTTATCTTTGCAGATATTTGGTTGAATTCTAAAAAAATGTTCGTCCTATTTCAGAGTCCATGATAAGAAATACGTTTCACACGCGAGACAACATGCCAATGCATACGTAGAGAGTTACGACGGACCTGCTGGTGGTTACAGCGGTGGGGAAAGAATAGCTGACTCTTATCAGGGCTCGTCCCATCATGATTCGAGATATTCCGACCTTGCGCCCAAGTAAGTTTTTATGAAAAATGTTTGACGGTTCTCTCGTCAATTTGTAAATCATTGGCGTTATCGAGAATATACAATACCCTGGGTAAGTGAAAATTATGGAGGTCGATAAATGAGAAGAGAAATGATTAAATTCCTGGGTATCTTGTATCCTCGTGATGCGATTAGATTGTTTCGAGTCGGAGCAAGTTGAAGTTATAATAAACATTGTTAACACTAGATTTACCAGCTATTTGCATATACCTGTTTCTATCTAAATATATTTGTTACAAATATATATAAAGTTGTATTGAGTTCATTAAATATATTTTCTACTTACAGCTACAGAAGCCATAACGTCATTTCAGAAAACAAATGTAACATGCAGTAGGAATTTTTAATTAAAAATTGCACGACCAGTCAAAATGACTGGTCTGGTAAATCTAGTGTTAAAGCTTTTGTATCGTTATTTTAGATAAATTTTAAAACGAGGAACCGTTCACAAGAACTCTAATGATACTTTACAATTGCAGCAGTAAGTCTGGCGAGAAACCTAATGTAAAAAGGTAATATTATTCTGCTCATAGAAATTGGGACTATCCCAACGGTGGTCCACCCAGGTATGCACCACCTGCTGGAGCTCCACCATTGAGCACGGAATACGAACGTCCACCGCCGTATTACTTTCCAGGGCCTGGGTAAGATCAACTTTTTATTTTGGTGGATGGGAAAGTAACGTATAATTAAAAAATTAATTTTTTGTATCTACTTTGGCGTTAAACCGTCTCCTTTTTGCATTGGAAAGTTGATAGTTGAATTAATAATTGTGGCATCATAGCTAGCAGTAATTTTAGACGTTGTTTTAACACTGGTTTCATCCATTTTTATCATTTCTTTTTCTCGTTTGAATAATTGACAAAATAAAGGATTGATGAATTAACAAGTTTAACGCAATATTTCAGGGTCAGAGATTAGGAGAAAAGTGCCGTGGCATGCACAAAAGCGGCGTTGAGCAGCGCAGCGAATCACACCTTTACACGAAGTTACAAGAGAGGTATGACGAATAACATGAGATCCGGAATGAGAGGAGAATACGTTTGAGTTTAAAAAAACAAGAAGGAAAACTTGAGAGTTCCCAGGTGTGCCACGGATTATAATAAGTGTATTAAAGACCAAGACAGTAGAGACTGAACTATAGATTTAAAACGAAGGAGAGGAGGAAAGGAAGACAAGAGAGAAACAAAAAGGTGAAGGATATCTCTCGCAGTGTCTAACCGGCGAGTCGACGAGAAGGAAATGAAAAAGAAGAAAGAAAGAAACTGTTATCACGAAAATGTCTGAAAGAGAAAGCGCGTGAAATCCTAATTGCATATTTATCGCCAATTTAATCGGTACGATATTAAGGAAAGTACGACTGTTTTTACTCCCCGCAATGTTAAGAATCTTCATCGGACTGAGAAAATCAAAAAGGTGTCTCGTTCACATTTTCCGGATCTCGTTTGAAAATCATCCCAGTTCACTTTATGCTCGAATCAAATATGCGGGACGTAACAGAGCGAACTGCGAGTGGATTCTTTTTTCTCGATCCGATGTTAAATTCAAGGGGGAGATCAATGGTCGTTACTTAATTTGTCACAATTCCTTCCCGACAAAAAGAAAAGTAAGAAATTAGAAAGAAAAGAAAAAGATAAATACTCCAGTACGGAACGACGAACCAAACGCGACATGGAATCTCGCGTTTCGTTACGTTGATTCGTAACGAAAAATGTGTCATGAATCTGCACTAGGCTTTTTTTTCAATGAATTTTTCAAGGCATCTATAATTCGCATCGTTAACTTCACTCTTATTGAGTGAAGGGGTGTCTCTCTTTTTTTTTTTTGTTCTTTAAGTTCTTTTCTTTATGGTTGTGTGGAACATTAATTCGTTAAAATTACGTTGTTACGTCACATTGACGCTACCAATTTTAGATCATATATCATACAATATATACACAAAAATATATATATTAATTAATGTAGCTAATTCAATCATATTGAGTACTGCCAGCGTCGCAGACGAAAACTCACGCCGTCTTTTCTGCCATATGTTTTCCTGCGAGAAAACAAACGAATGGATAAAAAGAAGAATAATAATAATTAATAATATTCTCACTCATGACGTTTCACAAATGCGTGAACAAAATTAATTCTTTAACTGGGCCGAATGGAACAAACTGGAAACTGCGACTACGAATTAATAATTAAAAGAAAGGCGATGCGTTCGTCATTTTAAACGTACGATTTCGTTGCATTTAATGTTTAAGGGCGATATGCTTGTCGATAGACGGACGATAAAAACAAACAAAAAAAGAATTTACGTCCTGCACGAAACTAAACGTGATTCCACACTACCAAAATATTCTAGAGTAATATTTCGTATTAAACATGTTCGATTTAAATTAGACATTTGTTATTGTTTCTGCTATAATTTTCTCTCCATTCTTATTGTCGACCACTGTCCCTCGTGGTGGATAAATAATAACAAACAAACAAAAGGAAGAAGAGGAAAAACAAAAACGAAGCACAAAATTTGCTAAGAACTCAAACTGTGCCAATTCAAAGAGTGTCGATGAGTTAACTTTTGCGTTTGACACGACAAAATAAAACGACGGATCTTTTGATCGAGCTTTATGATTTGATTAAAGTTTTGCGTTTTTTTTTTCCTAGTTGTGTAATATTGATCCAAGCTAGAACGATATTTGTTACGGTTCTCTAGGGCGAAGTTCGAGGATCGTTGTTCATCTCGAAGGCTTGCCTTTGAGATTTAGATTTTATTTCACACTTTTGTCGCAAAGTTTAACGACCGATTTAGACAAAGCCGAGTAAACCTCGATTCGAGAAATTTGACTCAATGGTCCCGGTAGTTCTTTATAGTGTTCGTTCCCGTTGTAGAGTTTAAGGAGCATCTCGATGTGATGGAAGTAGAGGGATTATTAATCCGCAAGTTGTATAAAGTATTTAAATAATGTGTAATTATGAGTTTGTGAATAATGAACGATGTGTAAAACGGCGTTAAGTCGAATTTTAAACGAAATATTAACGATATAAACCCCGGGGGAAGCGCGGTGACACAAGATATCCAGCGAGAAACGTGTTTGCTCCGCGTTTCCAAAGGGACGTTCCCCATGGTAAGAAACAAGAAAACAAACAAAAAAAAAATTATATGTGAAACGAATAAATAAATGATAAATAAAAATATACATTTTTCTATCGGAGACATAGCTTAGGGTATATTTTACTCATATCTCATTGTACGTCATGGACGGTTGAATATATTTTCGTCATATATCATATATGTTTCACGTATGATCGGAAAATATATTTTTTTATACGCTCTTCGTTGAAACGTTGATTTTTTACATTTTGGAATTTTGTTTCATAGAAAAAAAAGAAAACATACATTTCGCATATAATTTTTTTCCATGTGGGATTGGAGTGTTTTGAATAGAAAAACGACGTCGGATAAAGGAAAAGATAATCGCGTGAATTTTTCATCCTTCGTTTCATCGTTTTCCAACGATAGTTTGATAGTTTAATAAACAAAAGTTTCTAATTTGTAAGTTCACCAAGTACCTTCGTCCAATGCGAGACCTACTTGGAATATCCAAATGGCGAACTGTCGTTTCATAATTTTGTCCAAATTCGACGTTTTTATGTAATTTTCTTTTTTGTCACTTGATTTAAAAACGATTCCTTGTGATGGATCAAAGTGATTTTAGACTTGGATCTTATATCCTTCTTGAACGCGAAGCAATAATATTGGAAAACGAAATACTTGAAAGAAAAGTACTGAGATGCTCAAAAATAATTATTCCTTAGATAATGAGAAAAAGATAACGAAAATTAATTAGCCATTTATAATATAAAGTTAATGAGTTATTAGTAAATTCCAATCCTTGTGATAGCAAGCTTTTTAAGGTAGTCCTATCGTTACAGCGTTTCCGTTAGATTTCACTGTAAAATTTGCAGAAATGTTCTTTGATGTCATATGTATATGTGTGTAAAATTTCAAGGGTCTTTATCGACTCAAAAATCACAATATTTATTCTTGAAAATCGTCACTTTTCGCAATTTCCCATAAGAGCTTGTGTTAAATATCGCAACATTATACAACGAGTATCTCGATCATTTGGTCGATTAAGCCTGTTGAAATTTTGCACACATTTTTATATGACATCAAAGAAGCTTCGATTAGTTTTTATAACAAATCTTATGGAAAACAAAATTCATGATTTTGTTTATTATATAACAAATAAACTTTACGTAGGATCAATTTGAATTTTGAGTATGTTGTTCTTTAGTCGATTTGCAACAACTTTTCTTAATGAACTTTAATGCTTGGTTCACTTCCAATGTGAGAAAAAATGGGAATAAAATTTTAATCCTCCAACTCAACGATAGGACTACCTTAAGAAACGGATACAAAAGGGCAATAATTAGAGAAGAATAAAACCAAGCCCTTACATTAAAAGAAACAAATATTTTCTTTTCCATGGTTCAACGAACATAATTTTCTTGAAGAAAACAAAAAGTGTAATCGAAGAAGAGAAAAGTATCGATCACCTTTGTTTCAATTTTCATTTCCTTGATTTAATTTATTTGTGAATCAATAGATTACACTGTCGTATCACGCGCACACATAAATAAAATAATATCATGAGAGAGCTTCGTCGAGTAATACAACGATAATAAGTTCATGTGTATAAAAAGAAGATTGAGTAAAAAAGCTTATGACCTACGCGAATGGGCGATTGAAACATATTTCGACCGGTTTGGCCAGATTTTTTAGCACTTTTGTTTCGGTTTTATGCCGCTAGAGCCGAGTCAGCTCGCAGAACGAACACTTTATCGATGGCAGACACGGCGAGTCAACGTCTGAATTGATCGATACTCGCTCACATACACACAAACATACGCATACATACATATATATACAGGGTGAATTTCATAAGGTGTAACAGACTTTATTCTAAGGTAGATGGGATCATTACAAACAAAAGTTGTAAATATACATTGGGGATATTTTGAATAGTTTACGAGATATCAATGTTTAAAGTTGGTCCAATCAGAGCGAGCCGAGAAGCGTTGGCCCCGCCCACTGCCGGCCTAGCAGCCAATCCCCGAGAAATAAAAACGATTGCGTAATAATACAATAAATAATATTGACTGCTCTGAATTTTGCAACCCCAAATGTAACACCCTACACTGTCCTATCTCTATGGCTAGGCCCGGAGTGGGCGGCTACAACGCTTCTCAGCGTGCTCTTATTGGTCCAACTTCAAAACGTTATATCTCGTAAACTATTAAAAATATCCCCAATGTACATTTGCAAATTTTGTTTGTAATGATCCAATCTACCTTAAACTAAAGCCTGTTACACCTTATGAAATTCACCCTGTATATATATATGTATGTAACTAGTATATATCTAACGCTGCGTGATAATTTTTTATACAGTAAAAAATGTAATTCTTTGATATGTTTAAACATTTAAAATACTGGAACGCACCGTTCGTTGATTCAGTGTTTACTGTTTTTTCATATTTGTCGTTTGATTCGCGTTGTTAATAATATTCATATTTATATATAAAAAAAGAAGAACTAGATACGAAACGATATCCTTCGGTGTGTAATGGAATAGGCTCTGTATATCGCAAACAATAAGAGATAATTATTTTTAATTTAGCGCGCACGAAGAACAAATTTGTCGATGGAATTTTTCGTATCGGTCGGTTTCGAGTCTTAGCAACGCGTCTTATAGTTAATTGTCTCGTCACGAAGCTTCAGCTCGTTGTGTTAATTAATTATTATCATTACGTTTTCTTATTTATAGCCTGTCGCAATTAACGCAAAAAGCAATTGTTGCTTTTTTTTAATATCAGATCTATCTTCTCTCGTTTCGAGACACAATTTGCAATAAAAAACGTACGAAATGGTAGATGGAATATAAAATCGTGTGATGCGAAATATTGTTTCTGCTACTCTCTCTCTCTCTCACACACACACATACATATACACACAAAATATTGTGATGCGAAATATTGTTTCTGTTACTCTCTCCCACACTCACACACATACTCGTATCATTAAATATTATGAACATTTGAAATATTCTATCTAGTTTATATTCCATTGCCAAGTAACAAAATAATAAGCGCTCATTGTGCTTCAAAGTCTCTCTTGCCTCGTCGACTTTGTTCTTTCTTCTTTCTTTTTTAATAATGGAACTCTATCGTTCATTTTTTAAAATAAACAAAAGTAAATTCCACGTGATATCCATTAATTCATCCGGAATGTCGAGTGATAGAACGTTTTTTAAAAAATCGAACAGTTGTTCTTCCAGTTTCAACTATCCTATTCTATTTCGCATCGCAGTTGATCAAAACACATTTTAAAAAAGTGAAACAGTATAAAAGAAACGAACCACGATAGTTTCTCTCGCTTCAAACGTATAGCTATTTCAAAAAAATATTACGTCGATCATTTTCTAGCAAAATAATAACTACACAATCTGATTGTACAATATAGAAAAGGCAGAGTACGGTATCGCGGTATGTGTATCTTTTTGTTTGTCATCAGTAAGATGATATCTCGGCAAGATAATTGCCTTTTTTATATCCATATATATATATATTTGTTTATATATATATATATGTAGCTTTTGTTTACTAGTTTTTCTGTGCAAGCGCCATGCGCATAGCTGAAAGAACTGCAACGAGGTACGATTACCTCCAGGAATTAAATAAAATTCATTCGTTCTTAGAAGGAAAAAAAACGATCCTTTCAACAACCGTAGGATCTTGGTTCTACGCATTGTTATACAGACGTTTCCGAATTGAGTCTCAATAAAAATTTGTTCGATTTCGGATGAGCAAGTTGTTCGGTAAGAGTGAAATTCGGCAATCGATAAGCGGTGCAGAGGAGAGCAACTTCACCCTGGCGCAGTTGAAATTCGCATCCCGGTGCTAGAGTTCTCGAGGGTAATTCACCCTCGCAGACGAGTGCCCAATGATGCGATCGTCTCTGGCGTTCTTTTTCGTTAGACAGTACGGGACAAGAGGTAAAAAACGGTTCGAGAAATGCTCGTGGCGCTGCGTCCTGTGCCAAACAACGTGCTAAACGACCGAGTATCGATTCGACCGAGTGTCTGGGTTGCTGACGCGTGACACGAAGATATTTTTGTAGAGCTCGTGCCATGGATGGAAATACAGCTTGAGCGGCTTCCATTGGATCCATTGGTCCGGGATTCGGGGCTAATTCCGATTCGGAATGCAGCCTTTTGATATGAGCGAAAGCTTCCTCGGCGGCTGTTATCAAGCGAGCACGTCGTTTTCTCACTCTTCTGTCGTAATCGTGCTCCTCGTAAAAGCGCTCGTTATGACTGGAGTCTCGTCGACGCGCTTGCGCTGCAAGTACCGCTCTATCACCACCGCTTCGTTGCTGAGTTCCCGTACTCACGGAGCCATCGACGTCGTAAAACTTGAAACTCGACGCTTTTCTGCCGGACTTGGAGACCGGTAGACGATCGAGATAAGGATTGTAGATGGGGAATTCCGTGTAGTAACGCTCGAGTACCCAGACGGCGGCGCGTTGTATCGACAAATGACCAATGGCGTACGATCTGGATTCGCCATCCGGTGATCTGACAACCTGGATGTAGGGAGTTTCGAAATTTATCGTATATTGTAGAAAACAGGGGGACTAGAAACGAGCAAGGAATAATGTTTAAGCGAGGTTGTATATTGGATGATAATAATCACCTTGAGGTAGAATGTAGGCTGCAAATGACGTATCTCGATTAACAGAACAGCGATATAATGAATGAATAAGAGGGTATCGGCGAAGGTACCCGCATAATTCACTAAACTCTTGTATTCTGTTATTTCGCCATTCACCGTAGTCTTAGCGCCTTCGGTTACCTGCAAAGAGTATTAGGTAATTATTAAATATAAAAAGAACATTGTGATTATACATTTCTCGGATCTCAACAATTCATAACTCACTTGAACAACGTAAAATAACCAATAAGTACAGATGCACAGCATGGTGAGTAAAAGTACACCAGCTCTGAATAAAAAGACGCGTGGCATCATCGCGTTCCGAGGTCTCAGAAATACAGCCCAGCTTCCAATGGCAAGTAGTACAAGCTTGAATGCTAATCCTAATAGTTGACCCTTGCACTCGGCGTTACAGGACAATCGTTGAAGCCTCTGTTGCATCGTAAGTACAGTCGTCGAATCAGGAAAAAATCCTAACTTAGGCAGTACCACCATCGCTATGGGACTGAGAAAGGCGCTTGTACCGAGCGCTAGTGCTACGGCAAGACCGGCGTAACGATTGCAACTAAAATTGAATGCTCCATCGGTCTCGCTTGGCCAATGACTGACATCCTCCGTAGATTCTGAACGTTCCGAGGTGTTACCCGTAACGACTGTTGTATTTTCACCCCAATTTTCATCCTGCGGCAGTATTTGTACTTCGATGACTTCTTGGCCAACATTCTCGACACTGTTCGTTCGCACGTTTACAGTTGTTTGAAAAGGTGCCATTTCGCCCGAATCCACCTCGCGTCTCTCCTTTCGCTGACTCCGATTGTTCCTTCGAAACGTACGATAATTAACTATTTTATAAATATAATACAGTTCTACTAATGAATATATATCGATGCGAGCTTTCTGCCAATAGGAAAATATCAAAATCTACGTGCATTGCACGAGATTGCTAACCTAACCTCATTCTTTGTTATTACAGGGTTGCGTTCGTACACACACATATATATATATATATATACCTGGAACTTCGATGCGAATGCTGTCTATGATTCGGCGTTTTGTTATTGTGCGAACGATGATGTTTTAGCGAACCTCGACTATGATGGCTGTGGCTATGTTCGCTAGCCCCCGATTTTATGCTCTCTGTCTCCATAACCCGGCATAGGCTCTACCGCCCTTCTTTTACCCAACAAGAGCATTCCCCGATCGTCTTGCGAACGGTCGCAAAAGAGCTCCCGTACAACTTCGCCGATCTAGGTAAGACCGAATACGACGATACCCCATGCGAAAATTGGTATTATTATTATTACTATTATTATCTCTTTTTTCTTTCGAATACACGAGAGTATTTTTTTTTTAACACGACACGCTATCAGCTGCTCATGATCGAACGCATTCTTCGCGGCATTGGGTATAACTTCGTTATTTCACTGGAAGCGCACACTCTTCTGAGAAAAAATGCGCGTAAAAGGAATCCGATAGATCGCTAGCTTTATTAGTTTCTTCACGAAAGTCGAATAGGCGTGCCACGCGAATTAAACGAGAGGCTAAAATTTCCACTGACTAACGGTGCGTGGCAAGTGTCAAAACCTCAAAACAGACGCCGCCGACACACCTAGCATTTATGGCCATCAACCCCCTCTGTTCACCTCCACCCCGCAACATTCCATAGCGACCATTAACGTGCGAATGCTTAGTAGAGCGATGTTCACACTGTTTCGAAACTCGATATTTTGTGAACGATATATGGATTATTCTCATTCGCAAGCTCGATTAATCGACTCACGATCGATTATCGAATTATATCGAAACGGATTTTCAGCGACATCTTGCGACGATTTACCAAGACACTGCTACAATGAGGCATGAACGCGCATGCGCACCCGCGTCAAACAGCTGATCCGTCGTGCGCCAGTTGAGAAATTAGTATTTTTTCTTATTATTTTAATCGTTCCAACGAGGGCTTTGGCCGAGACGCGACAATGAGGATAATTGTTTCTTCGTGAGATTCCTCGCGAGTGCCTCGACCTCTTGGCTGACATGAATTAATTTCATACGACGTTACTGATTTTAAACCTTTCGGTCGGGGTGCACGGCACTGGATTCCGCGGCTCTGACGAGGCCGGAAGCTTTTTTTTTCTCTATTCATCGTTAGTAACACCACGTCAGGGCTCCGAGACACTCCGCGCTCTCCGGTTACCAGACCTATAAAACAATAGTATTTAGTGCCCTGATAAAGTTTAAAATATAAAAAAACCGTTAATAAACTCAAACGATAAAAGCGCGCGCGTTACGAGAGTTTTTTTAAAACCAAACTTTAACGAGAACTAATACGCGAAGTTGTGTAGTGAAAAGTCTGTTGTTCTGTTTTAAATCGTAACCAAAGTGTTTTAACATGATATTCTTGCGGATAGGATGAGGCTCTGTGTTTCATGTGTCTACTGGACCCTCCTCCTCGTGTCCGTTGTTTCCAGGTGATTTTATACACTACTTAACCTTATTCTTTGACGTTTGACACATTAACATTTCTGCCGGATTTTGGTCTAATGTCAAACTATCATGGGTCACAGTATTTTGTACTTTTTCATTCAGACAATATGTAGAAATAAAAATAATGACTGTATCAATTCAATAAAAACATAAAGAAATTGTTTTTTCTTTGAATTACTGTTTTTCTAATATTCCAATGTTTTTAGTGGCCTCTTGTTTTTGATCGTCGCATCGGAGGATACACAAATATCTCAGAAACCAAGAGGCATAAGCCAAGAAGATAATATCCCGGTTGAGGATGTTGGAAAAGGCACAGATGGAGGTTATGGCGAGTCTCAGGATGCAAAGGTTTCCGAGGTACATCCCAGGCCCACCGTGAAAACGAAAAGGGAGCATCTTTATCCGGTGGTAAGTGTAAATCCATTCTAGTAATAAAAACATTGAGTATAACGTTTTTTAATTCATTGGTGAATCTCATTTATTGTTTTTCTTGCAACAGGAACACGATGGGGGTTTACTCGTCGGAGAGACGTCGGTTAGAGACTCCAAGAGTGAAAACAATCTCGACGTTCTCAAGCAAAGTCTCACTCAACAGCCGAATTTATCACAAGGGTGAGTAATTGAAAAACGTCCTCTATTCCATTTTACAATCGTGATGGAAAAGACGTATTTAATAAGGGAATGCTTTTCATTCTCTTATCTCGTTTAAATAAGCAGCATTCTATTTAAGATTCATAGAGATTACGCTATTCACGCAAATCCAATTATAAATGTGTATTACGTGTGCGGAAGTGTCCACCAGTATCTAAAATTCCTTAAATGCTTTTAGGAAACGCAAAGTGAGATTGCCCTTTTATTAACAACTCTTGCAACGGGCAATAAAACTGTGGGTCTTCGCTGATTAAAAATCCTTTTGGTTTGTTCTTTTTATCATTATCTTGTTTCTTTACAAAGAACCAATGTCAAGCGTCACAGTGCAATTTTATCAGAGCAGAGACAAAATTCGTATCGCTTTATCTCTCGTACGTTCAGGAATGAGTAAAGCGTGACGCGATGTAGCGCCGGACGCGCGTCTCGCCCGCAGCTCAATTGACTAGATTTATCAAGCGTCTTGTGTCTGGTCACATGTATGCAGAAACGTTTAGCACTCTCGTACATAGCGAGATTCATTTATGTTTCTCGAATGTTCGACGATGTATGAATAGAAGCCTGTGCACATAAATATGAAAATTCATTTTTAAGCGCAGAGTTTATATTACAGCTTTTGTCCAAAAATGATAACAATGGAAAACTGAGGGCGTTGATTAACTAGCCTTGATAATTTTGACTGTACAAGGTCGAAGGTCCTTCCAATTTTCTATCTTGTCTCGACGATATGCAGCTTTATCTTTGGTATTTTGGCGCAGCGTATCGAAAATTCTCGATGGCTCGTCCATGAATAATGCGAGCTGATAAACAAGAAGCTTTGCAAACCGAATTCCGGAGATACCTATTGCGTCATGGAGAGCGCTCTCCGATAACGCGAATGTAGCGTGCTCATCGTCACGAGACCCACTCAAAATTCACCACGTATGCGAAAACACCAATGATAGTGATGGCTGATTTTGTATTGACCAACGATCGGATAAGCATCGGTGTGTATGGATATAATTTTACTTGGAACACACGTCAGGCGATGTCTTTTATTTCTACCATCGAGTAGTGTAAAACTCTTCTATACATACAAGGCTTGGATATTTTTATGTGGGAAATGTGATAGAAAAATTTTCCTTAACGAAAATAAGGAAAAACGTAAAATTTTTCAGTTTTTTCAACTTCCGGCTGGTAAATTTGTAGAAATGAGAAATGAAAATATCGTATACATGATCTACGGAAAATTTTCGATTATCTAAGTTTAGAGGAAGTTAGTTTTGTGAACAAAAAGAATTTTGGCCCTTCTCAAGGGGTGAAATTTTTTTTGTCTAAAATGACTATGTAGGTACTCGATTTAGTGGGAAATTGTCCGTAGATCATGGATATGATATTCTCGTTGCCGATTTTTTGGAGTTTATCGGTAAAAAATTGAAAAAACTGAAATTTTTTCTGATTTTTCAATTTTTTACCGGTAAATTTCTAAATATCAGAAACAATAATATTATATTCGTGATCTACGGAAAATTTCCGATTTCCTAGACCCCTCACAAAGTTGATTTGGACAAAGACAAATTTTGACCCTTTCGGAGGGTTCAAAACCCTCAAGGGTCGAAATTTTTTTTATTTATCAAAAATATTCGTGTGGGTACTCGTTTTAATCGGAAATTTCCCGTAGATCACGAATATGATATTCTTCTTACCGATTTTTAACAATTCACCGTTAAAAAATCGAAAAAACAAAAAAATGTTTTTTTTCAACGTTGAATTTCACTTTAAAATGTTTTTAAAGAAATCGATCACGCACTGGCACCGTCGAAAAAGCAAAATAGAAGTAAATTATGCGATCGATAAGCCTCTCGTTTATCGACACGGATTGGCTCCAGTGTGTCGGCTCGACGATGCGAGAGAGCGCGGGGGAACACGTTTTGCGAGTCGCTTTTCGCTGCGATACAAACCGCTAAGCTGTTTTCTCGATTATAATTATTATCATTATTATCATAATAATCATATCAAGATGACGCAATCTTAATAACGTCGATCCAGATCGACTTATTCACGCGACCATTGCGAGTTGGAATTTCGATTGAAAGCTGCGTCAGCTGTGTCTAATACGTTATTCCGCATAGTTTTCTTATCACGTTGTTTATCAAGAAGTTACCACACACCTGATCCCGATAAGAAACAAGAAAAACCACAACCGATTTTCAGACAAATCTAAAGATCACTTCGAATTCAAACATTTCCACTAAAAAACGATCTTTTTTCGATTTCAGATCCATTGTTAGACAAAAAATCGGCAATCGATCGGTAATAAATCGGCAATAAATCGGCTCGCAAAATCATCGCCGATCGATCAACGAAACGAAAACAAAAGAATAATTTTCTTATCTTAGAAAATCGTCGGGAAGAATACCGGAGAAATTTTCTATCGAGGGTCACGAACGAAGATCGAAGGCCGTTTCTATTTTTTTTTTTAATTAAACACGAAAGTGGAACGCGTCAATCCGTTGCGATTGGTTCGGATGTCTCGCTGCGCTCAACGGTCTCGTATCTCGGTGAGCTCGGATGGGAATCGGTTCGTCGACGAGAAGATTCGATCCAAGGTTTTCTCTCCTCACGGTTCTCGCCGGTCTAGATCGGTAACGAACTACTAGAACGCCGGTGTGTACGTGATTTCGCGCAACCAGACAGCGTTCCAAGCTTACGAAGCGATTTCCTTTCACGACGATCGTTCCAAATGGTAAAAGTCTTTGAGTCACCGAGAAGATCGGTAAGGAACGATCGAAACGACGAGAAGTCGACTGGTTGAATCGTCGCTACGTCAAACGAAGATACGACGATAACGACACGTCGATCTATTACGAGACTTATAAATAGGAATCGATCGAACTCGTATCGTTGGCGCGACCGATGACCCCGATTAACGATCAGCGTCATCCATTCCAAGCGATCAAACGACAAATGTGACGATTCGATCAATTTGTGACGACGTTGGAAAACAAAACTAACCAGACACCTTTTTGTTTCATTCTAATTAGTTTTCGTCGATCGATCGGCCGATCTTTTTATTTCATCCGATCGATCGGCACATTTTCTTCATTATTGGCATTGTAATTTTCTTCGATCGCAAACATTCCTAACGTTGCATATTTTTGTTTTCCAGAAATTAATCAATATCGGTAAAATCGAACACCTTTTTGTTTCACCTTTTTGTTTCATTCTAATTAATTTTCGTCGATCGATCGGCCGATCTTTTTATTTCATCCGATCGATCGGCACATTTTCTTCATTATTGACATTGTAATTTTCTTCGATCGCAAACATTCCTAACGTTGCATATTTTTCTTTTCCAGAAATTAATCAATATCGGTAAAATCGGACACCTTTTTGTTTGATTCTAATTAATTTTCGTCGATCGATCGGCCGATCTTTTTATTTCACCCGATCGATCGGCACATTTTCTTCATTATTGACATTGTAATTTTCTTCGATTGCAAACATTCCTAACGTTGCATATTTTTCTTTTCCAGAAATTAATCAATATTGGTAAAATCGGACACCTTTTTGTTTCATTCTAATTAATTTTCGTCGATCGATCGGCCGATCTTTTTATTTCATCCGATCGATCGGCACATTTTCTTCATTATTGACATTGTAATTTTCTTCGATTGCAAACATTCCTAACGTTGCATATTTTTCTTTTCCAGAAATCAATCAATATCGGTAAATCGGTATCGAGGAATTGCGATTAAACTCTTACCGATCTTCTCTCGCATCGTACGACAGTTGTGCAATATTCTCGATTAAAAAATCGCGGATGTCTATAAACAGCAAACATTCCTAACGTTGCATATTTTTCTTTTCCAGAAATCAATCAATATCGATAAATCGGTATCGAGGAATTGCGATTAAACCCTTACCGATCTTCTCTCGCATCGTACGACAATTGTGCAATATCGTCGATTAAAAAATCGCGAATGTCTATAAATAGCAAACATTCCTAACGTTGCATATTTTCTTTTCCAGAAATCAATCAATATCGGTAAAATCGGTATCGAGGAATTGCGATTAAACCCTTACCGATCTTCTCTCGCATCGTACGACAGTTGTGCAATATTCTCGATTAAAAAATCGTGGATGTCTATAAATAGCCAGGAACATCCCGACATAGAGCGACGGAGCGTAGAGTTGAGAGGGCTCGTGGTATCTATTGCTGGTTGGTATCCGGTCACTGTCTCGGCCGCAATTGCGACTCGGACACGTGTTACGTGAAGAAAAAACGAGTCTATTCGTATCGTGACTGGGATCGATGGTATTCGCAGCGATATTTGATACCAGAAGTTACGGTTAAATCGTAATTATCGAATCTTACCGATTCGATCAAAAAGTATGCATACCGATTTATCGATTGGATCGTGTTGGATCGTTGGATTGGATTATACAGATTTGTTCGAATCTCCAACGCCTGGTGGTGATTTGAAGAAACTGGATGATCGTGACTAAACGATTGGAGAAAATTATCGATACGTGGAATTTATTAATTCACGATGATAGAACAAGGCGCCATCGTTCTTCTATTTATACAGCGGCGTATCTATTTTTTAATATACGAAATAACACGCGAGCGAGCGACGTGGACGTGGCGCGTTCGTCTAATCTTCTTAATAACAAGTGTATGTAATTACTTCTGGCATGAAACACCAGTATTTTATACCTCGGACGACCTTAAACGCGCCAGCGACAAAACCTTGCGTCGCACGAGACTCGTAGACTCGTGGGCAACATATAGATACGAGCTTTCACACGCTTGCAAAAGCTTGAATAAAATCACGGTTTAATTATAAACTTTAATTTGAACACGAAAAATGTGAAATTTTCATTAATTTTATTATATTTTTTTATCGATTTTGGGGATCGATCGGTATACGATCGGTATGTAAATTAGTCGGCCTGTAGCGAGTTAAGGTTGGATGGAAAATGTATAAAATGCAGTTTTTTTAATTGGAGGTCTTTGTTCTAATTTAAGAAAGGAAAAAGATCGAGTAGCGAGAAACAAAACGAATCGAGGTAGAAAAAGAAACCGATCGGTGAATGCTAATTTTAAATCGGGGTTGAGAGGAGAATTGATTCGTTTCTTTGGCTTCAGCGGGCATTGAAAAGCGCAAGTCGTTACACATGCGCGTAAGGCCAATGTCAGTCACCCCGCTTGCGTGTTATTTCATTTTTGTTATCTCGTCGTGACGCGCGTTGTACTCGCGGGAGCCCCTCGTACTCTTCGCGACTCGATCTCTTTTTTTTCCTTTCGGATTGAAGTGCTATCGTTGGCTGCTACTACTTCCGTCGGTCGGAGCTTACTATCGACATGTACGTCAGAACGTCGCGCATAGATTTGTACTCGTGCGAGAACCGTCGAGATTGTTGCGCGTGAACTGGCACTGATCTTTTGCTTCTGACTCACGAGATTTGTCCCAGCTGTCGTCAGCGGTTTCCCCCTGTGTATTTCTCTTTCCTGGAGGGATTTGAGACTTGGCATTTTCGCTTTTGTCCGATTTTGACACGTTGCAACCCCCTCGGACCGTTTACAACAGGGTTTTAGCTATTGGAACGACTTCTAACTTGTTCGAAGTGGTCCGGACTTGTTGGAGATTGTTTTGTCCTGGGAAGTTGGACTCCATATTCTGTTTATTTTTATTATTTATTTTATAGGTTCGTTTTTTAACATAGTTGAATTTGTTTCAACCTGTTTCGACAGGTTCGAACTCGTTCGAATCGAATCGAACCGGTTCGAACTTGTCTGAAACGGGCTGATCTCATAGAAGTTTGTTTCACTCCGACGACTCGTAGCGATTAATTCAATTCATCAATTTCGAACTTCTTCAAACTTATTTCAACCTGTTTTAATTAATCAGAACTCATTCGAATCGAATCGAACCGTTTCGAACTCGTCCGAAACGGTTCAATCTCATAGAACTTCCATTCACTCCGACGACTCGTCGCGATTAATTCAATTCATCAATTTTGAACTTCTTGAAACTCATTTCAACTTGTTTTAATTGCTCAGAACTCATTCGAATCGAATCGAACCGTTTCGAACTCGTCCGAAAAGGTTCAATCTCATAGAACTTCCATTCACTCCGACGACTCGTCGCGATTAATTCAATTCATCAATTTTGAACTTCTTGAAACTCATTTCAACTTGTTTTAATTGCTCAGAACTCATTCGAATCGAATCGAACCGTTTCGAACTCGTCCGAAACGGTCCAATCTCATAGAACTTCCATTCACTCCGACGACTCGTCGCGATTAATTCAATTCATCAATTTCGAACTTCTTCAAACTCATTTCAACTTGTTTTAATTGCTCAGAACTCATTCGAATCGAATCGAACCGTTTCGAACTTGTCCGAAACGGTCCAATCTCATAGAACTTCGATTCACTCCGCCGATTCGTCGCGAGTAATTCAATTAATCAATTTCGAACTTATTTCAACTTGTTTTAATTGATCAGAACTCATTCGAACCGACTCGAACGGTTCCAAACTCGTCCAAAGTGCTCCAAACTCGAAAAACAACTTCGATTCATCCTCAAAAAAATCGTCGAAATTCCACAAAGAAGATATTTTTATTGCACAAAAATTTACATAACCAATCGTAACTCGTTTCCTACCCGTTACAAATCATTCTCGTTCGATCGACGTCGAGTAGATGCACGTGTCACCGCGCCACGAGAAAACGATATAGGGGGAAGACCCGCGCTGTTTCTATTTCCTCGTACGTTTCGACGACTCGTCTCGTCTTAACGAATTCCAAGCTCTCTCGATGTGTCTAGGTCGCAACGAAGCCATCGAAATATTCGTTCACACCATCGAACTCTCACGCGATTGCTTTAACAATTATTTCTTACTTCCCTTCGAGACATTCGCACGCGTCTACCACGCGGATTAAATCGATCCTCTTTAGCGAGCGGATGTTTTGACGCCGATTGTCTTTCCCCAAGGAATTTAATCGTTTGTTTTGAAAACCCTGCGGGCATAAAACTCCAACGTAATATCGCGTGAGTCGAGCTTACTTGGCTAATCACAGTCGTTAAGATAAATCCTACAACGCTGCTTAAAAAAAAGCGAAAAAAATCTCAAACCGTTTCGAACGCACAATTTCCTCTTCTTCTTTTTTTTCAAAACGCGTATCGTTCCCGCCAAAAAAAAATGTTCCACCTTTAGTCCAAAATCGTCTCGTTCCACTTTTTACGTCCTCGTTTTTATTTCGAGCTCGATTTTAAACTTATTTTTATTTCGATTTTTCTCTTCTCTTCTCTCTCCCAGATTTTTGATCGTACGATAGACAGGAATATAAATCTACGTGCGAAAGAAGAAAGGGACTAGGGGTTGAAAGAGTGAAGAAAAAAAAAACAAAATACACAGACACACACACGATGACCTAGGATTTAATCTGGCGCCGGCTCGGATTTTCGTTTCTCGAATGTTTGGCTCTCTTCCAAAACTTTGCTAGTTTCAAACTGGTCCAAACTTCGCGAGTTGGTACGTCGTCGAAGGAACGAACGCGACGTGTTCGCCTAGCGAAACGTGAGGAGGAAACTTTCGTTGATGAAAAACGAATTTTTATTCGCGAAAGTAAAACGTGATTAATTCTTACATTGGTCGATGGTCTTTGATTTTATAAAATTAATTGCGCAGATTTGTCAAGAGGAGAAACTTTGTTAATGAGATGAAATCAAATTGGAAGATTTTTTTTTTAATTTTTAACTCATGGAAATTTTTGGATTTTTTGATTTCGACGTTGATTCGAATTGGAAATTTATTTTTCTTCTGGGTGTTTCAGGGAGCGATCCGCTCGAGTTTGATCGTGGAAGGGAATCAATCTTGGTATCCTTGGAACAATTGGCACGATAACCCAGTTCACGTATCGCTCACTTTTGCGCGGAGTGAATCTCCTTGTAGAGTTGTTACTTTGCCAGTGTGTGGTCGATACGACTTATTTGGTCAGGACTGGATCCCCCTCTCTTTCTCTCTCTTTCTCTTTCTGGCTGTACGGTTTTCTGTAATTTCCTTAGAAATTGTGCGACGTTGTTCGTTCAGTCTGGAGGAAACGTGTGAGATTTGTTCGCAGCTTCTTTCAGAGGTTTGGAAGTCAATCCTGGAAATCAATTCTTATTACAGAGGGTTGATTTTAGTAATTAGTTAGATGAGATAGAAATCAACCCTCTGTGAAAAGGTTTGGTTTTTGTAATTAGGCAAAAATTAATTGTTGCACATTTTAAACTTTCGTTTATTTAAAAAACCACCCTTTTTCCACTGAGGATAAATTCCATAAATCTACTTTCTATAAAAAAAAGGATTGATTTTTGGAATTTCTCATTGGAAAATTGAGCAATGCTTGATTTTTCCTCCCCACAAGGATGAAACTATACAAGGATCGATCTTTCACCCCCACAGCGTTAAAAATATCAAAAATTACCAAATTTTCAACCCTTGCACCCTTAAACCCTCGCCTCTTAAAAAAATCATCTCACAGACAATTAACATTTCGCCTTAACAAAATTCCAAAAACCAAGTCCCCATAAAAACAAATCCCCAATTTTTCCATTTTCCCATCATAAAATTCTGCAATACTTAATATTTCCCCTCCCTTCACAAAACCGTAACAAACCTCAATCTCTCCTCCCCCCAACCTTACAAAAATATCCCCAACTCCATTATTCCTCCCCTAGCAAGGTCGCTTCTCAAACCCAAGATTACCTTTTTCCATCCCCTCCCAACAATTTCGCCCTTCCCTTTGCCAAGGGTGACTTTCCAACCGCGTCGAACGATCTCAAACCACTCCGACCCCTTTCGAACCAGATCGAACGCATCCGACGCGTTCCATACGCGTTTGCTAATGCGCATGCGCGAAAATACCCATTGCGCATATCGTTCGACGCAAGTAAGAAGTGCATCGTGTCGGTGGATGTCTCGATGTTCGTATCTGCACGAACGTGCGCCGATATCGAGGCAATCGCGTGCAATCTTTCACGTGTTCGCGACACGTTTGCTTCGATATTAACTTCACTCTTTACCTCCCCCTCCCCTCTCCACCTTTCCCCTCCCCCTCCATCGACATTCTCCCCTCTCTCTCTCTCTCTCTCTCTCTCTTTCCCTCGCACGAACCCCAGCAAACTTTTTATCCCACCATCGCGTTCACCAAACGGACGCGAAGGCTCCTCAGTCATCGTTCTCGCGTTCATCGACGCGGATCCTCGACGCGCCGGCGTACAAACGACCATCGTCGTTTCCGGACCGTCTCGTTTCTCCCGTCAGTTCCTCCCGGTTGCATCCTCTCGAACTTCGAATTATCATGGAAATTCCTCTTGCGGATTACGAGTACACGATTGTCGCGGTTTACAACGAATCCTGCGTTTAAAAATCAAGGATTTCCCGCGCCTAAATGTGAAAATTTAAGAGGCGACTAAATTTTGTTGGATCCGATTTTTATATGTTTTTAGTTTTCTGATTTTTTTTTCTAAGTAAAAATTTCTTAATTTTTCAAAAAATTCGAAGTTTCCAGTGAATTTGGATAATTTGTTATTTAGTTTTTTTTTAAATTTATTTTTGGGGAATATTTTTCTGTTTTTTTTTTTTCAATTTTGGTGTGCGCAACCCTTCGGGGATGAAATTAGGAGAGATCGATGGAACGAGGAGGAAGGGATGATTGAGCGTAAAACAGGAAGAGAAATGATATTCGTCGTGTTTTGAGGGTGAAGGTGGATTTTTTTGGTTTTGTTTTTATTGAATTTTTTTTGGTTTTTTTAAACTAATTTTTTTATTGACGTTAGTCACGTCTCGAGGGTGGGGAAGGAGGGGGAGGGGGGTTAACCGGCGAATCGATGAAGGAATATAACCGTGCTGGAATCGTCGAAGAGTGGGCGTAACGCGTTCACGTCGGTGGAGCGAGCTCGATTTTTTTTTTTTTCGAAAATTCACGAATTTTCGGAAAAGTGACAATTTTTTTGTTTTTTTTTTGTATCTCGCGCGAGTGCGTTTTCCAAGTTTGCGAAACTTTTAGACGGTGCAAAAAGTGCGAGGCCAGAGGAAAAAGAAAAAAAAAGTGAAAAGCGTGTCACGATTGAGAAAATAAAACGATAAACGACTTGCCAGTGTTTCTTTTTGTTGTTTTTTCTTTTGGAAATACAATTTTTTTTTACACGCTGAAAATTGTATGTTTATTGTTGTCGTTGTTGTTGTTGTTTTTTTAAAAATGGTTTTTGTAAAAGTATTTTCAACGTGAATTTTCTTCCGACAAACGTGAGTAAACAAAGAGGGGAGGGGGTTGAAATTTTGGGGAAGATTTTTTGGGTTACGAAGCAAAAATAAAGAGAGAGAGAGAGAAACGAATTGGGATTTAAATACAAACGTGTATGACGTGCGGGGAAACGTCGAGGGATCGATGACGAACCGGTGCACGTGGCAACGAAGCTAACGGGTTGGCGAGGATTTCTTTTTTTTTTTCATTGTCTTTTTTATTCTCACATATTTAATTTTCACCTCGTGGGATCGTCGTTGTAATCTAAAAAATCGTCACGATCGAATTTAATCGATTTTCGTTGAAAAAAATATTTTTATTTATTTATTTATTTATTTATTTAAATTGTTTTTTCATCCTCACATATTTAATTTCTATCTCGTGGAGTCGTCGTTGCAATCTAAAAAATCGTTACGATCGAATTTAATTGATTTTCGTGTAAAAAACAAAATGTTTATTTATTTATTTATTTTTTAAATTGTTTTTTCGTTCTCACATATTTAATTTCTATCTCGTGGAGTCGTCGTTGCAATCTAAAAAATCGTCACGATCGAATTTACTTGATTTTCGTGTAAAAAAAAATATTTTAATTAATTAATTTATTTTTTAAATTATTTTTTCGTCCTCACATATTTAATTTCTATCTCGTGGACTCGTCGTTGCAACCTAAAAAATCGTCACGATTGAATTTACTCGATTTTGCTATGAAAAAAAAATTATTTTTTGTTTTTTTTTTTTATTATCAAAAACATTTTTATCTAACTCGTACCAACATCGTTCGACTTCGTTGATGTTCCACTTCCGCGTATACGGCAACAAAGTTAGCCTGAAACCCGAGGCTCTCTCGCAACACGAGGAAATTTAATACGACCGTGTCCGTACGTCGATCGTTGTCCGCGAGTTTCTAATTTTAGGGGTGGGAAGCTCATTTTAGATCGCCAATTTTGGATCCCTCCCCTGTTTCGAGATAAATATTGTTTTTTTTTTTTTTTTTAAATTTTCTTTTCATTATTTCGCCAACGTTATCAAAAAACAAAAAAAAAACGAATTTTTCGAAACGATAAACGACGGTCGAGGTCAAGATCGTCGTTGAACATTTAAACTAAAGAAAGAAAAGGAAAACAAAAAAAATTGAGAAAATTTTTACGTCCTTGATTCTCCAAAAACACAATTTTTTCGACATAAATATTTTTATTATCTTGCAAAAAGTATCGAAAAATAATCATAACAATAATAATAACGATGACAAAGACAATATTTAACGTGACAAAAAAGCATTTTCGAAAAAAAAAAAAAAAAAAAAATGAAAATCGATAAAAAAAATCATTTTCCCTCCTCAATTAATTTCGCGATCGTCGGAGCTCGCACGGTTCGATCTTTTTCACCGACGATAAATAATAATTCGTTAGAATTAGAAACGCTACAGCGTGACGCGAGACGTTCTTGCCCTAATTACGCTCGACTTTTTTTCGCCCCCCCCCCTTCCCCTCCCCCACTTCTTCTTTCTCTCGTCATTCCTCCTTGCTGACGAAATACATCTCTATGGCGAATACGACGCTCGCAATTATCGCAAATATGCCGCTCGCCAACATTTGATTGAGATGCTGCACGTGATAGGCCGATATCATGTTATTCTCAAAATTTTTCCAGTCGTAGATGAGCACGACACCGGCCGCGAAACAGAGTATCGCGCCCATTCTCGAGAACAGCAGGGACTGAAAGCAAAAGAAAAAAAAAAAATTAATCAATCGATCGTTTTTCTATTTTGGAAAATTTTAATTTTCGCAAATTTTTACTTTGGTAAATTTTATTGTTTGAGAATTTCTATTTTGGAAAATTTTAATCTTTTTAAGTTTTAATTTTGGAAAATTTTACTTTTGGAAAATTTTAATTTTGGAAAAGATTAATTTTGGAAAATTTCTATTTTGGAAAATTTCTATTTTGGAAAATTTTAATTTATGGATATTTTAATTTTCTAAAAATTTTAATTTTTAAAAATTTTAATTTTTGAAAATTTTAAGTTTGGAAAATTTTAATTTGTGCTCACCGTTTTTTTGCCGAGTCGCTCGCCGTAGAGATAACCGATTATCAATATCGCGTTGATCAGAATGTAACCACCAATGGCGACGTAAATTAAGCCGGCGTGATTAAAATTTTCTTGCATGTTATTGTTGAACGGATCTATTATCAGACCGATGCAAATCACGCACAGCAGCTGTATCGATAAATAATCGTTGGTTCAATAATTGTCCAAATTTGCACGAAAAAAAAAAAATTATTTAAAAAAAAATTATTAAAAAAAAAATTAAAAAAAATTTTTTTTTTTAAATCGATCGTGAGATATTTTATTAAAAATTGTATGTAACGAAGGATCGGGAAACGAGGCAAGGATGACAAATTTTAGAACGAAAAATCTCGAGGCTCGTGGAGCTGTTTGAAATTTTTGTTTTTGTTATTTTTCTAAAATCGTTTTTTTTCTAAATTTCTAAATTTTGTAAAATTATTCCAATAATAATATTCCAAGGCGGCAGGAGTAAAGAAGATTTACAAGAAGAAATTCGATTGGGATAAAAAGAAGGAGTTTAGAAAAAAAAAATTTGAATGAAAACCAAAATTAAGAAAAATTGAATTTCTTTTTCTTTTTTTTTCGTCGACCGGCGAGTTTGACTTACGAGTTCGATTATTTTGCAGAAGAACGGCGCCTCGTTCAGATATTTCTTGAGCCTCGACGAGACGCTGGGCGTTTCACCCGATTCCCCGGCCATTATTATCGCGAAAAATTGCACTTTTCCAATTTTATCGAGCGCGAGAACGATCCAAAAACGATTCAAGTCGCGACGATGCGAAGAAAGAAACGAAACAAAATGAAAAATAATTTTTTTTTTCAAATCACGATTTTCAAAGTTACAAAAAAAATTTTTTAAATGTAAAATTTGGAAAAAAAAAGAAAAATATCGCGAATTTTTATTCAAATCTCGAGATCTTATATCGTGGCGTTTGTGCGCCGAACGAAACTGAGAAGTGAGGAGGTTTTCGAGCTAGCGAGTAGGGGCTCGCTCTCCTTTACGCTATGCCACATTCCCCCCACTTTTGGCGTCATCAGACGCCTAAGTGCACTTAATTTACAATTGGCATAATTCTTGACCACTCGACCTCAGATACGTGACCGACTAGGAAACCGAGAAAATCTTGGATATCCATTTTTCCTCGTCTCGAATCTGTTCGAACTTTGTGACAATATTTTGTTTGTTGAGAAAAATATTTTTCATCCCTTGGAAAAAAGAGGGATGAAAATGTGAGTCGTTTTTACCTGGAATCTCGACCGTTTTATTGGAAGCTCGTTAGTGGGTTTGATTAAAATAAAATTAATTATTACGTAATAACGCGAGAAAATGGTCGAAGGGCTGAAAGGGCGAAGAAACTATAAGGGGTGTATCGACAAAATGAGAACAGTTACAATAAATTTGTTTCAATAAAAAAAAACGTTTAATTGAAATAAAAGTAATTATTACGTAATATCGTGAGAAAATCGTCCAAGGGTTGAAAGGGCAAAGGAATTACAAGGGTTGCATCGACAAAATGAGAACAGTAATAATAAATTTGTTTCATTAAAAAAACGTTTGATTAAAATAAAATTATCACGTAATAACGCGAGAAACTCGTCCAAGGGTTGAAAGGGCGAAGAAATTATAAGGGTTGCCTCGCCAAAACTACAACAGCGACAATAAAATTGCTCCAATCAAAAAAACGCTCACAAATCTCTCACAATTATTTTTCAAAAACTGTAAAACCGTTTATACTCAACAACCCCTACAAAAAAAAATATTTTCCTAAGGGATGTAACTTTCTAAGGGATGCTCACGACCATTTTCAAACCTCTCTCAAAATTTCTCCAATTTCCACAAACCTCCAAATTCCCCCATAAAAAAACAAATAACAACAATAAACAAATATTACAAACCCTTCGAAAAAAAACAAAATTCAAAATTCAATCGACAAATAAAAAAAAAATTCTTCATTTTCTAAATTTCTCGGTAGAATCCTGATTTGTCGATCCAACGAACAAGTTCGCGAGTTATTTCCGTGTCACGAGGGAACACGCGAAATGATCGCACGTAGAACGGAACGATATAGCGAGGAATATTATTAAAGGCGTGTTGCGTCGCTTATCTCACACACACACACACACAACTTATGCACAATTTTACACACACACACGTATAAAGCGTGGACAGCCCACGCGCGTTACGCGATAACGCCAGGCCCCATTGTACAATTTTTCTCTCGCATCTCCGCCGCCGCGACGGCTAATTAATCGTTCTACACCGTGGCTCTCCTTCCGAATTCACGAAGATGAACGGATACCCCCACCCCCGTCTCAAAGACGGATGGACCCAATGTGTGACCGCATCGCGACACGAATTTACCCCGTTGATTGAACGTGGGACGAATTTATGGGAACAAAATATATCGGAGCTAATTGCAAGCGCTGATATTAATATCCCTATCTCCCACTTTGGGCTATCGTCGCTTTAATCGACGTGTCTCCATCGACTGGTGATGCTGTGGTGGTAGGAGAAATGGGATTTTTTTTTGACGATTTTTGATCGATTCAATTTTTTTTTAATTAATGGCATTTAATAATTAATGAAATGTAAATAGTGATGAAATTTAAAAATTGATGAAATTTAAAAATTCAGGAAATTTGAAAATTAGTGAAATAAAAAAATTAAAGATATCTCAAAATTAATGAAATTTAAAAATTAATGAAATTTAAAAATTAATGACATTTAAAAATTAATGAAAATCTAAAAATTAAGGAAATTAAAAAATTAGGGATATTAAAAAATTAAGGAAATTTAAAAATTAAGAAAATTAAAAAATGAATGAAATTCAAAAATTAATGCAATTAAAAAATTAATAAAACTTGAAAATCAATGAAATTCAAAAGTCAATGAACTTAAAAAGTTCATGATATTTGAAAATTAATGTAATTAATAAATTAATGATATTTAAAAATTAATAAAATAAAAAAAATAATGCAATAAAAAAATTAATGGAATTAAAAAATTAATGAAATAAAAAAATTAATAACAGACAAAAATTAATGAAATTTAAAAATTAATGAATTTGGAAAATTAATAAAATTCAAAAATTAATAAAATCCAAAAATTAATAAAATTAAAAAATTAATAAAATTCAAAAATTAAAGACATAAAAAAATTAATGAAAAAATATTTTTTTAGCCGGAATTAAACAAATTCTTCTCCTTACTTGACAACACAGCTGTGCAAAGCTTCGCCTTCTTATTCGTCGATCAAGAAAAAAAATTATCGATTCGTGAAAAAACGCAGATAAAACATTGAAAAAATAAAATACTTCCTTACCAATGAAAAATCGAGCTTGTGACATTGTAAATTTCAAGGAGAGGGAATAAAAAACAATGTTTTTTATTACAAATTTTCAAATTTCGTCATCGATAATTTTCTTTCCTCTTGGATAATAACAACAATAACAATAATAATAATAATAATTTTTTTTTACAATTTTCCGAGCGGATTCGAGAGGAAAGAGACGAAAAGAAAAAATAAGAAGGAAGGATCGAGCGTCGGTCACGCGATCCTTCCGAGATGAATCGTGAAAGCTCAATACCGATCTCCCCGCGTCTAATATCAAATCCTAACGCGCACGCTTTCACTCCTTTAACGAGAACCGGTCGACTTGGAACGCGCGCGAAGCACGGACTCGACGCACCGAGTCGAATAAACTCGGTCGTTTAATTTACAACTTTTCGATTTTTTTTCCTCGTTTCCATTGATCGTCGGGAAATCGATTTAATCAACTCGTTAATTAATTCCCACACGAGAGCGTCTTCGTTAAACGAGTTTGTAAAATTATTTTGTCGACATTGTAATAACGACGTGTCCCTTTCTTGGCTGGAATTAAAAGAAAAAAGACGGTAGTTGTCGTTTTATTCGCGTGGGTGAAATACCAACATTTCCGGTTGCTGCGACGAGAATTTATCGGTCGTCGTTATTTTTATCTATTTTGCTTTGTTTTTTTTTTTTTTTTTTTTTGGGTGGAATTGTCAGGGGAATTAATTTTACTCGATGACTGTGGGAACGTTTTATGTCAAGAGAGTTTTTATTTCAATTATAATTCTTGCGTACGTTTGATTATTTCTTAATTAATTTTTTATCGATTTGATTTCTTTTTTAATTAACTTTCATTAAATTTAATTATTTTTTATTTGATTCCATTATTTTTCTTTTGATTAATTTTTATTTGATTCATGTTTTTTTTAAATTTTAATTTGATTTGATTTTTTTTCTTTCAGTTAATTTTTATTTGATTTGATTTTTTTTTTATTAATTTTGATTTGATTCGATTATTTTTTTTTATTAATTTTTATTTGATTCGATTATTTTCTTTGATTAATTTTTATTTGATTTGATTATTTTTTAATTAATTTTTATTTGATTCGATTCTTTTCTTTGATTAATTTTTATTTGATTTGATTATTTTTTTGATTAATTTTTATTTGATTTAATTATTTTTCATTCGATTAATTTTCAACGTAATTCAATTATTTTCCAAAATTATTCTTCGATCAAACAAAAATAAAAAAATCGTTCGAAAAATCGGTTAAAAATGAAATCGCCCAGCGTTCTCGAATATCCATTGGCCGGATAATAATTCTCCGCGTTGGCCAACCCAGCTGCGCCAATCTTATAAATTTTGCGCCCACACGTTGCAACGTTTCAACGGTTTGACGAGAATTCTCTCTGCCTGCGGTAGGGTGGTCCGTAGGCAGCGACGAGCCGTGTATATACCGCGGTATTGCTCAAGCTGCACCCAGGAAATGCTTCGGATACCCATATCGGTGGGTTGCCGTTCGAACCACGAGAAAGTTTAGTTCGTTTCTCGTCTCGCGACGTCGGGGTTGGCTCCTTTTTCAACGGCTTAAAATAGTAAACCGATCCGTTACCGATTTTTCATTTTTTCAAAGATTATCCCTCCCCCAACTCGATCTCTTCCCCTATTTCCACATTTTTTAATTCATTCTCTCACGACTCGATTCATTCGATATCGATTTATAACTCTTGACTCGTTTGATATTTTTTGTTTGTCGTTACCGATTTTTCATTTTTTCAAAGATTATCCCTCCCCCGACTCGATCTCTTCCCCTATTTCCACATTTTTTATATTATTTTCTCACGACTCGATTCATTCGATATCGATTTATCACTCTTGACTCGTTTGATATTTTTTATTTGTCGTTACCGATTTTTCATTTTTTCAAAGATTATCCCTCCCTCGACTCGATTTCTTCCCCTATTTCCGAATTTTTTAATTTATTTTCTCACGACTCGATTCATTCGATATCGATTTATCACTCTTGATTCGCTTCATATTTTTTTTGATTTTTTTTTTATTCAACTCCAGATTCAATTTTCAACCGAACCGATTTATCGTTGAGGGGGTTTCCACGCGTGAAAAGAAAGCACCGTACTTTCACAAAGTATCGTCGCTACTGTACGAGACACCTGTGTGCAACCGATCGTCGAGATCTTCATTCGCGATGATTAACGCTCGCGCACTTTCTACCTGGATCATGAAACCGGACGGGTCATTAGTATCGGCGAACCGGTCAGACTGCTCGATACCGAAGCGCGGATTCAACCTCGTCGAATAGAAACGAAAAATTAACAACAAAAAAGACGAAGGGAAAATAAAGAATTTTTAACCGGGGCAAATTAATCCGGAGTTTCACGATTGCCGATTTTTCCACGATCGACGTACGAGATCGTTACGAAACGATCTTGATTCATGCGAAAATTACTTTCGTTGGGTTTAATGAATTTTGTTTTGTGTCATTTTTCACATTTGTTTTCTTTTATTGTAGACGGAAGCGAGTAACGATCGTTTCGAGTCGACGATACCGATCTCGAAGGATCGGGAAGGAAACGATTTTGTTATGTATGAGAGATTAATATAATTATTGTAGAATTGATGAAGAGACGATTTTTTTAAAAAAAAAAGGGAATTTTTTTAGTCGATGAGATCTGTGATAAAGAAATCGTTAATTAGTTAGTCGCGATGTGGATGACTTCGAGTGTGAACTTTAAACGGAAATCATCGAGTAACAGTGCGATAAGTAAAAAGTGCAATATCGTACCGGGACGATGTCGAAACGCGAAGAGAGGAAGCGAGAGATCGTCGATGGGAAAAATTGTCCACTCGCTTGGATGGAGGAATCGGGCGCTAAGTTAGGCTCGCCGAGACATCTGTTGCAAGCTGCCCTTCTCTATCTCGCGGTTTTGGCAGCGTTATGGTGCGTTCCCGCGTGCCTTTACCATCGGTGAGATTCCGAGATTCTCCAATCGTTCCAACCTTTCGTCACTGTAAGAATAGAAAAATAAGCTTTGTTGAATTTTTTTTAATTCGGTTAACAATTTTTTCATTCAGTTAAACTTTGATTGAGTTGAAAATGAAGTAACGAGTGGATTTTTAAAAATTCATGATGAAAAGCTTATTTTTCTGAGTGTAGAACAATATTGTTCTATTATAATTTAGGAGAAACAAATTTAAGGAAGAAAGAGTATTTTGATTTACCGGTCAACCGATCATCTTTGATTAGAAAAATTGTCGTGGAAATAAAGATTTAGCGACCAACCTTTCATCACTGTAAGAATAAAAAAATAAGCTTTGTTTTATGAATTTTTTTAATTCGGCTAACGATTTTTTCATTCAGTTAAACTTTGATTGAGTTGAAAATGAAGTAACAAGATTTTTTAAAATTCATGATGAAAAGCTTATCTTTCTGAGTGTAGAACAACATTGTCCTACTTTAGGAGAAAACAATTTGAGGAAGAAAGAATATTTTGATTTACCGGTCGACCAATCGCCCTTGATTAATAAAATCGTCGTGGAAATAAAGATTTAGCGACGAATCGTCATTTAATCCAAACGATGTGATCGTTACTTGCTTGATTGTAATAATTAATTATTAATTATTGTTCGCAGGATATCGGCGTGGATTTTTAAAAATTCACGATGAAAAGCTTATTTTTCTGACTGTAGAACAATATTGTCCTACTTTAGGAGAAAACAATTTGAGGAAGAAAGAGTATTTTGATTTACCGGTCGACCAATCGCCCTTGATTAGAAAAATCGTCGTGGAAATAAAGATTTAGCGACGAATCGTCATTTAATCCAAACGATGTGATCGTTACTTGCTTGATTGTAATAATTAATTATTAATTATTGTTCGCAGGATATCAGAATCGGGCCAGGCTGTGGTGCTGACTCTCGTAGATACCGCAGCAGCCGAGCTACAAAGTTTGGCCGAGCCAAGATTGAGCGGTGACACAAGAGCGAGGTCGTTGACCAAGAACGCAACTTTAAAAACGACCACCGCTAATGCGATTCCCGTGACGACAACGACGACGACCACGACGACAGCGACGCCAACCGCGACTTCGATCAGCCTCGAGCAGGACGAATCTAACGAGCAAGCGAAGAAGACCGGTACGAGCACTTTACCGATCGTTCCTGTAGCCACCGAATCGTCGACGAACTCAACGAGGCTCGCAACGAGCTCGGACGAGACTGTCCTCGATGAGAGCAACAGTCAAGACAACACGGATGAACAAGAGATTGTCGTCGTCAGAGCCGAGCAAAAAGTACCGGAGGACGTTGCAACGAGAAAGGTCGAAGAGACTCACGAGGACGAGGTCAAAGACGAGAGCGTCAAGCAGGATGAACCTTCATCAACGTCGAGTGAATTGGACGATGGAGCTGCGAGAGCGAGACTCGTCGTTGGAAGCGGCGAAGAATCCACGGCTGCTATATTGGACGGACTCGTTGCTTCCGGACCAACGGATCATCATCACGAAGATATACCCTCGTTCAGCGAGTGGGCACAGAAGAGGCTGGAGGAGGCCGAAAAGAAGAAAAGTGAGTCGATTGTTCTAGGAAATTTTAGAGAAGATTGGAAGAATGAAAACCGTAGTTTTTAGATTGTTTTACTTTTTATAATAGCGTATGGTTCTCTAACGAGATTCGTTTGTCCACAGCGCATCCAAACGCCTCGATACAGAATCCCGGAGGTCCAGGTCGAGGAGTCGGTGGTATGAAGGTTCGCTCGAAGAATTATGCATCGCCGGATTGCGGAGCGAAAATCGTAGCTGTTAATCCGGAGGCAAGAAGCGCCCGGAGTGTTCTAGTATCGACTCGGGACGAGTACATGCTTAATACTTGCACGTCGAGGATCTGGTTCGTCGTTGAATTGTGCGAGGCGATTCAAGCCAAGAAGATCGAACTCGCCAATTTTGAATTGTTCAGTTCATCGCCCAAAGACTTTGCCGTGCACGTGAGCGATCGTTTTCCAACTCGCGACTGGAGTCCCGTTGGACAATTCACAGCGAAGGATCAACGCGATATACAAAGCTTCGCGCTACATCCTCATCTCTTCGGGAAATTCATCAAGGTCGAGTTTCATTCGCATTACGGCTCGGAACACTTTTGTCCCATCTCGTTGTTTCGCGCATACGGCACGAGCGAGTTCGAGGTTTTGGAAACGGAGACGGATCATCAGGAGAGCGAGAACGACGACGACGATGAGGATGACGAGGACGAGGCTTTGGACTCGGAGAGCGGAGGCGACGCGAGAAATTTGTTTGGTAGCGCGCGCGACGCTGTTTTAAGAATTGTGAAAAAAGCTGCCGAGGTACTTGTCAAAACGGGAGATCCGAGCAACAAGAATAACATAACGAAGATTCAGGAGAGTATCGAGGATAGTATTAAGGCGAGTTCGTTCGCTAGTTGCACGACACCGAGATACACGATCAATTGTCCAAATTGTACGGATCATCGTTTCGCCGGTGTTTTCGAACTTCTCAGTTGTCGAGCCGAGCGTCTCAACGCCATACTCAAAGTTCCATTTGTAAACGACACTCTTAGAACCAGCGAGCTCTGTTCATTTTACGACGTTGACACTCATCGTTCTACGTCTTCGAACGACCAACCGATTGTCGACACGTCTTACTTATCTAAAAACGGAAACGCTGACGTCGACGAGGAATCGTCGAGAACGAAATTTCACTTGAGAAGAAATCTTCGCGCCTCTTTCCTCGCCTCGATATATTCATCGGAATACATATACGCTCTTTGCAACATGATTGCTACGAAGGAGAGAGGTCTCGTCTTGAACACGAGTTACGACGTTGCTGGTAACGCATCGGTCAATTCGTCAACGCGGATCGACGCCAACGCAGGAAAGTTCGAATCTTTCGAGACGAATGGACAGGCACGAGTCGTAACGTCCAATTGCCTGCCGGAAACGGATTCCAACGGGTGTAAGAATACTGGCACTACTAGACAGAGTAAAGCTGTCAAGGTACAAGGCACGACTATACGCGAACCTGAAGGTACATCCTCCAATTCACCGGAAACTGTAACTACGAGTTCCGAGAGCCTTGCCTCGCAGATAAGACCGACGAAAGCGCTGAGCCGCGAGGACATGAGGAAAGAGTCGTCGGTGCCGATCTTAGAGCCGAGCAAAGATCCTAACGAGGGTACCGTTCAGGCTGAAGTATTAACGACACCATCCCCCATGATGAACGTAGCTACTGCAACGACTCGTATCACCGAAGAACCTGCTACAATCCAGAATTCCGTCGAAACAACGACACAGATTGTCACACCGGTTGTCGTCATTCCAAATCAACCGCCCCGGGAAGCTCAGGATCCTGCTGCGGGGCAAGAAAATAATGGCGAAAATAGTCCACCGGTTAAACATGACAATAACGTTCAAGAAACGAAGCCCAGTAAATCTGACAACGGTGAGCACGAGGCCAAGATGATGGCACAAGATCAGATTACTTTGGACAGTATTTTATCGGATCTTAAGGATCTCGAGGGTGATGGCTCGGGTATTCATGGCAATGCTAACAACAATGCGAACATTGTTGCGCAACCAACCGCCAGTAGTACGCCTCAGCAAAAGGAGTCGGTCTTTTTGAGACTGTCTAACAGGATAAAGGTTTGTACTGTTCGTTAAATATCGAGTGTCTTGTGATTTATAAATTGAGACTTTTTCAATTATTAATTGGTCATTGTTTTTCAGGCTCTCGAACGGAACATGTCCCTGAGCGGACAATACCTCGAGGAGCTTAGCAAACGTTACAAGAAACAGGTCGAGGAGATGCAGCGTTCGTTAGAACGTGCAACCGCGGCGATGAGCGAGGAAGCGCGAAAAGGCGAGGAGCGTGACATTCGTCGTATCGAGGAAATATCAGCTCTTCGCGATGAAATAAGCAGCCTGACGCAATCGTTGGAAATTCTTCTCTATGATCGCAACAGTTGGCGTAGCAAATTATCAACGATCTGTCAGCATTTCGCTCTGATAGTCGTAGAAATCGTACTTTTCATGTTCGTCGTTTCGTATTGTCGTCGTAACAGTGAATTCGAGATAATAGACGAGACAACGCCTGGTATTGCGACGAGCAACGAAGCGACGAGACGTCGTAGCGCCGGTACAATGTCAAATTGCAGTGCGAAGAAAGCGAGGAAGAGAAGACCGAGCGAGATAGCGTCGAGAATTGGAGTTACTTACAGAGATCTTATGATCGAGGATCGTACGAATCACGAGTCAAAGAAGGAGAAGAGAAAAAGAAGAAAAAGAGAATTACAAGATAGAACGTCCGTGAACGTTGGTACGAGGAAAGAGTCCTCGAGACTCGACGAGGGTATGCCAGGTGGAACTGTCTTACCCTCTAGAAGATCATCGTCCATCGATTCAACTTCCAATCACGCGAAGCAATTGGAACTGTGTCATACTCGTAGAAGACCCGACTCTGCCCCGGAATATTCTGGTGGATGGGTCGAGGAACCGTTACACAAAACTGTAATTCCTGACATTACAGTGGAAGATCCTCGCTTATCTTCGGATCAACTTTCGAATCATCAACGATCCTCGATCGAGGAAATCAAACCCGAGTCTAACGAAGGTTACGAGAGCAAAGAGGACGAGAAGATCACCATTGGTCCATCGATATTTCGCGGTGGTGGTATTCTCAAAGCCGCTAAACTGTCCTCACCATCTTTCATGAAAACTGCTCTAGGCTCCAGGATCAAAAGAAACTCAAAAAATTCGGATAAAATTGATCACGTCGTTCAATTGAAATCAGACAATTGGGAATGGTACTCGAGAAATTCGAGCAACAAATCCGACAGTCCGTCTAGCGCGATGCTAACGGATACTGCAGATTCTGGAAGCTACGATGGTCCTGGCGCGACCAATGGTCATCATCGAAATACCAGTAACGAATCTGAAAGTAGCAGCACTACCACGACACCCGGAAGCAAGAAGGACAAAAAAACTGGCGGTGGTCTTAGAAAAATGGTGAGAAAACTTTTCTGATTGAAGTAGAAACGAGATCCTAGACTCCGTGTAATCGGGAACACTAAATGGCATCTCGCGGCGAACTGGCGGCCTCCAACGAAAGCCTGAAATACCAGAGAATTTTTTGAATGGACGTTTTTTTTTTAATTTGGAATGTCGATGCACAGGCTACGTGAGATTTGGCTCGAAGTGATTAGTGGAATCGATGAAGACGTACTTTGGGAATAACAAGATTCCTGCCTCGCGTCTGGGATGTTCCTAACGTTCTTGCGAATGTCGGACACGCATTGCCGAAGATTCCAGGTAACTGGACCCCGATTGCTTTTTGTTCCCTCCTTCCCCCAACTTGGAATGAGCATTTTGTACGTTGAACATTATCGAGAGAAAGGAAAACGCGCTTATGCGATAATTTTGTGATAAACTTCAAGCGCTCGTCTCATTCGCAAAGTAGAGTGAATATAATCAAAAGGAAGAAGAAAAAACGTAAATCCATCGAGAGGACTGAACGAGTAACGATTTAGGACTGAATCGAGTCGAGCCAAATGATCTTTTAGGATCTGGGAATTTTTTTTTAAACTTGTACCAACGTTCTAAGCAATTTTAGAACGTCAAAGTCGTCTGCAGATTTTTTTCTCTAAAAACTGCAGCACTTGTTGACTAAGGCGAGACATAATTAGAGAAAAAAGACACACCGTGTCTAAATTAATGTTCGTAGTGGTAATTGGCTTTTAGACGTTAGGACATTTTTAGGAAACAAAATAGAAAATAACAAAATTGTAATCGTAAATTTGTCTCGACTCTTTCTTCCACTTCGTGACAAAACTACCAAAGAAGCGAACGCGATTAACGATCCAAAATGAAAATTGTGCATCCATGAATCGTTGAGAAGCGACAAATTGTAATTAATGTTAAGAACGCGTTGGATAACGAAACAAAGAAAGCGAAGAGGGAACAAATCATCACGTACATAAAGTTCACAAAAGTTGAAGTCAGGGAAGAGTTTTAAATAAGTATACGTTGTCCCTATTTTTTATTTCGTACCCATTAATATAATTGTCATATAAAGTCTTCCCTCGTCCGCTAACGAAACGCACAATGCTCGAAAAATCCTGGCCTTAACAAAAATCGTCATTTATTCTCTTCATTCGATTAATCGTTACTTCTTCATCTCATTCTATTTGTTGTTTTTCTTAATTCTCCCTCATACTCGAGACAAAGAATCTCGTTCGAGACCCAAACAATCGAGTGAAAACGAGTGTGCTCTTGATTTCGTTTTGTTTGTTTTGTAATATTTAAATTATTTATTTCCTTGTGAATTTTTCTTCGCGTACAGAGTGCGATGGGAGAAAAGATTGAAGAATACTCGACGTTACGTCGGAGCGTCTTGTGAACATAAAAACAAAGGTTGAGAGAGAAAGCGAGGATGGAAAAAAGGTTCTAGTTAGTGAGAAGTGAGAATCGAGAAGCGAAAAGAAATTATAAAAACAAAATAAATAAATAAACACGCTGTGATAAATCGCTGCAGCGACAAAAAGCATGCTGGGGCAAGTGTACAGATTGGAAAAGAAAATTGTAATCCGAGGGGTAAGAAAGTGTGGAACTGTCCTATTACTTAATGTGCATTTAAAAGACGATGAGAAAAAGAAGATGAAATCAAGAATTATTAATTAATTAGTAAGCGAGTGTGAAAAGTGATTAATTGCGTCGATTGGTAATCAAGGATTTCGTTAGATATGTAATTATTCATCGATATTTACGAGAGTCGAAAAGTTTTCGCCGAATGACAAAAATATTATTGTAAACCGGAAACAAAATTAATTAGATGTTCGGATGACTCGTGGATATTATAATTATATATAACGATAGGCATTATCGATTACGACTACTTAATTTAATGACGACTATCGCCGCGTAGATTGCCATCGTCATTGTTACATTTATTTTCTAAGAATCATTTAATTTTAATTCATCCGTGAAAAAGAAATGCGCATAGTCATCAATATTTTCAAGCATATCGATCATTATCATTCACAAAGATAATTGGATCGTCTTCGATTTTTTTTTTGTATATTAGCAAAGCGTTAGAATTTTTGGCGATGATATTAGTCGATCGATTAGTGGAAATTAAACAAATTTTGGATTACTTCCTATCTGCGACAGTATTAGTCGAGACGATATTCGCGTTACAACTAAATTTGCAGCGATGCAAAAATTAACATTGTTTTGAGTCGACATCAAAATTATATTAGTAGATGGAAATTGTAGTAAGTCGAAGTTGGAACTGGATCTTGATTGTTGATTCTTCCAGCAATTCTTCAGACGCATCGACGATTATTTTCCTGGATCATTCGAGTGTTTTGGATTTTTGTCGATGGTCACTGGTTGAAATATCAACTCGAATCATTGGATTGTATTCTGTAACAAGAATCGTTAAAAATTTTCATTTCAAACGCTCAATATTAATCATCAATGTATGTAATTATTTATATTACCTTTGTTTCTTTTTTTACCGCAATAAGAAAAAAAATCGAAGAAAGCTTTTATTCCGGAGAATAGTGTACAACTAGTCCATAGGTAATTGAATATCGCTCCGTAATTTTTATCACTCGTGATAATTCACTTCCTGTTCGTATCCCAAGTGTGCTACGAAAAGAAAAACGATAAACAAACAAAACGTGAAGTAACGTTGTGGATAACTTATAACATTGTACATATGTGAATTTTGAGCTCAACTTTATGGGACTCGAACGCCGTAAGGCAGGTTGCCCCCACGTTGGAAATAAGACGAGAATAGGATTTAAAAAAGTAATAAACAATTGTTGCATGTAATCGTATATGATTGTAGGAAAGAAAAGAAAAAAGAAAAATCATTGATATTGCACGAAAATATTAGAAGAAACAACAATGTTTCTTACGACTTAAGGCTGTTACTTGGTTGACAAACTTGCATCATAAAATCATCGCCTCTTCTGTCATAAAGAATCCTTATATATTTGTAAGAGGAAATGTGAAATCGATCGAAGAAGAAGACGATCGATTCTTCGTACCACCGTTTGCTTCATTCTCCACAATTATTTATACCTCGACATTTTAATATATATATAAACATAAGACAACAGTAGCACAGTTAGTTGAGCTTTGGACTGCCACTGAGGCGTCCAGGCTTTAAAATCCTGGCCCAACACTTTTTTTCAGATACTTTTTTTTAGCACACTCGGTGGTTTGGTATTCACCTAAAATTGTAGATTGATCTACACATAGGTTCGCCGGTGTGAAGATATTTTGAGATCAATAGAAAAACCATCTCTCTAATGTATGGAGGACGTCTTAAACATCATAAGGGAAGACAGGTGCCCTTTCGAGTACACGCACATAATATGTGTATCATGTGCGTCTAAAGAATGCTTAACGTTAAAATAATATGATTGTGACTATAACGATGGCGATAAAAGAAATAAAGTGTTGCCAAATAGTCCAGTCTGGAAGAGCAACGAGATTTGTTTGTTAAAAATTGACTTATTGTCATGATAAATTTCTACACGAACGAGGGATAAAAGAGCTGAATAGTTTCCCAACGAACGATACAAAATAATATTTATATCACACGGTAAGATTACATTTAAGAAGAAAAAGCTCTTGACAAATGTTCGATCTTACTCGTTAACATTCGAATCACGATTCAACACTGAGAAATTCCAGGAGACTGGAGAGGTCGATAATATGGTCTGTTGAATATTTCATCGATTTGACACGACGATTCAAATTTGTCGTTGACTCTATCAGGATATTTTTAAAGTCCTCGCATTCACGTTTCATCATCGAGCAAATGAAAATTTCGTTGAGATGATCGTCCATGCCCAGTGTGGATAATGAAGCGAACGATGCTTTCACCTCGTCGAGAATATTTTGTCTCAGAGACTTGTCTCTGCAGACTAAATTTAAGATGAAAAAACCACTGTCGTTGAGACAATTGGCGACATCGCGAAGAACCGCGGGTTCGAGAAAACTTTTCGGTGGACAGCTTATTCCGATGGTTTTGTCCTTGCTGTCGACGTCGAAGAGAATTGCGTCGAATTTTCTTCCCGTCGTGGACGCTTGTTTGATGAATTCTAATCCATCGGCAATTTCGACTTTCATCCTCTTGTCGAGGGTCAGATCAAACCACTGTGTCGCAATTCGTAAAATTTCCTCGTCTATATCAACTGCAGTGATTCGTAACTGTTTCAGGGAAGAAAGAACAAGTAAATTAAAAGTACACTAGGAAAATACAATTTAAATGCTGCACGAGCTGTTTGGAATAAACAAGAAGTTTACCTTAGGAAAGCATTCGTGTAGAAAACTGCAGAGTCCACCTCCACCAAGACCCACGACGAGAACTTCGCTCGGTACGTCGAATTTGATCGCAGCGTTAACGCCCACGCACATGTAGGGATGATGTTCACAAGCAAGGAATCCATGGTCAATAACCAATTTCTTTTTACCTTTTATGGAAGAAGACTCGGAACTCGTCGGCACTTTTTGTTTCCTGTCTCTATGCCTACATTTCACTAAACAAAAAAAGAATTAGCTCGATGGTGTGAAATGAAAGTAAAGAATAAAATATATTGAATTTGCGTAATTTTCTCGTGCCTGATCTTAATCTGGCCTCGCTCTGGACGATAAATTGATCGTTGAGAAAAATAAGCCTTCGATGAGTATGTCCTTCGTCACCGAGGACATCCTCGACGACGTATGGACCGCTGATCTTACTCTCGCCTTTGCAGCGAATCTCTCGATTACCCATAGCTTCACCAAGCGAGAGAAAATTTATTACATAGTTTGCAGGCAATCCTAATGGTGCGAAATATTTAACACTCGGCCCTAGTTCTTCCCTGACTCGTTCCATACTCTCGAAGTTGTGATCACGCCGGAGTGTTATCACAGCCAAACGATCTTTCGAAACCTTTTTCAACAATGCTTGTCTACCTTCGGGCATGCCAAAAATCCAATCCGTGTCTCTGAAATTTATTTCCGTTTTCATTAGGTCGAAGGAGATAACGCATTGAACGTGTGAGTGGGTATCAGCAAGCAATTGTATTACCTTCCTTGTGGGACTATAAATGCTGCGTAACTTTCTGCCGATTTGATTCCCGGTTTATCAACAATGTGTACAGTATAACGCGGCTGATCATTGTCAACGGTATGTAGATCCAGAGTCACCTCACCAACGTCAGCGATGTTCCTTTTGCTTAGAGTATTACAGATAAGAGCCGATCGTTGAGCCGCCAGAACACCGGTCATGATTTCTTCGCTATCATCAACGCGAACAATTTTATTCTCTGTGAGCGCAAGCTCCAGCACCTGAACAATGGGAAACAGTAGCCTTATTCGATTATTTACTATTATCAATTCATTGAAACAAGAGAAAGTAAGCAATTGTTTGAAAATACGAACCTGTCGTGGCAGACCTGGAAATTTTGTGGCAATGACTACAAACACAGGAAAAGCTGCGCCTTCGTCGTCTCGAGACTTAGCCTCCGCTTCGTAACATCGCGCCACTCGAAACATAAATTCGTTTGATGGAAAATACGTCACGAGCTTGTGTAAAATGTGCTGCTGCAGTAGACTTATGCACACATAACGACCGCCTTGTCTGAGAACCCTCGAAATTTCCTTTGAGAGAATGTACGTTTTCCATTAATATTACTATCTTTTTTAAAAAAAAGTTTTATATTGCCAACTCGCTACTAACGCTTAAATATTTGTTAATCGTGTTAACACTCTCCTCAGTGGAATCTGGCATTAGAGCATCGAAAGTTCCTTTGTCCAGAACGACGCTAAATTTGTCATCCGGGTATGTCATGGCAGTGGCATCCATACATTCGTAAATTAAATCAGGTCTTTCGTTCTTATTTTTATCATTCATCTGTTTGATTACAATTTTCGATATGTCGATGCTGACAATGTTTCTGAAACGCATGGAAAGTGGTACAAAATGACAGTGAGCGACCTGTGGTCTTTTAGCGCTCGATTAATTGAATTATTCAATTGCGAGGATTAATGTACAAGATCATAAAAATTGCAAAATTGAAATATGTAACTTTACTGCTACGCGCATATACTTTACTTGTAGCCGACATTGTATAAATCCATGCTAAGTGTTGAATTGCCACATCCGACAACCAGAACGTTATCTTTGGGTTTTATATATTTCAATAGTTGTCCACATAATTCTGGATATTCGCCATACCTTCAATGGAAAAAAAACAATATAAGAAAAGTATAGAACATGAAGACAGACAGAACTTCTCACTTTGCAAAGTTGGGACTCACCATTCGAAAGCTTTTTTTCCTCGCTTTTTGAAAAACTCGTTCCAATAATTTACGCTGCTAAACTCCTCATGAGATTTAGGCAGTAAATTCATATCTGGGAAACCTTCGAGTAGACAACACGCGCTGACAATTAGGAAAAGGTTGTTTTTGTCAACATAACCTAAAAACATAATCACCGGCCAAAGACTGTAGAAAAAAGATTATTTCTATATCGACGGAGTTACTCGTTGGCAGTCGGTATAGAAGGTATTTTCAATCATCGTTAGTATAAGTTTCTGTCGCTAATTACTATAAAAAATGAATATTTAGGAAATATACCAAAAAATGTAAGAAGCAAGTATACTCTAGCTTTTATATGGACTGTGATTTTTCACATCGTCTTGAAGCCGACCGTCGGTAATCAAAGGTTCTGTCAGAAACAAACAGATGGCGTTGGACGGCGGTTTTATTTGAACGAGAGCTTACTTTAATTCAAATATCCTAGTATTACATGCAACGGTATTCGCGCCTAAGAAATATAGCTTTCTTCTTCAAAGTTAATTTATATACGAAATATCACTATGACATCCGCATACCCACGGTATCTAAGGGTAAAAATATTAATATAACGTATCGTTAGATTGTTTTCGTCACGTTTTTTATAAGAAAATGTTCTTTATATTGCTTCCGTGAGATTAAACGACCCCTTATGACTTATTTATAAACGCGACATATTTATAACGATCAACGCTTTAGACAAGCAGAATTTTTATTATATTTTGTTCCACGAAATAAAAAAACCCAAAAATTTGAATGTAACGCAATGATTTAACAGCGATAAAGGTACACTTTGTACCTTTATCGTGGATAATCGATTACGATTGACGCTTTCACTGCCAGCAGATATTGGGACACTTTCCGTCTCGGAGTTGGTTGGAATATGAGCATCGCGTTCGCGGGGTTTCGTACAAAAAACTGAGTAGTCCGTCACGTTTCGACCAGATATGGCGGTGAAAGTGCAAAGTATGTATACGTACGTATTTGTACGCATATGGGTTTCGGAGCAATATTCTCCTCTCGGTAAGGTACCTCCACTTCCTTGCGCTTCGGATGCAAAGAGAAAATAAAGCTCTCGTGATTGTGCGAAAAAGCCAAAAGAATTTTTAACGACGCATTAAATACGATATTAATGATAGAGTTGCATCGCAACACCAGTAACATAAATAATTTTAAAGTGACTGCCAACGCGACGTTTAAACAGTTCACCGAGCATCGTCGGACTTCGGCGATAGCCTCGTTAAAAGCGAACAAAAAAAAAGAAATCATTCCTACTCAGAATCGGCCTCTTAATTAAGTACCGCGAGAATGGGTCGAAGGGAATAATTATAATATTAAGAATCGCTCGATGTTTAAGCAAAATTTGAAATAACACTCGCATACAAACATGCGAAAGCTAATTTCGACTTTTACCATTTTTTGAAAAATCGTTTCCCCAAATTTGCGAACGACGATGTTACATTCGTATTCTACGTGAAATTTCCGATTCCACGAGTACCATGAGAAGTTAGTTCGGACAAAAGAAAAATGTCAACCCCTCGGGCGTCGCAAAGGACAATGGTACCTCTCCAGGTGCCATTTTTCTTTTTCGTCAAAAATCACGTTGCGGGTACTCTTTTCAATCGGAAATTTCCCGTAGAACACGAATATGACATTCTCGTTCCTGAATTATTACAATTACAAGGTAAAATTCCCGTTCAAACAACTTCCTCCTATTTCGCTTAATTTCCATCGCAATCTTTCGGACTCACCGGCTTTATTTTTCTTTTTCATATCTGTATGATGGCGTCCGTCATTTTACGGTAGACATGGACAATATAATATACATATATACAAGAGTGAGCTTTCGATGTAAGCCCCGCGAGACGTCCGCGGCAATTATACTTTAACGCCAGCGTTCGAGTTTTTTTTATCGTCGAATCGTTACAACACGGCTGTTCAAACACATTTTAATTCCGCGGCGAGCCGAGTGTAGGAGCTTGCGGGCAAAACTCCCGACGCCATTAGTTTATTAATGCTCCTGAAGCATCAATTATACAAGGTGGCGTTTCCTACATTCCTCTTTACTCTCTCTCTCTTCCTACCTGTCTCTAGCAGTCCCTCACAAACTCTCTCTCTCTCTCTTTTTCTATTCGTACATTAATTCTTATTTTATCTCACGCTACACGATTCATCGGTACCCTCGGGAAAAATAACCGTTTGAAAATTGAACGTTACCGCACCATCGTTGTCGTCACGAATCGATAAAGAAAGAAAGGAAAGATAAAGAAAAAAAAATAGAAAAAAAGAACATACACAAATCATCCCCTCTTCGTTCCAGTTCCAGTTGGTTTGAAAACAAAATAAAAAAAAAAAAACAAAAAAAACAAAACAAAACAAAAAAGGTGCAAAGCAACGTTATTTCACGATCGAGAAATTCTTTTTTTTATTTTCTTCGTCGTTTGCAAATTCATATCGATAATTTTATTAATCGTCGTTGGCTGCACTTGTGTACTCGAGTTTAAACAAATGTTGAACTTGAAGCCATCAAGGTTTCTCTATCGTTTTACAATCACGAAAATATATTCGCCGGGTTTAACGAGGCGTTAGAGATAAAAATGTGGTCTCTGTCGTTTGTTGTTGTAACGAAGAGACCGAGTGAGCAAACATTGTACGAGCGATAACAAGAAAAACTCGCTTCCATAATATTGTTACATTGTGTCGCATATGTTATTTCTTTTAATTAGATCGTTTTTCTATTCGCATCGACGAACATATTTTTGATCGTTAATTTATTATTTCTTTTGTTATTGAAATAATGGCGCCAAAGCGCCAGACGTTACAGATGTGATCGCACGGATGCGCGGGGGGTCACCGACGATTTCGCTCAAACTGTGCCAAACAACTTTTGCACATATACACACAGATCTTGTCCTTGACTCGAAGTTTTGAATTATTATCTTCCATCTTCCTATCTATCTAATATGCATAAACATATAAAATATTAGATTGATAAGAAACAAAAAAATATGAATATGCTAATAAATAATTATCCCCCCCCCCTATCTATCTTATATGCATGAATATATAAAATATTAGATCGATAAGACACAAAAAAATAAGAATATGCTAATAAATAATTATCCCCCTCTATCTATCTAATATGTATAAACATATAAAATAATAGATCGATAAGAAATTTAAAAAATAGGAACATGCTAATAAATAATTATCTTCTAACTCCCTATCTATCTAATATGCATAAACATATAAAATATTAGATTGATAAGAAACAAAAAAATACGAATATGCTAATAAATAATTATCCCCCCCCCCCCCCCCCTCCCTATCTATCTTATATGCAAAATATATAAAATAATAGATCAATAAGAAACAAAAAAATAAGAATATGTTAATAAATAATTATCCCCCCCCCCTATCTATCTTATATGAAAAATATATAAAATAATAGATCAATAAGAAACAAAAAAATAAGAATATGCTAATAAATAATTATCCCCCTCCCCCCTATCTAATATGCATAAATATATCAAATATTAGATCGATAAGAAACAAAAAAATAGAAATATGCTAATAACTAATTATCTTCCATCCCCTATTTATCTAATGTGTATAAAAATATAAAATATTACATCGATAAAGAACAAATAAATAGGAATATGTTAATAAGTAAATAATAATTATGCCCCCCCCCCCCCCCCAACCCCCTTTCTTTTTTTCATTGCTCTTAAACCAAACTTTACGTATATAAATGAATTATTTATAAATGTGAAAAAAAAAAGAAATGAAAATAAAACAACAAAAATGGAAAATATAATACAAATATAAATATGGAAGTGAATACCGAAATTGCTCGATAATTGGGCGAAAGTGTAATCGATATCATCGCGAGGCCGTAATGCGCTGGGCGCGTGGCGACGTCTCGCGCGTTACCGCCATGTGAAGTGAAAGAAATCGGCAGGTGAAAAGGAGGATACTGGAAGAGGCTGTTCTCCTCGATTAAAATTACAAAAAAAAACCGACAAAAAGAGAATGAAAAATACAAAAAACAAGGAAGATTTCATTTTTTTCAGCTTCCTTCCATTTTCGATTTTTTCTTTTCGACATTAACAATTGTCCGACGATCGTCGTCCCAACCTTTTCCCCTACGTTGATCGTTTATTTTCCGTTCGCACGTTTATGAAAAATTGATATTTTTCTAGAATTTTTTTTTTTTTTTTTTTTTTTCAATAACGAAAAAATTATGGAATTCTCGATAACGATTAAAACTGCCCGAATTGTTTCCGAGATCGTTCTCACGCGCGATCTGGAATCGAGAATCGCTAGCTGAGAGACCCACGGGTATAACGGTGACAAATCAAACATCGGCCGTTCGAGGGTCGTACGAGAAGTCACGTGAGCGAGAAAAAAGAAAAAAAGTAATAATAATAAAAAAAGAAAAACAACGATCGTACCTCGTTCACGCTAACGCGAGTAAGTCCACGATACGAGGTATCGACTTACCGTGCAGCCTGATACACACGTGCCGAAATCCAAGGGAAAAATAAATATCACCTCGACCTACGAACGTTTTCAAAACTCCCTCGGCAAATATGGTTGGCTATTATTGAGAAACGAAAAAACAAAGAGAAATAAAAAAAAAACAAATAAAACAAAGAACGATATCTAGATCGATCGGTCGATCGTCAGCTTGGTTGTAAATAGGGTGGTATACGTTTGGATTTTTTTTTGTTTTGTTTTGTTTTAGTTCGTTCGTGACGTTAAAAGTGTCACGACATACGCGGACGAAGCTCTACGATTGTGTACGTAGATGAGAGAAAAAAAAGGTCGTGACCGCCGGTAGCCACGAGTCTCGTGGGAGATGAGAATAAATGAAAAATACGCGAAAGTCTCATGGGTGACGTTCCAGATCGGAGCAAGCTCCGTCGCGCGGTGTCGAAAGATCTTGATCGGGGGTTGGAAAATTTACCGGCCAGGTTCGTCGAGCTAGTTTCATTGTAATTATTGTCATTGTCATTGACATGACTGTTCTCAATGTCATTGATAATAACAACAATAACAATAATAACAATAATAACAATAATAATAATAATAATAATAATAATAATAATAACAATAAATTATTACAAATAATAATCATAAATAATATTGGTAATGACTGAGCATTTGTTGGCGTAGTGGTAAGAGATCGGGTTGGTAACGCGAGGGTCGGCGGTTCGAGACCTCCTGTGGGAGAAAATTTTTTAATAATAAATAATATAAATAATAATGAAAATGATATAAATAATAGTAATAAATAATAAAAAATAATAATAAACGATGAGAATAATAATAATAATAGATAATAAATAATAATGCTGATAATAAGAATGACGATGACGGCGATAAAATAAAAATCGTTTTAAAATCGAGGCGTCCTCGTGTCACGATCCATTGTATAACGTAGCACGAGTTACTACGCCGGGGGTTGGGAGGGCGAAAGGTAGGAACGTGTAGGTACACAAAGTTCTTTATCCAAACGCCAGATCTGTCGGTCCGCGAGTCGTCAAAGTGCAAACATCGAGTTGGGGAACACGTATCGAGTCAACCGGTGATTCTCGATCAAACGACCATGAAGAGCGCGAGGCTATCTTCAATTCGTTCGTTCGGCTAAAATATTGTTCTCTCGTCTTTCTTTCTTCTAGCCCCGCGAGCTCCAAGCCCGAAGCTCGTATATTTCAGGCACAAGTGTTATCGTATCGTGCCTAACGCATACAAATGTACCTCCATCTTTTTTTTCTCTCTCTTTTTTTTTTTCTTGTAATTATTTCACTACGACAACTCGTCGCGTATCTCGTAGAGGTTCTCCGTATCGTAACGACAAATTGCTGGCACAAACACGACCAACGATATTTATCGCGTCGATACAACATCGTTTAAACCTCTTCTTTCCGCGCTATTGGAGAAACAAAATATTTCCAGTTTCGAGAGGAAATATCGTTGGAAAAAAAGCTCGCGAGACCACGACAGATAGAAAAGAAAAGAATAATCTCGTAGTATTTATCGTAGGACGCTTGAGACGCGTACCCTGGCGGCCATTTTGAAAACGTTTCGTTTTTCCTCGACATTAAAAAATTCACAATTAACGTGCTTAGGCTTACGATAAAAAAAATTAAACATTGAACGAATGTTATGATTTTTAAATTTTTATTAAGTAGCGAAGTATGATGATAAATTATCCTTGTCGCTATAAATGCGATACGCATAAACATTTGTGTAAATATTTAACGCGATATGAAACAATGAGTAGGATATCCGAGGCGAAAGAAAAAAACACGCGAGTCGTCGAGCGTTTTTTCAGAATAATTTCCCGTCGAATATTCCGACGATCAATCATAATTCTGGACATTATATTACGGCTCTATTATAATATCGTCGGTAATCGTTGAGAATCGTCGTTATCCCGAAGTGAAGAAGAGCGCGAAGCCACGAAGACGATCGAGATGAAACGTACGGAGAGGTTAAAAAAACAAGAAAATAAAAAGAAAAAAAGAAAACGAGACTATTCGACAGCTGTAGAAGAAAATTCTCGGAGTCGTTTTGTGGCGATGCGTAGCGAGAAGCGTTCCTCATTGCGCTCATTAAATTCAGAGAGGTCATAAAAACGCGAGGGGTAAAAAAGAATACATCGAAGCCACAAGGAGGTTTCAGCTTGTCGGGAGATCGACCGAGGATTCGATACGATGGGCCGAGCCAAGATTGGCGCAACGTTCACCGGAGGTAAGAAAAGGATGGAATTTATGAGCGCCCATCGCCGTCGTGGCCCTCGTTTATAAACCTACGGTTTGCTTGAGCATACGCGCATTCGCGCGTACGTACATCGCGCAACGAGGACGATCGAGAAGTTACTCCGTGAGTTTAGCCAAATGGCTAGAGTAACGGGGAGGAGTGAGAGACAGAGAGCGAGAGAGAGATAGAGAGGGAGAAAAAAAAATTCTGTCATTTCAGCGAATTGGCTACAGTCACGGCATCGGATTAGAGATGTTTGTTTCTCCGTGACTCGAGCCAAATGTCTAGAGTCACGGAGAATCACGAAGAAATTGTATATTTTTCTCCGTGAGTCTAGACATTTGACTCGTGTCACGGAGAAAAATAATCACGAAGAAATTGTATATTTTTTTCCGTGGCTCTAGACATTTGGCTCGAGTCGCGGAGAAAAATATACAATTTCTTCGTGATTTTAGGGAATTGTCTTTAGTCACGGAGAAATATGAAGGATTACTCCGTGATTATAGCAAATTGGCTAAATTCACGGCCGATAAAACCGACAAAAGAAATTCGCGGGAAGACGAACGATCGATGAGAGTTAGTACAGTCGGTCTCCTCGTCGGGGCGCTCGTGTCGCGAGACCGTTGAAGTTTCGCGGCGTTGTCCGCGCGTTTGCAATTAAGCTGTCGATCGAATCGGCGGCAACGATCGATTTTCGCCATACGAAAAAGTCTTTATGTATAATACATATATGTATATATGTATATATATATATATATCTTATGTGCGATCGCTGCCAGGGCATTAATTGAACCGACAACGTGACGACGAGAGGTTTGCAATTAGTTCGCAATTAAACAGTTTGCTACGCGCCACGGAGACAGGATTCGACGCGGAAGTCATTTCTTTAAGGGGGCGCACTGATCTCTGGCCTGTCATGGTGCCTCATCCTCTCTTATTTTCTTTCTCTCTCTCTCTCTCTCTCTCTCCCTTTATATACATATATACATATGTTTATGCTGGTGCGCATGCGCGAGATGATGATGCTCTGGCAGGTAGCTGTAGGGTTCTCGCTCGTGCCAGACCTCCCTCCGGGGACTCACCGGAGGGGCACGTCATAATCTCGTTTCTTTTCAACCGTGATAATATACCAACGGTAATAAATCATAAATCGCACCACGATTAATTCACGCATGCCCCGTAATATACGAGATTATTTATCGCGTCGTAGTACATCCCAAAGCACGTGTATACCATAGCCGCATATATATAGAGGTTATACGTACCGATTTGCCTTGCGAGATTCGTTATTTACGATCCTCGTACTGAATTCACGTCGACTCGATATCAAACCTCGACTTTCCAACGATCGAAATTTCATATCGAGAACTCGAAACTTCGCGATTTTCGCGTCACCGCGAAGATTCGAATTCTTTGAGGTTAGGACCAGCGCGAGTCGAGCTTCGAAAGTCTGCCGCTTGGCGGCGCTCGTCAGTCCCACACAAAATGGCCGAGCGATCATCTCGTTACGTTTCCATCGCTTATTCCCAAAAACGCTTTAATAAAATCGATTTGAAATCCGTCTCGTTGCTTTCTCTTAGTTCGTCGTGTTCCTTTTTATTTCTTTTCGAAAGATAAAGAACCCATCGATAAATAAAAAAAGAAAAAAGGAAAACACGTGGATAATAACGAGAATTCAATAACGAGTCTAGAAAACCAGAGGCGTACACCTTATTACGAGTACCAAGCCGCGACCGAAAAGCCGCAAAATCGCCAGAAGCTTCCTATACAACGAGATGATCATCGTGTTCCCCTCGTATCTTCACTTTTGGGTATCCTCGTTAAACGGAAGTATTATTATTATTATCATTACTGGTATATTACCGGGTGGCTATATCGCAATTTCGTAGGGTAGATTTGGCTGAAGGTTTTAAGGTTCGGACCTTCGGAGAGCGAGAGAGAGAGAGAGAGAGGGAAGGAAAGAGGGAGGAAGAGAAGTAGTCTTCCTCTGTGATTTGGACGGAACGCGAGAACGTTGATCGTCGAGGTAGTAGAGGGGGAAACGGAAGGGGCGGGGACGAGAGGGTTTAGGGTGCCGGGGACGAGAGGTTTTTTGCCGGCGGGACTTTATTAAACTGCAAAAAGCGAAAGCGATCGCCGCGGTGGAGAAACGCCGTCTTCGTGAACCACTAATAGACACTTTACGCGAGGCACTTTGCCCAATCCCTTCCATACCGGACGACCAAAATCGAACCAGGGTTCGCCGACCGCGGTTCGCGTCTTCTTCATTTACTTTTTTTTTCAATTCTTCTTGCTTTTTTTTCTTCTTGAGACGAGGGGTGGGGGGCAGGGGGCAAGAGGGAAGGGTAGGAGGGTTTTTTGTTTTTCTTTTTAGTCTTTTTCTCTTACTTCATCCCTCTTCCTTCGTGGACTCTGTCCCACTCGCAGATGCTGCTTTCGTTTTAACCATCTCTGCCTTCTTCCTTACCTTTTCTTTTCTTTACATCCCTCCCTCTCCCTCTCTCTCTCTTTCTCTTTCTCTCTCTCTCTCTTGCTCGCGTTTCTCCGAGGGGCCCACCGGTGGAAGATCGGATTTGTCAGATACCCGAAGGGAGCAAAGCAAGTTTAAGTGAGGGCGCCCCAGACCGGCCAGAGCCCCGAGGGCCTCGGAGCAGCTGTTTTTGGGTGCGATGACACTTGGAATATCCTCGACGTTCGTTCCGGGACAACCGGAGACCCTGCAGCTAGGGAAAAAAGCAACGGATAGACGCTTTTTTTTCTTTTTCTTCTTCTTCTTCTTCTTCGTCTTCGTATTCTTTCTTCCTTTCGGTTCTTCTTTTCTTCCGGCGCGTCTGTGTTCCTTTTTCTTCTTCTGCTTCGTCTTCTTCTTCTTCTTCTTCATCATCTTCTTCTTAGGGGCATCTCTTCGTCTCTCGTGAATGGGCCTGCCACTTTACGAGTCAATTCACAGATTTCGACTATTTCGCGAGGACAATTGGTTTCCGGCCGGAGATACGCTTCCGGTGATTCGAACATCGGTAAACTATTCGAATAGTCGATTTATCGAATTGTTAAACATTTCATTAATTCATTTTTGGATCAAAAAACTATCACGATCCAGTGTTCGCCACGAAACTTTTTTCTGTCTCAATTTTGTATCGCGGTCTCTCCATTTTCTTTTTTCACCCCCCCCCCCCCGCTTCCCCCCTCCAAGTTCATTAATTATTGTGCCCTCGTGTTCGACGAAGAAGGACGACTTTAGTTATATACAAAGGGTGTTTTAGCAGGGGCAAAGAGGGGGGGGGGGGGGGGGGGGGGGGGGGGGTGGGTGGATGATGGTCGCGTTTATACAGATCGAAGATACACGTCTGAGGACATTGCCGAGGCTATAGGGCTAGTCGTAAATAAGGAGAGGCGCGCATACGCGTTACTCACAATTCACGTCAAGATCGAGCGGTTTACACTGCCCGAATATCAACATCAAGATTTGATCGCCGTTTCATACGCGACGTTGTTTCCTCCGACGATAAATAAACGTCGGGGACAGTTTAATTTTTTTGTCCCCCTCCCCCCCTTCCCTCGCTATTTACTCCTCCTACGAAAACATTAGAAAATCGATAAATCATTAAAAAGAACAAAATGGCGGACTTCTTTTTACGTCGTAAAAACAATTACACCCCAAAGTCCGTGAGTAAAAGAAAAATCCTCGTTGAAAAATCGTTACTTAACCAGTTGTGAATATTTTTTTTTACGAATTGGTTTAAAATTACAAGTATGAAGAAAAAAAAATGTCGCCGTTTGTTTCAATTTGTTAAGACGATCCCAAGGGTACCGAGAATCTAAAGCATTTATTATTGTTATTGTCATTTTCTTTTTTAGCCAACGCGTACAAGTGCTCGAGCCCCCCCCCCCCCCCCCCCCCCCCCTCGTGCGTTTCCCACTTCTGTGGTAGGATTATCGTCAAGCACTTTATTTACTCCGAGTGTCGTGTTACGTGCTCGTATACGAGCCCGCGCCTGCGAGAGACCACTTATCTTTACAGCTTTATAGTATTATGGTACACTCGTGTGGACATATACGGTCTTGTGCGTGTTGGAGACAACGCCGTTAGTACCGAATAGCGCAGGAGTAACTATATCGTACGTGTGCGCCCGGTAACAGAAGCAGTCAAAGCGATCGTATCTTGTATACTGGTGTATGCCAAACGCGAGGTTATACCCGGGATACGTCGCGTTTCCTCCGATGACCCAATTGATTGTCATACACCCAAGAAAATATCCCGAAAGTGTACTTGGCAACTTTAACGTTACTCGACAATCGTCCCGCCATTTTGTTCATTCGCGAAGTTTCGGTTTCTGGTTTCGCGCGTTTGTCGCCATTTTGTTGTCGGTTGCCATTTTGTTCGATCGTGATATCTTGATCGACGGCCATTTTGGTCCGGCGCCATTTTGTGCGCTGACGCCATCTTGTTTAGTCGCCATCTAACCTCAAAATCGATATAGATTTATTAATCTGGGTTTCTTATTCGGTGAGGGTAGTTTTAGCTGGGAGTTTGAGAAGGAGGGTATCTATTTTCACTGGGCAATCGCCATTTTGTTGCCTGTCGCCATTTTGTTTGCATTAGCCACCTAGGTCTTGGGCCATTTTGTTCTCAAGCTATCCTGTTCTTGCGCCATCTTGTTCTTGCGCCATCTTGTTCTTGCGCCATCTTGTTCTTGCACCATTTTGGTCTTCCGCCATTTTGTTCGCTGACGCCATCTTGTTTACTCGTCATCTAACCTCAAAATCGATCTAGATCTATCAAAAATTGGTTTTCTTATTCATTGTGCGTATTTCTAGCTAGGAATTTGAGAAGAAGAGTGTCTTAACTCCGAGATAAAAAAATTAGTGTCTTTGTACGATCCAACAAAACCCGGACTTTTCCCAAGTTCCTAACTGCACGGAGGAACCCTAAAAGAATCATTAAAGGTCCCCGATGTGCCTCGAAAGAGGCAAAAGTGAAGAGAGCACATGCGGCAAAAGAGTTGAGTGTGTGTAACCCAAACCTCGGCTCGAAACTGGTGCAATTTTTTTTTTCTTCCCCGATGCCGCAGGTGGCCAAATAAAGGGACGTACACACGGGCGCGCCTCCGAATGCGCAACATCCACCTCGTTCGCTAACCAGGGCCTTTGTTAGACTTTTTTGTTGCTCACTGCTGTCATGCACATTTTTTAAAACAGCTAAAGAATCGGGAGAAAAAAATACGCTTTACAGTCGCGACTGAAAAAAGTAAATTCTAAAAATTCGATTAAACAAAAACGCTTAAATATATCCAATCTCAACTTTTGGCGGGAAAAGTAGGAGGATTCAAAAATATTAGAACATTATCGATTCCAGGCTCGTCCTCGAAGTTAAAAACGTTCTTTTTTCTTTCATTAAGGTTTTTTTTTTAAATCCCCGTTCGATCGAACGACCAGTTTCTTTTCCCTTTCATTAGGGTTGTAACTTTGACCGGAAGGTCTTATGAGGATTTTAAGCGACGACGGTGAAGAATTATCTTCGTAGCGGACACGAAGGCCAACTGGTGCTGGGGTTACGCGAGATGGAGCGTGCCCCACGATAGCGTCGGTCTACCGCATAATTTAGTGCCCGAAGCTTTTGTTGTATACTGAATTCGGATCTCGCGAGGAGCGAGATGGACGTATCTCGCGACTGCTGAAAGTTACGAAATTGATGGTTAAGGGTAGAAGAGGCGACGATGGGCGATTGCCACGTGCTAGAGGTTCGCCCGAAGAATTAATATTAGAGACGTCAAGGGGTAATCGATATCCTCGAGTGTCTTTCACCCCTATTCCCTCGTATTAACCCCCTCCCACCCCTAGTTCATCCATTCGATTTTTATCTTAAAAAAAAACTGGAATAACAGGCAAAATAATGATAAATAAAAATACCAAATAAAAATTGATGAATAATCAAAATTCCAAATAAAAAATAGAAATAGAAATAAAAAATTAGAGAGGAGGATCAAAAATTGAAATAAAAATCGATTATTTAATGGCAGGTTGTGCCGAAAACTATCAAAAGAAAAGAAAAAATTGTTCGTCGATCGAGCAAAGCTTCTCGTCGTTGATAAAATACGAGGGTTTAAAAAAATAATAATTGACCCCTGTCGGTAAATCGCGAAGGATAATTATCGCCGCCGCTCCAAGGCTTGCCGATAAATCGATTCTGATCTCTTAATCCGTAACTCACTGCCTTGCAAAAGGTAACCATCGCAAGTTTATAACCATCACGATCCTCGGACTCATTTATACGAAGATCTGCGCACGTGTGACGTGTGCCAAGCTGTCTCAAGGGCCACGTAGGGCTATATATTCTCTTCTTCCTCGGGGCATTATTAAACACTCGAACGACGAATTATTCCAATCGAACGTCCGAAAATAAATTCAAACTCGAATCCCTTTCTCAAAAATGAATTTCCTAAAGCGATTCGACACAAAAAAATGAAATTTTGAAAAATTTTTTTTTTTTTTTTTTTTTTTTTTTGGATTTTTGATAATTTTTAATGTTTTTTTATTTTCTTACTTGTCGATTCGAGGTGAGTTATCGATTCGAGACAAATACAATGAAAGTATAACGAAATTTTGAAAAAAAAAAATTTTTTTTTTTTGAATTTTTGATAATTTTGACTTTTCTTTTTTACGAAATTTTGATTTTTGGTTTTTTCGAGGAAGATCGGGGAGGGCTTTTCGAGCAGTGGTCCGAAAGTCAGCAGGCGCGTGCTCGATATCGTTGCTCATTTTTGTTCGAGCGTGCCCGAGGAAGCGTGTGGCATCGAACTCTCCGAAATAAAGGGGACAGCTGTGGAGCAAGCGCGAGGAGTAGCTTGGAACGTTCGCGTGTCACATCGGGCGCGAGCTCGAGCAAGCACGTATAAGCACAGCAGCGCCGCAGACTCGCCCACGGATTCTCCGTTAGGCGCACGACATGTACCATTAAATTTTTTCTCTCTCTCTCTCTTTCGAGCATCGATTCGCGACCGCCTTATTCGACCTCAACGACACGCGAGGATTAATTTCCAATGAAGAAAATAAAATAAGACAAAAAAAAACACAAAAATCGATACACACCATTTTTTTTGTTCTTAAAGAATTTTTGTGAAATTTTTGGACCAATTTTTATAAATTTCGAGAAAAAAACGAAATTAGGCCGACTATTTGTTTATATTTTGACAATAAGGAAAAAAAACACACAAAAATCTACAGGCACCATTTTTTTTTGTGTTTAAAAAATTATTTTTTGCTCTTAAAGAATTTTTGAAAAATTTTAGGTTCGAAATTTTTGGACCAAATTTTAAAGATTTCCAAAAAAAACGAAATTGGGTCGACAGTTTGTTTATATTTTAACAATAAGAAGAAAAAAATATATAAAAATCGGTACAGACCATTTTTTTTGGTTAAAAAAATTTTTTTTTTGTTCATAAAGAATTTTTGTAAAATTTTAATTTCGAAATTTTTGTACCAAATTTTATAAATTTCGAAAAACAATTTGTATTGACAATTTGTTTATATTTTAAGGTTTTAACAGTTTGTCAATGGGGAAAATCGTTTATCCGTTGGAACAAACGAAATACGAGAATTCGTTTTGGGTTTGAGAATTTTTACAGGTGGATTTGAAAAGAAGAGCGAGAGGGGGGGGGGATGGGAGTTGGTTCTGTGAACGACCCTCTCACAATTCTCTCCCGGCGAACAAGTGAACTGATCAAATATTATAATTCTCGGTCGGTCTGAAAATATTCGTAGAAAGAGAAAATTTTACCAAAAATAGTTTCGTATAGAGAAACAAAAAAAAATTGAAATACAAAATATACATATTTTCGGTACGTAAACGATTCGGACAATGGCTGAGGTGTCCACGCCTGTCATAATATTTTTTTTTCTTTTGCTTAAACGCCGGGAGAATCCGAGAATACATCGGTATCGTCACTTTTCAGCGTGGTAGCCAAAACAGCTTTTGGTTTTTGGGCCCGCGGGGCGCCGAGAGACTCGCTACCCCCGAGGGCGTTGGGATGGCAATTTGAGGCCTCTTCAATTCACGAAACAAAAATTATTCAACCATCTCCCTATTCATCCCTTTTCTCCCTTTTCACAATGAAAAGTATTCGTAAAATTTGTTTTGCTGATTTTTGTTTTCATTTTTTTATTTTTTGCTTTTTTATTTTTATTCTTCGATGTATTTCGAATAGACAGGATAATGCGTCGTTAAAAACGGTGGATATAGATTTTAATAATAATGCAAAAAAAAGAATGAAAATTGAATGAATTAAAAAATCGTCGTTTCGATCTTTTCGATGGAGATTTTTTTTTCTCAAATGCGTTAAAGTAGTTTCCCCCCTTAGTTAACGAAACAAAAATTATCCAACCATCTCCCTATTCATCCCTTTTCTCCCTTTTCACAATGAAAAGGGAGAAAATTAAAAATTATAAAATTTGTTTTGCTGATTTTTGTTTTCATTTTTTTTATTTTTTAGCTTTTTTATTTTCATTCTTTGAGGTATCTCGAATAGACAGGATAATACGCCGTTAAAAACGGTGGGTACAAATTTTAATAATAATGCAAAAAAAAGAATGAAAATTGAATGAATCAAAAAATCGTCGTTTCGATCTTTTCGATGGAGATTTTTTTTCTCAAATGCGTTAAAGTAGTTTGCCTCTTTAATTAACGAAACAAAAATTATCCAACCATCTCCCTATTCATCCCTTTTCTCCCTTTTCACAATAAAAAGGGAGGAAATTAAAAATTGTAAAATTTGTTTTGCTGATTTTTGTTTTAATTTTTTTAATTTTTTGCTTATTTATTTTTATTCTTCGATGTATCTCGAATAGACAGGATAATGCCTCCTTAAAAACGGTGTATACAAATTTTAATAATAATGCAAAAAAAAAGAATGAAAATTGAACGAATTAAAAAATCGTCGCTTCGATTTTTTCGATGGAGATTTTTTTTTCTCAAAGGTGTTAAAGTATTTATTTTTTGTGTGAGAATGTTTTTTTTTGTATCCTGTAACTACCCTTTAAATTCTCGAGAGGTTGGACAGGTGTATTCGGGTAGAAATTCCAAATTGCTTTTTTTTATCTCGATTTCTTTCTCTCTCTCTCTCTTTCTTTCGTTTTAACTTCTCTAAACCGTCCGTCCTGTGAAGTACCACGTTGCGTGAAAGGACCTTTCTCCTTTCCGCATATTTTTTCGTGTACCTGGGACAATGTCGTACGAGGGTGCGAAAGAGAAAATCCCAGACGCCAAGGAGTCGGTGACGCTCGCGCCCTATAAATTCGTAAATCCCTTCAAAACGAGACGTAGGATTAGCTCCCCCTTTAAGCTTTTCGAACTAAACTCCACGTTCTCGCTCGCTAAACCCTCGAGACTCATTCTCGGTCATTGTCGACCTCGTTTACAATGTGTCGCAACAATGGGCTTGCCCCCTTTCCCTCTCCCTTACCGAGCGAAGAACCTGTCATATTTTTCAGAAAAACCATTTTTCGAACAAAATATTTTCCCAACGAGATGAAACTTTATTTTCTAGGCGAGAATTATGGAAATGGGAGAGGGAAAAAGTGAAAGTAAGAACTGTTCACGATTTTTTTTTATAAAAAGAATTTTTATAAACATTTTTATAAAAGTTTTTTTTGTTTAGTTTGCTTACGTTTCTTTTTTTGGATTATTTTTGGTTTTTTTTTTTCGTAAAATTGAAAAATCGTTATCGACAAATCGCGCGTCTTAATTACCTCCTGTGCTCGTTTCTCGGTTACGAGCTTTACGAGAAAAGCTGTCGAATATTACAGTTCGACCTTCGTATTCGCTTACAATATTAACCGGGTACCGTTATTAGTCCATCGAATCACGCGATACCCGTTAATTTTCGGTATTCGTCGAATGTGGATAATTTTCGAAGACGCGCGAGATTACGAGACGCGGCAGAAGCGTTCCACATATCGCGATGCACGAATGCACGAAATTTACGATTCGCAATACGTCAATTATAATTTCACTTGTTCCCGATTATTTTCGAATATCGATGAAATTTTTTGAACGAAAATGTACAAAAATAAAATAAAAATTAACTAAATTATGTCTCGGAACGAAAAACGAACCGGAACAAACTCATTGCAACGATTTTTCGTCCATTAGAACGTTTTAATCTTTTGTTCGAGATGATTTACGATAAATGCGTTTGAATTGCGCGCCAAAACGCGAGAATTCGCACACAGCGCCAGGACGCTCTAAAATGGTGGCGATTATCGGAAATATGATTTAACAACTATGGCACACGTGGAAATACGAGTACACAGATCCTCGATGTTAATGAAGGGCATTAAGGCAATTTTACAACACCTGGCAGTAAATAATGCGAAGGGTAATAAGAGTACCTACGTACTGGCGTGTGTATAGTCGGGAATATTCGAAAGAGAGAGAGAGAGAGAGGGATACTCACGGAGTCGCGTTTCGAACGAAGCACGAGAGACGCGCGCATATATTCACATAATACGTTGAATGTTACTTTACTGGCTTGCGGGAAGTTAAAATTATGTACCACTTTTCATGTAAATTTTTTTATAATCCTGGGACCTTCTTCTCTCTCTCTCATTCCCTCTTTGCCCTCTCCTCGCGACGTAAAGTCGTAAAGAAAGGGGCAAAATGTTTTTATCTTCTTAAACCTTTTTCTTCCACCCCAATTTCTCTTCGCCCAACGATAAAAATAAATAAAATAAACAGAATCGATCTTGGCGACCTTTATGGACGTCGCAATGACCTCTAGGGTAATCACGTGATCGGTTTTGATTAATCGCAAGGAGCGTTTTCGCTCGAAATTGAACTAAAACCCGAAGGAAGAAACTGCAAGATTGAAAACGTTTATTAATTTTCAGTTTTTAATTGTGTTTTATTTATCCTTATCACGCAAGGACAAAAATAAATAACATCAATAAAATCGACCTTGGCGACCTTTATGAACGTCGCAGTGTCCTCCAGGACAACCACGTGACCGGTTTAGATTAATCGCAAGAAACGTCCCTCGTACGAACAAAAATAAATGAAATCAACAAAATCGACCTTGGCGACCTTTATTCACGTCCCAATGACCTCCAGGGCAACCACGTGACCGGTTTTGATTAATCGCAAAAAGCGTTCCCGCTCGAAATTGAACAAAAACCGCAAGATCAAAAACCTTGCTTAATTCTCACTTTATTATTATTTTTTATTTACCTTTATGATTCATGGCTCGTTTCCCCAAGAGGTGGGGGAGCCACGATCGATTTAGCCATGACGCGTAAAACGTAAGGAAACACACGCGCTCGATACGCAAGCTTGAAAAAGGAAGAGGAAATAAAAAAGTAACAAAAAAAAAAAAAGAAAAAAATACACACGTACACGTTTAAATAATTTAATGGAATAATTCACAGCGAGTAAGAGCGTATTGTAACACAGAGTAAAGCCAGCGATGTGCCGAGGAGAGGAGCACGCTGTGCGGTAGACACACAGAAGTAACAACCCGAGAGAGTTGAACTTTTATTACCGTCTTTTCGCGCCATGTGGTTGTTTTTTCTTCTTCTTCTTTTTTTTTGTTTTGTTTTCGTCGTATTTCTTCTTCTTCTTTTGTTTTTCTCTTATTCACTTATTCCTCTTCTAGAAGATCCGCCTTATCACGGCACGCGCACGCTTCACCTGCCATGCCATCTTCTTCTACCTGCTCGAAGAGAAAGAGAGGAAGAGAGAGAGAGAGAGAGAGAGAGTCTTCATTTATTACCTTCATTACCTCGGCGCCTCTGACCGGCCTAACCGTTGAGTTCTCTCTGTTTCTTTCTTACTCTCACTCCGCTCCAACGACTCGCCTTACACCTACCGAGCATTTTCTTCGAGACTACGATATAACGCGGTTTTCTTTCTTTCATTTTTCTTCTCTTTCTCTTTCAATTTTCTTCTTTTTCTTTCGCTCGTTTTCTACGTTTTTCACATCCCAGTTTCATTTTCCCTTTGTGATTCGTACGCGCCGACCTAATACACGGTTTTATACGAGACAGAAATGGGAAAAAAAACAGGAGATGAGTAAAAGTCGAGGATGGTTACACACGTAAATCTCGAGCGAGGCCTTTAATTAAATTTTAGTTTCGCTCAACGACGAACGACGTGTGTGCTCTTGTATTTTTCGAGAGAGAGAGAGAGATAGATCGAAATATTTTTTTGTATTCGAAAGATCTCGACGAAGCACCTGCCACATTTTTCCTACTACCGCGTTCCAGACGTTCGCGAGACATTTTGGTGATAAATTTGTTACGGCGCTTCCTCCTTTTCCTTGCTTCTTTTTTTTTTCTTCTTTTCTTGAAGTTTTGGAGAACGAAAATAGGGAACACTGATTTAGGAACACGCGATCGTTTGCTCGTGGTAAATAAGCTTTTGGCGATTGTGGGACGGGAGCGTGAGAGAAAAAATACACCTGCTTGGTTAAAACTGGGAGAGAGAGAGAGGGAGAGAGAGAGAGAGAAAAGGGAGAGGATCGGTAGCCTATCGCTGGCCAAATACGTTTAGTCAGTTTGTATAAGGGCGAACGAAGGTAAACGATTTTTGGGAGAAACGTTGGTTTCGTGCGACGCGACTAATTTATCAGCCAATGGCAATAACGATTAGAGGAAAGGTCGATAATGACTCGATAACGAGGAATCGTATTTTGCGTAAGATTTAAAAATTTGTATTTCTATTTTTTGATGATTTTTGTCGCGTCGTTTCGAGTTTCGTGAGAAACGAGAAAATTTTTCACGGTTTGCGCGAATTATACGCGAACATTTACCGACATAGTAGCAAATTGGCTGGTCGAGTAATTTGTTACTTCGAGGAAGCACCGATTGAAAATCAATGCCCTCGTGGCGGTCGCGTTTATTACGCACCGCGTAAAGAAACGAACGGGCGAGAAAGAGGAAAAAGAGATCACCATCGCCACCAGCGTTACTCTCGGACGGTTTCCATCGTTTCCCGGTATCCTATAATCCTTATAATCGATCGTTACTTCGTGCGAAATTCGTGGCAAAATTTTCACGAGCACGTCCCGACTTCCTCTCATTGAGATCTTGCCGCAAAACGCAAGATGCACGGCACCGACTTGTCTTACGACCAGTTTAACGCGTTCTCGGTCCTAACCGTTTGAACTACAGTACATTGAAAATTATTCATTCCCCGCGAGATTCCAGTAGTCCCACCGACTTTTTATCGTCCATTTAGTAGAACGTTTCTTTTTTTCTTCTCTTCTACTTTTTTTTCTTCTTTTCTCCTTTCGTACTTTATATTTTCCATTCAGGCAACGTCTCGTACCGTGAGAAAACTTGGGAATCTCAATTTGGTCTCACGGATCTTCGGAAAATTGTTTCCTGGTTCGATGAATATTACGTCGGACAAAAAATTTGAATTGTATGGAGAACTTGGGTAGGACAGATTTTAAATAGAGCACGAACACAGCGTGGATTGTGATAAAGAAAGTTGAAGAACATTGGGTATCAGCCATGGTGTTGAAAGGAATGATTTAAAAAAAATCTTTTACCATCCGTCGGTAATTATTATTACTTAATTTACCGTTTCGCGTACACGATCGTAGGCCCTCTCTGCCATGAGACGGCGGTACTGTGGTTATGGTCAATGTACGCAAGAAACGTACCTAAGGTGGTCGTTCGGGGCCCTCGAAACCTACAGGTGCTACCTTATCCGGTCGAACCATCGAAAAAACGGCTATTGCTCGTGTGTTTAATACCTAGGGCTTGGATTTTTGCATGCACGCTACTAAATACATACACGGGACACGTGGGATTGGAGCGAATAATTTAGTCGTACGGTCTTTCGGAAACAGCTCGCGAGGTCCTTGCCCTTTGCGCAAAACAATTAACGATCTTACCGTACGCTCCGGCTTGTAATAAGCGAGCTCCGGCATTCACGAGCGAGTTTTAAACCTCAGGCCCTCCTTTCTGCTTCAATTTGGACGCGAGGAAAGGATTGACTCGTCGAGAAACGTCGAACGATTATGAATCTACGCTTTTCGTACAATCGTCAGCCGTGTGGCGGCGCCACGATCGCCACCGCTCTGAAGTTGGCTACAAGTCACTAATACGGCCCGACCGACTGTTGGACTGGATTAGTAAGCTATCGGCTGATATAAAATGAGATAATTTGAGAATAAAGATAGAATATTAGAAGTGACACAAGCTTTTAATAATCCTCGATAATTTTTAAACATAATTCTTTGGTCGAAAATTCGCAGAAAAAAAAAGATCGAGAAACGTTGAACGATTATGAATGTACACTTTTCGTACAATCGTCAGCTGTGTGGCGGCGCCACGATCGCTACCGCTCTGAATTTGGCTACAAGTCACTAATACGGCCAGGCCGACTGTTGGGCTGGATTAGCAAGCTATCGGCTAGTATAAAATGAGATAATTTGAGAATAAAGATAAAATATTACAAGTGACACAAGCTTTTAATGATCCTCGACAATTTTTAAACATAATTCATTGGTCGAAAATTCGTAGAAAAAAAAAGATCGAGAAACGTCCAATGATTATGAATCTACACTTTTCGTACAATCGTCAGCCGTGTGGCGGCGCCACGATCGCCACCGCTCTGAAGTTGGCTACAAGTCACTAATACGGCCCGGCCGACTGTTGGACTGGATTAGTAAGCTATCGGCTGGTATAAAATGAGATAATTTGAGAATAAAGATAGAATATTACAAGTGACACAAGCTTTTAATGATCCTCGACAATTTTTAAACATAATTCATTGGTCGAAAATTCGTAGAAAAAAAAGATTAAACATTCTCGGTGGGAAGCTAGTAAGTATAACTGGGTCACCGGAATAAAGAGTTTAAAAATATGGTCGATGTCACCGATACCATTTTGTGGTTTACGATGAAAACATAATGAAAAAAGATATAAATGAAAAAAAAAGAAAACCAACCCCCCACCTGACACTCTCTCTCTACAACGCGAAACATTTACCGGTGACATGTGCGTGACACGGAACGTAGCGGATCATAGCGTGGAGTACTTCGAATAAATAACAGCCCTCCGCGCGATATAGTAATGCTTTTCAGGAACATAAACGATCGGTTATCCACGGCAGAAGTTTTTCAAGAGCTCTCTCGATGCGTCACGACCTGTAATAAAGAAAGAAAATAAATGAAATAAAATAAAAAAAAGAAGAAGAGCAAGCGTTTCAGTCACGTCAGAACTGCGTCGCGAGTGATGACCGTTGATATACCAACCGGGGAAACCCGCGACCGCAGCCACTCGCTGCAACGATTTGGAAGTTCGACCAGTGGCACAAAATTGTTTGGGCATAAGGTAGAGTACACGTGAAAGTTTGATGCATCAAGCGTCTCTTTCCTGTCCATTGAAATTTTCGACCTGAATATTTGTGTCTAAAAAGAGCGTGGACACGATAGTGTCCTGGAAGACTCGAAGCCTTTTCTAAAGATCGATACATCCTGGCGCATTATCATAACAAGTGAATTCTTTAGTCGAAATCGAATATTTTACCATAGATTTTTTGATGTATTCGTTCCATCGACTGTGTAAGTTGATCAATCTGAATTAGAAAAATTAGTGATGGTACGAAGTTTAGAATATTCGAAGAGACAACGTAGTTGGATGAAAAGAGAGCACGTCTTAAAGAAAGGTGTAACCAGACGGGAGAACGAGGAGGTGAGTGTTGCGAGAAGACGAATGAGATGAAAAAGTGACGAGAGAGTGAGAGAGAGAGAGAGAGGAGTGAAGCCGGAGTGAAAAGGCCAAAAGACCAACAATTTATTAGCCGACAGGTATCCGCGAAGAGGGCCAACGAGTCACCGCTTTACCACGTTCCACGGTGGTCGTTTACTATATTTCTTGGACTCTTGGGATCAGACGTCTATATACATACACACATTCTCATGCGTGCCTCTCTCTCCCAACCGGCACACTCTCCTTTAACTCAAGGGGCACACGCACCTGCCTTCACCACTCTTCCATCGAATCCGAGAATTTTCTATTTCATTGCTGCAGATGTAAACTAAAAAAAAAAGGCTGACCGTTACGACACACAAACGGGAATTCCTCGTGATTAGGTCAATCTCGTTTTAGGGCTAGGTCAGGTACTAATAAAATGGTCGACCACTTGCCCAAGGGTAGTTTTATAATAGTTCCTAACAATATTTATTTACAATCTTCACCAAAAAACACGAAATTAGTCATTACACGTTTGAATCTCCCGCGCGAGCCTCGTCGCGCATGCGCGCGTCACGTGACGCGAAATTCAAACGATCTCGCTATTAACCGACAATACGATGAACTCAAATTGATAAAAAACGACTATACAAGCCTCGTTGCTATCGAATCGCGACTATAAATTATTCAACCAACGAGTCTCTGTAATAATCCGAGTGATATTTTCTTCGTATCGAAAGTAAAAAAAAAAAAAAAAACTCTCGTACAATTTGCAAAACTCACTCTCGTCCTTACTTATACAGCTAAGAGATCTGGCTTATTTAACAGATTGTAGATATTAAAGCTATACCGGACGATTGTCATCGACTGAGTTCAAAAAGCGAGCGTTTTCCTCTTTCCTTTTTTTTTCTTTTTATTTTTTTCTCCAGCAGAAATAAACTTTTACTCACGACGGACACGATATTACAACGACATATTGTGCGGAATAAAATATGTAGGACCGAGAAGGTTCGCTTTTCCTTTTTTTTTCTTGTCTTTCGTTTTTCTTTTTTTTTTCATATAATTGTAGTTCGTGAAAGAACGCATGTGACACAGAGACATTTTGCTGAGCATAAGATAATGTTTCGACGGAAAGGTACGAGAGTAGAAACTGTGACTGTCGTGCCTTCCTCTTCCCAACCCCCTTCTCGCGTCTCCCGCGAAATCATGAATTCGTGATGGCCGCAAGGGGTTGCAAAGCTTCGGACGGAACTTACGTCGTTGATATAATTTTCTACCATCCCTCGCCTCGACACCGAGAAAAATGTATACAACCTTGGGTTGGACGATCGACGGAAAAATCTTGATACGAGAATCCCCGTTGAAGGGGTTGGGACAGGAAACGAGTCGTAAAACGTTTAATTCGTTATCGATGTCGCGAAGCCCCCCCCCCCTGGAGAGCGGGAGAGAAACGTTGGAGCCGCGAGAAAAATGAAACGTTTGTGAGAAATACGAAAAAAAAGAGAAACAAAGATTTGAAAAATTAAAATATATAGGAAAATGGGGTCGTCGCGTTCGTACTATAACCCTATGTATAACGTGTCGTAAGGCTTCAACAAGTTGTTGCACTTTGCCAGCCCTCGCAGCTCGCTGTGTGTTACAATCGCGCTTGATAACTATATTAGTGCGTTTAGAGCAACGTCACGTGAAAACTTTTGCACAGTCTAGCATTATCCTTTTTTTCTTGTTATTATCGTCGTGATTTAAATTTCAACCTTATTGAAAGATCAGAAATATTGTTGGAAAGTTGAAAACACTCGTGACAATGTACTGTCGCCTCGTTTCGATAAAGTTTCATTGAAAATGAAAAAAAAACCTTCTAAAAGAATAAAAAAATTTATTTCCATTAAAATCTAATTTTAAATATAAATACAAATCTGAATTAAAATAAATATTAAAATCTAAATAAAAATAAACATAAACATCTAAATTTAGTTAACAAAAATTAAGTAATAAAAAATAATGAAATAATTAATACAAAAAATAAATACATTTTTAGAACGGAACCCATCGATCTGCCAATCACCTCCCCCCCCCCCCCCCCCCCCCCTCGTTTTATCAAAACGACTCGTTCGCACAGAACCGCAAAAGATTCTCTCGCAAATGGGGTTTATCGATTGTTTTCAAGTACAAAGGGACCCATTAGTTACACACACACACACAGAAACAGATATACACACATATATGTTATATAGGAGGCGAAGGAACAAGGCGACTATAGACGAATAACAACAAAGAAAGACTTTATATCGATTTCATCATTCCACCCGAGTGTGGAAAAAACGTCGTAACTGCCAATCATTGTAAAACCGTGGTACTCGCTGTACAAAGTAGCTTCTCATTTGTGCGATTATCTACCATTATGGATCTGGTGAAATGTCAGAAAGTAAATTGCGCGGAAAATGCGACCGGTATAACGGGACGGAAGGAGGGGGGAGGGAGGGGGACGATTTTCTCGTTACACCGATTCGTCATCGTCGTCGAAGATCGGTTTCATCTTTCGAAACTCATCGCATCGATAATACACACGTCGTTGAATGCTGAAAAGAAAAGTTGGAAAGATAAACAAAGTTTAAGAAGAAAAATCGATTGGAACGACGAGGAATGAAAAAGTGGCGATTGTCAAGGGGATTTACGATAATTGAAAGAAAGACACGATTTTTATAATTACTAGGCTTTGTTTTTTTAATTATAAAAATTGACGATTTTTGTTTTTGGAAAAGAAAATGAAATACAATTTTGATTCGTACGAGAAATATGATTCACGCGTATGAAATATTGGCAAATCGGAGTGAAAGAAAAATATGAAATTCCGTAGATTTCCAGTTGCCTGCGTTTTACTGCGGGCTAATTACCGATGCGCAATTCGGAATTTACTTCGAGAGTCTCTCGACTCGACTACTGTCTTTCGTAAAGTGAAAGAGAAAGATAGATGGAGAGAAAAAAGCTCGAGGAAGAAGAAGGAGGAGGAGGAGGAGGAGGAGGAGGAGGAGGTGGAAGGACGAAGAAGAGAGACCGTAAACCTGTAAAGTCCCGAGTTTCCCCTTGGTCCGTGGAAATTTTTCCATTTACGACCGCAATGATTAGGTCGTTCTTCGAGGCGTGACCGCCTCCGGGACTTGGCACTCCACCACCGACGAGCTCAAAGACCGCGGCGGGGTCGAATTACCGGGAACACATTTATCGGTATTATAAAGGGACTTCTTCGGTAAAACCGGCAAGCCTTAAATTGGCGATACAAACCCGATCCTTTTTTTTTCGCTACATACCAACATTCTCAATACGAAACTGATTGTTCGAGACGAAACGAGAGTTTCGAAGAAACGAAAAAAAATATTTAAAAAAAAAATCGGCCGATTTTTTTCGATTTTCATAATAATTTTTACCTCTTGTCGATCTTAAAAAAAGCAAAAAGAAAGAAATTCAGCGACGTGGATAAAATTGGAACTGTTTTGGTATTGATATCGGGCGATTTCCAATCGGTGGATGAACGATCGTTATGAACGATCGGAAATTGTTCCATACGTGAAATTCACGGTTTGCCGGAGTGTTTTTGTATTTTTTTTTTCTTCTTTCGGGCGTGCATGATTTTCACTTCGTTGTATATTTATCGAGTGTGGAGCAATAAAAACCCGGCGAGGAACAATTCGAACCGGGCGCGCAACGATCGCGCAAAATCGACGGGGGGTTCCCCGTGCCGGGAAGATGGCTCTTCGCGAAAAGCCGTATATGCACCTGTTTCGAACCGGTAACGCCGGGCTCGAAATCCAACGGCAAGATGACGGCACGAACCTGCGATGATCGATGCGTTTGATCGTTTCGAAAATTGGGACTCACGTACGAGATCGGATGTTCGAGTAAGAGAGGAGGGGGGGAGGAGGTGCGCATGCGCGTACGTGACTCGTGGCTTATCCTAAGGAGAAACGGTAATTCGTTCCTACCCCTCTCTATCTCCCTCGATTTTGTGATTTCCGTTTATCATTATTATTGTTATTTCGATCTTCTCTTTCATTATCGTTCGATCTCTATTAGTAAATTTTATTGATCGGTAATGTAATTGCTTTTTTGAAAATGGGGCGCGAAGAAGGATTCGAGAAATCCGCGAAAAATCTGGAGTTAGAGGGTGAAAAGTTTTGAAGGAATTAAAGATTCGTGTAATTAGAAAATTAACGATTTATCGTTTTGAACGATTCAAGGAAGAACTGTAAATTTTCCACGTATGATTTAATCCAATTCGCACCCGATGATCTCAGCCCGAGGGTGTCCTCGTGCGCAAGGCCGATGGCCCGAGTCGATCCAAGCATCCGGCCTAATGGATAAAATCGCGGAAGTGTTGCGTCCAACCGGTTTTCCAACCCACCGATCGACCACACGATCCAGCCCAAATTATGTGGTTCGATTAGTTTTGCTTTTTTTAATCCACTTATTACACTTTTTTTTGCGCATCAATCACTTTACCGAACGATCGATCGAACGGAACGAACATCGCGCTATGGTATTGCATCGATGAAAACAAGATCGGTAGTAAATCGGTATAAATTCGGCACGATAACAACTCGAGATAAATTTTGTAATCTTTCGACTTTTTGCAATATTTTTTTATAATCTACGTCGACGATGCAAAAGCAAACTTTGCATAGGATTAAAACGATTTTACCATGTCAAGATGGCTGTCATACGGCTCGAATGATTTTCCACACATGCGCACTATTGCCGACGAGTTTGGAATAATAAACCTGCTACCACTTTTTTGTATTTCGCCATTTCTTTTTTGTTTTTTTTAAACGAAAGCAATTTATTTCGTACGATGTTGAAGCGAAACCGGAACCCGGGCGAGGGGTTTCCAAGCGAGATAAGGAAATATCGGCAACGATCTGTTGGCGGAATCGGGTCTTGGATCGGAGATGAGAATCGTTCACAGCGAGATCGATGCGCCAGTAGGCAGTAAGCAGCGGCAGCACCAGCAGCAGCAGCACCACGAGCTTATCTCCTGCAAATCGGTACTCTCATACCCGGGCTACGGGAGAGTGGCTGAGCGCGATCGCGAATTGCAAATTGGCCAATTACCGGTCGATGCGCCCGTCGACACCGGCCCCGGTCGTCTCTTGGTATAAGATGCGCGTTATATATATCTACTATAGTTATACCGAGAGCAACACTTCTCGCCTCGAGGCAGCACTGTTACGGCCGCACTGTCGAGAGAGGCCTACGCCGAACAACGCCGATTTTTTGCCGATCTTCACCCAATATCCGCACGCGCTTCATCGCGCGCTGACTCGCTGTTGTGGCTTCGTTTTTTTTTGTTGTTTTGTTTGTTCCTGCCACGTCCCCTGTCAGCGTTAAAGCGATCTCGTTCCCTTTATATTTCAATTGACCGTTCAAACAACCGCTTGTTCGATTTTTTTCTTCCTCGCTCGGTTAATGAGTCGGCCGATTTTTTTTCTTTCGCGATTTCCAACGAGATCGGGAAAGATCTCGGGTCGTTCGGGATGGTGACGGGGTTATATATAAATGGACGAGACGAGTATTAGTACGAAAGAAAAAAAACAATTTCATTTAGTCAATATTTCGTTCTCTAGCAATAATAAACATATTTTTTGGTTTTTTTTGTTTTTACCGATTAACACGAAACATCGCCTCCTATGAACCATACTTTACACTTCGAACGGGCATACAATTATCCTTTCGGTTGCCGATCTTGCGCTTTTGCTTGTCAATCGTCAGTCGTCTTATTATCAAATTCACTCACCGGACAATGATACTAATTTCACTCTCTCTCTCTCTCTCTCTCTTTCTCTCTCTCTCTCTCTCTCCTTTTTTATAAACGAATTTTATGCTTTTCTTTCAACGATCATAATTTTACGAATAACTCATTTACACATCGGGACTCGACTACGCGACACTCACTTAAACAATTATCTTATGGTCGATTGATCTAAATTAATGGTACTTTACAGTAGGGCTCGAGTCCAAGGTGGTTGTTTGAATCATCGTTCCAAATTTCCACGACGTGCTGCCGAAAGCTGCGTTTTGATAAATGTTAACTGCTAGAATTTCGATTAATGAAAACGTATTTGCGAAATAGAAATATGTATGCTTTCGTTTCTTTAGCTACGTTCATTATGGAAATTTGGAAACGAATGATCCACGCCATTTTGTCGACCCGGCCTTAATCTATCTTTGGTCCTCTAGCCGCTATGATTTCGTTCTCGCTAGATAAATACACAATTCGAAATCCGATTTTTGTTTTCGTTTTGCAGAACCTCGTTTGCCACGATAAAACGAATAAATTTTTGCACGCTCTGAAGTGACGCGAAGAACGGACCGGACTCGCGCTAGAGCAACGCGCGAGTCGGGCGGTGAGACGCCATTTTGTGACAAGCGACGGCCATCTTGTCGAGCGTCGCATCGGTACACGGTAAACCTAGCGACGAGCCTTGTATCGTGTTCCTCGTGTACGATTACAACAATGTACGAATCGTTTCGTCAATTATAATCCTTTTCCTCTCAACTCCCACCAACGCAGGCGGCTTTGGCTTCGACGGACTATGACACGTGTTCACGATATACTTATTACATATATATTCATATATATATATATATATATAATATCATTATACAGATAAATCGACTCTCTACGAGGTGCGAAAATAACATTCTTCTTTTCATTTCTCTCTCGCGCTCCGGCGCTGCGTTTAATAATTTCTTTTCGTTGTTTTCTTTTTTCGTTTCACGCAAAACGCGAATTGCGTTCGCCCTAATCTTCGCGGATGCAATTTCGATCAAAATTTTTGCAGCGATTGTCAAGTCGAAGCGTTCCTCGTTCGTTGAGAAATAATTTATGTAACGTGAACAAAAAAACGTACATGCACATCTCACGCGATGGTTGCGAATAACGTACTTGAATAAATACGAGAGATTATTTTTCGTATGTGTTTTTTTTGTTTTTTTTTTTTTTGGGATTTTCTGTTTTTGTTACTCTATGCCGAGCGACCATCGAAAGGCACGCGATTCTTATTGAAATATATACGGTTAAAAATCGTTAGGCGACGTTATAGTAAATATTCGTTAATGCTCGACGATTCGTGGTTTCTTCTTCACCTCGCTCGCAAATTACATATACATATAAATATATATTTATATCTATATGTATATACACATATATATATATATATGTATATAAATTTATGTATCTATATACATAATTCTCCGGCTTTTTGTACATCAACCACTACGTAGCTAGTGTGCAACAAACGTTTCTGGACGGCGTCAAGGCTTATTCGTTAGGTCAATCACGTTTGCAAAATTAACACGTTGGATCGAATGAACATAAAACAATGTCATCTAATACACGAAATCGATTTCGATCGATCCAAAATTTACTCAAATTTCGATTGTTTCTGGATCCAGGTCGTACTTTTTACGTCTTCGTTCAATTTCAAACCTTATTTGTTTTGTTTTCTTTGTCTTCCTGGCTTCGTCGTCCCTTCGCATCCCTCGTAACCGCGATCGTATTCGATCCAATCGTAAAAGATCGACGATATCAATAATTTCCGAAAGTCCAGTTAGTGCGCGCAGACACTCGTCGATGATCTCAGCTACTGCCAGGAATTGGAATCATGTGATAACCGTTCGCCGCGAGGGAGATCGGCGATGTGCGATGCTGATTTCCCGATGGTACTTGCAACGCGCGATAATCGAGCGCCGGTGCCGCAGGATGCTGTCCTTCGCGATGTCTACGAAGATCGACTTTTCTCTGGAACGCTTTGTCGCAGAGACCGCACTGGAAAGGCTTGTATCCCGTGTGCTTTCGCATGTGAGTGATGAGGTTGCTGCTCTGGGAGAAAGCTTTTCCGCAGACAACGCATTTATGAGGTTTTTCACCTGGAACAGAACGGAAGACAAGAAAATCAATAATTGATTTCACTTTTTAATTATAAATGAAGAATGTTAACTAAAACTCGATTATTTAGAGAATTCTTGAAGAGTCGAAAGTCTGGGGAGCAGACGGAACAACCTTTGACATTTTTTTTTTCTTCAATTTCAAAGTAATTTCTTATCGCGTAAAAGATTGTTATTAAATTATTCAGTTCTCGTTCGGCGTGTAGGTATCGCGAATGATGTACGATCGAAGCGAGAAGGATAAGTTTGTAAACGGATCGATTATTACGAAGCCCGGAGGGTCAGGAGACCACGAGCTTACCGGTATCGGCGTAGGAATAAAGTGCCCCAAGGTTGGATGAAACGCAGCTGTACACACTAATAAGTCGCGAGGTGCCTTGCGCACCTTTGAAAACAAATTTTCCATCGCCGTCGTTATTGGTCGGGACTGACACTCCCGGGTTAAATTTATCGCTTTTGAATCGGTATCGAAGCGTCATAATCGATGTACCCTCGATTCTAAGAATTCCCTTTTGCATACGCCATTTATATGACCACGTACGCGTCTCTAAGAACGTCTGTCCGTGAACGTTTGTACGAGACGGTTGTTTCTTTGTTCGGGAGAAGAACGAAGCTTTTTTCATGTTTTTTTTTTGTCACAAGTGTGCCCAATGCAGACTTCTTCGACTCGTGACGCGAATCGAATCAATCAAGCGGTCTTCTTTTTTTTCACTGGGAACGTCGAACGACACTTGGATAAAATTGGAATCGAGAAATTATTATCGGGGCATTATCGCATCGAGGTTTTGACCGAAGTTTTCGTCGGGTTGGAAATAAAGTTGTTTACTCGTCGCCCGGAAGTCACCGCCACGTGTTTCATCAAGGCGCGAGATTAAAGCATGAGTAATCAGAAGGTCTGTAGTATTTGTGAACAGACTTTTTGGCGGAGATTCATCATCCGGCTTATCTTCGAACCGTCCCGATGGAATAATTTGTGTGGTACTAATGCGAAATGTTTTTTACGTGCGGGTTACCAACGAATTGAGGCGAATGTCTACCAATACGATTTTTGTTTCCACTGTTTTCGTAACGTCTATTTTGTTAATACATTCGATACTTCAGCATGCAATCTATTTTTATAGGCTCGATACGTAGTATTTTGTTCTATCGTCGCACCTTATTTCGAGTAAGGCGAAATAAAAAAGAATTTTATTACGTCTAGGCCGACGTGCTATTAATGGGATAACCGTATCTTCTTATTGATATAGTCGCTTGACAATTATAATTAGTTCAACATCTACGTTGTAGTGAAAACGACAGCTGTTACTGTGTAGGTCGTGGTGACGTCTAAACACGTCAAAGCAATTCGATAGTCAGCGACGGTAATACGGTATCGTGGTCGTGGCATTATTGTGCAAACACGGTGTCGCAAGCTTTCTACTCTTTACGAATTCACGTTGTATAAACAATTTGCAGATTTTTCGGAACGATAGGAATGGAGAATGCGAGAGAATCGTGGTAGCGGCTGCGGTGGTAGGTAAACAACGACGGCAGGGCTGCTCATCGTAATCCACGAACATCCACGAATCACCGGCTCGCACGCACACGTATAGGGTAAAATATCGATTAAAAATATGTTCCTCGAGTGAATCTATCTTCGAAGAACAGTATTTTTCATTGGTATATACGATTTCGCGAATTTGCGTCATACAGCGCGCATTCATCGTTAAATATCAATGCGAACGATATTCCGGCTGATGGATTTATCGCCAAAAGTAATAGTAAGTAATTAATTTGCGATTTCGATAAGAACCAACGAGCAGTCTGACACTTGTGACTCGACGACAAACGTTGCGCAAACGATTTGCATAATAATGCGAGCTTCATTGATTAAAATAACTCGTCCTCGATCGAACACATTTCGATCCGCGTACTCGGTGTGACGGATTTCTGTTATTCAGGATTCACAAGAAATTTGAATAAATCTTGTCGTGACACCTGTTCGGCAAACAGTGAGATTAATTTGTTTCGGACGAATAAATCTTGGATTCGAGCGCTATATATCTCTTCTTTTCTTCTTTCCTTTCCATTACGCGGTATCGACAGATTTATCGCTTATTTTTTTTTCGTCTTTTTCAATATTTCTTTTTTATTTCTCGTCGAGTCGCAGGTTTCGTTGGTTAAAAAAAACATGATTTTGCTTTTTTCCCCCATTCCCGCATTACGCGTCTTCCTCGAAAACGTTTCACAACGGAAAATACCTGAACGTATATTTTTTTTTAAGGACAGCCGCAACCTCGTGAGTTCGCGTGTAATCAGCGAGAAAAGTCCGCGATGCCTCGACAAGGCCGTTGGTTTCTGTTTGTACTGACTCATGCTCTTTGCCATTTACCGAGTCTAGAAGCGACGATGACTTTAATTAGTTTACCAACGATTATCATTAATATCGGTTTGTGTGTCGTCGATGCTCGGTCAACGGCAACACGTTCCGCGATAATGTTTTGCCAGTTCCCGCGTCGTGTGCTCACACCCGCGCACACCACAACTCAGGATCTCTAATATATTTTTCCCTTTTGCATGGTCATCTTATCGACTAAGAAAAATACAATTAGCGGAATTGCTCGCCCGGATTATAAAGACCGGCTTAAGACGTGTGACCTACGGCACCTTTACAAAAATAAATAACATTCTCGCGTAATAATCTTGGCCGCTTGGAACATTATAAAGCGCGGAATCAAATTGATCGCATGATTTTCGAAATAAATTTTTCTTTCTTGTTCTTTTTTATCAAATCATCCACGAGAGTTACTTTTACGAGACACGATAAAATAAAAGAAAGAAATTTATGGGCATCGTTGGCTGACGTACTTTCCTCTCCCTCCCTCCCTCCCTCCCCCACCCCTTTCCGTTTGGATTACAGAAAAGAGACGTTATCTTTAGCGTGTTCAAGCCACACGCTTTCCCAGCAGGACGTCTAGAGCCACGCAATGTGCTCGCTTTCCTCGCTGTACATCCATGTATACGCGCGTCCGGTCGGGCGATATCGTCGAGTCTCTTTGTGCAAAAATTAAAATTGGAAACTTTGCCACATGTCTATGAAGTTAATGAGCTATTTTAGGTATGTGGGTTCGACGTAACAGTTCGGCTCACCGTCTACTTTTAAACGCTATTCCACTTTCGTGCAGCAAGAAGGTGGTTTGCGCGGTTATGTGTCCACCACGTCAGACACCAAGTCATGAATCGGACGAGCCACGAATCCTACGACGATATATACGCTATGCCCAGTTACCACGAGGGTTGAAACAACCCCAAGGGTAGTTTTTTCCGGATTTTCGCTTCGGGTAACTCAACGCATCGGACCCTTACGGGTCTTCCTGCTAGGACACAAGTTGGAATTTACGATTCACAAAGAGACGAACGAAGGTTTTCATTTATTTCCATCATCGCCACGTCAGCACGAATCGAACCGACTTCCTGTTCAAAATCGATTTCGATCGATACAAATTTTGTAAATCTATTTTAAAATACAGTTCGCTCTCTCTTCTCTCTGTCTTTCTTAAGTCAATCGATACCGATCGTGGACTTTCCCTTTTCTCAATTCGGTAATACGCAACTGCCCGAAATCGTTTCGTTTCTGGAGTTTTTTAGTTCGTTCGATCGAGGCGTTATCGGTCGCGATCGGGATGAAAACTGATCGGTAACATTCGTACCGATTTCTCGCGATTCCGGAGCATCATCGTACACCGGTGGTTATCGATCCATCCGACGCTCATTACCCGACCCCCTTTTTACAATCTCCCTCCTCCCCGACTTAAATATTTACCGACCGAAACGCTTACCACTCCAGTGAGTTTAATGATTGGCACACCACAGAACCGATTCCTTCGTGTATACATTCACATACGTAACGGCCGAGTCCGTCGCTTGTACACGACCAACTCTCGTATGTGCCGGAGCAGCTCGTGCCGCTTAATTATGCAGTGCCCGTCTAATGAACTTGAAATGACAGCCGTATATCGTCGGCGAACCAATCCGAGAAACAGAAGACTTCGACTTTAATGCACACGGAGGGAATATCAATTTTTTTTTCTTTCCGACTCCCGCACAACTCGGCCGGATCTTCGCTCGCTTCGTTCTTATTCCTCATTTTGTTTTAAAATTTTCTACTTTTATCGTTTCTCGCGGAACTATCGAACCGAACGACGATTACGGTTTATTGGACTTTAGGCAGTTACGACCGGTGGAATTTTTTCGAACGTGATTTGCGGAATTTGTTTTTCGTAAAATCGAATGAATTTTATCTTTTTTTTTTGAAGCGTTATTTGTCGTACGCGGGAAATATTATTGAGGAATTGAAAGGGTAGGAAAATTTGTTGTTTTTACTTAAGGGCCGAAATTCTGGGAATAAAAGTTGTTAACAATCGTCGATGGTAGAAAGTGTAACGATGGGTCCGAATCGTGGTTATTTCTGGGTTCACCAGCGATCCGCAATTGAACGATGCGAGCGAATAAACTTTTGCGTCGAGGGGGTGGAAGAGAAATAGGAAATTGAAGAAACTATCATTGCTGCGTCGCGTTGCGTTACGACGAACAAAGGGTTGCAACGGATCAACTTTTGTGGTTATCGAAGATAGGGACGTATACTTTTCCCGCCCAGCTCGATATATCGCCACACTCGAGTTCCGATGCTTCGATTATTTACGTCCATAACCCCTCCGGTGCAACAAAGGCCAGCGACCGAAGGATTGCCTGACTATTCGTTTTTTTTTCATCTCAACCCTTACTTCTCGCATTGCATACATTTTTCTGAATTATTTCCCATTCGCGTACGAAAATTGTCATTGAATTGTACGTCGTACGAAATTCTCTGGCTCGTGCAAAAGACGGTTAGAAAAATACCCGTTGCACTCTTGCACCCTTTGGTAAATAACAACGTTAGGGTGAAATATTTTGTCGGAAAAGGGAAAAGTTTCAAGAGCGATGTAAATAATGTTATTGGTAAACGATTATTTTTTTAAAGATGAAACTATGTGTGAAAGTTTTCTTTTCTTTTCGATCGATAGTTTTTTTGTGTACGCCTGAGTGTACTTCTAGGAGGACATCCTTAATCATGAGGTGAACTCATTCTCCAGCGTTTTTGCCATGGTATAGAACGTCGCGACAGTGACAATAGACGCTGACACATCCCTTATGGAATTATTCATAGACTCTTGCATCGTCGAGAAAGTCGACAAAAGAAGGAAAAGCGGGAGAGAGAGAGAGAGAGAGCTCGGGACGACAAAAGAACCTTCTGCATTATTGGCTCTCCAAATACGATGTTCCCGAAGTGACGTAATATTAAAATTAGGGGATTGAATAAGACGCTAATTTTTAGAATGTATAGGTAAGATCGATTTGTAATTCAAAATTCAAATTGATATTTAAACGTGTACTTCGGTTGGATTTTTCATTTCGCGTTACAAATTTAATTTTGATTTCAAAATAAGAAGTTCAAAATACCGGAAATCTTTGGAAAAAATCCATTCCGAAATTCGAATTAATTTGATGAAACGGTTTGTCCATATGTCGAATGAATTGTAATATTAAAATGTGGTAATTTGTAAGGTAGCATTTGAGAGTGAAAATTGAGACCTGTGTGAAACTTGAATATCATTAGGCCTATCGAGCCACAAACGCGCGTGCGAGCTGATGTATGTTTGTATTTCGAGTCGGGTCGAAGATACCAGTCGGTTTTAACGCTAGAGTGCGTTTTTTCGCCCTTCGAGCACGACGGGTCCCCTTTCTCACTCGGTTAATTACCCCGAGACATGCACCCTAACTCGATGTGGCCTGCGGGCTCTCGTCCCGCGGCTCGTCGGGCACGTGCCGGGCTCGCGTCTCGCCGGAAACTCACTTAGTCGACGGGCATCGTCGCAAACAGCCCATTTCCCATCGCACCTTCCTTCCGTTTTGATTCCCACGTGTTGAGGGACACGCTTGATTCTCTTGTACCACCTAGCAGCGATGGTCTGTACTAAAGCAAGGACTAAGTGCTCAGGGAGTGTTACGACGTGATTTGGTTCCTACTTTTAGCGTAATCCATTTTTCTTTTGACGCATCCGCGTTAAAACCCATAAAATATTGACAGTGAGTTATCCACGAATCGATGTATATCGAGTAGCTTCAATATTTTTCACTTTTTCCCAGGAAAACCACTTCTCGTTCGATATTCGATGTTAGCAACGCAAAGTTTATAACCGATCTTGATTTGACTTGAATTAACGAATCTAAAAGTTGACAATGGGCTTGAATCTTGAAAACTCAAAGCAGTTTAAACGGAAATTTTGTCGCACTCCACTTTTCCACTTGGCTCGAATCAAATTGTAAAAGATATATTGCCACGAACGTACACACATACGCGGGCCGAGAGTTTGAAATCGTCTGGTGGTAAATGCAGAGGGGTGAAAGTACCATCTCTGCGTATTTCATAGCAAATTGTCGGTAATAATCCTTGCGGTAGTTTGCATTATTGAGGAAGAACGTTGTTGCGAGTCGCACTTGTGGGTTGCGGTAGCAGCGTCGAGTCCACCGCCGTGGGATTCTATGCAATCATCGTCGGCGAACCTCACGACCCTCCACGTTTTCAACCCCGCTCGCCCTCGTCTCAACTTCATCCCTCGTACGGTCTCTTACAAAATTTGCCCCTCTCCCCCTCTCTCTCACGCTCTTTCTCGCTCTCTCCTTTCTTCAAGTTTTCAACCTTGCAATTCTCGTCGATCATGCTCTAAGAAAAACACCTTTTTTTCTCACCGATTTCATATCGATACCAGAACACACTCTGCTATTCATGGAAAGAATACAATAAAATAGAAAAAGAAAAAAAAGGAGAAAAACGTCGACTCCATGCCTATAATCTTGCTAAACCTTATCTCCCGTGTCGATCACGTGTTAACTCGAGATCGGATTCTGGGGCGGTATCAGAACGAGGTCCGAGGTTACTCGCGATTATTCCACGAAACAAATTTGCCTTTTTACCTTACTTACTGTTCGAATCGACGAAAGCTTTTATCAACGCTTGCAAATCAACAATTCGTTCCACTCAATGAACACATACGTGAAAAATAAATAAATAAAAATCTTGTTTATCGTTCATTAATGTTATAAAGTATAATTTTTACACTCCCTTATTAATTTTTCTTATTATTTCCCGCAAAATAGTGGCTGCGTATATCGAACGTGGCTTTATCGACCCACCACCCGAGCCATGCGTGATTCATTTTGTCGCGACAATGGACAGCATGGACAGAGTGTGGTGTGCCAGCGACGAAGCGTTGCGTCGTCGTGGGAGTGACAACCGTCGGATGCGCTTGCATGCGTGTGCACTGGACAAAGGCGAGAGAGAGAGAGAGAGAGAGAGGAAGAGAGAAAAAGACACGAATGACCCGGACGATAAGGGCTGTGATGCCCGTGAGCTTTTGATACGGCATTTTTCGTACGACCTGCTCGCGTGTCTCCATCTCTCTATAGCCACGTAATTTCCCGTTCGACCCGTTCGATCAAGTCTTCCTGATTCTCCTGTCCGCACTACCCGTCATTAAGAACGAGACGTAAAAAAAGAACGCGTGTCCCACGTGACACTTCTACAACGTTTAAAAATTAACAAATCTGCATAATGATTTAAAGAATACGACACAATATTTAAATCCGTCGAGTAGTTGGAAAGAAATATTATTTTCCAAATTACCTCAATGATAATTTCACTACGTTGGAAATAAAGCTGCTCTTCTCGATTCTCGACGGAATCGTTAATCATCAAATTATTCATAATAAAGAACGAACCGTTGGCGTTTAAAGTCAGGATATCGGAAACAACGGTACGACCCTTAATGAAACGAAACGTAATAAATAACGATGGCGAATCGTTGGTGTCGACACACGCGATTCATCGATCGATTTTTCCCCATGGTAGTGGCAGGGGTAGCAGCAAAAACTTGGTCAAAACTTGTAGCCCGTATAAAAGGTGGAACACCATCGACGAAACTCTATGATTACGCGTGATACATAATAGATAAGAAAATTGGCCCGGTTCCTCGAGAAACTAGACATTGAATTCCTAGCCCCAATTTTCCCTCACGACATTCGCCCTCTCTTGCTTCCGACCATACTTTTCTCCTTGTTACCGCCATCCTGTTCGACTCTCGTCAACTATATCCGGCTCGTCACTCGTAGAAGTGATTATTTCGAATAAATAAATAAATAAAAGAGAGAGAGAGAGGGAACATATATCGGGGATGACAATTTGTAAGACTCACCGGTATGAATGTAGGTGTGCTTCTTCATGTCGGATTTTTGGTGAAACCTCTTGCCGCAGTATTGGCAAGGGTAAGGCCTCGTGTCCGAGTGGATGAGAAGATGGGTGCTCAAGGTGCTCGATCTTTTGAACGCCTTGCCGCATTGTTTGCACTGTAATGAAACAAAGACAAAGCAAATTTATAAAACGGCGGCCATTTTGTCAAACGTCATTTTATTTAGATTTTAATTTTTTTTATGGACAAACGATGTGGATAGAGGATTTGCAGGTCGTTGGTGGTTTTTGTTAATCCTGTGTAAAGAAAGGAACCAGACGGAATAAAAAAAGCGCGTTGAACATAAACCAAATACACGTTTGGCCGGAGCGAACGGGACATCGTTTTCCGACCAATGTCGATGAGCGCGTCGGATTGACGTGGCGTGTCGTCGTCCCCATTCGCCTTTCGGGACTGCCACATATAGACCCTCGGCGGCCGATACAATCGGATGGATAAGCGGTCACCGGGGGGTGTAATGACAGCCCGCCAGAACTGCTTCGATATCACGTGAATAAGTAGGCAGAACGAGCAACGAAGCTCGAACCATGCGGGACTGATTTCCGGTCGCGGCAAGTGGCCGTTTCGCGAGCGCGTGATACTAGGAAATATGAGGCACGGATTTACCCCGACCAATCTATGCGAACACGCCACGATACCTCGAGCAGTAATTTTCGTACTTTGTATCGCTTTTTGTGTGAACCCGACCACATACGCACTTTGTATCAGTGAGGCAGGTTGACACAACCTAGAAAAAAAACTTTTAACGCATTTATCTCACGAACTACCCGATGGAATGTGAAAAAATTAACGCCATTGTAATATTCTAGCTATTATACGAACGCATAAGATAGTATCGATCCGATAAATCCACTTTTTATTATCAAATCAACAGCTGTGACGCATAAGTGTTAATAGGCAATTTGAATTTCCCGCTTAAAATTAGTACAAACACTTGCCGCTGCATCGAGTAGGATCTCCTAGGGAAAGCGACGTAGCGTCATGCAACTTGGCTGGGATTCCACGTAAAGTTACCAATCCAGTATCGAACCTCATGAACGTATTATTAGTGACCGGAAAAGTACGTGCGAGTAGCAAAAGTCGTGGCGCCGATATTCCCCGGTTAACACTTGTGTTTACGGAAGGTAGAGAAGTCCCCAGCCTGTGCGTATTGTCCCGAAGGCGCCAGACGTCACACCACTTTTACACGTAACAATGGGTCAGCCGAGAAAGGAGAAGAACACTAGTTCCTATCCTCTCGTCCTTACCTTTCGCAACAATGAGAGACGTCGGTGTGTCGCGATCGCGTACCTTTTTACACTCAATGGCGCAGAAGCGTCCACCTTCGTACGTTCCATTTCGCGCTCGAAACCTCGTGAGATATCATACTTTCGACGGTTTCATCCTCAGTGAAAGCGATCAAGAAAATACATGCTCGTGGTCTCGCGTGATCGTACATCGTAGAAAACGATCGCGGAATCATGAAGGAGATACGAAGGACACAAAGAATAAACGCCTATCGTTTGAGGATTCAGGGCGTGGATTCTTTCTTTTCTTTTTCGCAGTCACCACGAAAGCCACGCCGATGGGTGCGGTGCTATTCATCGTCCCAGTAGTATTGGGAGGGAACAAAAGGGTCGATTTCCGGTCGCTCATCGTCGACGAGTGTCGGACGAGAGAGCCAAGAGTGCGAAATAGTCGAAGTACGACCGGTTGGTAAACGCCAACAAGAAACCTCTCGACGTAAACTCAAAAAACCAAAAGTTCCATCGAACCTTTTCAACTACACAATTTACAAAATTTGTAAAACAAAAGCTCGATTAATAACTAAAATCTCAAAAACCTCCGTGATTTTTTGACGAAAAAACAAACAAAGAAATCTTGTTCAGATCGATACGAATCGTGCGAATTCGGTCAAACCGAGGCGAGTACAAAGGATGAAAGAAAAATAAAAATGAAAAGGGAAATAAAAATAACGTAAAATGATTGACCGAGTGTTGTCTGGTGTTTCCGAGACACGAGTCACGTACAAAGAGAGTCTGGATGCAGTTGCAGTCGCAATTGGCGAAGGCTCCGCATCAAAGATCGATAATAATCGGTCTGTATCGTCACGCGATTTGAATATCTCTCGAGGATCTCTGAGGCCGAGGAAAAAAGAAACGAGAAAAAGAAAGAGAGAAGAAACGAGCGTGAGGTGAATGGAAATGGGTATGTAACTGAACCTTGCAAACGGATGCCTCAAAAATATAGGTCGATAATTTGCTTGCAATGTTTTCCAGTGAACAAACATGCTGACGCTCAATTATATCCTCCCGTAGCGATGAGATCGTGGCTCAGTCACAATAGCAAGCGCTCGAGCACGAAATAAGAAGGCCATCGTGTCATCTCGTCGTTTCCCACTTATCATTATTCTTAATTAAGGAGCCCGATGCTACTTGATTCACCGGACAAACCAGATTCTTTGGTCCAGTTCGTGTCAATCTGACTAATTATACGCTATCGATTCACCTTGAATTTTCAACACTTCGATAAATCACTTTTGACACAGTATCAACTTGGCATAGCTGGGATAGAAAGTTTTAGAATTTCGCCACCAGGGGGTTTACTAACAAAAATATAAAAATCAACAGTTACAAACAAAATGAATTGATTAAACTATAAACTCTTGAATTAAAAGAACTTATTTCAAGTAGAGTTGAATTAAGGGAATACAAATTAAGAAAAATTTGATTTTATTCAATTCTCTCCGGTCCAACCAATAACCTAAAAATCTACAAAAATAGGAGGTTTCCTAATAAAAATATAAAAAACAACAGTTACAAACAAAATGAATTGATTAAATTATAAACTCTTGAATTAAAAGAATTTGTTTCAAGTAGAGTTGAATTAAGTGAATATAAATTAAAAAAAAATTGATTTTATTCAATTCTCTCCGGTCCAACCAATAACCTAAAAATCTACAAAAATAGGAGGTTTACTAACAAAAATATAAAAAACAACAGTTACAAACAAAATTAATTGATTAAACTATAAAGGCTTGAATTAAAAGAACTTATTTCAAGTAGAGTTGAATTAAGAGAATATAAATTAAGAAAAATTTGATTTTATTCAATTCTCTTCGATCCAACGAATAACCTAAAAATCTACAAAAATATTCGCAAACCTCCGTATGTTTCCAAACAAACTTTTTACTGAATAAACGTCTCTTTAACTCCCACCAGACGCGTCAAACGTCGGTACTACATCACGTTCGACTCCATAACTGTGATTTGTTCGTCGACAATCGGAAAGCAAAAAAAAGCATGATATAAAAATAACAATTACTTCGGGGTTGGTTCCACAGAGGGCGATGGTAGGATTGACGATAACAAGAGGTGGAAGCGAGGAAAATGTGTTAACAGAATTGAAACTGCGCTTCCCAACGTACCACGACACAATCACGAAAGCTTCCTACCTATCTGCGTTGTGACAACATCGAACCTCGTTTTTCCACTTACTCACGATCATCACGGCTCGTACCGACGCCTCGACAATCACGTAATGTATTATAACCTCAATCACCTTGTGCGCGACTTGGCGCTCTTGCGGGGTTCCGCGTAACCGCGCTCACGAGCCCCGGCTATAATTTGTCGGAACGTATTACGAAGTGGTTTGAAAAAGCACAAGTGCCGTGAGCGATAATACGAGAAAGCATCGTGTTTATTGGATCGATAAAATATTAACTCGAGGGAGAGAGGATGGGAGAGAGAGAGAGAGAGAGAAGGCGTTGAGCGCGGAAATAAGGTAATAGATAGAGATAAATCTTTGCAGTGTCCTGTTTAGATTAATGGTCTCTCGCTCTAACGTTATAGTTTCGAGTTGAAATTATACATTTACGTCGATCTTTTCCACTTTTTTTCATTCCTTCTCACGGATCCAAAGTGTTGGCAAATATAATAATTTATTTCGATGGGAAAAATAGAGGAATGAGAAAAAATAAGAGGGAGAATAATGTTGTCGATTTTTTGATTGGTTTACAAGTCGAAGAAACGCGTGGAAGGGAACAAAAAATCGAAGTTTTTTTATGAGCTTAAATTTTGCCGGAAGACGCAAAGAGCTTCGGAAAGCCTTGAGTAATTTGTGAACGTTGTAAAAAAAATAAAAATAAAAAATAAAAGAAAAAAGTAAAGGGTGATTCGCTTCCGCGCCACTTTGCGTGGTCGATTTCGCGTACACGCACTGTTCGACACCTCATCGGTAAACATCGGCGAACTATCCTTGCGTCGTATCCAAACGCGAGGTACAACTTTGACGTTGATGATAGAGCGTGGTGGTGCGTCGGTTGATTTCAGATTTCCAAGGACGATAAGGCCGTGGCCTCTTCGACGAAAGTCTTACCGAGCTTTTGCTGTGACAATCGATGCGCGCGTTGCTTTCGGGGCTTAGTACACTGTGTCACCGAGTCATTGAGATAATCATCGGGACACGCACGTGGCGATTTTTCCACTTTATCGATTTTTTTTCAACGCGAAAATGACAAATTTTCATATTTTTCTGAATATTTTCTACGACAAAATACAAAAATGTTTGTAAGATTATTCTACAACTGAAAAATCGCGTTTAAACGGAAGATTTACGTGGCTACGCCATTTGGCGAAGTGGATCGAGGAGTGAACAAGATGGCCGCCCGGAGGTTCGCGCGGGAAATTCAAACGAGCGCCGATGATATCGTACGTTTTCTAATGTAATAAAAATCGCTAGTAACAATTTTTTAATGACAAATGTTCATATTTTTCTAAATATTTTCTATGACAAAACACAAAAACGTTAGTAAGATTATTCTACAACTGAAAAATCGCGTTTAAACGGAAGATTTACGTGGCTACGCCATTTGGTGAACCGGATCGAGGAGTGAACAAGATGGCCGCCCGGCGGTTCGCGCGGGAAATTCAAACGAGCGCCGACGAAATCGTACGTTTTCTGATGTAATAAAAATCGCTAGTGACAATTTTTTAATGACAAATTTTCATATTTTTCTGAATATTTTCTACAACAAAACATGAAAGCGTTAGTAAGATTATTAACAATCTGAAAAATCGCGTTTAAACGGAAGATTTACGTGGCTCCGCCATTTGGTGAACCGGATCGAGGAGTGAACAAGATGGCCGCCCGACAGTTCGCGCGGGAAATTCAAACGAGCGCCGACGAGATCGTACGTTTTCTGATGTAATAAAGATCGCAAATAAATAATAACCAACCTGGAAGGTTCTTTCGGTGGACGTTGGTGGAGTGAGTGGCGAATGATGAATTTGTCTCGTGACGAGAGGTGACGTTGTCGTCGGTGAACCCCTAATTGAAGTTTCCCTGGCCTCCCTCTCGCACACCGAGCCCGGTGACCAAATTTCGTTCTTCCTACAAACGCTAGAGGACACGTCGCTCGGTTTGGTGCTCAGATTCAATGGAACTTCTTCCTCTGGAAATCTGGCTGCTCCTTCAACTATCCAATGTAAAATAAGAAACAAAAATCAACTATGAGAAACAAACAATGTCAAAATGTTTTCTCTTAAACAGCTACAAAACATGATCAACTTTTCTAACCTAAATTCGGAACAACTCGTTAGATAACTGTCGTCAGTCGAGGTTGAACCTTTTGTTTTCAGTCGAACAATCGATAAGGCTTGTCTTCAATCAAGAGTTATACAATCATGTCCCTGTTTTTTCATTTCGTATTTTTTTTCTACTTTCCTCCTCTCCCTCTTCCATTCCTTTATATCTCCTTCACCGTGCTAGAAATACTTCGGGACAAGCAGGAAAGCGTATGAGGAATCGATAATTGTTGTGACAAGAAGTTTCACGAGTTTGACGCAATATCGCTTAGATAAGAATTATTCCGAGGGACTCGCATTGACTGCTCGATAAGACACAAAGTGGCCAACCGGTTTTGCTTCTTCCTATTGGCGTGATCGATTTGTCTTGTTATACTTACGTATAAATATATACATATACGCGCCATCCCTAAGCGAACAATTATCGTAATTGGCTTGGCCTACTTTAATCGTCAATGACTGCGGGTCACCAACCACTTTTATCCTTCGACAAGTTTGACGCCAAACAAGATCTACGAGTTTCGCTCTTTAAGGAAGCTCCAATTTACCCAAAACTGACGGGCAAATTATTATACTTAAACGAAGAAGAAAACATTGGAACTATCTTCAATTAACCTTTTCGCAAACTGTCAGTCTCCTGACATAAAAAAAATTGAGATTTGACTAAAAATAATGAAATTTCCGTCCAGTTAGAAAGAAAAAGATAAAACCAAACTTACCGGCATATTTTTTCCGTTCGGGGGTGCATCTGACCGGCGAGCTTGGTCTGGCTGGACTAGGGGGTTCCGGATGAATTGGCGAGGGATGTTCCGGCACGGAGGTCGTCTGTTGCGCGGGAATTCTTCCAGGCAGAAGCGAGTGCGGTAACAGAAGGCCCACGGCATGTTGGGCCCACCATGCTGTGCCGTAACCACCGTACATAAGGCCACATCGCATTTCTAAAGTAAATCCAAGTAAAAAATAACGATCGTTCAATTTTTATTTGAATTTTGATTTTTTCAATTTCTAACTCTCTTTTCGCAATATCAGAAATTGATGAAAAAGTGACATAAGGCTTTGTAGAAAGAAAAAAAAATGCCAAAATAGTGAGTACCCTCGTTTAATTCAAGCGTGTGAAACAAACCTCGTCCACCGGTCGATCCAGCAGTGGTGAGACCACCGGCAAGAGGCAGCTTCTGCAGTCGATGATCTGGATTGTTGTAACCAGAGACGAAGGTGAATGCGCTAAGACGATGGTCAGGTGGTAGGTGACCACTCGAGATAGGTGGATTCGTCAGATTCAAGGATGAGACAGTGCCACCGCTGCTGCTCGAACTGCTACCAGGACCACCTGGACTCCACGGTGAGACTGGCATCACGCAAGGACTGCTCGGTGGCGACAGTGTCGCCGGTGGGGATAATGCACCTACCGGTACACCTACCGAACTGCAGTGCAGTTCCGGTTTCACCAACCATGTTCTTGGTACGGCTTCTAAAAATTCAATTTTATTGTAAGATAAATAATTAATCGAAAAAATTAAACAATAATTCTTTGATCAACGATTCGAATCTAAATCGGTAATCGTATGGACATTAAACGATTTTTATCGCCAAGGGATAAGTGTTTCTAATTTTTTTTAGACAGGAAACAAAATCGAGATTTTTTCTTTCTAAAAATTCAATTTTATTGTAAGATAAATAATAAATCGAAAAAATTAAACAATAATTCTTCGATCAACGATTCGAATCCAAATTGGTAATCGTATCGACATTAAAAAATTTTTATCCCTTAGAGGCAAGTTTTATCATTTTTTTTAGACGGGAAACAAAATCGAGATTTTTTCGTTCTAAAAATTCAATTTTATTGTAAGATCAAAAATAAATTGAAAAATTAAACAATAATTCTTCGATCAACGATTCGAATCCAAATCGGTAATCGTATGCACATTAAACGATTTTTATCCCTTAGAGGCAAGTTTTATAATTTTCTTTTAGACTGGAAACTAAATGGAGATTTTTTCTTTCTAAAAATTCAATTTTATTGTAAGATAAAAAATAAATTGAAAAATTACACAATAATTCTTCGATCAACGATTCGAATCCAAATCGGTAATCGTATAGACATTAAACGATTTTTATCCCTACAAGGCAACTTTTATAATTTCTTTTACACTGGAAACTAATCGAGATTGTTTTCTTTCTAAAAATTCAATTTAATTTTAAGTAAAATAAATAAATAAAAAAAATTAAACAATAATTCTTCAAAGATTCGAACCCAAATCGATAATCGTATGGACATTAAACGATTTTTATCCCTAAGAGGCAAGTTTTTATAATTTTTTTTAGACTGGAAACTAAATCGAAATTTTTTCTTTCTAAAAATTCAATTTTATTTTAAGTAAAACAAATAAATAAAAAAATTAAACAATAATTCTTCAATCAAACATTCGAACCTAAATCGATAATCGTATGGACATTAAACGATTTTTATCCCTAAAAGGCAAGTTTAATAGTTTCTTTTTAGACTGAAAACTAAATCGAGATGGTTTTCTTTCTAAAAATTCAATTTAATTTTAAGTAAAACAAATAAATAAAAAAATTAAACAATAATTCTTCAATCAAACATTCGAACCCAAATCGATAATCGTATGGACATTAAACGATTTTTATGGCCAAGGGATAAGTTTTTATAATTTTTTTTTAGATCACAAACTAAATCCCGATTTCTTTCTTTCCATTCGATATCTCGATATCGTAATAATATTTAATTTTCGACAAATTCAAGGCGCGTGTCTCGCCGTAGGTTATCCATCGTATGCTTAGAGTTTGCTTACGTACGACAATTGTAGATCCAAGTTACATTTTCGACGGTACGTAAGTAACATGCGTGACGGTTTATTTCCTTTGTATTACATTCATGCGAAGGTTTGAAACATAACCAAGAGCTTATCGAGGATAATTATATAGACGGGAATTTATGGAAATATACAGTTTCGCGTATTACCGGTTATCATTGATACACGAAAACGTAAGCTCGCATCAAACGCAGAGCAATGTTTCATTTTCTCTCGTATTAACAAATTTATCGAATGTTATCGATATTCGATTATCGATTATTAGAACATTATTCGTTACAACGAACGCTATCAAATATTGAATTAGCCATAACTTAATCGCTCGATTAGCTAATAAATCATAGCAAAAATACAAAACAAAACAAAAAAACAACAACAAAATAAATTTTCCGATAAAAAACAATAATTTCTCACGATCGTTTTAAATCAAGTAACGATCGAGTTTCTTACATTGTTCTTCGATTACGTTCGATCGTTTAAACGTTTTCAAGGTGTTCCGCAAGGACATTTTAAATTCAACATCGCGGAAAAAAATAGCGATTTGCGTCATCGATAGCGTCGATTCGAAATTGTCAAATTTAAGGGAAATATGGAATAATACGAAATAAATTCCTCGAGCGATCACGCGGACAATACACCGCGACAATCCCGGTGATCGCGAAACTCGGATCGCGACGCGTTATTATTTCTTTTCATTTTTATCTTCAGACATATAAATCACGAATTTCATCGAATCGCTTGTGTGCATCTCGCTCGTTGACGAACGATTTGGTTACTTTGGTCTGGTAGACGCGAAGAAAAATGTCGAATAAATCGAGTCCCGTTGCTTCGTCGCATCGGGCTCACGCTTTTTTAAAACGTAACGACAAAACGCGTATCACTGTTTTTCTCGAGAAAAAAAAATACAAAAAGAAAAGAAAAGAAAAAAAATAAAAAGAAAATTATTTTTCAAATTTTTATATTTTATACAATGATAAGAACGTGTATCGGCTCTTTTAATCGCACGATATGAAAAGTCGTGCGAGACGAAAGGAGCGTAGCATTGAAATTTCTATTTTTTTTTTTTTTTTTTTTTTTTTTTCATTTTTTCGGGATAACAATATTTGAACGTACCCGTTACGAGTGTTACGAATAATAATCCAAACGATTATGCAAACAGCTAGCTCAGGTGGCTAGACAATGATCGAAGTCTCGAGGCGTCGCCTACGACTGTTCTTTTTTTTTCTTCTTCTTTTTTCGTTACGTCTCTACGATACCCCACGATATTTACATTATCGATCCAGACCACTAATTAACGCGTGAAAAACAACATCGATGAAGAGAGAGAGAGGGAGAGAGAGAGAAACGGTTTTCGAGAGATCACGCGCAAATATTTGGACGACACGTCACGTGATCTCGTATCGGAGGATGCGTTATAGTGAATCATTGCAAAAATCTCTCGAGATGGAAACTAGAGATGATTTGCTTTTAAACAAAATTTGGAAAATTTTGAATTTTGAAAAAAATTTTTAAGATCGAAAAATATCGTAATGAATTTTGATTTGTTGAGAAATGATCCTTTTTGTTGTTTTGTTTTTTTACATTATTTTTACTTTTTTGTCAAAGTTGTGGAAGATCGATTTTTTTTTTTGATTTTTACGAAATCGAAATGGATTTTGATTTCTCGAGAATCGATCGTTTTTTAGTTTTTTTAAATTTTAAACATTGTTTTAAGCTTTTCGTCAATGTCATTGGAAGGTCGGATTTTATGTTTTTTTTTTTATTTTTCGTTACGTTTTGAAAGTAATCGTCGAGGAGAGTATTGCGACGAGGAAGTTGAAGGGAATTAAACGATTTGTACTTTTTTTTGTGTAGCGATAAATTTATTTCGTCCCGGAAATCGGGGAGCTTCTCCATCCTCGACGTAATCGAAATTATGTGCAATCATCTTCGAAATCTCGATTACCAACCGACCGAGAGACGAGATACGCAATTGATCGAGATATACATAAATCAGTTTGTTGGATAAACATATGTAAGTGTGACGCGTCAAGTCCTTGGTCGTGTTATGTGAACAAGTGTGTCGTGCGCTATCCAAAATTATTTTTGAGACGCGACGCGTCGTAGAACTTTTCATATTTTTTTAATTCCTCGATCATGTATATACATGTATATATATGTATATATATATTTTTTTATTTTTTTAATAATTTCTCATTAGAGACGCGTTTCGAGCCGTTAGTTTTATTGTGCTTTCGTGAAATTTTACGGCCGACGCCTAGAAGGACTGTTCAAACAAACTAACGACGCGATTTCAAAATCAAATTCAAATTACGGGAGATAATACTTGGCTCGAATCGATGCGGAATTTCTGTAAATTTTTTTGCTCCTTTTTTTTTTTCTTAGACGATCGCGCTATCTCAATTTCGAACGAGACGAATGTGAACGCGTCGAGGAATTTTTGGGGAGTTATTTTTGAATCAAGGATCTTGAGTATAAATTGATAATGGGAGAAATTTAGTCAGTCGATCGATCGGAATTGTAAAGATCGAGGATGGGTTTGACGTTGAAAAAAATAGCGATGTTTTTTTGGGTTTTTATCGATGAACGATCGCGGAGATCGGTAAGGATTGAATGATCGAAGGTCGTTCCTTCTTTCCTGTCGATCGATGCGATTATAATTGAGATCGTTATCAACGATCGATAATTTCGAACCGATTTATCGATCGGCGAGAAACAAAAATTCAACTCACCACACATCTCGCAGATCGGTATACGTCCACTTTCTGGTTAGTCCTTCGCGTCGATCATCGAGCGAGACACACGAGAAAACAAATTTGAAAAAAAAAGAAATCGCGATCGGTAAACACTTTTTCGCGCTCGAAACTTCGAACACGTAAAAGTTCGAGGCACTGATTGATACAAGAAGAAGAAAAAAAAGAAGATAATAAGATCCAACAAAAATCCTCTCGATCTTATCACTCCTCGTCTCGTCGTCGAGCTATCACTTCGAGCGTCACGAAAGTTCGTTGCTCGACGATCGTTACGAGACCGATATTGCGATGAATCACACGGGCCAACCAACACGGATATCCAGAGTGAGAATGTTACCGATAGGTGGAAACTTCGTTGAATTTGAAACGATTTCGCACATGCGTTCCGAGAAAATCGGCCGATCTTTTTCGATTTCGAACGATCTCGTTCTCGATACGATTGCGATCGGTTGATTTCAGTATAAACAAAATTGCGGATGATCGTTCCGTCACCGATCGTGAAACTCTGAGCGATCGGCGTTCGAGTATCGGTTTGTTATACCGGTACGGTCGAGTCGAGAGCGGAGGTCTCGAGCGTCCTGACGTGAGGCAGGACCCTGACTGAACCCCACTGCGCCGGAATCTCGAGCCGCGTGGTCGACTACCGGCTCTACCGCTTACCTGCGCAAACACACACGCGCGCACGCGGTAGCTCGTAAGGCTTACCTGTGCGAACCCCCAGCCTCCCACCTGTGTTCCGATGCGCGCGCTACTGCATAACCAGGCTGGCCACGCCTACCCTTGGCTCCGGTATTAGGCCGCGGAGTGGGGGGCGAGGGGGGTGGGGGAGTAAGCGCGAGGATATCCCCGTAAGTTCGAACGTATCGGACTAGTCCGTAGATTATAACGCGGGACAACCTTGCAACGTAGAGGAGTTGCGCGTCGACTCTTTCGTCCGATAATCGAATCGTTATCACGATTTCTATCACTGTCTTCGCCAAGTTTATTTCTCAATGACGCGTTATACTTCGAGCCAAGAGGACGCGGTTTGATTTTCGACACGATTAAAACGATTGACCCGACGATCGGTATAAATACGAGTTACCGATCTCGTTCTTATATCTCGATCGATCGTTGTCGATCGGTAAAGCTATTGATAAAATGTTATGGAACGATCGTTAATAAATCAAATATTGCAAAATTTCGCAAAATGGAGGTTTATCTCGATGATCGGTATCGCCACTGGGTCAAGGACGCAACGGTCGAATTTTTTTCGAAACGCGATATCGTTCATGAAGCTTGGGGAGAACGAGATACGATAACAAATCGATGAAACGATTCGGTCGAATTTGTCGGGTCGCGAGGAATGCCGATCGTTGTATAAGAAATGGTACAGGATTAGTCATTCAACGAATCAAGCCACTGCTAGATTCTGGTTGGATCGGGGGCGTCACGACATCTAGCACCGTCAGCGCAAACTCCCGTCTTGCTCTTTGATTGGTTGTGGCTCTCGCGACTCTGAAAATACCGCCTGCGCCACGGCTCTACGATGGACTAGACCAGAATAAACGTTTGGCTCCCCCCACTGGACGGAGAACGGATTTACCCGTGAGAGGAGAGTGGGGCGGGGGAGGGGGGGGGGGGAGCTTACGCTCCGATTCTCTTCAATTATATCCGAGTGTTCGAATGGACGTTAGGAATTGGACTGTTGAAGATTCCTCGAAAGACTATTTCACGAGCAAACTCGAAGCGTCTCGAGCCAATCTCCATACGATAAAAAAGAAACGAATTTGTTTTAACGGTCGGAAATTGAGCGTGCTACGGCGTTCACCTTTCTGAATACGGAAAGTTTTTTTTTTGTATCTTTTCCGCACTGGGTTTCAGTCCGTCTTGTTTTTAAGAGGGGAAATCTAATGTTATCCGTTACTGTCGTAAAGCCGCTGACCCTTTTTCTCTTCGCGGTACTGTGGTGGTTTGTATTTGAGGTTAGGTGAGCGATTTTAAAATCGCGCGCCATTAATCACAATAATAATAATAATAATAATGATCATTATTACTATTACGATTTTCGTGAAAATATCTTTTTTCTCGCTTGAAACTATTGTTTAAAATAATAGTAATAACAATAACAATAATTATTATTGTTATTATAATCATTACTATTATTATTTTTAAATATTATTATTACTATTATTATATTAAAGGCAAAATATTTTCATGAAAATCGAAATAATAATAATAGTAATAATAATAATAGTAATAATAATAATACTAATAATAATAATGATTTATTATTACGACTTTCGTGAAAATAATAATAATAAACAACAAAATATTTTCAGGAAAATCGCAATAATAATAATAGTAATAATTAAAATAGGTACTAATAATAATAATAATTATTATTATTATTACGACTTTCGTGAAAATATTTTGTTGTTTATTATTATTATTATTATTATTATTATTACGATTTTCGTGAAAATATTTTGTTTTTCTTGCTTGAAACTATTATTGAAAATTGTTGACTATTTGGCCCGTTCTCGATTGATCTATCTCGCGTCCGTTTATCATTATTACGCAACCGGACTCGAACGTATATTCGCGAGGATTGACAATGAACGACGTAATTAATATTCGCGAATGGTAGCGCAAAATGGCGTGCTTTTTGCTCGCGAAACTGGGTGACAGATGGTTTTTCGCACAATGCGAAACCTTGCACGGCTCTAAGCGAGAGCGATAAATTTTTGCCACAAAAGGTTTTCTTGTTGTTGTTTTCGTCTCACGTTTACAGCGATGGAAACATCGAGCGTCTCGTTTTTCTTACGTACGAGTGTTTCTTTCTTTTTTTTTATATTCTTTCAAAAAAATTCGCAAGTAAAACGAAAATGACAAAATTTTAGTCACAATCTCATTTTTTGTTAAATGCGGCCATATTTTTTTGCGCAACTAATTAAAATTGTCGTGCGAAGGAATAATTGTTTAAGCGATCACAGAGACTTAGGTCATCCGCAATTAACGGGAAAATATCGCTTTTGCGCTTAAACGACCTGTTTTTTCCTTATTCCTTTTGTTTTCGTGTGTTTATGGAAACAAAGAGAAATAGCTCGGCGCTTCTATAACATCGAGAATGTAGGATTCGCGAGAAGATTGCTACCTCGTTCGGTTCAATTAACTTTTACGTAGATAAGAGAAAATAGGCAGGTCATTATCATCGTGCAATTTCTTTTTTGTTTTTCCGTTGTTATTCTTTTCGTACGTCGCACGAGCACTTACGGACGTATATCTGTCGACCAGCTTGGCTATAATCATTCATCATTTTTATCGTCAATTCCCTCTTTCTCTCTCTCTCTCTATCGCTTTCTCTCTCTCTCTATATATATATATATCTATCATGTCCCACTTCAATATTCGACCGTTTACCACGACCCCTTCGAAAATTTTCGAACGTGACATAAAACCAAAACAAAAACAAAAAATAGAATGGTTTTTTAAATGTAAACTTCATTTTCTTGAAACTTTATTTATATTTGATACAACTGCGATTTTTTATCGTTGAAAGATGGAGGATGCGCGAAAATTATTGTAGTAACGCTTCAATAACATTTATATGTGGTCCCTGGAATCGCCATATTATATATATATTATATTATTATTATATTATATTATATTATATTATATTATATTATATTATATTATATTATATTATATTATATTATATTGTATATTATATTATTATTTTATTATATTATATTGTATATTATATTACATTATATATTATATTATTATTATAATATATATTATATTATATTATATATTATTATTATATTATATATTATATTATATTATAATATACTATATTATATTATTATTATAATATATATTATACTATATTATATATTATTATTATATTATATTATATATTATATTATTATTATATAATATATTATATTATATTATATTATATTATATTATATTATTTTATATTATATATTATATTATATTATATTATATTATATTATAATATATAGTATATTATTATTATATTATTTTATATTATATTATATATTATATTATATTATATTATATTATATTATAATATATAGTATATTATTATTATATTATTTTATATTATATTATATATTATATTATTATTATATTATATATTATATGTTATATATATTTCTATATATAGACATCCGTTTATTTTATTATTGTTACGACCGAGACTACGTAATTACAGTGTACCGTAAGTATTGAAAATTCGTATCCGGAAAACGAAACGATTCTTGATGTATCTACGCCCCCTTCTATCAGAGTTAACGCACCAGTATCATCACGAAGATATTACAAAATATTCCGTTGAGGATACGCGAGGAAACGTCGAACTTGAGAAATCGACAACGGGGATCCGGTCTATATGTACGTATATAAAAAAAATGAAAACCGAAGTGGATCCAGGGCAAGCAAGGTATCGCGTGTGTAACGTTTACTGGGTCGAGGTTTCCTTTTCTTCTCAATTTTTGCTCGAATATATCTTTTTTCACTTTATTGTCGCTGTTCTCCTTGTTGTTTTTTTCTTATTATTCTATATATATAAATTCTTTTTTCATTCGTTCGAGACGTTCTCGCTCCTTTTCGTCGCACTTGACTCCACCCACTTTTTCATCTCGATCTTTAAAGGAGCTCAAGATTTCGCACTTCCTTTTCAACCGTTTCCGCGAGAGGTCTCGCATGACGCGCTCGTCTGGCCGAGAAGCCATAGGGGGCGACACCGTCGGGCAACACTTTTGTGAACGCGGATCGATGCAACCGCAATTTTTTCGTATTTTTTTTTTTTTTTAATTCCTTTTTCCTTTTTGCCTCCTCGTCATTTTTTTCGTACGGGAGATCACTTTTTTGCGATCGAAGCGACACTATTCTCACGGAGTCTGGGCATATTCTCTCGTGTACCGTTTGACGCGACAAAAGCGATCCTTTAACGGTTTCTCTCGGACGAACACTTCGAGACGTGGACAGTGGCAATTTTGTGGTTCCAGCAACATTGCTTTTTTTTCTCTCTTCTCCACGCGAGTTTACGCCCGTAGGTACAAACCTTCCCTTTCTCATCTTCATTTCTTCTTTCACAAAAAAAAAACATTTTTTTTGAAATTTATTTTCAATTTTTAGTTCCTAGAAACGCGATTAAAAATTATTTTGACAATTCCTGTTAACGATACGGCGCCTTTTTTTAAATAATATTCCTCCAATCGTCAACAAATTTTGAAAAATGAGTCAAAAAATATTTATTTTTAAGATAAAAATTCAATTTTTACGAAAACGACGTTTTTTTTTTGGGAAAATGTTTTTTTGTCATTTCTCTAGTCTCTTTTTTTTTACGATTTATAGCGTATTTTATCAGGCGAGAGAACGAGACTCGCTTACACAGCGAGTACAAAGTGTCATGGACTACTTAAACCGTTTTTGGGTACGGTAAGATTTCCCGTCCGTTGAGAATTGCAATAATGAATCAAGACGATAAGATCGCGAATGTTCCCTTCACGGTCGAGTACGAGCAACGATCTCTTTTAAATCTTGCCAAATGGCGTCGTTCAAAAATTAGGGTTTGGGTAATTTCCTCGATCTACGTAATTAATCGAATACAAATATTACGTTTTTAAAAACAATTTTCAAATAATAATTATAACAAATTCAACCCTAAAGAAATTAAAATACTTAATTTCCTTGATTGATTAATTAAATTTATTGACATTTCGTCGAATTGAAAAAAAGATCTAAAACATTTTTTTTTTTTAATTTAATTACTTCAAACTCATAATTGGGTCACCTTGATACAAATTCCCTCTGAAAGTCAAATTTCCGTCTCGACGAATATTCCTCCTCCTTTTTTTTTTAAATTATATCAAATTTGTATAACTCGTTCGCCTTAAAATACATTCTCAATGAAATTCTCGGCTCGTACGAGGAATTCATCTTGAAATTCTCGCATTGATACGGTATTCGAGTTGGGGAGCGATCGAAAGTATGAAGAGAAAGAGAGAGAGAGAGAGAGAGTGGAAGACAAGGACGACACGTGTGTACGATGAGGAAACGATTGACGAGGCACGTGCCTCGCGAAATCCCAATCAACCTCTCTCTCTCTCTCTCTCTCTCTCTCTCTCTCGCTCATACATACACACATAATTCACAAGCAACGGGGAGAGACGTCCGGGGTCTTCCCCTCGTGCCATTTCGGGGCCCCTATTTGAATTTGTAATTTTTCGTTTTTTTTTCTCTTTAATTCCCAAAGAGAAAGAAAAAAACAAGAAGAAGAAGAAGAACGGTGATGCGATGCGATGCCTTGGACCTGCAGCGAAGACAGGATAACCCACCTGCTCCGCTACAACGAACTTTCCCGTTCCCGGTTTCTTTCAACCCCCTCAACCTCCCTTCACCCCTCGTCCATGCCCAAGATTGAGTGGTTTCCATTAAGTTCGGACGATACCGGCCTGGTATGCTTCTCTCGTCGTGTTCTCTCTTTCGTTTTATCTCGACTGGTCATCTGATTGCGCACCCTGGCTATTCGGTGCTTTTCGGTCAAAAGAGAAGAGAGAGATAGAATTCGGTGGATGATTCTCATAGAGTGGCAGGCCACGAGCTCTTGGTTTAAATCCTCCCGGGACAAGAATGACTTTGACCATATTCTACTTGTGCGGGTGTCTGTTTTCTTTTTTTAATTTTAATTTTGCTATCCTGCGGTTCGTAATCGTTGAATTTTGGCGCCATCGGTCGGGGCTTACCCCAGGCTGGTTCAAAGAAACGACGTTGGTGGCGCTGGTGTCACTCGGGACATTTTCTTCGCGTTATCGGTTAAGGCGAGGCGATCGGTCTTCTCGCGAGAGGAAGTTCCACGAATTTTGGTAGATTTGAAAATGTGTCAACCCTTGCTCGACTCGGTTAATGAATTATCCTGATGGGATCGAGTGGGAAAAGCATTCGTGGTTAAGAATTCGAAATGAAATAATAATCGGTAAGAGATAAGACGGAGGGCGATCGGAAGAAATATGCGCCAGTCGGTTATACGTCCTTTTCTCTCTCTCTCTCTCTCTTTCTCCGGCTCTTCGCACGACTAGAGACGCGTGCTCTCTCGGGTAACCCGAGCGTAGTAATATCAACCCTTGGCTGTATGTATCCTCGTGTGTGCCCACCCGTCGGTCACGCTTCGGAGGAAAGACACCGGTATGAAAACGACGCGTTAACCGGAACGCGGTGGCTCCTATACGCAAACGCTGTACGATGCCGCAATGCTATCCACCCTTCCCCTTCCCCTTCTCGCCCTCTCCCTCATCGTCTCACCACCCCACCATTATTCCCACTTTCTCTCCCACTTTGCTCGTCCGACTGCTCCCTGACCGGTAAGCGCATCCTCCATTGGCGTAATCCGGTTTAGCCTTTTGGCAACTCAATGATATTGAATTCTTTCCACGTGTTTCAACTCTACAATGATAATGTATTTTTTTTTTGATCGACGTACAATTTTTGTACCAAGATGCGAGTTTTGAGAAAGTAGCTTGATCATAAGAGAAGATAATTGACAGTTATCAACTCTACTTGAGGTCAAATCTACACCGAGTTTCTATGTAGGATGAATCCAAGATTGCAAGTCTGCAGTGGGACAAAAATAGACTCAGGGCAATGATAGAACGATTAACAGGATCCAGACGTTGGGGATGTTTGTGTAGAGTTGAAAAGTTGTAGAGTTGAAATTTCGTAAAGATATTTGTGGGGAATGGTGACATGGTGGAGGTCACTAGAAATATTAGGCTGTTTTTTTGGCACATTGTAGAGTTGAATTATTGTAGAGATGAGAAAGTAGAGTTGACGTTTTACCAGAATATTTCTTATTGTTTTTAACACGTAGAGTTGAAATGTCAAAGTGTAGAGTTGAAATAACAAAGTGTAGAGTTGAAATAACAAAGTATAGAGTTGAAATAACAAAGTGTAGAGTTGAAATAACAAAGTGTAGAGATGAAATATTAGAGTGTAGAGTTGAAATGTCAAAGTGTAGAGTTGAAATGTCAAAGTGTAGAGTTGAAATAACAAAGTGTAGAATTCAACTCCCACTTTTTATGTATAACTTAGCATTGTGCGACCGTGAACGTACGAAAGTCCACGAAATCATTGTATAATCAATTCAACACTACAAAATGAATGCCGCTCATAGTTTCACGAGTTGAAAGAACCAACCAATTGGGTCAAGTTCATAAAATGTCCGTAGGGATTCGGTGGCGTGTTGAATACGCGGCGTATCGACGATCGTTGAAATTTATTCAAGAAACTAGAGAGGTCATGGTTACGCCAATGCGTGACAGCACGAGACTACGGGGCACGCGCCGGCACGCGCCACGCTCTCACGGAGGGACACGCGTGCGCCTCTTTCTCCGTTTCTCGGCCATTCGTCCTTCTCCCTCCTTCAACTCTACCGTCCTGGCTCCTCTTTCACTCCGTTTTTCTCCCGCTGCTGCTGGTGCCGCTGCTGCTGTTACAACCAACGATGCTTTCCGGCTCCCACTCTCACGTAAACGCTTCGGACTCATCGTCGAGAGTCGAGCCGAGCTCTTACCCCGCGCGTCAATTCTAACGACTTTACTCCCGCCTGGCGACCAATCCGCTATCGTTTCTCAACTCTACCGATGATTCAGCAACTCCGCGAACACGCAAATCCATTCCACTCTTAGCTTCTGGCTACGATTGATGATCCTTCACCACAACGATCCCCACTCCACCTTTTTTTACTTTCAACTTTTTCACCTTTATATCTATCACGAAACGAATTTTCCAATTTTCTTTTCAATAATACCGTTGCATTGTACAATAAAGAAAAATGGAGGATACGATATTCGTGATGGAATTTTTCATTTTTTGTTTTTCTCGCATTCTATCATTGCCAAAAATTGGAAAAAAAATTGAAAGCTCTCTCAGAGGTTACTTCGCGAATTCGTGAAATCCGTATAACCCCAGCACATCGTGAAGAAGATTTGACCGGATTTTGTTATTTTTTCCATTTTTTTTTCTAGAAAAAAAAGCACCTGCGCAGTGTGCCGCATGCAGGGAACATTTTCTTCCTCGTTATGTGGAACAGCCGCTCGTAAATCGCTCTGGGCCTGTCAACGCGAGGCTGCGCGGCAATGGAAGCACACAGAGACGCCTGGGGAGGTTCTTCTCGGCTTGGTCTCCGCGTCGGTCTCCTCGCTCTTGAGAGAGCGAACCCCGAAAAATCAGCGCCGAACAAGAATGGGAGGAAGAAGGATTTTTGAAAAATAAAACAAAAAAAAGATGATTCGAAATCCGCACCTGCTTGCCAGTTATTAGTTCCTGAATTTCTTTCGTAACAAACCACGTGGACAACGTGACGTCTTTATTTACAAGCCTCGAATAAATCCCTAACGCTTGTCAGTGTAAAAAATAAATTCCTAGAAAATTCCCTAGGTACCCAAGGGCCAAGACTCCTACGTACAATTTTGGTAAATTTATCAATTATAATGAAATTAAATAATAAACAAATATAATTAAAATTTTATTCTTGTTAAAAAATGTTAACAACGAAATAATAATAATAATAAAATTCTAATTTCGATAACGGCTCGCGACCCATTTCTTTTCGAGCCGGGAATATTTTCGTTTAAACGATTGTAATTAGATGTTGATTAAACCAACGGAGGGAGACCGGTTGGGAGGAATATAAGGTAGCCCGAGCGAAGGGTGTCGGGTAGAAATCTGCAGCACACGCTTTTGCAATCGCACCACCTCGCTCATCCTCGTTCATGAATAATTCACAGGGGCGCGAGTTCGAGAGAGAGGGAAGAGAGAAAGAGAAAGAGAGACTGTTGGTAAGGACACGCGGTGTAATGCCGTAGCAAGGGGGAGAAACGGCTGTCCGAACGGTGTACTCATTCTCGAGTGTGTACTTGCTTCGGATGGTCGCAGGTTACCTATCGTGGTTCACGCATGCGCAGGTACGAGACAGAGAGAACCAAAGGAAGAACCTGGTACCTCTCTATAGCGACGGTCTGCGTTAGGGCTGGGTATGTCGAGTAGAGTCGACTGTGGTGGTGGAGAACACGAAGAGATATAACCAAGGACCTCTTTCTTTTCCCCCCTCTCTCTCTCTCTCTCTCTTTCTCGCTCACACTGTCTTCCTTTTTCTCTGTCTCTTTCCATACTTGCCACCACTCGCATAAAACTATGTAATAGCATACATAACGCAGCAGCGGCGACGGTGGCAGCTGCTTGCTGCTGTTCCCGCCACGCCGTTCCTTCGCTGCTCCTGCTCCTGCTGGTGCTCCTGCTGCTGCTGCTCCTGCTGCCGTTGCTGCTGCCACGACGTCAACGGCCGCTCTACCCGCCCGCGCACACCATATACCGTATACTTGGACGATTAAAAGGTAACCGAGAATAACGCAAGAAAGGAAGAAGGACGAAGAATACGGACTCGTGTCCTGAAGGGTCGTCTGAACTTGGACAGTCTAGGACAGCACAATCACTAGTTTTCCAAAATTTATATTCTCGGATCTTTTTCAATTCGCGAAAATGCGATATTTATGAGCGTATTCAAGCAAAAAGCACACATAATCAACTATTAAGTTTCTATAGTTATTTTATTTTTAACAATTTTAATCCATCGTTTGCCCAACGAATGTGAGAGATTTACAGAAAAATTTGGATAAGAACGAAATAATGAAGAGAAAAACGAAAAATTGATTAGTTTTGTGGGAGTCGAACCTGAAAAAGTGCTCTCTGAAAACATGTGCGAGGATGACGTAAGAAGGGTTTTGTTTTTGCAACGTAGATCGAATTATAATTTGTCTCGTATGTAAATATAGACGTTTTCATGGTCACGGTTATATCGGATCTTTTGGTAAACTAGTCAGGAGTCACACGATGCGCCGTTGGTTCGCCGATGCAGTTTGGGTTATGGGCGTCCAAGGAACACCTGGTACGCTTGCGAGTGGGAGTCAGCCAGCGTGTACGCGCCGAGCAAACGCACGCGTGCGCACGTACGCTACTCCGAGCATCCCCTGCAGGGTGATTAAATGAAGCACCACACGATTCATAAGGGCGGCCAACCGTAAAACTGTTGCCTCCTTCACGATCGTTCGGTTGCGCGTGTCCCGCACGAGAAACACCCGTCTACGAAATTTTATACGCTAACGACACGATCCTCCAGGATCGCGTATATATTTCCTCTTTCGTGACAAGTATTTCCCTTTTTTTTAGTCAATTAAAATTGTTCGTCGTCAAACGAAACCGGTTGTGGAACAAAAATAGTCTTGTTTCAAAATTCAAAAATGAATGAAAAAAAGCTTCCGGGTAGTTTTTTGTTTTGGAAAACGTGTCGTGGATTGGAAGGAAGTTTGTTCCTCGCTACGTCATCAGACTGGTTCCCATCCGCGAGTACCATACACCTGCGCGCCCTCGCGCATTCAAAAGTCAAACGCGCATGCGCGCGTGACTCGACGAATGAAAAAAAAACAACGCGACGACGCAGACTTTCGCGCAAGGAACGATGGAAGGGGGAATCGGCGAAATGTCGCAGAGGGCCGTATCTCGACAGGATTCTCAGAGATTATCGAGAATCCCAGCTATTCGGTGGGTCGTCGTGAAATACTTGTTTTTTTGTTTGTTGTTTTCCTGCGGCACGTCCGAGTCACTTTAGTGATTCCGTGCGATGCACGAGGGCACCTTCTACCGTAATGAGAAGTAGCGAGGGAGCGAGGAGGATAACCGTAAGAGTTGAGAAGGAAAAAGTTGATGGCACATGGGGAAAAGAGACGGCGGCGAGAGGAGGGTGAGGGGGAGAGCGGTGATGAACGAGAAGTCGTAGTAACATACAAGGGACGCACTCCCAAACATCGGTAGCATTAATTTAAACTGGCGAGAGAGTCGATGAAAAACTCGGTTAGGACCGCAGGTAACCACGAGAGAGAATCGCTCTCGCGCGTGCACTTTTGGGGGCTTTGCGCGAGAGGTAGAAGGAAGCGTAATTGTGGAGCGTTTAATAAAGAAATGACACGAAATATTCGGGCCACACAATATACGCGTGCGTCGCATAAGTAACGAGGAGTCTGCGTGTCCGCTTGTTTGGGGAACGAAACGAAACGAGGGACGAGCTTGGAGGCTGTTGGCTCTTTGTCATCGAATGAAAAGTATAAAGTAGAGGGCATCTTATTCGTGGAGCGTGGTAGTTCACGAATACTCGTAACGGTGGTATTATATACCGCGCAATTAATGTCGCTCATCTTTCTTCATTTTCGTTCGCCCATTCTCCTTCTCAATCTCGCTACTTCGCCGCGCTTTTTTCCCTCGAGAACTCTGGTTTCACGGGCGCACACTTCCTAAGACGAAAAACATTAAGATGCGGCGTGTAACGATGTGGGGAAAGGTCACGTGACCTCTCGACCAATAGGAGCGCGTTCTTGAAAGAGTGACCAATCGCAAAGCTGCTGCGGTGTTTCGACCAATGGCACGCGTTCTTGCACATAGCGACCAATCACGACGCTGCGACTGTCACGATGATGCGCGTTGATCACGTTGAGAGAGAAAAAACGGATAAGTATCGGAAGAAATCCCGGAAATGAATTAGGGACCGGAATCAAGACCGATCGGGTCGTGGCACGCGATCGACGCGTGCCAAAACGACCCTTCGCCCACGCCTATCATTAACCCGCACGCAACTTTATCCCAGAGTGTTCCGGTCGCGTTTTCATTCTGTCATGCGACGTTTTTACCCGCGGTGTCATTTTTTCGAAGGAACTTAACTAAGGCCGAAAATTCGATTCTAACCTTAAAAAAAAAGCAACTCACTACGCGTTCCTCACTTGAAGATTTGCCATGTGGAAAACGGTGACCGCGAATGATCCAAGAGTCATCCAAAATGGTACTTCAACTTCTATCTTCCTTGATAAATCTAAATATATAGCCAGCGTACGGTCGGCAATGGACATGCGAAGATTCGGGAATGCGAACGAACAGATTCGTATGGCTCGCGTCTCGATACCTTAACATGTTTTTCCTTTTTTTTTCTTTCGATTGGATTCGAGCAGACCGCACGAGTACGAGATGCCGGGGGTTCGGGCGCGTGGATTCAAGAGAGGGCGGCCACAGCTCGTCGTGTCATCTGGCAAGCAGCGAAAAGAGCTCGGGCCCAAGCTCTCGAACTGGACACGTGGGTTTCGTGGCGATCCCGTGTTTCCCCGAGTCCACCACCGTGTCTGTGTGTTCCTCTGTCTGTGCTCATCTCTCCCTCCGTCTCCCTCGCTCTACACCACGTCTGGGATATGTTTCCCGGTCATAACGGTCGGCTCCGAGAACCTTTTACCAACACCGTCGTGAACAACCGCGAACAGTCCAACATTGCGAATGCAACCTCAACGCGGGATATCATGAAACGAACGCAAAAGGATTGCCGGATTCTTAAAGCGAATATATACGAATCGGTACGGTGTGCGTACGTACGGGTTTATATCCGTGACGGAAGAAACGGTATGAAAATCTCGTGTGTTGGTGCAACGGCGCACGCGCGCTGCCCAGAAGTGCAAGCCGCAGTCAGTCAATCAGTTAACCGTACCGGGGCGCGCGCGCGTCCAGACTCTCCTCGGTTCGCTCAACGGCCACTTCGACTCCTCGCCGGATCGTTTTTAATGCCCTAATTGAAAGAACCTCGACGATGAACACTCCCCGTGTATATTCGCTAACCGAATTTAAGAGACCCTGGACTTGAGACGGACGACCGATCGAAAGAGAAGAAGTCGGAGAAAGTGGAATTGGAACGAGCGATCGAACGATCGCGAATCGATTCCACCGATGTTTTCGACGATCGCTCGCGATTCGCCGATTCTCGAATAATTTGCCGATTGACTACTAACGATTATAGCCATTGTCCTGCCATTTTTTGACGAATCGTCATTTTATCTCAATGATAAAAATGATTACCGATCTTCGAGACAAATCTGTTTCCGATCGACAATTAACGATTTTTGGCCGCACCGATTTTTTTTTTAACAAAGCAGAACTAATAGCCGTTCGGTAACAATGTTTAAAAAATGAATCGAAATCTATCGCATTGTTTCGTTCAAGAGAACAAATAATTAACATACCGATCCTTGAATAAATTTCCATATAGCTTTATTTTGTTTAATCCGATCGTAAATTACCATTCGGGAAGTATAATGGAACGAGTGGCCCTAAATATTATTCAAAGAGGAAATAAAAGCCGTTATGTACACGTACATACATGTGTGTATATTATATGTTCTTGATATTCCGATTTAGATAAATCGAGTACTAATTCTTCACGCATAGGTATATAAATATAAAATAACATATTGAAATAACATTGAAAATATATCGAGTGTGCCGTTACTGGGTTAAAGTGGTTGACATTGGAGAAACTTCTCGGTCGGGTGTGCTGATTAATTCGCATTTCGAATATTACGAGTTTGAAGCGCGTGAGCTCCGTATTCCGCGGGGCATCTTGCGATACCGCGCCAATAAATCGAAACCGGATCTCCATCTGCGTCACGAAACGCGTGGACGTTATCGGAGAGCCGTGCGCGACTGCGGGGCCGCCAAAACTTTTGAGCGACAGGTGAAAATAAATAACGTTTGCGCCCGTCGTAAATCAAGCTCGGGCGCGTATACATACGATTTCCGTGCGTAAGCGCATATAGTGAGTTGTCGCAGCGAGATCGAAAACAGCTATAGAAAATCGTTCGATCGCTTTGTTGAATTATGATAAATACAGGGATAGGTTTCGTCACGATATTTGAACAAATGCGAGCTACTCGTGATAACATTCGATATATCGATTAATCGATACATCCATCTAAGAATCGATTAATCGATACATCGATTCAATAATCGATTAATCGATCCAACAATCGATTAATCGATACATCGATCCAATGATCGATACATCGATTCAATGATCGATATATCGATCCAATGATCGCTATATCGATCCAATAATCGATAAATCGATACATCGTTCCAATAATCGATGTCTCGATTACGGAGAGGACGTCAATAGCCAGTACGAAATTTGGTCGGTTCGATCTTCGGCTTCGTATCGAGAACCCAGAAAGTAACGTCCCCGTAAAAGTCATAAAAATGAAGACAAAGTGATCGCTAAAGCCGCGAGGAGTCGTTCGTAACGGTCGATCGGTATGTGTGTGGTCCGCAAGGTTAATGAATAACAACGAGACAAGAAGATTCGAATACGAAACTTATGGCACGGCCGAAATTTGTACACGAATACCGTAAACTATATATTCGTTACGTATACGATCTTTTGCCATGATTATTATTCAAGGTGTATTGCATATCGCGTTTCACGTTTTCGTACGGAATTCCTTTTCGTTCGTTCTTCAACAGCTGGATGATATTTCCGCGCCGCTCCGAACCTTTAACAAACGAAAGTTATTAACCAAATGTTTCCTTTCTTTTCTCGATAAATAATGCCGTTAAAATTTGCTAAATTTCAAAAATTCCCGAATTCGATCGTTTTCATCGGATTGTCAATCGAACGCGTGATCGTGATCGATCGACAAAGCAAAAAAAAAATTCAAACATACAATTGTCAATAAACACACGGAGGCAATCGGGCGCGTATCAGTCCATACGTACGTGCTTGCATTAATATCGGCGCAAAAGTTGGCGAGTTAAGATCGTTGGATGCATTCGAGATACGAGAGAGAAAAAGCACCGGTCATACACGAGCGAGAGGGAGGAAGGGGGACGAAACTGTGTGCGAATATCGGTAGGTAATATACGCGGTAGTTCGAGTGGCGGCGTGCGCGCGTTCTACTTGGCTGCGCACGCACGTAGCACGCGCGATCACCGATTTTCTCCTCGCCAACTACCGGACTGCCCCGGCTGTTGCCGAATTGGAAGCAGCGGCGGTACGTCGCGGCCGAGACCGTGCGGGATTTCCGCAACTCGAAGTGGACCAACCGAGCAGCTTTATAACGATCACAAACGACGCGTGCGATCGTGGAGATATACAACCAGACTCGTATTTATAAACATCTATATATATATATATGTCCACGTATATAATTCGTACATTCGAGCATGACACGACCGCACCCATTTTTCTCGCCGACAATCTTGCCTCATCCTCCTTTTTCCGACCGATCGGCGAATCATCGTTTTACCGGTCCGATCATCGATATTCGCGTGTACCGTTTTCTCACCGTATTTTTATCATTATTAAAATTTTTTTTAGTAATATAAAAAAGAATTACTTCGAAGTACGAGGTTTGAAGTAGGGTGAGAGTGAGTAGGTCGAAAGGGCTGTCGGATCGGTAGGAAGATCGGCAGGAAGATCGGTAAGCAGTACGAGGCAAGTCGAAACTTTTCGGGTTGTTCAATTTAGACGGGACGAATTACACCGGGAGATTCGCAAAGTTAATCGAAACTGCCGAGGATCGACGGAGACGCAGGTGACTCGTCCTGGCCAAATGACCCTTCGGCCCGAATGCACCACCCTGACTTATTGCTAATTGAGTTATCAGTAATGCTCTTTATGCGTTCCGAGGCTAATAACCGCGCGCGCAGACGCAGTCGCAATGTGACCCTAAATTCGCGATGCTCATTTGGTCGTTGCACGCGACGTTACCGTTACCGAGTTTACCATAGCCGAAAGCCGAGTACACCACGGTTTTCGGTGTACGTCTTGTCCATCCGGAATCGTTCGCCCGAGTTTCGCCTTTCCCTTTTTTCTTCTTCTTATTCTCGAAGTCGCATAGGCAATCGCGGTTGCACGATAACTTTTAATTCGTAATTTATGTAATTGGTCTTTACTCGTAATTATATTTTTTTCGTTGAATTTTTGGATCGAGAAACTCGAGTACGCCGAAAAATCGTGAGTTACAATCGGCTCGATTCGGACGAATTTAATCGGCGTTTAAATCCGAGAGAACATCGTTTTCATGGTTCGTCGTCGGTGAAAGAATTCGAAATACATTTTTTATTTTTGGTTAGTTCTTCCTTTTTTTCTTTTATTTGTTTGTTTTTGATTGCCTTTTTTTCTTTTTAATCCAGCAAACTCGCAAAAGATTTCATGGCCCAGTTCTTGAATGGAGACGGTTATAAAATCGCCACCGATCCTCGTTTCGGCTCGTGTCGTTAACGTCGGCAGGAAAGGCGGCGGTCCAGTCATTTAAATTTTCTGCGAAATCAAGGGTTTCGTTTTTAGCTGGGCTCACGCCGCGGCGAACTGGCAACCATCGGTGTAAAGGGAGACGAATCGGTGGCATGGGGAACACGCCTCGATTTACAGACACGAAGTTACTGCTTGCAGATACACGGGAGAAAATTAAAAAGAGATATAAGAAAGAGAGAGAGAGAGAGAAAGATATATAAAAACGCGAGGGAGAAATAAAGAAAGGCCGCGCGCGTAGCGTAACGATGGTAAGCCGGCGGTTCCCGTTAATTGACAGTTTGCCTCATCGGTGTCGAGATAATATAAAGCCCGATCGATTAAGACACGTCGAGCTTGAGGGTGATGTCTTATGGATTATTATGCAAGCTTCTACCGTGTATGGGACGTTTCACGTTACCTCAGCCACGTATCGTATTAATTAATGGGAAAATATTAAAAAATTCAGAGTTTTTTTAACAAAAATAAAAATATTTACCGTTTTTTCAATTTTTTTACGGTAATTCGAGAGAAAACGGAAATTTTGTCGTCAAATTCGTGTTGTACGGAAAATTTCCGATCTTACGAGTACCCTGACGAATCAGTTCGGACGAAAATTAAGTTGGATTTTTCGACTTACTCCGGGCCACTTTCATCTTTGGGCACTTCAGGGGGTCAAATTTTTTTTCTTCGAATATTACTTTGCGACACTGATAGTCGATGGGAAATTTTCCGTAGATTACGAATATCGTATATTTAAACCCGATTTTTCAAAAATTACCCATAAAAAAGTGAAAAATACGTGAAAATTTTTAATTTTTCATGTTTTTACGGGGTTTTTAACATTTTTTTAACGATATATTTACTTTTTCCAATGTCCAAAGCGCCACGGAATGCCTCATACATGTGGCAAATTGGCGACAGGCAGTCAGGTGCATCGAAATCGCGCGAGAGTGCAAGAAAAACAGATAGCGAAGTATCGAGGTAAACCTGAATATCATCAATGTCACCTGCGCGTGAGCAGTAATTATTTGGAAAGTTTCACGCTACTGAGGTATAACCAATAATTTCGTCGAAAATATATCCTATTTTTTTATTTTACGATTCGAACTCTTCTCAATAATTCGGATTACGCGCGTTTGTAATAAGCCGTTATAGTATTTCATTTTACTATGGACTAAAAAAATACTTTCTCACGAGTAACGACTTTTTTTCGTACTCTAATTGCTCGTTACATTTTTCTTGAACTTGGTCAACCGCACGAACATTTAATCATCGCCGTAGAATTCTCTTTTCATCGTTATTCGCGTAAATACAAACACACATGTATATATATTTCTTTTTTGTTCTTCGGCACGACCATAACCACCGCGAGAATAAAAGTTTTCTTTATATCGTTGCTTCATTCAGCTACGCTCGAGTTTTTTTCTCTCTCTTGTTTTCATTCTTTCAACGACCGTATTTCCAAGTTTCTCACTACCGGACACAACGCGGCGAAACAAAAACAAGCTTCCGGATGACCATCCACGATGCTATACTGAGCCATAATTAATTTTCATGACCCAGTAATGCAGCTTCCACGGAACTTGCGGTCTCACTATTTCTTTCGACCAAATTTTAATAACGATAAAGAATCCACCAGTTTCTCACGATCGGTACTAACGTTTCTTGAAATTATTTGCAACGTTCTCATGATCCTCGACGAGACACCTGGTCCTTTCATTTCAAATAAAATGAAATAAAGTTTCTCAAAAACCGTCTCAAAATTCACCAAATCAATTAAATTAACAAAAAAAAAACAAAAAAAAAAGATTTGCATCCAATTTTCTCCATAAAATAAAACCAAAATATTGCGATAACATTAAAAATACAAACTTATATTCTCAAAAACCATATCCTATCCTTTCGTAAAAAGAAATCTAAAAATAACGTGGCAAAAAAGAAAATTGAAATATTAAAAAATTTGACATTTCATTTTTTCACCATAGCTCATAAATCATCAATTCCGATATCATTCTCGACAATTTAACCTCAATCAACATCAACATCATCATCGTATGCAGATCGCATCCATAACGCGAATAAAAATATCTTCTCGAAAAGGGTGGAATTTCTTATAGCGAGGGGCAAAGGGGTTTATAAAAGACAGACAGTGGCGATGACAGAAAGGTATCCAAAAAATTGCACACGTGGCCTCGATTCCTGGTACGTCGTACCTTCGTCGGGGCCTTTTCTCAGCTGGTAACGTACAAGCCGTATAGTACGACACATAAATACCCTTGTACCTGCTAACGTGCAGTGATTGATGTCGCTCGAGAATCCGACGTCCTGTAATCATTCGGACTTTCTTGCTGACCAAAATACCAACGTCCCGCATACCCCATACGCTTTCTCGTCTTTCTCACTTTCGTTGTATAAAACTATATATATATATTTATCCTTTTATATCCAGACAATGCCGCACTTCAGCTACTGCTCGTTTCTTGATTCGCCTCAGTACGCTACTGAATTCTTAACATCCTTCAACGCTGGACCAAAAAGTCGGGATACGACTTCTGTAAGATAATTACTGGCTCTCTCGCTTTACGACCGGTTTCCAAAAATTCATCGAAGCAATTAAAAAACTTAAAGTTCATCCCGAATTAATTTTCCGCGCGTGTCCTCTTCGTTTACCGTTTTCTCTACATTTCAATGTATCTCACGATTGAAAAATTCAATTAACAATTACGTATGGAAACAAATTGGGACAATAAAAAAATGGAAATGTTTCTTTCGGTCTTGTTAATTTTGAATTTGTAAAATTGGCGATTATAAGCGTATGTTTAAATAATATTAAAAATGCAAAGAAAATAATTTTTAAAAATAACGTATTAATGAATAACCGCTGCGACGAAGCCAAACTCTAGTGGTTACTCGTGTACGATAATCGCCAGTGAGAAAGCCGCAAAAACCACACGTGTCCGAAACACAATCTGGTATCAAGGCGGATGCAACGAACGGGAGTTAATAAACATTTTATCGCTGACGAGAAACCAAAAAAAAAACGCAATTTGCTGGAGAAATCGATTTTTTTTTAATCCAAAATAATCGACCGAACGAAATTCGATTTATCGAAGGATCGATCGTAAGACGCAAAGGTGTCCAAAATGGTCGTCGACGATCGATCCTTAGTCAACCACAAGACATCGATTTTTTTATTCGCTTGAAAAAACCGCGACAAACGCATTTTTCATTTTGACCGGGTCGTTTGATATTCGCGTTAAATGAAAAGTCGGGCGCAGATGTTCGCTCGAGACGAGGCACTGTTGGTCGCCAAGTGGTCTCATCCCGGGAAGGATTAACGATAAGCGTTCTCGCTTCGTGAATTCATTTCGGTAAATTCGAGGTCGAATCGAGTACGTAGAAGGGACGAAAAGAAGAGACACGCGGTCTCAGCCAAAGCCCGACGCGTCTCGGCACGCGTTCGGACGCCACCGAGCTCCGAGGAATTAATTTGAGACTAAGGAATCGGATTACGACTGGACGTTCCCTTTTTTCTGTTTTTCATTTTTTTTTCGATTTTCTTTTTTTTCTTTTTAACTCCTCGCTCGCACCAAGAACTCTACCGCATTGCCACACGATATAGCGGCTTGTACCATTTTGGACCGGAAACGACGAAGGAGATTACCGGTCCATCCCGGCTTTACGTTCGAACTGGACGATTGTGTGTATTAGCATTCTTATTAACGCGCTATTGTCGAAATAAACAAATATCGGTGAAGCGAAAAGTTGTTGGAAATAAAAATTTACAATTTTCTGAAACAACCGAGCGTGAGGATTAAGAAAAAATATTTTTACCGCTATAAAATCGCATCGAGATAATTGTAAAACGATCTTGAAGATAAAATCTAGCGATAGATAAAATTTAGTTGAAAATAGCGATTTTAAAGCAACGGAAAAAATAGAATAAAATTGTCTAATTTCTAAATATTGTTTGAGGTATCACGAGGTATGGTTAGTAAAAAGAGGGAATGATAAATTAAATATAACGATCACGCCCACACGTGTGATATTTTCCAATTTCGAGCATTTCTCTCACCGAACGACGGTTCCTGCGCACGAGGGGTAAAAACAAAAATCGATGCACAGGTGCCAAACTGGATTACTCGAATTATTGAACACGAGAGTTGGATTTTTTAAAAAAAGAAAGAAGAAGAAGAAGAACGAGGAAAAAATATGGAAAAACGGGGTCAGAGAGTGCGGTGTCTCGCGGGGCACGGTGAAATAAATTGGCCAGATCCGCGTAGCATTGGCCTCTATAAATCATTTTTTTTCTTCTCTCACCGCGCTCTTACTAACTACCCAAACCACCACGGGCGTGTCCACGGGCAATTATCGAGAGACCCGATCGCTTCCGGTCGCGCAGAGGCCTGCGCGCTGCGGTAACCGCGCGCTTGCGTCGCCACTACCGCGTCTCCCCACCACGCCGCTGCTCGGCTCGCTGCGCGCGCCGCTACACTGCGCAGGCGCGCTCGATCTTTCCCCCTCCACATGCCACGCGCAAATTGTGTACATACTTTCGGCCGAAATACTGAATCGTCCTGAGGATTTCTCGGTCGCGCCACGAGCGCGAAACCGTGCGAGACGTAAATCTTCCTCCGGCCGGCTGTCGTTTGACCACGGGTCCAGCTGTGTGTATGTCGCCGCGCACGTTGGCTTTTCTCGGCCCCGGGTTGTCCGTACGATTTCGGGGACAGTAGCCGATTTTTTATTTATGCACCCGACAAACCGAAAAGTCTCGTGTACCCAGCGTGGCTGCGCTCTCCTCGCTTTCGCGCTCGCTTTCACACACGCACGCGCGCGTCGTGATAACGAATCGCTCGACGTTACGAACCGCGCGGAGGTCTCAACTAATTTACCGTTTCGATTATTTTCCGCCAAAGGTTATTTCATTATTCCTCCCATCGGTCTCTCGATCTAAATACAACTTTTTTATTTACGATTCAATTAATTTTCAAATTTTTCTCTACGTTAACAAAAATAAACAAAACATTGTTTCTTTGTATCTTTCAATTACCTCGTTTTCAAATATTCTATCTAAAGATACAATCTCATTGAAAAAAGATTTATTCGAGAAACGCAAGAAGATGTAAAATTTGGAGGAAGAATTTTTATTTCCATTTTTTGTTCGTGAATATTTTGAAACCCGACGAAATGTCCGACGGATGGAAAGAGGTGTTAATAAAAAGTGTCACCTCGCGTCCGACAAAAAACATCGGCAAATATTAATAGTTATCCTGTTTAAAAGTGGGCGCGTGTTGTCGGATAGGTCAAAACCGTTCATTTCGTTAAATAATGATCTCTCTCCCTCGTGATCAAGACCCATCTGGCATTCCCGGTAGAAAAGTGCATCCTTGAAACGAAGGTTGTTTTACGGCTCGAGTCCATTATTCCAACATAATTCTCGAAGGCTCATTTCGCCTCTTCGGCATCAGCATCGTTCTATCATCCACCTCGTCCTTTGTTGTACTTCGTTCAAGTGTTATCTGCCGAAGTCTGGGCCTTATACATCATGTCCCCTTCCTCCCGTTCTTCTTTTTTTCTGCTTCCTTCCCCATACGCGCATCTTCATTTTGTCCATCGGGGTGAACTTCAGATGGCGAGCGCGAACCCGCTTCTTTTTTGGCGAGCTTATGGTCCCTTTTTGGTCTCGCTACTGGCTGACTCCTGCTGCCTTGGTTTACCTTTATCCATTTTCTGTCTTCTTTTTTTCTTCTGCAATCTTTTTTTGAATTTTTTCTTTTTTATTGCTCGTATCGAAAAGGTTCGTGATCGGTGAACGACCTTCTGTTCACCCGGTCGGCTCGGCAACAGCTGACGTGCCGAAGCAGCAGCACCCATCACCACACGCACCGTTCGCCCATGAGAAAGAAAGGGGGGGGGGGGGACGAGAGAAAAGAAAACAACGAAAAAGGCGCAAAGAAGAAACAAAAAATCGTATAAAAAAAAAAGAAAAACAACATCTCTCGCCAAAATGCAAGAATACGATTTGGAATTCCCGCACGGCTAGACTATCAATTAAATCAGCACTTGGCTCTCGGGACGAGGCAATTTCGTTCGCGTCACGCCCATTTCGTCCCGTGTACCGTTGTAATGATCCATCCGGAGCGGATCCCGCGCGATAGTGGTAGTTAAGTTCCTCGTGCCTCCGGGTGGCGGCGCTGCGAGACGATAAACATGTCGGACGACACGACCTCGCCCAATTTTATACCGGTTGAAACGTAGCGAAAAAAAAGGAAATAAAAATTATGGAAAAATAAGAAATACAAAATCTCAAACGCGCTGCGTCGTTTAGGACGATTATTAGGGAAGATATGGGCGTTTCAGTGGTAGAAATAGAGACGTCAATTCGCGATACGAGAACCGACCGCGTGTATAACCTCTCTTTCTCTCGCAATCAACGTCTTCATTATGTCTTCCACGAGCGAATTCGCACGAGCCGAATTCCTTGATTATAAATTTTAGGGAGAAGCCAAGGTATCATTTACCTCACGTGACTCGAATTATCGAGGCTTTCAACGAAGATTGATACTTTTTTATGTCTATTCGTCTGTCATAAAGAAGTTTTTAGCGAATATCGAAATTTTGGAATCGAGAATGTTCGTAAACCCTCGATCAATTTTTAAATAGCCCGTTAGGAGAAGAATTCTAAGGGGCAAAACGAAGTATTAATAGATCGCGATTATACCTCTCCGAAATTACTATCATCGATACGCGGGCAATCTTGTTATTAGAACTAATGAAAGCTTCGAGAACAAAAAAACAACCTCGTGGCACGATATTTTTTCTTTTATTCTCTATTATCTCTCTCTCTCTCTTCTTCTCTATTCCTCTATTTTCAAATTGCTGGATAATAGATGCGTTTAGTTTCCTTTAATCAATCACTTTACTCCCAATTTATCATTTTTATAGCCTCGAAAAAATTCGAGAATAAAAAAAAGTCGTTTTTCAATTATTTCGTTGTTGATTTTTATTATTATCATTATCTTTTTTTTGACGAATCGTCTACCAAAAAAAGATCGAGTGTATCTACGCGGATTAGGCCAGATTTACGAACATAAGGTATCGACGATCGTGAAACTACTACCCTTCTCGTCCAAGAGGCTAGACCTCGTTAAAGTTTACGACTTATTCAAAGCGATCGAGTCGAAATTTTATGACCTATCGTGATACAGCCGTGCTTATGTTTGACCGGTTTTATCCAAGGTGGTTTTACGAGGCGAATCCTCGACATATTCGCCACATGCTGCTACCGATCAAACGTCTGCGCCTTAGTTTATCCTTATTGAATAAATTATTTTTTACATTGACGATTTTTGTGTTTTTTTTTTCTGAGATTTTTTTTTTTTTTCGTCGATCGAACATTCCACGAAGGATCGGCAAGCAGGAAACGAGTCGTAGGACGCGAGACAAACGAGGGACGAGATGAAGGAAGGATTTGATGCCAACGGCAGTGATTGATGCGCTCGAATAAACTCGAGTAACAAAGTGCGAATCCCTCGCGCCCAATCCCACGTCCCTCTCATCCCTCTTGAGTAACGAGAGATCGTCGCCATTTTGATAATTAATCCTTGCTGTTGCCGGGCTCGTTACCCCGCAGCTGTCCGTTAACGCGGTCATTTTGTAATTGCGCCGACTCACGTCGCATCAACTCCTTACCGTATAAATTTATACCACGCGTGCGCGCGCAACACACTCCCATGAAACATATCTCACGATTGTATCGGAATGAAAAGTTGCCCGAGACGCGAGGACGATCGGCGGATCGCGATCGTTTCTTTTTTCTTCCCCCATTTTTACATCACGACGATTCGTCCTTCGGAAAGTATAAAAGTATCACATTTCAATCGAAATGTTGCAAAATTTTATTATAAAAATTTAAAAACAAAATTTTTGTTTTTTTTTGTTTTAACTAATTTCAAAGTTATCGTCGATCGGTTATTTTGTTAATTCAAACATTTTCTTAAATTTGAAATCGATACGAAAGTTATACGCGAATTATCGTTAATTTTTCATCAATGATTAATTTTTTATTTCTTTTTTTTGTTTTGCGATTGTTCTATCGAGGTTTTTTTTTGTTATCCGAGTCCGGAAGAAGAACAAAAGATCGCGCGTTCCGCGATACCGATTGGTGCGAGCCAGCGAGCCGGTAAATTACCGAAGAGGCACAAAGATCGGGGGGCCCTTCGAACGGTTATAACGCGAAGAGCAAAGAATCCCCTACGGGCGCGTGCCCGGTATGCCGCGAACCGGTGTTCGATTCGATGTCCGCACACGGTCCCGCGCGCAGCCATACAATCCATGCGCACGTATCGGCGCCCAATGTTGCAACCCCATCCTTCTCCTGCTGGTGCTACCCCCGTCCTATTTTTGCGCTGCCGTTTACCTGTCGATCGTGTTACATACGACGATCTTGTATATTAATTACACCACAAGGCTAATATGCGATACGGGCCCTACGGGCTTATGCGCGTTTGACGAATATTAACGCGACGACGCGTAGATTGACTTCTTTAATTTTTTTATATTTGGTTAGAAATGTTGTTGTAAAAAGCAAATTTTTTATATAACAGGAGAACTTTGGAGTATAAGGATGAGAAAAAACAGATCTTAGTTCATTTTTAGCGGTTTCTTAAATTTCTTGAAATTTGGTTAGAATTTTTGTTATAAAAAACAAATTTTTGATATAACAAGAGAGCTTTGAAGTTTGATGCTAAAAAAATAGATTTTAGTTTATTTTTAGCGATTTTTAAATTTGTTTGAAATGTAGTTAGCAATTTTGTTATAAAAAGCAAATGTTTTATATAAACAGGGAGTTTTGTAGCATAAGGGTGAGAAAAAACAGATTTTAGTCGATTTTTTAGCAATTTAAAAAATTTTGGTTAGCAATTTTGTTATAAAAAGCAAATTTTCGATATAAACAGAGACCTTTGGACTATAAGGATGAAAAAAACAGATTTTAGATTATAAAATCATTCATTTTTTAATTTTTTTTTACAAATTTGTAAATAAAGAACATTTTTTAAATTTGAAAATTTGTGTCGAGTGTAAATTTTATTGAAAATGAAGAATAGAAGTTTTGTCGAGTTAGCTGGTGTTCGATTTTGGTACAAATAAACAATCAGAAATATAAATTTAGTTTTTTAGGGTCGACATCGAAATAGGTACTTGTCTAGATTGTCGCGAGGCAAACCGCTTCTTCTTCGAAAACTTCAAAATTTCCATAAAAAAATAAGCGAGTGAATGAACGGGCTTTGCTTGAATGGTGATGCGGCGAATTTGGTCCACCTGCCGCACAGGTGCCACCCCTGCGCTCTGCCCATCGTGTAAGCACTTGATTAGACACCCATGGTAAGACGAGGGGATGAGGACTTACGTAGACAAGGTCGATTCGCAGAGATCTGCAAAATTTGGATCGTCGGATATAAATTCTTTCATCCCTTCGAATTTGGACCGAATTAACCCCTTGACCACGACACAGATGCTTGCAAAAAAATCGCTTCATCTCATTCCTATCTTTTTCTCGGTTTGTCAATTTTATCTAACTGCAAAATACAGATAAAAAGATGAAGCTAGTCAAAAAATAATCGAAAAACGATAAAATTTGCCGATTAAAAGTTGTTTAAACTTATCTGGCACGAGCTGTCACGTAGTGACAAGCTTGTGTCGATTGTAAATTTCCCGTACAATAAGAAAATCGTGGTTTCGTCTCAGATTTTTCAGATTTTATTGGCCTTAAGTGGATAAATCGTTATTTTTGGTTTTTTGCGTTTTTCTCCTAGAGTTTTTGAGATATTGGCAAAAATAACGTCATAATCTTCATCGGCGATAAATTTTCGATTCCGTAACCCCCAACAAAGTCTTTTTGGACGAAAAAAAATTTTGACCCTCGAGAGTGACATTCGTCATTTACTTTCGCGACTTTGGAGAGTCCGGAGGGGTCAAAGTTTGTTTTCGTCCAAAAAGACTTTGTAGCATTATTTCCGAAACGGAAATTTCCCGCCTAACACGTATATGATGAAATAAAGGGGTTTTGGCGCAAACAAAAATTTGGCCCCCTCGCCTAGGCATTTTTTTGCAGGTGCCGACCTGCGCGCCCTGAAAATGGCGATATTCAAAGTGTCGTCCCGGCCACAAAAATTGAGATATCTGAATTATCCTTGGCTCATTCTTGAGATCTCAGCGAACTCTTTAAAAAGTTATTCGTGCAATTTTCTGTCGGACCAACTATAACAGAGATACAGCATCTCGAAAAGTCAATTTTTCGAGGTTTCCGAACTTATATCGATCGGAAATTTGTCACTGATGACGAATTCATAGATCACTTTTTACTGCCATTCGTATTTCTCGCCGAAAACATCCAGAAACAGACAATTTCCGGTTCCACGACCTCCAATTATAATTTTGTTGGAGAAAAACAAAATTTGAACCCTCGGCAAGTGTCGATAGTCGACATTCCTAAATTTCCTTTCGCACCTTTGAGAAATCAGGATGGAGATCAACCTTTTTTTTCGTCCCAAAATCCTTTGTAGACCAATTCAAGGACATCCACGTCCTTCAAACTCAAAATATCATATTTCAGGTATCCTCGCCAAAAGGCTTCGGTCCACGAGACATCCAAAATCCTCCAGAGAGTGGGAGAGAGAACGTTCCATGCAACTTGGTGCAGAGAAAGAGACAGAGACAGCGCCACCTTGCGTGGCTCTTTTGTACTCGACCGGTCCCCCGGTCTCACCAGGGACGATCTCGAAACAGTCGCTGGATTTTTCGCGTCCTCTTTAGGGCTTCATTACGTCGGGTCTCGTCGTTGGCGCAGTATGCGGGCAAACTCTCGCGAGAAGAAAAAGAACTCGGCGAACTTTTGGCTCTGCGTACGAAGCCGAAGAGGACAGGTGGTGGAATCCAAACCTCCGAAAGAATCGAAGTTGAATAAGTAGTGGCGTTTCCGTCGCGCTATCTCTGCTCCGGGCCTGACCAGTTTTACTCCACGATATCCCCATTTCCCCCTCTCTCTCTCTCTCGCTCTCTCTCTCTTTTCCTACCCCCACCCTTCCCTTTCATTTTTATTCAACATTCTCTCCTTGGTCCTTCGCGATATTTAAATCAGGCCCCGATTTTCGATCTTAACAATCAAACACGCCATCTTCAGGATAAAAAGAAAAGCTCTCGACTCGAGTTACGACGCCTTAGGACGCGTTTTACTCTCAAAACCCTCATTATCCAGACACAATAGCGGCACGAGACTCGAACGACGATGAGTAGGTACGATTCTCTCCGTAAGAACTTGAATAACGAAACGACCAAAATCGATTCACGATCCGACAACGCATTCCACTGTCCTCTTCCTCGTTCGTTGACCATCCAAGTTATTTAAATTGTGAAATTATACCCTGTTTTCTTTACAAACTCCATAAAATTTTTACCATAAAATTAAAGATAATATCCTATTTTTCTTTCCAAAACGCCCAATTCCTTTTTTTGTTACTTTTCGTCACGTGATCAACAGCGAGAATCTTCGTTTCGTTGGAGCTGAAAAAATCCAAGTGTCTGACGATAAGTCGAGAATACTTATCGTCAGAAAATTAAAAAAAAAATATACAAACCTAAACAAATGTTGTGATCAAAAAGAAAAAATTGTACAAACCAAGAACAACTTGAAAATAAATTACAAAACTTTTTTTTACAAAATCGAGCGTTGATTTAACGAAGCTCGAGAGAACAAATTTCTTGTTGCCCGTAACGAGGTGAAAGTTGCGCTTCGAATTAGCGCGATTGGTAATTGTACCATAACGAATGGTGATTATCGAGCCAACAAAAAGAAAAGAAAAAAGCGAGCGGCCGAGAAAAGAACAGAAAGAACAAAAATCGATTTCCATAAAAGTCCTGGAGACGATATATATCTTCATTATTCTCGGAACTTTGTGAAACTTCAACGATCTGGTAAAGTTCTTTCTCACCTGCGAACGCGAGAAGCTCTCCCGTTAAATTACCTTAAAGGCGCTCCGGATTATTTTAATTCCCGTCGTTTATAACGATCTCGAGCTCGAATCGAACAAAAAAAAAACAATGGAAAATAAAAAAAAAACAGTTTTCTGATACGCTTAAGGGCTTCATTATAAATCGAAGACTTCTGGTTGAAATATTTTTTGTCTTTTTTGTTTGTTTTTGTTTTCGACCCGGTCATTCGAGCAGGTGGATCGAAATGGATGTACGGTGTGTGTCTGCGTGCATATTTTTTTTTTGGCTCGGACACAATACCGGCATATGAAACTTATCCGAAACAACGTGGCTGCGAGACGTGCCAAATGGGAAGAGCTTGCGCGACCGAGTGTAGCATTCCTGCGTCCGCCGTCCATTAAAGGACACATGATCAATTACCGGTTATTATACTCGACCCGATTATCCAGATGGCCTGCGGCGGTCAAACGTCGCCTGGAACGCCCTCTGTTCCTCGTGATACCGGTCACCGGTCCGGCACGCTTTCCGCACTCTCTTTCGATCTTGCGACGATCCGACGATCACTTTGTGACTCGAATCGAACCGATTTTTATTAAATATTGCCGATTTTCATATTAAATAGTTCGATTGTATAATTTATAACAATTTTCATAATGTTTGTTATCTTTAAGGGGAAAATTGATCGAGTTTTATAAAGTTTTATCGAGATCGGATAGAAAATCGGTAAGACGTGTCTGATTATAATCGATTGTGAATCGAAGAAATCAATATAAACACTTTGAAAAAAAACTCTCCTTCGATCTTACGACGATCCGACGATCGCGTTGTGACTCGAATCGAAACGATTTTTATTAAATATTGCCGATTTTCATATTAAATAGTTCGATTGTATAATTTATAACAATTTTCATAATGTTTGTTATCTTTAAGAGGAGAATTAATCGAGTTTTATAAAGTTTTATCGAGATCGGGTTGAGAATCGGTAAGGCGTGTCTGATTATAATCGATTGTGAATCGAAGAAATCAATATAAACACTTTTCAAAAAACACTCTCCTTCGATCGTGCGACGATCCGACGATCACGTTGTGACTCGAATCGAACTGATTTTTATTAAATATTGCCGATTTTCATATTAAATAGTTCGATTGTATAATTTATAACAATTTTCATAATGTTTGTTATCTTTAAGGGGACAATTAATCGAGTTTTAAAAAGTTTTATCAAGATCCGATTGAAAATCGGTAAGGCGTGTCTGATTATAATCGATCGTGAATCAAAGAAATCAATATTAATACTTCGAAAAAAAAAAACAAAAAGCTTTCCTTCGATCTTGGAACGATTCGACGATCACCTTGTGGCTCGAATCGAACCGATTTATATTAACTATTGCCGATTTTCATATTAAATAATCCCATTCTATAATTTATAACAATTTTTATAATTTTTATTATCTTTGAGGAAAAAATTAATCGAGTTTTATAAAGTTTTATCGAGATCGAATTGATAATCGATAAGGCTGATTATCATCGATTGTGCATGAGGCCCATTCGAGGTCTGGTACCCTATTATCAGGGTTTTAAAAAAACCCTGACAATACTGACTGTCAAACCTAAATCGATCGAAGGATAAAAACTATTTATGATAATTAAAAATTGAATATAAATCAATCTTAGCTCGAATACTTTTCCTCGATCATCTTCCACTTTTTTCACATCATCAAAAATAAAAAATCAATATAAACATTTCGAAAAAAAACGTACGATCTCGTCGCGAATCCCCGATTAAAATTCACGACGAGAACGAAAGTTTGTAACGACGATCGTCGTAAAATAAATCGTATCGGTGATAAAAAACAATGGCTCTGACCTCAGAGCTAACTTCGGATCGAATATCGATCTACGGATCGATAAGAGATGAAAATCGATACGCGAATCGAACTTAAAAAAAAAGCACAAAAAAAAAACAAAAACGAAAATATCCGTCTCATCGCGCGAACGAACGAGTAGGTACATACACCGTGAGAGAATACACCGAGACGCCATTTTTCTTTTTTCTTTTGTTTCACGTCCGCGTTACGAACCAAAAAGTACATTGATTCGCGCGTGTGGCCGAGTATCGGGCGTGAGATCGTTAAAAACAATCGATCCTGTCGTTTTTTCGATCGTAAATCCGAGGAAGCTCGATTTATCCCGTCGGGTGTGTAAATTGCCCTTAATATCAATACTCGCGAGGTTATCGGGCGATAAAATATAAATCGAGAAGATGACGCCATCGCGAAAACGAGATGAGAATTTTGCCCGAGGGGCAAAAATTGTTATAAACTCGTAACAAAAAAACAAAAATAGGAAAAAAATAAATAAAGCAAAACAAAAAAAAAGCAAGAAAACAACGAAATATATCTTCGGAAACGGGAAAAATTAATTATCATCGGAGCGAGGCGTTAACCGCAAACGACGCGAAAGTACAGGGTGAAGGAGAGAAGCTCGAGCCTTAGGAGCGTCGATCAATCGCTTAAATCAAACGGCTTATCGCCGGCGAAGATTCGAACTTTGGCGAGAAACCACCCCGTCCGACAGTTTCGAGGGAGCCTTCGATCATTATCGTCGAGATACCCGTTCCCCGGAGGCGATTTTCTTGGAGAATGCGTTTGGGTTGTACAATGAGAAATTTGAAAGAAACAAACAAAGAAAAAATTGTTTTTTTAAACAAAATATTCGTACGTGTCACATGACACGAAGGGGTTGGAACGAACGTAAGGGGTAGTTTGTAAATAAAAACCGAAAAAAGTCTCGTAACTATACTCGAATTTCCGGTTCTCGATTCGTTTTCAAGCGAGGAAAAGAGTCGAGTGTCTCGATCGCTTCTTCGGACTTCGTTCAACGACTTTGCTCATTCGTGAATACAGTTTTGGGTCTTCCTCCTTTTTCGGTTCATTAATGAAACGGTAAACGCTCCTACGAAACCCTTTCGTGACGATTTCACGTGTACGAGACGATACGAGACGTTCGTCTTTCATTCTTATTTTCACTGTCATTCAAGCTCGCCTCGTGAATCGACATTGACCTAGGGTTGTATAAAAGGGGTTGTACACCCCCTTTTTTTTAAAAGAAAGATCCTAGTCCAGGAAACGAATTCGATTGAGAATGAAAAAGAGAATGTATTTTAAGAAAATAACAAAATTCTTAAAATGATTTTTTATCAATTCCCAGGTGCGCGGTTCGTTTCTCAAGATAACAAAAATAGAACGTTCTCGTATCTGATCGAACCGTTCGAAAATTAATAAGCGCAGTAAAGAAATACGCGAGTAACTCGTGTCTTCGTGCGATAACATTTTTTTTTCTTTTCGTACATACGCGAAAGATGTAAAAAAAAAGGAGAAGAAAAATGAATTAAAAATAAAGACAAGTTCGAGCCAACGATCTTCGAATTTATCAAACGGACGTTGCGCGTATAAAGTAAAAATATGTGCAAGGTAACAACGAGGTAGGGAAGTGTATATACGAGAGCGACAGTAAAGGGAGATTCTTGTCGCTCGATCGTTCTTATCGAGGCCTCGATCGTTCAAGAGACGAGAGAAAAATGTCCGCGAACGCGCGAGCCACTCGGCTTGTACCGGTATAATGATAATTGTGTAATTGGTTATATCTAATTACGCGAGCTTGCGACCGGTATCGCGCGTGCACACGCAAAACCCTCGGTGCTCGATGTTGATCTTGGTGGCATACGGTCGTGGCCCCGTTCATATTTCCCTGGATTCCTGTTTTATATATACATATATACACCTTCATATATATTGTATATTAATACTATATATAATAATATAATATAATATAATACAATATGATATAATATAAAATAATATAATATAATATAATACAATATGATATAATATAATATAAAATAATATAATATAATATAATATAATATAATATAATATAATATAATATAATATAATATAATATAATATAATATAATATAATATAATATAATATAATATAATATAATATAATATAATATAATATATAATATAATATATAATATATAATATATAATATATAATATAATATAATATAATATAATATAATATAATATAATATAATATATTATAATATAATATAATATAATATAATATAATATAATATAATATATAATATAATATAATATAATATAATATAATATAATATAATATAATATAATATAATATATAATATATAATATATAATATATAATATAATATATAATATATAATATAATATATAATATAATATATAATATAATATATAATATAATATATAATACAATATATACGCATATATACATACATATATTTATATTTATATATGTATATAGAATTTTATATATAGATATATATGTATGTTTATATACATATATATATATATATATATATATATATATATATATATATATATATATATATATGAATATACCGGTGGTTTACACCTGCGCACGCGTTCATACCGATTAAGGGGCAGAGAGGCGGGTGAACGTCTCAGGGTTACCGGACGACGGGCGCGCGCGACTCTCGTGGGTTACGACGTTCCGTGATCGTAATCCGGCTCGTTCACTCGGACAGTGTAACCCAATGAAAAAGGAAAACCACTCATTAGTAGCCGGGGCCCCTGGGTAGCCACGCGGTAGCGCCTCGTTAACCTCCCAGCTACGAGACGGGCGCGCGCGCGCGCGCAGACTCTCTTCCCTCCCCCCACCACTTCGCCTATCGACGCGCGCAACGCGCGTCGCGCGTGAACGATCGGCTATTCGACCGTGAGCGCGCAACTCGCGCTTGCGCCCCTGTCACGTTCCTTTTTTTCTCCTTCTTCTTTTCTTATCTGCCATTTGCTTTTTTATCTGCTTTTTTTTTACTGCAAGTATCGTCACCGCGACGAGCCCGTTCATCACGCTCGAATCCCGAACAGTCAGGTGCAACGCGGTGAAACTCGCTCGTACCAAAGCTCAGGAGTTTCTCAAGGATGATCGCGATAAGCGAACCGATCTGTTCTCTCTCTCTCTCTCTCTCTCTCCCCGACTAGGTCAAAGCCCACACAATCTCGAATTATAAACGCGGACGACTAATCGTTTTCGCAAAATTTCCAACCTGTCCTTCCACACCATTGACGATTTTAGAATCCACGAAATTGTCTCCTTAAATTTACAAAATCCTTGGAAAAAATTAAATTCGAACAAAAACAAAAAAAAGTCAAATAAAAATTCAAAATTTACAAATTTTCAAAATTCTATTTATCCCAATTTTCCTAGAAAAAAGAGACAATTCCGTTCCCTCTGTCGAATCTCGCAAATTTCTCTCTGTAAATAAAATTAAAAACAAAAAACAAGAAAACGAAAGGAACCGCACGAGTAACGAAATTTTGGGTTTGGTCCCTTTTGTTTTTGTTTTTGTTTCGAGTAAAATTGTCCATGGGCATTTACAGGGAGAGTCGGGAATTCGGGCGATATGTGCCGTGGCATGATTCACTACAACCCGGTGACTTTAATTCGAGTGAAATTACTTACGTAGACATCCGTGAAACGGCACGGTTCCGCGTTCGAGCATAATGACGCTATACCACTCCGATGCCAAATGATACTCGACGCTCCGGTGCTTGATCGCTCGATCTCTGGCAACATCTCTCTCTCTCTCTCAGTCTCTCCCTCACCCTCTCCCTCCCTCTCTATACATACATATATATCCATATGCGAGAAATCCAACTCGCCACAAGCCACCCAAAAAGAGATCCTCGGCTGCAAAAGCCTTGGCCAAACGTCGCGGTAACGCTCCGCCAATTTCCATAATTTTATCGCCATACACCCTACTTATAACGCGAATGCGGCGGGAGCCGACAGCCAGCCCGGTGTTTCTTACTTGTCCGGTGTTTCCTTTCCTTTTGCGCTTCTCGGTTTGTCTCAACCCGATACTGTTCCGTTGATTCCCCCCTCACCCTCCACTCGCTGACTCTCTCACTCTCACTGTTTTTCCATTTTTACTTTTTATCTCCGTCTCTATTTACATTTTTATTTTACATGGAAGCTATTTCATTCGATTATTTATGATTTTAGTGTTTATGTTTATTTTTATTTATATATTGTGACTTTGTTTTCTTTTTATGATTCGCCTTAAGGTTAGAGCGAGAGGTGAATAATTAGTCGGTGAATAGTTCTAACTCCCTCTCTATGTCTCTATCTGTAACTTCATCCAGGAAAATTCAATATAACAATTCACACGTGTATCATCAAATGTTGAATAAAAAAATAACAAACAATTCCCAAAATTGCCCCAAAATTGATTTTCCTTTTGATAGTCTTATCATCTCAACCTTGAAACATCGTGCAAATTTTGTTTCCTAATTTTTAGGCTCATAGGACGAAAGATACTGAAAAAAGAAAAAAAACGAGTAGAAAATAGAAAGAGAATGACAAAATGGCGGTGTTTGACCATTTTGTCCTGTCTTAATCGCGATTGACACTACGAGCGCGGTTTCTGGCCAGATCCCGACCAGCGCCCCACCAGCTCCCTATCGGTGCGCTTTCATCGCTGTCCGAATTTGTATCTATATGTGTATAACTCATACGGGGCTGTCGTTCACTGCGCATGGGCGTAAACGGGCGCGCGTGCGCCCGTGGCAACGCGTCGGTACATCACGCGATATGTATATATATATATATATATATATATATATATATATATCTATACGAATCCTGGCCTTATCCCCCCGGTGAGTAGCCGAATTGCGTCGCAGTCGAAAAGCTGCGGACCCCGTTACGCTCGCCACGCTTGATTTCACATTCTGATGGCCAGCCACGAGTCGGGTAATTGCCAGTTCGGGGCTTTGTCTTATTGCCTTCTTCGCCCGGAGCGTTTCGCCGGTATAGCTCGGCGATCCCTCGGTACCGGTAGAAGCTGCCAGTTCGATCGGCAATAACGTGTGTGGTCGCGCGTAAGCGCACCTCCACTCCCCATCTTCCTATCTTTTACATCTACCCCCCCCCCACTCTCCCCAATCATTTTACGCTTTTCAAATCCGACCGAATTAATTCATCTCGATCAAACGTCAATTTTGAATTAAGAAAGCAAACGTCGGGCTTTTATTCGTGCCGATTTTTACGATTTGTCCATCGCCGCCACCTGTGTCAGACAATTGGAACTATGAAGGTCAAAAGGGTCAAAAGGGTGAAAAAGTCAAAAAGGTAAAAATGTTATCAATTTTTCGATTGTTTCGATTAAGTCGCGATGGAGGAAACTCGAAACGACATTCACCCGACGTAAATGTCAAGATCGACACAATAGATGACACGAGTGAAGAACACATTTCCGTTCCACCGTGTAACAACGAACAAACTGCCAACATTCGAAACTTACACAGAGACAAGACTTCCCAAAAGTCCGCCGATTTATATCACAACAGTTCGTCACGAAGTCGTTCTCGAAGAAACTACTAAAAGAAGGTAAAACAGAAAGCAAAAAGTAAAAATCAAAAACAAGAAACCAACAAAAAAAAAACGGAGGAAATAAGAAAAAGTAAGGAAACCACGAAGAAGAAAGAGACGCGATTTCGGAGAGTCCATCGTACGTACGTCAAAGTTAACTCCCTTCTCCTCTGTAATGCGTATATATACACGGACATCTTCGCGTATACCAGCAAAAAAGCGCAAAGATGCCGAGGACACGTCGAGTGCGCCGAGCGAAATGCCGTAAATGGTGTACAGCTGCATCTCGTCGCGGTGTCGGATCGGTGACCAGATCGAGCTGACCGAAGGGTACACAAACGTAGATCGGAACTAAAGTATCGAGAACGAGAGAGAGAGAGAAAGAAAAAGAGAAAGAAAGAGGGGGAGGGGTGGGAGAGGAGGGAGGGGGGAGGGGGCATTCTCTTACCGATCAGATATTTTCGGCTCATCGAAGTTGCCATGTTCCTGCTCGTGGCTCTTTCGATATGTGTCCCTCGCGCTCCGATGCATCACCAAGGTGCACCTTGTAGTGGCAAATGCAATCCCACCATGATTCTCGTTTTGGGCATACTTTGTAACCGATCCCCGACTCCATATACATCGTTGCCGAAACCCGAAACTACCAATGACGACTTCCTTCATCGTTTTCCATAATTTTTTTGTCACTTTGTCCGAAGAAATCGAAGAGAATTAAAATTTGTCCCCTCCAGTTGTCCCAGCGGGGCCCGTTCTCCCGGGGCCCATTCTAAGGCCCTTCCACTCCCACTACCTGGCTCGATGCTTCTGGGACGTTACTTGTCCCGCTATAATACCTCTGCGTCACTCGTACGATTTTTTGTTTCTTTTTTTGATCTTCTTTCTCGTTTTACGTACACGAGGCCCTCTTAAGTCCCCTTGATTAATGAGGCGAAAACACATCTCCGGGGCCTTACGTGACTTTGATTTTCGATCTTACGATTCGATCATATATTATTTACCGTTAAGAATCTTTATAACTCATGGATATAGTACGAACGAAACGGAATCACCTGGGACTTACTTGGTCTTGAAAATCGGTTGTAATTGGGCCTGACGAAAAGTCGTTTAATTTAATGCGACGAGCGTTCGATCGAACGGTTTCGACAATCGTATCGAGATCGATAATGTCATTTAAATCGATCGAACGAATAATGAAAACTTTACTTCCAATTTAAAAAAAAAAAAAGAACAAAATGCCGAGAGAAAAAAAATGTTTTTTTTTTTATTTTGGAAAAAATGACGAAGCGCATCGAAAAATGCAAGGACAGGTTTAATCGTATACTTAAGTTAATCAGAGGATAAATAAAAATGTGCAATAAGTAATCATTGGTGGATACACCCGGGGTGTCAAAAACTTGTTTGGGTTGGGTTATTACGTTTGGGACGGTGTGCCGGTGAATCGGTGAGCGTAAAAGAGAATCGTTGGCCCGAGGCGTGACGTCGAATCAAAGGTACAACTCAGCGACAAGCAATGCGGCCGCACAGCTTCGGTGTATCATGTAAGCCAAAGGTGTCATTAACCAGGCAGCCAAGCTGTAACTCGCGCTCGACGCGATCCAGGCGACTATCTCGGTCTCGTACCAGAAAGTGGAAAAAGAAAGCACGCGAAAGAAGGAAAACGCGCCGTCTGCCTCACGGCCGTAACACGCATGCGCGTACGCTCGCGCGAGGACGCATGCGCACGCACACCCGTACGTATGCGCGCGCATGCGCACGCACATATGCGCGCGCACACCGTGAGGCGCATGGGCCCGCGCATGCGCGTATCGCCGCCGTCGCGAAAGTATTGAGTGAAAGCCAATGAAGAAACGAAGAAGATGAAGGTGAAGACAACGCCGAGAGAGTCGACTTTATCTCTATAACCGTTACGAAGATTCGACGTTCGAAAACTTTCTTGATAGCGTCCTTTTTGATAAGATCGTTTTGTGAAAGCCAATCGATTTTAATCACGCCCGGTGCTGGTTAACGACGCGAATGGAAATTTCAGCTCACTGCAAATTGCACGCTTGTACCGATTTATCAATTAATACGACGCGAGTAATGATCGAAGAAAAACAACAAACAACAACATCGAGTCGAAGTGTTACAAAAGTTGACGTTCGTAAAAACTTCGATCCTATGGAACGCTTTTACTCTTTAATCGCACGAATAAATTTTAAGGTTAATCTTTCGGAACGAAGTGTCGAAGAACTCTAAAAATTTTTTGGAAAAAAACGTAAAATCTTCCGCTTATCTAACCTTGCACGCTTCGTTGAATTTCTTATATATAACACAGAAATTTGAAAATATCGAAATGAAAAAAAAAACGTACGTACTTATACACAAAATTGAGGTCAAGGTAACAACGAGCACGAAAAGAAAAAAAGTTCATGGATATTTCGTGTCTGCTGTAACAAGTGTATAACTATTTAACGACGAAACCGTCTCGTCGCGCCACCTGACGGTAGTAGTACATTGTACACGTGTAACTAACCCGTACACGATGCAGCACGTGTCGTCCTTCTTCGCACAGGTGCATCGTCAGGAAATGTTCACTTTTTTTCAAACAATATTATTTCAAACGTAACAACGTTTCTCACTTTTCTCGTAATGTGGAAAAAAAATAAAGATCGACGGTAAAACAAGGAAATAGAAATAAATTTTTACAAAATTGAAAAAAATGCACGTGCAAGGGAATAAAACAAATTTTATCCGTCGAATTCTCAACACTCGTTCTTGAATCGTTAAAGACTGGAGTTGATCTCCGGTAGAAGTGCCAAGTGGATGAATTTCAATGTATCGTCAACTTCCGGTTGGCTCTAATCTAATCTTTCTTTATCCAAGTTACAACAGTGTGAAATTTCACTAATGCTAATTTCTTTTTAATCCTCTACGAAGCGATCCAAGTAAAATGAAAAAAATTATAAAAAGAAGGATATCCAAATTCGGACTGTCGATTTTTAATAAAACGGTAAAATTTGATAATGAAATTAATCGAAAAATAGAATTAATCAATCGAAATAAAGTAATCGAAAAATAGAATTAATCAATTGAAATAAAGTAATCAAAATAAATTAATCAAAATAAATGATTCAAAAAATAAAATAAATCAATCGAAAAATAGAATTAATCAATCGTTATAAATTAATTAATCTATACTAATATTATAAAGCTGAAGAGTTTGTTTGTTTGTTTGTTTGTTTGTTTGTTTGTTTGTTTGAACGCGCTAATCTCTGGAACTACTGGTTCGAATTGAAAAATTCTTTTTGTGTTGGATAGACCATTTATCGAGGAAGGCTTTAGGCTATATAACATCACGCTGCGACTAATAGAAGCGAAGAAACAACGGAAAATGTGGAAAAAACGGGGATAATTATTCATTTTTGAGGGCTTCCGTTGCGTGCGCTGCGAAAACGGTTCAAGATACCAAAAAAATATGTATGAAAGAATTATTCCTCTTAAAATGATCTAAAAAAATGTCCGAGACAGTATATGTCTATCTTTTTCTATCTACGGGAACTATGTGGGAAGAACCAAAAATCTGCCGGAAGTCACTATTCCACGCGGACGAAGTCGCGGGCAAAAGCTAGTCAAAAAATAAAACACAAAAATTAAAATAAAGTTAAAACGTCACTAAAACGAATGAAAAATAAATAAAAATATGGGATAAAGAGCGAGATGTCTTTAATATCCGCGATAGAGACCCCGGAAGTGGTCAAGTCGATATCCTATTACCGATCTCAATTTCAGGGAAGGAGAAGTACGAGGGTGTTTCTGAATATGCATGGAGCGTTTGTCTCGTACATAGTATTGCCCACGGAACCACCGCCTGTCTAACCAATACATAAAATAAAGAATGCCCGACGAGGCAACGTTACCACCTTTAATTACATGCAAACCTTAGCAGGTGTACCCATAGTGATGAAGAATGTTTTTTTCTTTTTTTTTTCGTTTTTTGAGTATCTTTTTTCAATTTCTTTTATTTTACTTCCTCAGTCCAATTGGTTCTTTCTTCGTGACAAGTGCCGGGAAACTCGATCGAGCGTGTGAACTTCCCGATATTACGAAATATGCAGACGAGGAAATACAACGGAATGGAAATAATAAATAAAAAAAAAACAAAAATGAGGAAGAGAAGGAGAGAAAATGGAATAAAGAAAAGAAACGAGGACGGCATGTTCCGGTAACCCGCATATAATGCGGTCGAGAAACTCTCGAAGGAAGCTTAACGATCGTCAAGACAAACACCCGGACGATCGGGGCTTAGTCGACGAAACGACTTATTGAAACGATTAATGAAGTTGCGGTGCGATCGGACCGGGCCCTTGTTCTGGGCATGGGAACGTTTAACCGACGTAAGGAATTATTGCCTTACTTACTTTTCATCCCCGTGGGAAAAAAAAAAACAATATCACTCGGCAGACGGATGAGAATTTAATTATAAGGTAAATCGATTTTTTTTTATTTTCGTCTTTTTTAATTTTTATCTTTATCCGGGCAAATGTGGGTAATGCGGTGGAGTTATAACGTGTATTGGTGCTAAATACCCACAAAGGGACTGAAAGGGCTCGCTAGTTTCTGGGCAAATCGAAATTTGGCCAATGTTTTGTAAAAAAAAAAAAAGAAAAAAAATTTTTTTTTTCTTTTTTTTTACAAAAAGTGGGAAATAATTTTGAAAATATAATTGGTGTAATTATACAAGGAGGTGGCTAATGAGCGATAAAATAAATGTCTATGCGATAAGAGAATTGTGAAGGCTGGATTACGAAAAAATAAAAAATTGTGTGATTTTTCGATAAAAAACAAGGAAAAAATTGTCCGACGTAAGGAATTAATGCCTTACTTACTTTTCATCCCCGTGGGAAAAAAATATCACTTGGCCGACAGGGATGAGAATTTAATTATAAGGTAAATCGATTTTTTTTAATTTTCGTCTTTTTTAATTTTTATTTTTATCCGGGCAAATGTGGGTAATGCGGTGGAGTTATAACGTGTATTGGCGCTAAATGCCCACAAAGGGACTGAAAGGGCTCGCTAGTTTCTGGAGAAATCGAAATTTGGTCAATGTTAATTTTTTTTCTCTTTTTTTTTTCATAAAAAGTGAGAAATAATTTTGAAAATATAATTGGTGTAATTATAGGAGGAGGTGACTAGTAGCAATAAAATAGATAATTAAGAAGGTTAGATCACGAAGAAATCAAAATTGCGTGATTTTTCGAAAAAAATAAAGAGTAAAAATTGTTCGATAAAGAGAACCAAAAAAAAAATGTACGACAATTATTGTACGATTGTAAAATGATCCAACAACGAACGCGTCGTTCGACCTTAATCGTGGCACGTCAAATATTGATTTTCACATAAATACGATCGATCGACGGCGTCGCAATGAAAAAAACACGAAAAAAAAAGAATAGAAAAAAAATCATAGAATTTTCATAACCGTTCTCGTTTCATTAATTCGAAGATACGAGTACGAGACGTATGCGCGCAAGTGTCAATAAAAACGAATATCCCTACGACTCATAGTTGTGGACACAGGTGTCTCGTCGTCCCACGAAGATGAACTTCCGGCGGTCGAAAAAAAAAAAGAAAACCAAAAAATAAAAATAAAGAAAAAATAAAAACCGCGCATGGAATCCACGAATATATTTTTATGTTCCTCATTATAATTCCCCAAAGTAGATACAACGTATCATCGTGTTCATAAAGCAGATCGATCAATATTGAACGATAATAAAAATTGTTTTTCTTTTTTCTTTCATTTTTCATTTTTACAAATTCCCATAAAAGAAACACACTCGAACCGGGTGTGATTCGGGTTTTAAAATTCGATATCGTAAAGAAAAAAAAATGTGACTCCTTCTGGTGAGTGTTCGAGTGGATCGGTAAAGAAAAACAAAAATTATAAATACGAATTTCACGTGAAAGGGAAATATCGCCGAACGCGGGAGGTCCGTCAAAAATGTTTCGAGCGTCTTTCAAAAAAAGAAATGAGAGAAATAACAAAGCGTATTTTCAGCCCACGAATTTTTATTTTACTTCATTCTCGAGGTTTTAGAAAAAAAAAAAATTTTCTTCCCACTAAAAATTCGTTTCACTCTTTTCGACTTGGAAATTTTCGTCCCTTCTTTACTTTTCGTTCCAGGTTTTTCCTCGATTCTTACGTTTGCCGTTAGTTTACATAACACTGGCTAATTGGTCGCCATTCACCAGAAACCCTGCGGGATTCGAGAATGAGAGAGAGGGAGAGTGCATGAAAATTTACTTTGTGGAAATAAAAAGGAGAATAGAAAATGAAAATAAAAATCTTTTGTATTAAACAGGGACAATACTGGCGGAGATCTTAAATCATAAAATCCAAGGACGACAGGTATAAGCGACGCACCGAGACTACAGGTGTCACGAATAGAACGAGAAAAGATCTTTGTCAATGTCTCGACTCATTAACCCTTCGCTCTTCACTCGGGGTGAACATTTTTTGATTTTTTTTTTTCAATTTTCCATCACAAAAAGAAACGAAAAATCGAAGAATATAAAAATTATCCAATCAAAAATAGCAGAAAACAGCAAATTTACAAAAAGAAGAAAACAAAAGAATTCTCAAATTTCAAAATAATATTTTAATGGCGATTAATTTCGATTTAATAAAAAAATTAGGTTGATTAATCGCGATTAATCGAATGATAATTATCATCGAGTCTCGATAAATCAAAAAATCAGTCGAGATAATTGTGACGAGTGAAAAAATAAAAGGGGATCGCGACGAATAATCGAATTAATAAAATTATTCCCGAAAATTTCGAATAATTTGTGAAGATCCTCCGGATTTCGGACGAATTTACAAATAGTCTGGTTCAACGACACGTCGTCATTTCCGGAATTGCATAGCAGCAAACAGCAAATTTACAAAAAGAAGAAAACAAAAGAATTCTCAAATTTCAAAATAATATTTTAATAGCGATTAATTTCGATTTAATAAAAAAATTAGGTTGATTAATCGCGATTAATCGAATGATAATTATCATCGAGTCTCGATAAATAAAAAAATCAGTCGAGATAATTGTGACGAGTGAAAAAATAAAAGGGGATCGCGACGAATAATCGAATTAATCAAATTATTTCCGAAAATTTCGAATAATTTGTGAAGATCCTCCGGATTTCGGACGAATTTACAAATAGTCTGGTTCAACGACACGTCGTCATTTCCGGAATTGTTTGACACCGGGTTACACGAACGCGCGTGCTGACGTTCAAAATGAAAAAAAAAAAAACGTTCGATGAAAAATAAAACGAAGGAGAAAAAAACGCATCGCGCACGCAACCCCATCGGGTGGATCGAGGAATCGTGAATTCTCTCGTCCCCGTCGTCTTCCGTCGGGAACAACCTATATTTTTTTGTTCCGTATTTCGCATTCTCTCGAAACCGTGACCAAAATGTAAATGCAACATATATATCGGCGCAACGTGTGCTGTCCGATGACAGGTGGTTGAACTCGCGCGTCAAATTCCCCAATGATTCTTTTTATTTCTTCTCATTTTCGTACAAAGTAGCGATATATTGTAGTTTGTGGTTGTGCGACGGACAATGAAGAAAAAGAAACAACAAAGAGGAGGTATGAAACAAAACTTAGTTGCAACGTATGAGAGAAGAAGCGAGAACGAATAACGAGAAGAAAAGGGCCGGAAAGGGCGAGGAGAAAAAAAAGCATTGCGAGCGTGCATCGCACTTTTGAGAAGAACCTTGCGGCTGGTCGTTGCGATATATATATTTATTTACTTATTTATTTATTTATTTATTGCAAGGTTAGACTGTTTTCTATACAGCGGTTGCTTCCTCGCGGATAATCTTCGCTCCTCTGGTTCGCCACCTTTTTTTGTCTCTCATCGCCTGGTCTACACCCTCCTTTCATCCTCCTTCGTCGGCCGCTTGCACCATTTCATTTTATCCCGAAGACCGGTAATCTGTGGCACGAGCTACTTCGCTGCCGAAAAGCAGCGGGTTAGACGTCGAATAAAACAACGTAAGATACGAGAGAGAGAGAGAGAAGGTACGGACACTGGCGGTGAGCGCCCTCCCGCGCCATCTGTCGTTGCCTAAGTCTTTTCGTCGGGCCCCCGAGTTTGGACTCACCTCGGATTTTAGTAGAGACACCATATGCTAGTCACGGGATCCTCGTACGACGTACGACCGATTGCCTTATCCAGGAGTCACGTGGTACCAACGGAATTTGCCGATCTGATGCTTCGAGTCACTTTTATAGTGTATGCGCATGCGTGCGAGTGGGAGTGCGCAGGCGCATGCGTGGGATTGGGCACGGGGACGCATGCGCGTTAGACCTAAGCCGATACGCGCATGCGCGTATGAGCTCAGGCGCATGCGCGCATGCGCCTATATGGGCTCAGGCGTATGCGCATGCGCGTGGACAAAGAAGGAGCAGGAATCTCTACGACATTTATTAGAATCAATCGAGAAGTATCGATTACGGAAAACGTAATTACACGAGATGAAAATAGTTCGTGAAATAAGCTCAATCAGGATTAAGTCGAATAGTTGCGAAGAAACGAGGTTTATAATCCGATGATATTACGCCAGGGGGAACAAATAAATTGTTCTCTGGGTGTCCTCGTCCCGTATATTTATTTCTCAGTGACATCAAAGGTGTTATACACCGCTTTTTTTTATTTTCTCTCCTTCTTCTCGTTCTCCTCGTCGAATCGAGGTATCGAAGAGCAGAGGTGGAAGGACTTACTAGGGCGCGAGGGTGAAGAAGTGGTTCTCGTTTACGTCGAGGGCTTTTTAGTTTTTACCTGGCCACGTGGCGACGCGTGCTGCGCCACGAGACAGTTGGGGCTTTCGAGCTGAATCGAGGGGAGATATATATATATATAATCACGTCTGTCGTCTATAATACAGGGTGTCTCGAAACACGAATGCATCGAGGAACAAAAATCAACATTTTCTAACAAATTCCATTTTTTTATCGAAAGAAAAAAAATCGGTTATATAAAATTCGATTTTTATTTTTTAATTCCGGGCGTAATATTGTTGTAAATTAAAAATTTATTCTATTAGTTATTAGGAATTATTTCGCTGAATGTATTTTTTTCTTATTCATGGAAGATTTATAATTCAAAACAAATCGACTTTTTTTCGTACACCCTTGTGACTCGATGAGTATTCCACCCCGAACTGGCCAATGGATAATTTCACGGGGTAGAGCTTGAGTCTCGACGATTCACAACCCGCACGGAAGGGTGATTTTATCGCAGTCATTTTCAGAAATGATTGGCGACGAAGTTATGTCCCCGTATATTCGAGATTATTCAGTTATTTTTCTTCCCCAAGATTCTACGAGGAATAACGACACTCGATTAAATTTATTGAAATACATTTTTTTTATTTCCGCCCTAATTTTGTCACAATTCGACTAATCCATCTAGTCTCGATACAAATTATTTTCTTCCACTGTAATTAATAATAATTCATTAATTAATATATATTTATGTATTTTCAGAAATTTTATGTGATATTCTTCGAATCGTTAATCATTTATTAGAAAGAAAAATTAGTCACACGAGAGGGGTAAGAGCGATTGGACGAATAAGTGATTATTTTTCCTTTTTTCGGACATTGGTTCGAATTATCTCTCGACAAAATAGACCGAAACGACAAAAATTAATGCGATAATCGCGATAAAACGTAGACCGGTAGAATTTCCAGGAAACGTTGGAAATCGTGAATAATAGGGGTTGAACAATGCGTTACGCCATACGAGTGGCGCTGCAATCGCGAACAAAGGAAACATATTCCCGATTGATCGTGACGTGTAATTTTCCTTTTTATTTTGTCAATCGGATCAATCGAAAAGATAAACAAAGAGGGAAAAGATGATTGGAATTAATTAATCGTCGATCTTAGGAAATTCTTAATGAATTATTAATTTTCGTACACGTGGAGAAACGTTAAAAATTCATTTGTTTTTCGTATCGATCTTCCTCCCTGACTCAAGGTCATTGCTGCTTGAATTAATTTTATTTTCTCGTAGCTAGGGGTGAAAAACAAATTGAACGTAATTAATTTCGTTGAGCATTAACGAACTTCGTCCATCCCGTATCGTCGACGTATTATCGAAGATTCACCTACCAGCATTTCCGCGTTACTCGCAAGTTCGATATTGCGGTAAGAGACAACCGCGAGTCACGATCGCTTGGGAAACCTGGAAGGACCTCCATCGTCCTTATTAGAAAAAGTCGCATAAAATTCATCACGTGCTACGAGAATCAAACATCTGTCCCGTATTCCAGCTTGCACCTTGATCGTAAGAATCTCACGGTGCATTATGACTCGGCGAACCGCCACGATTATTATACCATTCGCATAAACGAAGATTTTTATAATTTTTTTTTTATTTTTCGTGATTTTTATTCTTTCCATGATTCATTTTATTGTATTTTTTTTATAAATGAATGAATGAAATATTTTGTATATAATATGATGAGATTTTGTTCGTTTGGATTTATGAAAGTAGAAAAAAAATTGTAATTAAATGATAATTGAAATTTAATTATTTTGCAAAAATTCGAAATGTTTTTTTTTTTATTTCAGTATTCTCGTGGAAATATTGGGAAGATTTTAATTCAAGTTATTACTTCCGGTTTGTCGTTGCGAGAATATGTTGAATAAAAAATGAATTTTCACACCCGGAAGTGAAGAAACTTTGGAATTTTATTTTCGAATCGTATGGACGTTGGTCAAAGTGGAAGCTTACGTCAAGGGCCTGTTGATATTTCTCGAGGACCTTCTAATTATGTATGCCAGTCGGGAAAATCCTCGAGCAGAGGACGACGAGAAGGAGGAGGGATAGGGATGAATAAAAAAAAATGTTTTTTTCGCCACATGGCACGCGCTCGCCACTGAAACCATCGTTGGTGGTTGCCATGCCGTTTGGTTTGGAGGGTCGTCCAACCTTCCGAGGCAAATCGTAACGGGCGAGAGAACAAGAAGAGGAACACTTCCGGTTTCTTTTGTACAATTTACGACTCTACTACCGCGCTTTATTGGCCTAACGCGCAAATAAAACAAACAGAAAGGATGAAAAAGGATTCTCTTCTCACTTCGGTTCGGTCCTTTCTTACATTTTTTTTTCTAATATTTACAACCTACTAACGTGCTAATGACAACAATAATAATAAATTCCTTCTTGTGCCTTCCATTGACTAAACTTCTCGTGTTCAAAAACGTACTAAAAAATATCTAAAACGGGAATTAACTTAGGAAAATATAAATTTGAAATTCACAGAAATAAATTAATCTTTTTTGCGACGATTATAATTTATTTACGAATAGAGAAAAATATAAGATTGATTTCAATTTTACGAAAAATCGTGAAATTATATTTCGGTCTCAAATAATGTTGTTTTCTTCAAAAATTTACTAAAAACAAATCTAAAACATGATAATAATTATTAAAGAAAATCAAAATTCGGCAATACATATATATTTTCTGCACCAATCAAATTTTAGTCACGAACAAGACAATAATAAAATACTTACAAATATAAAATTGAATTCAATTTTTAAGAAAAATCATATTTTAGTCGTAACTAAACAAATTTTCACCCCAAGTAAAAATCAAAATTAAAGATGAATCTCGTGCGTCAAGATAGGAAACAAAATACTCTGACAATAATAAGATACTTATAAATACAAAACTGATTTCAATTTAACGAAAAATCATATTTTAGTCATAACTAAACAAATTTTTACCCCAAGTAAAAATCGAAGCTAAAGATGAATCTCGTGTGTCGAGATAGGAAACAAAGTGCTCTGACAATAATAAGATACTTATAAATACAAAATTGATTTCAATTTAACGAAAAATCATATTTTAGTCATTACTAAACAAATTTTTACCCCAAGTAAAAATCAAAATTAAAGATGAATCTCGTGTGTCTCGAGATAGGAAACGAAGTACTCTGACAATAATAAGATACTTATAAATACAAAATTGATTTCATTTTAACCAAAAATCATATTTTAGTCATAACTAAACAAATTTTTACCCCAAGTAAAAATCGAAGCTAAAGATGAATCTCGTGTGTCAAGATAGGAAACGAAAAACTCTGCCAATGAGATTAAAAATCCGCGTTTCCAGGAATATCCCCGTGGGCGTTCGAACGCTTATGCCCCACGTGTGGATTTGAACGGAAAGGAGAAAAGGGGAGGGGGAGGGTTTGGATGAAAAGATCGCGCGCGCGTGATTAGCAATTAACTCGGGGAAGGTCCGTTTTTGGATCGAAGGGTGTGCGTGGTTGGAAAGGGCGTTTGGCCACAGGGGCCCCTGTCTAGTTCCCCGATCGAACCTCCCCTCCCTCACCACCCTCCAGCCTGACCCACCCCGATTTCCGTTCGTCGGAAACGTCATGTGGCACATTAATTGGACCGGCACCGAGAATAAAGGAGGATGATTCGTTCCCGTTCGTCTCATCGTTCTTTTTTTTGTGTTCGATCTGACGGTGAGAGAATATACAACACCCTCTCGTCCTGAACTTGGGCCTCTCTCTCGTAACCAAGAGAGAAACCCGACTACAAGTCGAGCCAATCATCGAACTAAAAAATTTCCTCGATTTATCGATCTCTCCGATAATGATTTTTTGTTTATTTATTATTTTTTTTAATTGAAAAAGTAACGTACTCAAGGGCTGTAGAATTATACGAATAATTTCGTAGCTTCGGTTAATTCGTTCTTTTATAATTTAATTTAATTTTGATTTTTATTATTTTTTCTTATTTCGGGTAAAATCGATTTAGCATTTTATTTTCGAACTTTCTGGAAGATCGACGATGTTTAAAGTGCTTGATTGTACATTATTGTACTTGGCGTACTTTCAATTGTCTCAATTTTTAATAATTTCTTAATTTTTTTAATTTTTGTGATTTTTTTTAAGTAAAATCGATTTAATTTTTAATTTTTCGACGTTCTTTCAAGCTCGACCATGCGTGCCGTCTATTTCCAAATTATTTCGGATCGCTCTATTAAGACCATGGGTGTGTTGAGTTGCGAAATAAAAAAAAACAATAAAAACGAAAATAAAAAAATAAGAAAAAAAAGAAACGGAACGAGTCCCCACGAAAGGCTGTACCGGGCCTATTGGTGAATTTCAAAGGCAAGAGATCAACGTCACGTGGCCCGGTTTTGTAGAGAAGCGCGCCAGACGGTATTCGTGCTTCTGCCTGCGAGCCGGCCTCCAAAACTTCACGAGAATAGACGGAAATACCGTAGCCGTTATTCATCGATAGATCGATCTCCGACCGGGTTGACACCGTCCAACCCCCACACTCGGCTCGTGGATCTCGCATGCCACGTGCCAGCGATCATTTTTTTTTCTTTTTGTAATTAACAAAAATCGAAATAATTTGAATAAAATAACGAAAAATGAAAAAAAGACAATTAATCGGGCTATTGCACCGACAAATAACGGTACAATCGATAAACTTTGTAATTTTCATTGATACCAAGTCGTAAAAAAATTATATCTAAAAAGATAAATTAAATATTGAAGAAAATTTTTGAAAAATTGTAAATAAAATTTTCTAGATTAATTTATTCACAGAAAATTGACTATGAGGCAGATAACACAGCCAGTGCGAATTTGCCTTAGTAAGATGGAAGAGAAAATTGTTAAAAGAATTTATAAAATTAAAAAAAAAAGCAAAAATAAATATTAAAGATTATTAAAAGACAAAATTTGTAAATAAATTTTTCTAGATTAATTTATTCACAGAAAATTGACTATGAGACAGATAACAAATCCAGTTTGAGTTTGCACTGGTAAGGTGGAAGAGGGAAGCAAAGGGAAGCGGTGAAAAAAAACGAGGAGCTTGCTTGGCACTCGTCAGCGATGGGTTCGCCTTATGGTCCGCCAAAAATTACCCTAGGCATTGTGCACACTCGATATTGACTCTTCGATCTGGTCGGGACAATGGAGGATGCGAACGGTCAGGTGGTACGACGAGAGTGCGCGATAATCGGTATCCAAGGTTCGTTGACTTTGGGCCCAAAATTTTACCAAAAAAAAAAAAAACAATTTTTTTCTTCGTTCTCCAAGTTTTCAGTTTTATGTCAATTTCCTTATCGAATTTTCGTCAACAATCAGGATTTTTCGTAAAAACTAATTGATAACAATTTTTATGTAAAATGTGAATTAGAAATTCGGGTTCCAATGATTTTGGGCCCATCGAGGGTCGAGGTGGTGGGGGTAGTAGGGTTGGGAGTCGAGAGGGTTGGGTCCTTCGACGAGACCATGAGGGGCCTATATATTCTTGGGTCTTGGGCCAGGTTGGCCGCGGCAACTGCGACGGAAATATCGAGGGGGTGAGGGGGGACGATATAGGTATTCGAAGCTAAAGGAAATGCGCCGGTCCTCTCCAATTGTGTTAACAAGTGGCAGTTGAAACCGCAAGAACAACCACCGAATGCCCATTTGAACCTTTCGAAGGAAAATAACCCTGACACGTGTTACAGTCGCTCGGGCTATTTTTCTACAGCGAACTACGCGACGTTCGAACATTTTAAAATTTTATCTAGATAATAATATAGATAACTATAACTCGTTATCTAGATAATAAGATTATCTAGGTGAGTATGAAAAATATTTCGGAGAGATAAACAATATCTAAATTTTGAGAATGTTTAGATAAATTTATCTACTATAGATAGGATATAGATGCAGATAATATCATCTAGATATTCAAGATATTGAAAAAAAAATTTTTTTTATAAATTCCATTTCTTGTTTACTTAACGACGTTCGTTTCGATTTAAAACGCTCGAAACTTCCACGACTTTCTCCTCCAAATATTCATCGCGCGGAAATTATCTTTTTAATATTCGTTGGAGTAAAAAATGAAATAAACAAAGTGGCTAAAATTCCATCACCTTCGTCGAGTATCGATTTTATTCGTCCTTTACGACTGTGAAACGTTTCTCGCTCGAAACGAGAAATTAATGAAAATTTATTACCGATACCGCAAATTACGACGAAAAGAAAAAATCCTCAAAAGAAAACGTAACAAAGTAAAAAAACGATTGTATAATCAACCGTACGAGAAAAAAAGAACAAAAACAACACCTGTCTTCGACCATTCCAATTTCAATTTGTCAACGCGCTGGCTCCTCGCGAAAGGACTCGCGACTTTCGCCACCGATCCTTTTATTTCGGATCTGGCGAATCGTAACCGAGTAATTACGCGACACTCGATAAAACCATTTGACGGGATAAGCGATAATACATCGCATTAATATTCTCACGGTACGTACGAAGATCGAATCGATAAAAATCATGATCGACGATCGTTTTTTTATAAAACGGAAAATAATTGACATCCTGGCTATACCCCGCCTTCAGTTATTAATAACGAATCGTTATTTACTGTATCGATCGTTTTATCGATCGTTTCCTGCTGTAAATTAATTTTATAAAAAATACAAGCATTTTCTTACGTCCATTGAGATTTTTCGATTTCGACCTAGAAAAAACGAGCTCTTCGACCTTCAAACCAAGGTCATCAACAATTTCGAATAATTTCAAACCCTTGATCGACGTAAAACAAAAAATCAAGATACAAAAACAACCCTTTTGTCACGTCCATCGAGATTTTTCGATTTCGACCTCGAAAAAACGACCTCTTCGACCTTCAAACGAGGATCATCATCAATTTCGAATAATTTCCAACCCTTGATCGACGTAAACTAAAAAATCAAGATACAAACGCAACCCTTTTGTCACGTCCATCGAGATTTTTCGATTTCGACCAAGAAAAAACGACCTCTTCGACCTTCAAACCATGATCATCATCAATTTCAAATAATTTCCAACCCTCGATCGATGTAAAACAAAAAAATCAATGTACAAACGCAACCCTTTTGTCACGTCCATCAAGATTTTTCGATTTCGACCTTGCAAAAACAACCTCTTCGACCTTCAAACCAGGGCCATCCCCAATTTTGAATAATTTCCCACCCTCTATCGACGTAAAACAAAAAAAAAAGAATCAACCAAAAAAAAATAGCAACCTTCTTAAAAATTCGTCCTCCGTCAAAATATAACGATCGCGATTAAAAATCGTTTTAATATTAATGCCGTGTTGCGAATCGGGTCCAAAGACACGAGACGAACGATCCTTGAGTGGGCATTACAGTTTTGGCTCGATGCGAATGAATACAAAGAAATTCGAAGAGAGAGAGGCAGAAGGAATGAGAGGGGGGCGAGGTGGAGTTTTACCGATCGATCACACAACTGGATTTTGCCAACTGGTAAGCAACCGAGAGTCGTTCTCGTAGTCGCGAGCAGCGAAACGAGTATAACGACGTGTTTCCTCAACTTCCCAAACCCCGCGACTCTCTTGTGGGACTCAAGCGGGGACTCCTGGAACGAAGGGTTTACGCGCCGAGTGGTAGACTCGCCTTAAAGAAGGGGGGGGGGGGGTCGAAGAAGACTTTCCGAGGTATTCGCGTCCGCAAGAACTTTAGAAGGGGTAAGGGACTCGGATGGCAAGACGAATGTTTCCGCTAGGACTTATTTGGCCGACGATACCGATCGTCGGCTCATTTGTCAGACGTATGGGAGACCCTTGGGGACCGTACGGATCCCAAGGGCCTTGCCAGTTCGCGGATCCGTGATTCGCATGGACGGTCTCGATGGACCCGGCATACTTTTGCGCGTTTTAATTTTTACGTTTTTTATTTCTTTGTTTCTTTTTTCTTTGGTTTTTCTTTTTGTCCATCCGTCCGGCTGGATGGAGACACTCTTTTTATGGAATCATCGATTATGTCTGTAATTATTTATAAGCATGACATAAAAAGTAAACGAGTGAAATCAAATATGCGAAAAAATTGAAAAATTATGATCAAAAGAAAGAATTGAATATTCGAGAGAAAAACAAAAAAAGTGAAAACGACGAATCCTTGATAAAGAGGAAACGTGAAATAACGAATCGCGCGCCGATTTATCGAGGGTTGATTGAAGGCGATAAAGCGGGTGAGATGTGAATAAAAAAAGAAAGAAAGAAAACCTGAACAGTGAAAGAAGGAGAGAGAAAGTGAAAAAAAAACATCAACAACAACAATAAAAGAAAAGAGGACGAAATGAAAAGTGGGCTTTCAACGGTGCGTGACCCCCCCTCGTGGCAAATGGAGGGGTCAAGTACCGGAAGTCGAAATCGAGGGGTTGAAGAGCGAGTGAAGCGTGGTGGGCCAGGGGTGAAGTAAGATGAGTCCGAGGGGCGCGCATCAAACGGCGCGCCAATAGGATGCGCCATGAAAATTAACCCCGGCGGATTATTCGGGTGGGCGCGGGATCCGCAACGGATCTTTCATCCCCCACCCCCGTTCGCCGTTCGCCGTTTACCCTCGAGGGGCCAACGACCATCCCTCGACGTGCCAACGGCGTCCGGCGCGTGGGTTTATACACGCCGCGTCGCGTTAAAAACTTACCGTCCCCCCGGTTTGTTGCATATCCTACCAAACAGACGCCATATGTCGTGCAGGTGAACATATACCTCTCTTCGCCATTTATATATATATGGCGAAGAGCACGGTCTCTCTCTCTCTCTCTCTCTCTCTCTCTCTCTCTCTCTCTCTCTCTCTCTCTCTCTCTCTCTCTCTCGCTCTCTCTCTTTCTCCCCTCTCTATATATATATATATATTTATACAGAGAGAGAGAGAGAGAGAGAGAGAGCGAGAGAGAGAGAGAGAGAGAGAGATAGGGAGAGAGAGAAACACCCTCGATATGCGGCGCTTTCCGGACGGATTTCATTGCGCTCGCGTGCCTCGCACGAGTCCTTAACCCCTCTGCTTTTTTACGTGCTCTCGTTGTTTTTTTTTATTTTCACCCTGTTTTAAGATTTTGTTTCGTTTTTTTCATAATTTTCCCGCGTTTGATTGGAGACGAGTTTAATTTATGTAAATTCAAACAAGCGCGAGGTTTCCGGGTCAAAATCGAATTGATTTTGCATTGGGGGGGGGGGGGGGGGGTTGAGGGGGTAAAGGGGAGCAGGCGTGGCATCGTGGCTTGTGGAGGAGTCGGAAATTAGATTCGTGTTATTTGGGGAAGTTTGGGCGAATCTTCAATTGTTGGGTATGGGGTCGAAATTTCAATAATGAGGTGATGGGGTTGAGGGTGGTTTTTTTTTGTTCTGTTCGAGAACGTTGTGTGGATAAGTTTTACATGAAGAGTAGGAGCGATAAACGAGAGAAATTCGAACAAATCTTAATCAGACTCGTAGGATTAAATTCGAACTTGAATTAAGGGTAGTTTTGCGAGCTCGACACTACCCCATCGACGAGTCACCTATGGTCGATACAAATTTAATTAAATCACGCCTCGTTTCGAGCAAAATCGAATCAATATTGTTCAAGCCCGTAAACTTTGATTCTAACTTAATTCAAGGGTAGTTAACTGTGGATTTAGCGAGGCGAGGGTGGTTTTCGCAGTTTAACGTTCACCCCTCTGTAACTTCTTGGCTAACTTCGCTCTTGCTAAATTACACAAAAAAAAAGAAAAATAAGTGCTCATCCCTCACTTTCAACCCTCTTTCCATTTACTTAAATATGATCCAACCCCCTTTCAATCCACTCGCACCATAAACCACGTGTTCTATCAGACCCATAAGCCTGTTACAACTTCCTCGAGATTAATGAACTTTTCGTGCTTCATGCGCAGAGCTTGCATATTAAAACAGTACTTTTTATAAGCGCGCGTGCGCAAGTACTATTCGCGCATGCGTAAGTACAACTCGCGCATGCGCAAATAACATTCGCGCATGCGCAAGTACCATTCGCGCATGCGCAAGTACCATTCGCGCAGGCGCAAATACCATTCGCGCACGCGCAAACACAATTCGCGCAAGCTTGACCCGTTTACTGCTATACCCGAGGTACATAATTCTCTTTCACGGGCGTACGCGTATTTTGCGTGTGTACGTATCAACGGGTGATGCTGCTTCAACCCGTAGAGACGGGAAATCGACGATGAACCGAACGATAGAACGGGAGGTGGGAGAGCGAGTGAGACGAGAGTGATACAGGTGGGCGCGGAAAAGGCCACCTGCGCGGCATGCGGCCACTATACTCTCCGCTTCCATGGCGATGCAGCACGCACGCGCTCGTGCGAGCACGAGCGCCCGCATCACCCTCTTATTCTTCTTCTTCTTCTTCTTCTTCGTCTTCTTCTTCTCTTCTTCTTATTCTTATTTCTTCTTCTTCCCACTCTTTCCTATGTACACATTTCCCTCGCTCTCTCTCGCTTTCTTTCTCTCACTACCACCCCCCCCCCCCCCCGCCCCACCTCTCGTTTTCAATTATACTGCCGTTCGTATAACAGACTATCCACTGATAATGCTTATCACTCTAATTGCATAAAAGGAGAGATGTAAATTTGTTCTGAATTGAGAATTATCGAAATTATTTTTTTCATCCCTTACACGATTTTGCAACAAACTTTGAGTGACTTGAGAATTTCTAAATGCATCTGCAATTAACCCCAATTGCTTAAAATTGTTTCAAAATTTAGAGAATCAAGGGTGAAATTAATTTTTCTCAAATATTTTTTTTTTTTTTTTTTTTTTTTACAAATCATTCGGATTTCGTTGAGATCCTCACAATTGTCTCATCGTTAATCGTTCTTTTTCTTTTCTCAAAGTCACGGTAGAAGGAAACGTGCGAGTGGCCAGGTTTTTTAAAACTTTTTTTTGTTGGTAATAATAACGACCGGTGCGCGCATCGAGTGGAAACTCAGCAGCTTCGATCTCATTCGGTCAATACACGAGTGGTTTAATCACGATCATAAATATTCGCGACTCGAATTCATTGGCGGTGTGCACGACCCGTTCCATCTCTCGGACACTTGAAACTCGCGTTGTACCAAGTTGGTTTTAAAAAGCCCGCCAATAAGAAAGAGAGATGCATTGCTGAAAAGTATACTCGAAAACGAATCGGGAAAGAGAGAACGAGAGTTCCACGAGAGACGGACAGATCCAGTTCAGATAAATTAATTCGATCGAGCACGTATCGATCGCAATCGCGCGTGTGCGCGCGTTCCCGAGTTTAAGCGGGGACGGGCAATGAAGGAAAGAGGAAGAAAAAAAAATTATTACTTACACGAATTCGAGCAACCGAGAGGGAGAGGGGGGGGGAGCAATCACCATGGGTTTTCTACAATATTGCCAACGTCGAAATGAATTTTATTTAAATTTAATTGTAGAAAGTTGCGCACGCGCTTTTTAACAACAATGTTTCAACGAGGCGAACGAATTTGGCTCGTGGAATCGGGAATCGAATAATGTAAGGAGAAAAAAAAACAGCTGGCGAGAATTAATTTTGAATTATAACTAATAAAATCTTCGATATATTTTGCTTCTACCGCAAATGGATCGATCTTTGTTTAGCGTCCTAAATTAGAAATGAATGTGATGAAACGCGATATGAATATTGCGTAATGCAATTTAATAATAGAAGAAACGGGTTTTTAAAAAATATCAATATTGGACGAAGAATGACAATGGGGATGGTTGAAATCTTCGGTATTTTAAGATAGCAAAGATAAATATGGGTATCTGTTCAGAAGTCTTATCTGATAAGAAAGCTCAAAATATTATTCCTCGTGGGTAGTTATGAGATTGTGGATAGCGAACGATTTAAAAACAGTAAACGGAATTAACATATGCATACTCGTGAAGGTTTTCGGACACGTTTGGTAAGACTGTGAGAAAATGAACTGTTCGGCGCCACCTGTGGACTGATTCGCGAACTCGGTCGGTATTTTGGTATAGTCGACATTTGGAATTTATAACATTTAGAAAAATAACGTCATAATCTTCGAAACAATCTTGAACAATTGAAATAGGCTCGCTGATCACGAATTCGTGGGTCGTTTTTCGCTCCTACGAAAAATGATGGATAAAAAGTGGAAAAACCGAGAAATTTCACGGTTTTTTTTAGTTTTTCTCCATTAATTTCAAACTATCGAAAGAATAATCATCATTTTCGCAATGTACGAGAAATTTCCGATTCAATCAGACTATTTTTCAACCATTTTCGAGAAAAAATATTAAATTAAAACCTTTTTAAAGGAAATCAAAATTTGGACTCTCGGCAGCGATGGCTCGACTGTTATCGACTGTCGGTATTAAAATTGCGATTTAATGTTCCCTTTTTTCATCTGATCGTAACGGAGTATTATATTATCTTGAAACTATGAGAAACAGAGTCGGTCGGTAAAACAGATTTTAAGCTAGTATGCTGTTCTAACTATTTAATCGTAAGAACTACTTGACGCAGGATGCACATTATAATAATCCCTTTTATATGGAAGTGCTCGAAATTCGATTAACAAAATGTCCTTCATAACCCAGTCGATCTGAACGAAATTTGCCTTACCCACTTTGACCTTCGATTCAGCGTCGGTCAAGCAGAAATTCAGAAGAAGTCGATCCGAACGAAATCTGTCTTACCCACTTTGACCTTCGATTCAGCGTCGATCAAGCAGAAATTCGAGAGAAGTCGATCCGAACTTTGACCTTCAATTCAGCGTCGGTCAAGCAGAAATTCGAAAGAAGTCGATCCGAATTTTGACCTTCAATTCAGCGTCGGTCAAGCAGAAATTCCTAACCTCTTTCAAGTTCCACACAAGCTTATCCCTCGCTCGCTTTGACCGACTGTCGATAACAACGAGAACCATTGAAATAAATCCTAAACTTCCAGCAGCAAGGTAGACAACAAACTACAATCCCTACCTTTAGAAGCCCAAAAGAAAAGAATCGAACATTGTCTCGGCGTCTCGTGGAGACGTCGTCGTCACCCGACAAATCCCGATGTTGAACGAGACGCGACCGAAGTGTTCCAAAAGTTCCCGAATCATAACGGAAACGTACGAACGCATGAAAGCAAGATTCAATATGGCAGTCGAGTGTCAGTGCAGTCGGGCGACTCGAGACGATGCAGAGGTGTTGTGTACAGAGTTTCCGTTATCTCAAAGCGACGAACGGCGCGTATACGAGATCGTAAACTCGTTAAAACTCGATCCAACGGAGAAAGCCAAAATTACGATTTAAGTGAAGTTTGGCAAAAGCGCGCCCGATCAACCTGGAAACCTGGATTATATATATCGGGAACGAGGAAATGTCGCGGGTAACGACGTTTGGCAGACCGAGGGACGAGCCCGTACGGTAGAATCGGATGAGGATTGACCATGACGCCCGGCTCACCGTCAACACGTATCAAACGTTGGATCGATCGCTCCTCTTTTTTTACCATCTTTCACACTCTCTTCATCGCCCACGCTACTTTCTACCCACGACTTGTACCTCGATACTAATTTTTTTTAAACTATTTCACACGTTCGATCCAATCTTGTTTACACGTTGAGATTGTCGTTCAAAAAATAAACATACACACGTACACCGAGAGAAAAAAATAACAAAAAGTAAACAAGCAAGCAGCGAACGCTAATGTTGATAACGCGAAGCTATTTAAATATTTCGAATGCTCGAGAGTGTTCAATTTCGGATATTGAAGAGAGTTGCGAAGTTTACCTGATGAAAACTAGCTAAAAAAAACGTGGTTTGGATGATACGAGGTTGTGTCTTGTAGTGCAACGTGACGGGGAAATAACGAGTGAATGAGTGAACTAGAAGTGAGAGGAGTCTCGAGGACGGGTGCAGGCTGTACCAGTGCTACTGGTCCTGTGCTATCTAAGGCCGATGACGTTGCTTTCACCCTCGATTCCTGAGACATCCTGGCTTGTTGTTCCACCAATGGATATCCGGAGGACGACACTATCTCGACTCATCGTCGTATTGTCGATCGCTTTGTTGACGTTTGTGGCAACCGGTGAGTCTTACGTCGAGAATTCAATTTTGTCTATAACATATAAATATGTTTATGTATATTTAAATAATTTTGTTGTCATCTACTTCTTTGTTCTTATTTTTTAATTGATCGATGAAATGAAAGGCATGTCTTCAATTTGTTGTATTTCGTATGACAAGCACAAACCAAGGTACGAAAGGAAGACTCCTTTGCTTTGTTGAGGTTAAGTTTCATGGATTAACGACAAAGTTCAATGACTAAAAGGAAGATAGATCTGATGGAGTGTGTTCGTAAAGTTTGAAATAGTTTTACTGTTGTACTTTTGGAGATATATCGTTGTTAAACTGGACTCGTTTAAGACAGTGGGTGTAAGGAAAGCAGTACTTGCAAAGCTTGAAAGCAGGTGAAAATATCATAATTTGATTTGATTTGTGTTTAATAATATTGGTGCGTTTACATAACCAACAATTTTGAACTTGTCAATGAAAAAAAAAAACAGTCACGAGGGGGATTCGATCATAAGCCCACTTACTTTTTTCAACGGGTCAACCGTGCCTTAGACCGTTTAACCATTTAGTTACACGTCTTTGTTGTAATTAAAAACGTAAGAGCTTTTCTAGGTTATCCGCTAGTACCACTTCGAAAATTCAAATTGGAAATTCTCCGATATGGCTCGGCGGATCGGGATGAAATTTGGCTGATTAATTCAGAATCGTGGCACGAAGCGACTGACGCTAATTTCGTTCGAATCGGTCACATCATGAAAATCCACTGATCAAAAACAAACTTACAGAAATTTGATATTCTTGGCTGTATATTTTGCCAAGTCTTATAATACCGCGGCGTTATAGCAGATGCACAAAGTAACACCTATCGGTAGTTACTAACAGCACAGAGCTAAATGCCGCGAACTTTGCACTACCGCAATGAAGCCCCGTCGAAATTTTCCTGCGTATATCGCCGTCTCTCGAGAGATATAGATAATAACAGTTTGTAAATATACTACACAGCTTTATTTACATAGTACGTCGAAGCTGGTCGTCACTGATAAGCGCCTGTCATTCAATGAAAATGTGGCTCGCGCGTATCCCCGGAAATAGCGAAGCGAGAATATATTTCGACATAATAATCAGCCTCAATTTTTCGCGTCTGAAATTTTTTCATTCTAATTTCTTTTCTTTTTTTTTCGTTATCTCGCACTCGCCAGCCTCGATACCGTTCCAAGAAGCCAAACTCACGAAATGCTCGCGAACGAGATGAGGATAAGAGGAATGATACAGATATAAAATTCAACAACGCGACGATTGGGACAAATTGGCTAATAAAGATTTCGTACACATGCGGTCGAGCGGAACGGGACATGGACTATTTTTTTACGAGCAATTTCCTGAGCTTTATCGGTTGGCCTTACGTTGATATCATTGCACCAACCCAATGGAAAGATTCAAGATTCAACGGGGGACCCGACACTCGCGACTTGTCTTACCCCTCTCTACCCCCCCCCCCTTTTTTTGACTCTCATAAATCTTTCTCCAAGCACACCGAGAAAACTTTTAACTTATCGAGACATTTGCGTAGGTCTTGAAGACCAGTCCTGACTAGCCTTTTTGGTTTTCAATAAAAAATTTGAACATTACAAAAATAAATTTTCCCTATTTTGCACATCAATTTATTATAAAAAAAACGAAATGTTTTTTATGAAATATTTTTTTCTGCCGCTAAAACAGAACGGATTATTCACAAAGTTCGTTCTCACGTAATGACTGAGGGATTTTACAGTCCGACCTCCGAATAAGAAACCAAAAGCCCCCAAGGGGAAGAGTTTTGCCTATATATCGCATATCCCCACCAGGCGCGCGCTTCGCGCTCGCTACCTCTGCCTGTCTCTCTCACTCTTTTTCGCATGCGAATCTCTCAATAAGAAACTCGCTTGAACGCGTTTAGACTTACAATTAGTACATATTCACATCGCCCATGCAAAGACGTTTTCGACTGCCCGTGGACATTTATTTAGCGAATTTTATATACTATTGAATAAAATGACCGAAAGTGTAAAGAAGCGTAAGAAATCAGACTTTACTACACAGGTCGAAGAAAATATTGCAGAATCTGCGTTACAAAGTAATACTTTAAACAATGAACTGGCTGTGGCCAAACGCAATCGATATACGTTTGGGGAAAAGAAGACAATTTTGGAAAAGTGTAAAACCCTAAACTCTCGAGAAGTGTCTATAAAATACGGCTTAAATAAAAGTGTTCGAAGTCAATATCTGTGAGGATTCATCTTCAATGGCAGATTTAGACTCCTTTGAAAATATTCCACCGTCTGGTAAGTGCGTTGGAAATCAAAATAATACGCAACAAGACGCTCCTAATTACGTCTCGGAAACTTTTGCTGTTTTATATGAAAATCTTTAAACGCCCTTATCTTTGTTTTTATGTTATATGAAATCTTGTCAGTTCACATATGTATCTTTTTAATGAATACAACAAATTTCCAATAAACTTGTAGATTTTGTGTTACATTCATACACGCACGCACACATACTCACGCACGCATGCACACATCAATTTACACTACACGTTAACTCTATTTTGCCCGAATAATATCTCCCAGGCTGGGTTTCTTTAACAGAGGTTCGCGACCGAAATTCTCGAGCTCGGAGTTCGAGTCGGAGTGGGGGAAGCGCTCGAGTGAGCAACTGGGGAAAGTTTCTTATTGACGGGTTTCTTATTCGGAGGTCGCACTGTATATTTTCGTCTCGATAAATTAAATGTTGATGAGGGAGAGATTTTACTTATTCATTAAAAAATATTGTAACCACTGCACGTTCGCGCAGACGACCCTTTTATGTACGCGATGCTCTACATGTTAATCCCTATTTCCACTCTGTTTTCTTTTTCTCTCTTCTTCTTCTTCTCTTTTTTATTTATTTTGTTTTTTATTTCTCCGTAAATTTTATTTTTCACCCACCGCTTTGACTAATTAAAAATTTTCACCGTCACGAGCAATTACTTTCGGGGTGAACATTTTTCTGCTTTATACCACGCGTTAATCACGCGTTTTCTCGCCAAAGTTTTTACGCGTGAAAGTTTTTCTACACGATTTTTCCATAACGTGACTGTAAATTTTCGTTAGAGCAATAAATGAGGTCATGTGCAATGTTATATTTCTGTTAAGGTAGTCTTATCAACAGGGTGGGATTAAAATTTGATTTTCGCTTTTTCTCACATCCCAAGCGAACCGAGCGTTTAAATTCATTAAGAAAAGTTGTTGCAAAGTGACTAAAGAACAACATACTGAAAATTCAAATTGATCCTACGTAAAGTTTATTTGTTATATAATAAACAAAATCATGAATTTTTGTTTCCATAAGATTTGTTATAAAAACTAATCGAAGCTTCTTTGGACTTCTTTGGATTTGGAATAGAACAACATACTGAAAATTCAAATTGATCCTACGTAAAGTTTATTTGTTATATAATAAATAATATCATGAATTTTTGTTTCCATAAGATTTGTTATAAAAACTAATCGAAGCTTCTTTGGACTTCTTTGGATTTGGAATAGAACAACAGACTGAAAATTCAAATTGATCCTAAGTAAAGTTTATTTGTTATATAATAAACAAAATCATGAATTTTTGTTTCCATAAGATTTGTTATAAAAACTAATCGAAGCTTCTTTGGACTTCTTTGGATTTGGAATAGAACAACATACTGAAAATTCAAATTGATCCTACGTAAAGTTTATTTGTTATATAATAAACAAAATCATGAATTTTTGTTTCCATAAGATTTGTTATAAAAACTAATCGAACCTTCTTTGGACTTCTTTGGATTTGGAATAGAACAACATATTGAAAATTCAAATTGATCTTACGTAAAGTTTACTTATTATATAATAAACAAAATCATGAATTTTTGTTTCCATAAGATTTGTTATAAAAATTAATTGGAGCTTCTTTGGACTTCTTTGGATTTGGAATAGAACAACATACTGAAAATTCAAATTGATCCTACGTAAAGTTTATTTGTTATATAATAAACAAAATCATGAATTTTTGTTTCCATAAGATTTGTTATAAAAACTAATCGAACCTTCTTTGGACTTCTTTGGATTTGGAATAGAACAACATATTGAAAATTCAAATTGATCTTACGTAAAGTTTATTTGTTATATAATAAACAAAATCATGAATTTTTGTTTCCATAAGATTTGTTATAAAAACTAATCGAACCTTCTTTGGACTTCTTTGGATTTGGAATAGAACAACATATTGAAAATTCAAATTGATCTTACGTAAAGTTTATTTGTTATATAATAAATAAAATCATGAATTTTTGTTTCCATAAGATTTGTTATAAAAATTAATTGGAGCTTCTTTGATGTCATATAAAAATGTGTGCGGAATTTCAACAGGCTTCATCGATCAAGTAATCGAGATACTCGTTGCATAATGTTGCGATATTGAACACGGATTCTTATGGGAGATTGCAGAAAATAACGATTTTCAAAGAATAAATATCGTGATTTTTGAATCGATAAAGGCCATGGAAATTTTATACACATGTACATATGACATCAAAGAACGTTTCTGCAAATTTTCAGTGAAATCTAACGGAAAAGAAGGATAGATTTGAAAAGAAATTTATAGCAAATTTTGTGTATTTTCCAAAACTTTGGAAAACCGTGTTTTTCAAATTAATTATTTAAGGTTGTAATTTTAAGAGATTTTCAACGGTTCGAGATTAAATGCATGGACCAAAGGGGAAGGAATTATTTCGAATGCAAAGGGGTTGACCACCACTGAACGCAAAGGGCCAAAGGACGCGGGGGTGTCTAGGGCAGCGGATTATTGATGCAGAAAGGTTACGTAGAACTGGCGGAAGAGGGAGGGGAGGGATGGGATGGGGAGAGGTAGGAGAAAAGTTCCAGCACCATAACGGGATAGGGGGAAAAGCGAGGGTGTGTTTCCAATCGGCCTGAATCCCCGGGGCGATGCTGATCGTGCTGCTGGGGCACCACACGAACGAGCATAGGGATCACATGAATCAACAACTGCATGAGATGAAAACGGTTCGTGAACGGGCGAGAATGGCACGGTGGAAAATTGCAGTAAACTCAAATACAGCCGGATAGATTACGATCTCGTCGAAGATCCGATCGTGATAAAGAAGGGATATTATTGTTTGAAACAAGCTTGAAAATTCGCCAAATTTTTGAAATAATTCGATTCAGGGGGGGGGGGTGAAATTTTTCTTTGTCCGGATTTGCGTCGTGACATAGTTGGGAGATGGGAAATTTTCCGTAGATCAAGAATATGATAGTTTCGAGTTTAATTTTTAACGCCTTATGGGTAAAAAAATCAAAAATCTTGAAAAAATTCGGATTTTTCGATTTTTGAACGACAAAACGTTGAAAATCGGTAATGACAATAACGTATTCGTGTTCTACGAGAAATTTCCGATTCGGCAAGTACCATATCGAGGTATTTTGAACGAAAAAAAAATTTCAACCCCCTAAGACACTTTTTGGACCCTCCGGGTAGTCAATTTCTTTTTCATCCAAACCAACGTCTTAGACTACATATAAAATCGTAAATTTCCCGTACATCACGAATATACCATCATTGTTCCCCGTTTTTAGCGATTCACCGCTCAAAATTCAAAAAAACTGAAAATTTTCGAGGTTTTTTGAATTTTTTACCGAAAAATCGTTAAAAATCAGAGACAAAGATATTATATTCGTGTTCTACAGGAAATTACGGATTCTCCAACTACCCTGTGAAGCAATTTTGCGTGCAAACAAATTTCAACCCTTCGACCTTTCTTCGACCCTCTACATTTTTTAAAGACAATCGCAAATCCGCCGTCCAACACGAATTCAAACAATCCTCTCTCTCTCTCCCTTCACCTGGGAACAGCTACAATTTTAGACAAGTCACGAACTTCACTCGCTTCAAATTTTTCAAAAGATAAAGGGAGGAGAGTCTGAATGAGCGAGGAGGAGTTAGATACACAGAACTCTCTCTCGCGCCAACACGTGACACTCCTCGGTCGGTCGGTGCATCGTTCCGATTCTATTAACGATTCATTAACGACAACAGTTGGGACGCGCGATGTCAAACTCGAGAATTTAAATAGAACGACACGAGCTTAGACGAAAGACAGCTTCCACGAGAAAAAGACCATCGCCTGGCTACGATCAATATGATTTCGTATCGTTTTTGACACGAGAGAAAAACAAGCTCTCTATATTTTTCAAACATTCCCCCTCCACAAATAAAGAACTCCACGCGACGAGTGAAAATAAACAAAACAAAAACAAACAAAAAACAGACTGCAAACGATTTATCGTTTCTCCTTGATTCTTTATTTTCCTCGAAATTATTCTGAAACTCGCGAAGAACGATTCACCGATAATTTTCTGGTTTTTTTCTCATTCAACTGCGACGAGAAAAAGCGCTTTTATCGTGGAATGGAAACGAAACGAAAAAAAAAAGAAAAGAAATATTTTGTTGCATTGTTTCGAATCTCGAAGAAGCGATTCATGATTTAGCAGTGTGAAGAGACGAGGTTTGATATAGAAGTGTGGTGGAGAGGTGGCAGCGGGGAGATTGGGGGATGGAGGACTATGCATAGAACGCCAGACATTGCATTTCTTCCATTTCTTCTTTTTCGCTTATTCATTCTTTCGTCTGGCAACTCTTCCACAATATAAGACACACTTTTTTTTTGTCTCTCCCTTTTTATCTAGACCAACGTATACCCGGTGGCTGCTAAAAGAAAAGTAGATAACGGGTGATAGTTTTTATCTGAAACAAAAATCAAATAAATTCAAATTAGTTTTAATTTGAATTTTTATTTTTAAGTTTGTTTAAACTTAAAAATAATTCAAACTTGAAAAATTGAATTTGACTCTCAATTGAAGTAATTCAATCCCCGATGGCTGCTAAAAGAAAAGTGGATAACGGGTGACGGTAGTTTTTATCTGAAACAAAAATCAAATAAATTCAAATTAAAACGAACTTAAAAATAATTCAAACTTGAAAAATTGAATTCGACTCTTTCAATTGAATTAATTCAATCCCCGGTGGCTGCTAAAAGAAAAGTGGATAACGGGTGACGATAGTTTTTATCTGAAACAAAAATCAAATAAATTCAAATTAAAACAAACTTAAAAATAATTCAAAATTGAAAAATTGAATTTGACTCTCAATTGAATTAATTCAATCCCCGGTGGCTGCTAAAAGAAAAGTGGATAATGGGTGACGATAGTTTTTATCTGAAACAAAAATCAAATAAATTCAAATTAAAACAAACTTGAAAAAAATTCAAACTTAAAAAATTGAATTCGACTGTTTCAATTGAATTGATTCTTAAATTCTGAAAAATGGAAAAAGAATCGAAAATAATTCAAAGTTTAAAAGTTGAATTTAACTTTGTGAATTGAATTTAAGTTTTTTAATTGAATTCGATTCTTTCGATTGAATTTAATTCTCTCTTAAATTCAATTTAACTTTTTTCATTGAATTTTTAAAGATTTATCTGGTCGTTGATGGTTTTTATGGTTCTTTTTGCTGGTGTCTGGTAGATGGAAGGGTCGCGGGAAAAAAAGATTTGGAAAACGGTCGTGCACCGATGCGACCAAACGCTCTATATCTCGATAAGGTGATCTATATAATGTGGGCGCCAGCCGCATTCCAAAATACGAGCCGACCAACGATAATGGGTGAAAGAGACGCGAATATTTGCTCATTCGACTGTGTTACAGCCTTGAAGAAATGGCGGACGGGTGGTTTGGGGACTCGAGGAAATGAACGAACTATTATTAGAATCGACCAGAATGCTAAAAAGCTTCGTGTCATTAGCATAATAAACAAAAATAAAAATTTCAGGGATAGAACTCACACCAATGACAAAAATACAAATTATCCAAAAAAAAATTGATTTATTTCCGGTTAGTAAAGTCGAGATATTTCCAAAAATTTGCAATGTTTGAGAATAATAATTAAAAATTACAAAACTATAATTCTGAAATTTGTATACAAATTTTACTCTCATAAATTTCTCAAAGTGAATTAAAAAAAGTTAGTTTAAATAAAAATTTTAATTAATGTTTTCAGTCATTTCCCCGTTGATTTTTTTATAATTCAAAATCATAAAATTAAACTCGGCTAAATTTTGATAAAAACTTGAATTAATTTTGTCATTCTTTTCGCCATTCATATTTTCATAATTCAAAATAATAAAATTAAACTCGACTAAACTTTGATAAAAATTTGAATTAATTTTGACATTCATTTCGCCATTCATATTTGTATAATTAAAAATAATAAAATTAAACTCGTTTAAATTTTGATAAAAACTTGAATTAATTTTGACATTCATTTCGCCATTCATATTTTTATAATTAAAAATAATAAAATTAAACTCGACTAAACTTTGATAAAAACTTGAATAAATTTTGTCATTCGTTTCGCCATTCATATTTTCATAATTCAAAATAATAAAATTAAACTCGACTAAATTTTGATAAAAACTTGAATTAATATTGTCATTCATTTCGCCATTCATATTATCAAAATACAAAATAATAAAATTAAGCCCAACTAAACATTGATCCAAAAATCTAAAACATTTATAAAAATGGTCCACCCGGTACACGAGGGCAAACGTGAAAAACCCGCATAATCCGATGCTTGGAAATCTGAGGATCGCGCGCGGAGGGGTAAGTCTCGGTGCTAGCAGGGCAACGCTTGCAGCAAAGGCGCAGACACGGGCCCGTCCGTCCGTCGGGACAACCACGAGAGTAGATATGAAAGTGCCACGAGAGATCGAATGGAAAGGGACAACGAGCCGAGAATGGTAGAATGAGATGGAATTAGAGAGAAAGAGGGAGAGATGAAGCAAGGGGAAGGGGGGAGTAGGGAGAGGCTGTGGACGATGGTAATCGGTGTAGAACGTTGGCAAAAGACGCCGAGATGTTGTGTATGGGGGCTGCATGGCGCAAGAGCACCTTACCGGTTAAAACGCCCACGATATTTGCTTCTAGTTCGCGAGTTATTTTTCGCGCCGATTTTTAACTCGTTCGTACCAAACGCGTTACGTAAATACATTAATCGATCATCGATATCTCGACAATTAATCTTAAATTATTTTACAATATTAATTCTACCACCAAAAACAATTTTTCATCCAAAACAAAGAAGCGATTCCTTGGGAAAATTGTTTCCCAAGGAATCGCTTCTTTGTTTTCTTTTTTTTTTTGATAATAGTTTATGTTAAAAATATTTGTTATTTTATGAAGATAATCTTTCATTCGAAACAATTGTCTTTGAGAAAATAATAAATATTGAATGAATATTGTATTTTGTGAAAATAATCATTCGACTGAAATAGTTTTCATTGGGAATGATAAATGTTTAATGATTTGGCGTCTTTTGGATTTGAGAGAAAGAGAGATTTGTTTGGAATTTCCTCTTTTTTTTTTCTCCTTTTAAATTGAACAAACGATGCGCATCGTCGAAGACTTTACGTCTTTTGCTGGTCTATTTTCGTATTCAACATGCGGTAGGTTGACGCTCCCTCCGGTTTCACTACCGTAAATCAAACGGTCCCACGGTTTATTTTCATTCGAATAGTACGAGAAGGCAACACGGAAAGCCCACCCTGGGCCTAGCTACCGAATGAATTCTGCACGTATTCCTTGCCACTGAAACCTCCCTCGGCTTATCCTCGCAATCTGTCTGCCATTGGCCAACGAACTTTGAACGATAATGCAAACATTGATTGTCCGTGATGGATATTTGCACGCTTTTTTCCTCTCCTGCAAAAGGAAAAAATATTAGAATCCAAACAGAATATAAAAAATCAGAATCAAACGTTTGATTATAATAAAAATACATTTTTGCAAAAATTCAGAATTCTTTTAATCTCTACCTCATCGTCAAATTATAGATCTCTTATATTTTCATTATTCTAAAATGAAAATAAGGAAACTCAGTTTAGAGAAAATAACAAAATTAATTTCATCGATTAATTAATGGATTACTGGGCTGATCTAGAAAGCGATGAATTTCTTTTTCCCCTCGTGGCGTTTAGTACCAATCACGATTATACTCTTGTTATCGCCTGAATTTTATTATCGTGAAATTGATTCATAGAAATAAGATTTTGACCCGATCGGTAACGAAGATTTAGCAAACATTGGCTCGTAAGCGATGCGAAATCGTAGGAGGGTGTTTTCCCCCATACCGAGGGTGAAAATCAGAATCTTGAGACGATCAATTTGACCCTAAGCAAGGGAGTACGTTAAATTTATTCCTATACGACTGGGCCTATCCCTGCTGCTACGTTCGCAGAGGCGTGCGATATCGCCTGGCAGAAAGACGAGAAACGACTGCGAGGGATATAAATCCTGAAGGGAGCGAGCAGTTTTTGGTCTTGGTATTTTCTGGCTCGTACACAGACGCACACGTTGGTAAGAGACTTGTATAGCTCCACGGGAATGTAGCCATGAAAGTATTCAACACAGTACCATACATTTCCGAACTAGAAATCTCTGGAGAGATTTTGTTCCATTATTTTCCTTTTTTACACATCCGTCTTATCCATTTTACGAAGCACAGCTTACGTGAAAATCCCCAGAATCCGTTAAAGCGTTAGCTAACTTCGATAAATCTGTAACGTTAAAAAAGTCGATAAGAAAGTACAAAATCGACGAGTGGGAAAAAAACAGAAGAATCGTTTTTCTAATATAAACTACTTTATCAATTATTTCCTGGACACAATTACCACGTATAGTATGATTTCTTTAACTTTTCTAAGACTTAATTTTGAGAACAAAAACTTAGTTTATTCGTCTCGTTATATTTTTGTGTGTGCGACAATGACTAAAGGACGAAACAGAATAATAAGGGACGAAAAAGAATAATAAGGAACGAAAAAGAATAATAAGGGATATTCTCGACAACTGCCCCAATTTTCGTGCCTCGTGTCGAAAATATATCGAGGGATCGATGATAAAAGCATACCGAGACACGTAATGCACCATAGGAGAATTCTGTCTGCGATATCGAACGCTCGCATAGGGGGATAGAGACGAGAGTAGGGTGAATATACTCGACTCGAATTTGGCTTGAAAGGCGTAGTGAAACAGCTCCAACGCTGTTTCTCCTCGATGGCTTCGGGCTTTCGTTGCCGGCGGAGTATTATAGGCGTAGTCTACGATGGGTATAATATAATAAAAGTAGGTACGAGAAGGGCGGTTGTATGCCTGCGGGATACACAGACGAAGAGAACTCCGTTGCTCGTCCCTTTGTTCCGTCTCGTCCCAAAACATGCCTGGTCCTGTGGCCTCGTGAACACACTCTCCCAAGTGTATAAGGGTGTACATACAGCCCTTCTTCGTTTCTCCATTCCCTTCTTTCAAAAAGTACGGGTGCGACCTAGCCCACGTAATATCCACCACCTTTTCTATTCTTCAACGTCCCTGGAGTCTTTTTTTCCACGACACCCGATACACCTCTCCAGCACGTGCAGATCCATAACAGAAGCTCCTGCCTCGTCTTCAAGAAATTGTGAATGTTCAGTTTCCTTAAGACGCTCCAGGCACGGCGACCTAAAACAAAGTTTTTAATTAGACATTCGTTGGAGCAACAATATCACAGTATTTTTTATGGATTAATTTCAACCTGCGAGATGTAAAGATACACCCGAAACATGTCTGGTCCTGTGGCCTCGTGAACACACTCTCCCAAGTGTATAAGGGTGTACATACAGCCCTTCTTCGTTTCTCCATTCCCTTCTTTCGAAAAGTACGGGTGCGACCTAGCCCACGTAATATCCACCACCTTTTCTATTCTTCGACGTCCCTGGAGTCTTTTTTTCCACGATACCCTATACACCTCTTCAGCACGTGCAGACCCATAACAGAAGCTCCTGCCTCGTCTTCAAGAAATTGCGAATGTTCACCTTCCTTAAGACGCTCCAGGCACAGCGACCTAAAACAAAGTTTTTAATTAGACATTCGTTGGAGCAATAATATCACAGTATTTTTTATGGATTAATTTTAGCCTGCGAGATGTAAAGATACATTGAGATTCCACGAGTTGACCCTCTTGAACTTGTTTAATTTCTTTTCTGTTTTTTTTCTCCAAATTATGAAATGTAATAACTCGAACGAGAAAAGTTGAAGACGTCGAGCCCAGATGGTTACAAGAGAGCCAAGTCGTGGCACACGACCCCGAGCGGAGAGGGCGATGGCCAAAAAGACGGAAGGAGGAGAAAATAATGAACCAAGTTAACTGAAGCCGCCGCGAGCGGCGGCAAAAATTTGATAGCTTAATGGAGCCTGCTTTCCTTCGAGCGTCACGTGCTACAGTTTTTTTTTTGCCTTGCTTTTTTTCTTTCTTTTTTTTTGTAACCTGCTACGGTAGCCTTACACGATCGTTAAACCCCATGGGCTATCAAAACCTTTTTTTTTTATATATCTGCTGCAGGGAAGAATCTTCTACCACCGTGTTGGAGATATAAATAGGGAAATATCATTTATCTCGTAAAAGCTTATATCATATTTCCCGGGTATGTTATTAACGAATCTCCTTTGCGCTAAACAAAAGATTTATCGGGCTGGAGATTGTGTTTGGGATTGTTATTTCTGGAATATTTGGACCATAGAGAAACTATTTGACGACCATGTGCTATTATTGAACTTCCATAGCATTATTATTAATGTAAGCTGATAAAAACTTTGAAATTAGCGAATATTCGATGATGTTCAGTTTATCTACAGTTTGTGGCTTCGTTTCGTTTGATTGATTTTTGCGCCATTTCTAAACTGTTATAGCAAACGGCACAGGGGGTTTGCAATTTAGAGTCGAACCGCAGGACATTGTGGTCGAGCAGGGCGGATCTGCTAGGCTCGATTGTCAAGCGACGAGTGCACTGGGCGAACCTACGATACAATGGAGAAGCGACGATGGTCAACCGATCAATTTTATCGGCGACAGCTATCGGTAAGCCACGACTCGCTAAATGAACAGCGCCATATCATTTCTCGCTACATATTTCCATATCGTCTGGTTTAAAAAACGATTTCCACACAGTGCCAGAAAATCTTTTTCACATTCCAGTATTGTTTGTCCTCGTGGTCGATGAAGAAGAAAGATTGACGATCCGTAAATGGAAAACAAAACATAACCTGCTGAAAAAAAAAAAATTTGAATAATCTCCCAAAAAGTTTGGTTATACCATCACAGTCGATTTAAATCAATAAAAAAAAACATAAAAAGTCTGCACGTTTAAATAATTTAGCTAATGTACAAAAAAAAATGTTCCACGTGTTATAAACAATTTACATAATTTCTGTCACTTTACCTGTTACCATTTTGTGACACAGGCGCCCTCTGCGGTTGTCTTTTGTTTGGTTATGCATCCTCATTTGTTCGTCGATCACGAATAACCGGTCAAACTTTTCCTTTTTCGTCGAAACCGTATATTTCGGACCATCTTATCGTAAATACGAGGCAGATGGATAATGACTCACCGAACTGGTGATCCTGATCGATCCTCGAGCCATAAAATATTTCTGCGATATTTCAGGTCCCAGCTGGCAAATGGCTCGTTGTATATAAGCAGCGTGTATTCTGGAAGTCCGGAACTCACCGGTAGCTATCAATGTCTGGCGACCGTCGACACTGTTGGCTCTATTGTCTCTCGGCCAGCGACGATTAAACTTGCCAGTGAGTACATTAAACTACGATTCAACGATTCACACAATAACTTTAATTGATAATTTGTGACTTTTCTGTCCGATAAATGACACCGGCGTCTTTCGCTTTGGCGCCAAGATTATCCATAATGCGCCATTAACCCATAATGCATCGTTCGCGTTAATAACATTAGCAATACATAGGCGGCGCCAAGGGTGCCAAATGGCGCTTTATTCAAATATGCAAATTAACACATGTTTTTTTTGTTTATTACTTTTTAATAATAATAACACGCTATAGATTCATCCCGGCACATTCATTAAATAAAAAAGTGAAAAATGTTTTATAAACACTAGTTGTTTTCAATACAGTAATAAACACACTTTATTTTTATTTTATATAAAGGCTTGCCAGGGTTCGACAAAGAGCCCCAAGATACGATGGTTTATCCAGGCCAAATTGCCTACTTGAGTTGTGCACTACCGACTTCATCCAGCCTGTTAAAGATACAATGGCTAAAAGACGAGCATCCCTTCAACCTGGACGAGAGCCGAATGACAATAATGCCATCGGGTACATAACCAACAAAATTTTGCAAAATCTTTCAAACTTATTTAATAATAAATAAAAACATTATTCTACAGTTAATGCAATAATAAAATTGATTAATCATATGAATTTAATTTACTTATTTTATTTTAAATAATTTAATTTTTTTAATGTTAACCCTTGTACCATGAATATTAAATTTATATTTTTACATTTTTAGGTGCTCTTGAGATTGACGATGTGAGAACACACGACGTAGGTTCTTACAGATGTAACGCCAGTGGATTTGGACAATTTCGGCTGAGCAACAAAGCCCAACTAGCTCTTCTTGCCAGTGATATCGGTTGGTCTTTTTCCTAGTCCCATTTTTTACCAATATTTTATTCGTACGAAGCATTGTAGATTTTCAATGAATAGAAATAACCTCTTCTTTTTCAAATAACATCCGATATACCCCACTTTACAGATCAAGGAACTACAGCTCCAGTTTTCATAGCCAGACCCATTGGGCAAGATGCAGTTGAGGGCTCTTCAATAACTCTCGAATGCGCAGCAAATGGAAATCCAAGACCGAGCATTCTCTGGCTCAAGGATGGAGTCGCGGTTGATCTAGCAGGGCTAGATTCGAGGTAGAATAATAATAAGTTTATATCGATCGTAGTCTTATAAAAGACAACCAAAAAAAAATCATATTTAAAAAATGATTTCAATAATAAAGTTTTTATTTCACAGGTATAGAAAGGTGGCTGCATCGAGCCTGATGGTCACGGATGTTAGAGAAGAGGATCACGGTTCTTACCAATGTCGAGCAGAAAACGAAGTAGACACTCTCGATGCGGTTGCTGAAGTAAATGTGCAAGGTTGATACAAAAAAATTCATAAAAAGAACATTTCGTCCTGTTTGCAATGAAAATGACAATTCTATTCTTTTAATTTATTTCGATCATTCGCAGTACCTCCAAGATTTATAAAACGCCCAGAAGACAAGGTGGCCAACGAACATCAAGACTTGGAATTCGAATGTGAAATTTATGGCAAGCCCGAGCCAAAAGTAACTTGGCTGAAGAACGGTGAAAAAATAACATTGAGCCAGTACTGGCAGCTCGTTAATAGGTGAGCATTGTTCTTGTTTTTAAATTATAATTCAATTCTCCAGAAACTATCAACCTAGAATTTAGAATCTTTCCAACAATTTTTCCTCAAACATAATTACTCTTTTCCCAGCAACAATTTGAGGATAAACGGACTGCTGCACATCGACGCCGGTATTTTTCAATGCATCGGCAGTAACGCAGCTGGAAACGTTCAAGCATCTGCGAGATTAACAATTAACCAACCGAGTGAGTTTTTTTCCACCCAAAAAAAAAAACAAAATACAAGAATCATCCCTTCGTTTAACACACCAGGAATGATTTATTATTTTTCTTAATATTTCCTTCAATTCATTTATTAACTACCAACAAAAAAAAACAATTTTTCTCCTGTTTTCTTTTTTTATAATTTCGTTTATTTTATTTTTAATTACATGTAGTTTTTTGTCTGTTTGTTCGTTCTGTTTCTTTCGTCCTCTTAATATCCCTACCAACTAACTGTGTCGCATGCTAACAAATTAAAACTACAACCTTGAAACAAAAAAATGATTGAAAAATAAAATGTAAATTCGTGAAGAAAAATCCCAATCCTCGAAATCGTCGACGGTGCGTTCGTCGCAGAAGAAAAAATTCTCGTCTCAGCGACAATTGTACAATAATACGTGGCAGCATCCAAGCACGTTATTGGGTCACACGTTATCGGCGTACACGCCGAATCCACCGTTGTCGATAAGTCCATCCGACGATCCGGCCGATCTTCTCGGCACAGCTAACGATCCCAATTCCCTATACGATCCGGAATCCCATTTTCTAGACGACACGGAGAGTCTCGAGTCGAGCCTCGAAGGTGGAACCGTACCATCCTCGCCGAAAAATCTCAGCGTTGCAATCGTCGCTTCGAGATTCGTCACGTTACGTTGGCAAGAACCTGAAAATGCGAACGGTGATGTTCTTACGTATTACGTCTATTACAAACAAGAGGGATCCCAACGGTGAGAAATACACGATTCTTCTTTTACTCAAATATTAAATTTCATAATTAAAATATAAATTCTCAAAAATATTGTTATTTTCTGAATTTGTTTCCATTTGAAATTTCAATGATTTTGTAGAGATGGAATTGTAAATCAATCTTACAAGCGACTGGAAGTCAGACAATAATTAATTTTAATGAAAAGAAATTTGATAATTATAAAATGAATTCTCAAAAATATTGAAATTTCTTTTTTGCATTTGTTTGCCTTGGAACTTTGAAATTTCAATGATTTTGTAGAGATGGAATTGTAAATAAATCCTACAAGCGACTGGAAGCTAGACAATAATTAATTTTAATGAAAAGAAATTTGATAATTAAAAAATAAATTCTCAAAAATATTGAAATTTCTTTTTTGCATTTGTTTGCCTTGGAACTTTGAAATTTCAATGATTTTGTAGAGATGAAGTTGCACATCAATTTTAGAAGCAACTGGGAGTCAGACAATAATTAATTTTAATGAAAAGAAATTTGATAATTATAAAATGAATTCTCAAAAATATTGAAATTTCTTTTTTGCATTTGTTTGCCTTGAAAGTTTAAAATTTCAATGATTTTGTAGAGATGAAGTTGTACATCAATTTTAGAAGCAACTGGAAGTCAGACAATAATTAATTTTAATGAAAAGAAATTTGATAATTATAAAATGAATTCTCAAAAATATTGAAATTTCTTTTTTGCATTTGTTTGCCTTGGAACTTTGAAATTTCAATGATTTTGTAGAGATGGAGTTATAAACAAATCTTACAAGCAACTGGAAGTCAGACAATAATTAATTTTAATGAAAAGAAATTTGATAATTAAAAAATAAATTCTCAAAAATATTGAAATTTCTTTTTTGCATTTGTTTGCCTTGAAAGTTTAAAATTTCAATGATTTTGTAGAGATGAAGTTGCACATCAATTTTAGAAGCAACTGGAAGTCAGACAATAATTAATTTGAGTACAAAAAAAATGAAATACAAATAAAAATTGAAAATTTATATTCAATCGTTGAAATATTGCTATTTTTTCAGAGAAAGAGTGGTGAATACGCTTCACAAGCAACTGGAAGTCGTCGTTCGTGGTCTTCAGCCCGGTGTGACTTATCAGTTTCGTGCTGTCGCTCACAACTCAAGGGGTGCAGGAACATCGAGTGAAACTCTACGCGTTACGACTCATTCGGAGGTATTTACATATTTCTTCTACTATTTTGTATAATTTTGTGTTATTTGAAAATTCCTATTTTTAATTTTTAAATTAATTTTTCAGGCCGACGTGCCAGGACCTCCCCAAAATCTTCATGGACATGCAACCAGCAGTGTGAGCATAGCTCTCTCATGGGAAGAGCCACTGGTAGTGAACGGCAGAGTGTCCAAATACATTGTAACTTTCATGGAAGTAGGTCGAACATTTTCTTCTCTATCGATTTTGAGTAGACAGCCATTTTTAATTTTGTTATTTTTAGGGCGATGGCGATGAGAAGATACGAGAAACGACTAGTACGAATTACGAACTGATCGATTTGGTGCCTTACACCGATTACAGTATATGGCTTCAAGCTGTTAATGAAAATGGTCCGGGTGCGCCGACCGGTGAAATTACAGTGAGAACTCACAGCTCCCAGCCATCGCAACCACCCCACAATGTTACCCTAGAAGCAGCTAGTTCGACGGTTAGTTCTAATCTTCCATCCCTAACAAAAAAGCTCTATTCATTAATTTTTTTATTCTATGTATTTATTTTAGATTTTTAGAATTCATTTATTTTTTGTAGATTTAATTTTGTATGTATTTTAATAATTAATTGTCAACAGAGCATAATAATCCGTTGGGAGCCACCGCTCGAGGGTCGTAACGGCATAATAACCGGATACAAGATACGTTATCGACGTCAGGAGAGACGTTTTCACACAAACACTGTGACGACCGAAGGTAATCAGCGAGATTACACTCTGAGTGGTCTGGAGAAACGTGGCATTTATCACGTAAGAATCTGTGCTCTCAATGTCAATGGCACAGGACCATGGACCGAATGGATGAGCATCGAGACTTATGAGAACGATCTGGATGAGACCATCGTCCCTAATGCACCGAGCAATTTACGAAGTACTTTCATTTATTCTGCTATTATAAATTGTCCTTAGAAAAATTGATAACGATTTTTGTAACCAACGTTTCATTTTGTTTTGTTAAATTTTAATTATTCTTATAATTTGATTAAAAATTTCATTGTTTTTATCAAAATAGCAAAAGCGTCATCAGACTCAATCTCAGTATGGTGGAATCCGCCCAAGGACGATGGGATCAAGGTACGCGGTTACAAAATCGGTTGGGGAAAAGGTTTCCCGGATGTCTATACTCACGAACTGGACGGGAAGCAACGATTTTTCACCATCGATAATCTCGGTAAAAGAAAGCAAAATAATCGATTACATTCGATAAGAAAAAGACAAAGAAATCGGTATCATATTCCTGGATAATAATTGCAGAACCACAGGCCGAGTACGTGATATCTCTGAGTGCAACGAACGAAGCGGGACAAGGATCTCCGGCTTATGCGAACGTTCGAACAATCGAGAAATCGGCACCGGAATCGGTCACGCCTCTCACACCACCGATCGGCTTAAAAGCCACGGTTCTTTCTGCCAACACGGTTGTCGTGTACTGGACCGATATGTCTTTGTCCAAGAGTCAGGTAATCTTTCTCTTCATCGATAAAAATAAAAATAATCGATCGATCGTTCTATCCACTTTTTATCCGATCGATCGCAATTTTAATTTTTTCTTCTCTATTCCCAAAGTACGTGAGCGACAGTCGTTACTACGTGGTACGATACACACCGTACTATCCCAGTGTAAATCCACGCTACAAATACTTCAACGCGAGCGATCTGAACTGCATGATCCACGATCTCAAACCCAACACTCAATACGAATTTACCGTGAAAGTTGTAAAAGGACGACGCGAATCACCATGGAGTATGGTAGTACTGAATCAGACTCAGGAAGCTGCTCCTGCATCGTCACCAAGAGAATTGACCGTCCAGAGTAACGAGGAAAGACCTACTGCTGTAATTCTCCGTTGGCAACCACCGAAACAACCCAATGGTCAAATAATTGGTAATTTGAGTCAATTTTTTAAGTAAATTGTTTTCAATCATTTCTCTAAATCTATCTAAATTTTTCTTCTTGTCAATTATTTAATTCAATTGTATTTAATTCCAGGATACATTATATCGTATTCCACGGACAGTACGAAGCGTGACAGAGACTGGATCGTGGATGGAATGCTCGGCAATAAAACAGAATATGTCGTCAAAGGTCTTCGACCAAGCACGACTTATTATTTCAAAATACAAGCACGAAATAGCAAAGGCTACGGTCCATTCTCGTCCATGGTCACGTTTAAAACGTTACCGAGTGAGTACATTGCGCCAGGTTTCTTGGAAAATGATAAAATAAATATTTTAATGGTTAAAAAAGAAATCAATGTATTCGTTTAAAAAATCTTGATGTTAAATGTTTACATTAGAATGCGAATTAATCGCTCTATCTCTATGCAAACAGCTATCATAGTATTCTCCCGTATGCTGATTAATCGTGTCAATGTGAGCTTTCGTTGTTTTTTATTTCTTCTTTTTATTTTCAATAGAAAATTTACATTTATGACATTTTATTTTATTCCATTATGTAGAAACTTCAGCTTCTTTTTAATTTTTGTTTTTATAAGAGGAATGCTATTGATCGTTTATCGTTTATTTTCTTTGTTTTCGTTCGTTTAAATCTCAACGCTGTAGGCAATGGCATGGATTTCTATGACGAATTGCATGATCGAGGTAAGAATCTTTTTTTTGCAATCCATCGACTATTCGCTATTTTTTTTCATTTTTATTTTATTGTATGTTGTAAATCGTGTCGAGATCGACGATGTCGTAGAAATTGAAATATCTAATAATTGTATTTTATTCAGATGGACGAGGACTGTCTGGTATTCTGATTTACATAATCGTCGGTTGCACAATAATCCTGGTAACCGGAATCGCTGTGGTCGTTGTGGTAGTTTGCTGTCGAAGAAATCCAGATTCTCCAGAACGCAAGAAAGGGTACAAAATTAATCATACAAATATTTTTAACCCTAAAATACAAAAATTCATTTCTTCTCGTTGAATTAAAATCGACATTTACAATTTTGTTTCTTTTATCCCAAAGGTACATGAAAGATTCGAATCAAAAGACTAATATAAAACCACCTGATCTATGGATTCATCACGATCAAATGGAATTGAAAGCGTTGGAAAAATCATCGATAAACGGAGAAGCTTCGACTAGTGGAGTCGTCAGTAACACTCTGCCAAGATCTGGCACGCAGGATTATGCCCAGGACAATGTACCAGTAAACTCAAGTTCTCTGGACAAACGAACATACGTCCCGAGTTACATGGGTGAGTTAGGAAAATTTTATTTTCAACCTACAGAGTGAAAATAAAATTATAAAAAATGTAACATCGCTCAGGACTCTTTTTGGGAACGGTGAATTATTTAATTCAACGAAAATGATTGAAGAACGATCAATATTTTTATGGAATTTAATTTTTTAATTTACTTCTTAATTTTTTAATTCCTATTTTTATTTCATTTCGTTCTCTTTCGTTCCCTCGCGTCCTTCGCGATCGCGAAAACGATATTACAGGTAACGTGGACGATAAATGCTCGACCCTGACTCGTCAGCACAGTCGCGGTGCTCACAAGCCAAAACTAATAGCACTTCCGGTCGACGGTGGTCCGTTGCATCAACGTGAGTAACGCGTTTATTTTTATTTATTTAATAATTTATTCTTTTTATTCCGTTATTATCGTTATCGTATCTTTTAGCAGAATTTGGTGGTGAGTCGAATCAAGAAGGGAAACAGAATTGAAGGGGATGAAGTGAGAATTGTTTTTTTTGGATTTAATGGAATTTTTTTGTAAATTAATTTCACAGCTATTGCGACGGCAACGCCAGTGGTGAATGGATGCATGTCACAGCCAACTATACACGGTTCCTGCAGTGATATGCCAGCGACGAGGACGAATTATCCACGAACCGTGGCACAGTACAGCCTTAGCAGGGCTCACATAACTTTGGAACCAACTCCAGAGTCCAGTCCGGATTCTTGTTCCATGCCCAGCACGTACGAGCCACTTCAGACTCAGGTAGGAATTGTTGTTAATTATTCTATTCCTCCTCCATTTTTTCTATCAATTTAGAAAAATATTTTCTGTACAATTTTTATGAAAATATAAATTTTGTTTTTTCGTTGAATAATGTTTTACCTTTTTTCTGGTAGATTTCTTACGGTCCAACGAGTCAGACTTACACGGCGAGCAGTCCTTACGCGCCGGGACATTATGGAAGCGGAAGTCAGTCGGCAACCGGAAGTGGGGCACTTGTCGAGGGTACCGGAAGTGGTAAACGGCTTCAAGGTCATCCGCTGAAAAGCTTCAGTGTACCAGCTCCACCGCCGCAGTCCGCTCCATCGACTCCGGCTCAACAGAAGCATGGAGGTGAAGAATTGATAAAGAAGAAAGTCTGAAAAAATTGCAATAGTAAAAACGTAGGATTTTTTCTAATTTCCATTTTTTACTTTGCAGGTTCGCAAGTCACTGTCAGGCCAACGATTTCCGGTAGTCCTTACAAAAAAGTACCGGGACCAACGACACAGTTGACGAAAAATCGTCTCGCCTCTGTGTCTAATCCTTCCCACACGCCTGAAGAAATAGAACGGTTGAAGGTATTTGATCTCTTCTGTTCCTTTGAAACAAGAAAATTGAGAATAAATTTTGTGTGATACAGACAAATATTGAAAAACGTTTGATTTATTTTCAGCCTTCTTACAGTACCGAGGAATTGAACCAAGAGATGGCGAATTTAGAGGGTCTCATGAAAGATCTCAACGCGATAACAGCGTCAGAATTCGAGTGCTAAAAAGTTGGATCCTTGTACTCAAGAATAGTGCGCGAGTGCCATTTACAAAATAATAATTTCTCGCCAGTGAAGTAAAGTCGAAGGTCGATGGGCGACGAAACGAATAGAGAAGAAACCTTTTGTGAAAGGAAAGAATGAAACGAGTGCGAGAAAGCACCGAGGAAGAAAGAACCGACCCACCGCTTGAGTCAGACTCAATCCCATAAAACTTGCCAATTTTTTTAGATAGTACAGTAATTAAAATAAACTTAATGAACGAAATGAAACGAGAATGAACAAACTAGCTCGTTGCGAATGCTTGGCAACGTTACGCTTGTACGTTTTTTGTTTTAAATAACGAATTGATCGAAAAAAAACGAAGAAACGACGAGGTTGAAAATTTTCAATGAACAAGATTTGAAAAAGGAAAAGAAGAAAACGGACAAAGAAGAACAGGACGAAAGAAATCGTACGTAGCGAAGCTACAACGACTGCCATAGATAATAAATAAGGGTAACTCGTGAGACGAACGAGGAAACACGAGGAAGAAGAAGATAAATGAAAGAAGAAAAAAAGAGTGAGCGAGCGACGCGAAGATAGACAATTTCCTATTTTTTTATCCGAGCACTATCGAGAAACGTTTTTTACTCTCGCACCTTTTGCCATCGTGGAATTAAACGAGACAATGCATAAGAAATAATCGTATCGAGAATAACAGTGCGAGTTTCTCTTTCGCATACCACGGAATTGCAAATATTTTAATATTTTATTTTTCTTTTCTTCGTATTAATAATCGAAACGATCGCGATGAACGCAACGAACGAATGAGAGGAAAGACTCGTTTTGTTTGTTTGTTTGTTTTTAATCATTAAATCTCAAAAATCCACGTCTTCTTTTAGCTAAAAGAAAAGAAGAGAAAACAAGACAAAAAAAAAAGGAATCGAACAATTCAATATTTATAACGAAGTATATATAAAACTCGAATATTCTATAAGGAATTGAAAGTTTTTGTACCGCATTTTTTGCTACTACGGCCTCGACGAGAAAACTAAAACGAACGAACAAAACTATAGTAAACGTAGAAGAAGAAAACAAATTTTTAAAAACGGTTTTTTAAACGATTTAACTTAACACACAAGAAGAAACCAGTGTTCGAGCGAAACCATAATGGAAATAAAACGCGCTTTAACGTCATGGCAGCTTTGTAGAAGAAAAAACGAAGAACACAAACAAAACAAAATAATGATAAACGAAAAAATATAAACTCGAGATGTAAACGTAAACAAAAAAAAAAAGAAAAACAAAAAAATTGATTCGTTTTTAATACACATTTTTCTACGGATGCGAACGTCCCCCCTTGAATTCGACGATAGAACAAGAAGAGAATGAGAGATAATGTGAAAATGAAGAGAAACAAAAGAAAATAATGAGAAATGTGTGTGCGATCGAATGAAAAAAACAAGAAAGAAATCGAAGAAGGAAAAGCGAGAGTGTAGAAAGTTCGAATGATTTACAAACGTAGGATATAAAAAATAAACAAAACAAAAACAATCGTACTTCTTTCTACTTATAATCTAAAAAGTCACAAAGCTTAGTATTACGATCTCATTGGAAATGAATAATTGATATGTTTTCTTTTTTATTTCTCTAATTTTTTATAAGAATTATTCGCGACGAATTTGTAATTGTTTATATCGTTTAATTATTGAAACAAAACAAACAAATAATTGTAATCGCCCTGAGGAGATAGCGAACGAGCGAACGTGTGTAATAATGTCGATAGGCTGCTCGAAGTAAGAGAAAAAGAATTATCGAAAATATGAAAAAAACAAACAAAATTACAATAACAAAAAAAAACAAATGGTATCGCGACGAAATCGATCGACGCGCGCGTTCCTTTCGAATTCATTCCTACTAGGCATTTATTTTTCCCTCGAATTAACGAAATTCAAATAAATGCACCTGCGCTTATTTTTGTTTTCAACGAACGTTTCAAAGTATTATTAAAAAAAAAAAAACAAAAAAAAATAACTATGAAAGAAATGTAAGAAACCAAAAAGAAATTGATAAATTTGTATACGTCGTTGATCGCGGCCTTTCGTCGTCATTCCTCCAACGATTTTTGTGATTCGAGCCGAAAAAAATGTAATTTTTGTTGTTAAAAAACAAAATGAAAAATTGTCATCTTTTTTTTTTTTTAATTTTTTTTTTTTTTTTTTACATAGAATTCATATTTTCGTCGTCACATTTTTATTGCTTCCTTGGCGAATGCGACAATGAATAAAAAAAAGGAAACAAACGAGATTGAAAATGAAATTCTAACAGCGCGATAAAACTGCCTACGCCGAGAAAAACTGGACCTGCCGAAATATTTTTCGGTAACGTAAAAGTATAAAAAAACAAAACAAAGTAACAACAACAATAACAACAGTAACAAATTTAGCCTAATTACGTACTGAATTTTTATAATTATTCTTGCTATTATTATTATTATTATTATTAAACGCGATATACACGATATTTATATCAATATTATTATAAAGGATGAATAATTATTTATGAATTTCCAACCGCGACGAGAAGAAAGAAAAGCGAACAAACTCAATGACAAAAAAAGACTTTCGAATCTGTTTTTTCGTTTTCTACTTCGAGCTTGTGAATTTTTATACAACGATAAGAGGCTCGTCGATTAATCGATCGCGAGAAGAACGAGAATAAGTAAAAATTATAAAAAAAGAAAACAAACGCCGCCCTCCCCATTATTATTATAAATTCACGTGTAAATATTTCAATGAAAAAAAAAAAAAAAAAAAAAACAAGGAAACGAGGAAGAGCGAGTATACACGCCGATCGAGATATAATTCTATTAATTTATGTCGTTGGTACGATTATAAATATTAATTATTAATTAATTAATTAATGATCAATTAATTATTGATAATATAGTCGATTATTACGATTACTATAATATTTGTACGATATAGAATTAAACGATATAAAAGCGGCCATCCTCGACACTCAACGACGTAAACTAAAAGCGAAAAACGGTTGAAGCGACAAAAATAAAACAACAATAATAATAACAACAACAACAACAACAACAACACAAACAAAAAGAAAACATTCATAACAAGTGTGTGATAATATTTGTAAAACTTTTTATTACGCGTATAATATTTTTTAAAAATGCTATATTATACCTGTACTCTGTGTATATATACATATGCACTGCAAACATTGAGAATTTAATGTTTGTATATGTATAGCTAATAAACGGATCTTATGTTCTACATAATAATTTCTCATGATAATTCATCAAACTTTTATTTTTGAAGAAAAAAAAACAAACAAATGAACAAATTTTTCAACCTGGTCCTTCCCACTTAACGATTGAAATAAAATAAAAATTACACAAGTATTAAAACGAATCTTGAAAATCAATAACTATCACGAATTTATTGTTAAAATAATTTTATTTAAAATTATTTTTAAAAAACTCCGAAAATTATGAAAATTCATTTTGTTTGTTTGTTTGTTTTATTGTTTGTTTGTTTGTTCTTCTCAGGAATTTTTCGAGGGTGAGTAAAAGGAGGTTGAGGATTGATAATCGTTCGATAAACAAAAAGAAAGTAAAAAAAAAAACGTACAACTTCGTTAAATGTAACTTTATTCCACCTTCCAAAAAAAAGAAAACAATTAATTCTTTGTACAACTCTTGGAAACCACGCGTTTCGAGGTTTAGTTTATTTTTTTATTTCTGCTTGTTTCTTTTTCTGTTTTTGTTCCTTTTTTTTAAACTTCTTTTCTCCTCGCGCCTCTTCCATTTCGTAACTTATTTTACACAATCGTGAATTGACATGAGATCGAATAGAAACGGTGTACACGTTATACACACACATACAATAATATTATTATGTAATATATATAATATATATTGTATAGTATATAATATATGATACATATTATTATATTATATATATTACACGTTATATAATAAAATATTATATATTATACAATATAATATAACAATATATTATATATTTTATATAATATAATATAATAATATATAATATAATATATAATATAATAATATATTATATATTGTATTATATATTATATTATATATTATTATATTATATTATATTATATATTATATTATATTATATATTATATTATTATAATATTATATATAATATATTATATATTGTATTATATTATATTATATACATAATATTATATATTATATAATATATTGTATATTATATTATATAATAAAATAATATATTATTTATTATATTATATCATATATGTGATGCCGTCCACCAACGCTTGTTGCTTCCGTTCTAGGTCGTTTTTCTCCTGTGCTAACGCGTTCGTCTCTATCGCCCGCGCCATTACAGCGTAACAGGGGTGCGCTTTTCCCGGAGACATATCCCAAACCATTTCAGCCAACTGAACGAAAATACCACAGGTAGACCGTGCCTGCGATCCCCTGGCAAGTCAGATACCTTTAGAGATGTCACGAGCGGTTAGCGCCGCGAACAGTTTACTTCCCAGCACCATGGTAACATAGCCTTCCATTCTCCCACAGATTTATATAGGGTACGCAGGCCCCAAACCCAAATACTTTCCAGACCGAGACTTCATGGGATAAATAGCCGTGGAACGAATTTTTCCTCTTCTTCATACCGCGTTCCAGTTTATTGGTTTACTTTTTTTGTTTTTTTTTTGTCTGTATATATAATTATTATATATTAATTACATTATATAGTATATAATATATCATATAGTATATTATAATATATATAATATATAATATATATAATATAATATATATTATAATATTTATATTACATATATGTATAATTATCATATAATAATTACATATATATTATATATAATATAATGTAATATATATTATAATAATTACATATATATATTACATATATTATATTATATTATATATATTATATATTATATTATATATATTATATATAATATAATATATATTATAATAATTTTATATATATATATGTATATATATATATATAATTATTATAATATATATTATATTATATATAATATATATATAATATAATATATAATATATATATATTATATTATATATAGGTATATTATATTATATATTATATACTATATAATATATATATATAATATAATAATATATATTATATAATTATTACATAATCCAGCTCTAGTACTCTCTATCTCATCAGCCCACTCCATGAAGTCGATTCTCACGAGTGCTCTTTCTAACAATAAGTGCAACTCTCTCTCTCTCTCTCTCTCTTTCTCTCTGTGCGAAATTGATGGCCAGGTGTTTGCACAAATACAAAAATCTCGATCGATGCAAACACCGAAACTATTCTGCGAGGGTTGATAATATAATTAACAATAAAGCTTTGCTTAATTAAAATTCAAATACGGGATAAATAGCCGTGGAACGAATTTTTCCTCTTCTTCATACCTCGTTCCAGTTTATTGGTTTACTTTTTTTATTGTTTTTTTTTGTATCTGTGTTTGCGTGTGTTTATGTGTGTGTATGTATTTTTTATCATTCTTTCTCATAATCAAAATTCGTGCCATCGCGACTCAAATACTTCGAGTTTAACATTGTTTTGTTCTTATTGTTGTTACTTGTTTTTTTCGTTTCTTTCATTTTTGTCTTCTATCTTTCAAAGTCGAGAGACGTCGAGGCGCATAAAATAAGTGCATCGTTAAATAAAACAAGATGTTGATTTTTTATAATTTTTTTTTTTCTATCAGGCTTGATCAATTTTCTACGCACTTTCGTCGAGATTTTTTGCCACTTGGTGAATGTGCAGCGACGTGTTTTTTTTCTTCTTTTTGTTCGATGAATCAACGTTTGTTAATTAAATAGCGAAAGGAAAAAAGAAATGTAACTTTAAATGTTTACACGATTTTGCGATCGAGCAAAAAAAAATTGCATTATCGTGAAATTACAAGGTTTTCTTTTCTTTCAATCAACCATCGACGCGTCGACTCTCCTGTTCGACTAACTAAATAATAATAACAATAATTAATAATAATAATAATAATAATAAAAGGCAAGCGATCGTGGTTTGACAAAATGGGAGAAATTTCTTCACAAATATTCGCTCGACGACACACTTCGTCGTTTACATTTTGTTTTATTTGTAACTTTTTGGCATTATTTAACACTGCAAAATCAATCATTTTTCTTGTTCACGTTTTATCATTGTAATTATTTATTTGCTTGTTACTTTTGTTCATTTTTTTCTCTTCAAATTGTGTGGCATTTTTAAAATTGTTTCTTTACAGGAATGTACGTGCACAATAACGTTCTTAAAATCCAGTCAAAAGTGTAGGAACTGAGAGAATGTTGGGAGTATTTTCTTTTTTTTTTTTTTTAGGAAATATATCAATACGTACTATAAATATGTGTATACAACACTAAAGTTTTTGCAGAACTCCGCGAAATCTCGAGAAGCCCTCCTTTTCTTAGACAGGACAATATTGTGGCAGACGAATAAAACAAGCTTTTTCTCCATGAATGTTTTTTCAATTCACTCAATACTTTTTTTTTTGGGCTGCGATTAAAGATACGTTGTTGCACATACATTAACGCAAATTGTAAAGAAGAGTTACAATTACAAACAAAAATACTCGTGCAACAATTTTACATATCTGACAATTAATTGCACGAGTTATATTTTTCACAATAATTTCCTAAAACGTTGTTTCGACAAAAATTTAATTTTACTTCAATCATCGTTTTCCTTTCAACAGAAAATTTACTCCAATCTACTTTAATGTAACGAACGTATCTTATAATCGAGCCCAAGATTAGGATTAAGTGGTTTTAAAAAAACTTATCAATAAGAAACATAATATTCTTAATTGCCACAATGTTGTTCCATCTTATAAAGTCTCGTGAAAATCCATCGATTGATTTCTCTTCATTACCCTCGTTTTATCACGCCTCTCGTCCATCGTTATACAAAATCGCTCGCGGTTTATCTCTCAAACGCTCGTCCAATTAGAAATAATAAAATAAAATAAACGCTTTGATCGAAAAGCTGTGACAAGAAAAAAAAACAGTCGATGAAAAGAAGAAATGACACAGCGAAAATTAGGAAAAATCGCACACTCACTCACTCTCTCACTCTCTCTCTTGGGATATAAATTAACAAATTAAACATTAACAAACAAAAAATCGTCGATAATACATATACGTCGCTAGATATGCACTACATGCGCTAATCGATTTCTCCTTAACTAAGCGCGTAAATAGATAAATAAGCGTCGCGACACGACGATAAGTTCAATCCGATTTACAACTTTTGTTACTTTGTTTTCTTGTCTACCAAATTCACAAAGCTCTTCTTTACACAACGGCTTGTATTTCCACGTCACGTGACTTTTACAACGAATAAACTTGATAAAAATTCTCAGGACTCTCGACGAAACATTCCTCGTCGTACGTTACATTGACTTTTCGCTTCTTCGATCACGCTAAATTCAGATTTCGTTTCTAGCTCGTTAATGGAAAGCCTACTGGACTGGCCTTTGTTGTTGTTTATCTCACAATCATCAATCTCCTTTTCTCTTCCTCGTTAATATGATATGTCAAGTAAATTAATAGCTATTTGTGATGATTCGTTTTTTTTCTCTTCTTTTTTTTAAATATACAGGGTGAATTTCATAAGTTGTAACAGACTTTATTCTAAGATAGATGAGATCATTACAAACAAAAGTTGCAAATGTACATTGGGGATATTTTTAACGGTTTAGGAGATATACGTTTTTAAAGTTGGTCCAATTAGAACACGCCGAGAAGCGTTGGACACGCCCACTCCCGCCCTAAGACCCAATGGCTGAGAAATAAAAGTGACTGTAATAATATAATAAATAAAATTGACTGCTCTGAACTTTGCAATCTCAAATGTAACGCCCTACACTCTACTATCTCTATGGCTAGGGTGGGAGTGGGCGTCTCCAACGCTCCTCATCGCGCTCTGATTGGTCCAACTTTAAAAATGTATATCTCGTAAACTATTACAAATATCCCTAATGTATATTGACAACTTTTGTTTGTAATGATCTCATCTACCTTAAAATAAAGCATGTTACACCTTATGAAATTCACCCTGTATATAAATATATATATATATATATATATATGTATATAATAGATACAATGCCACTCTTCAATTCTTTTCAGTTTGTCTCTCCAGTCGATTTTCATACGAGAATTTTCCTCAATTACGACGCTCGCCACGACGCGCTTCTTAACTCTTGTCGTTTCGTTATCTCGCCCTAATCTTGAAGGCGTTCTAGATTCGTTAAGATACATGTATAATTGTTAATTCATTAATTTACGATGCGCATTGACATAAAGGTCGATATGAAAAAGATGCCTCGCTAATCACAAACCGGGACGTATAAGCGCTCCGCAGATTTTTTTTTCAACGTTCCTACTTTTAGCACACTTTTGCTTCTTCTTCTCTTTACAAATTCTTGTTCTTCTTTTCCTTAACTTGCTGGTTTTCGCGACTGAAGAATTATTTTTTATACGGAGATCCGAAAACGAAGGAAACAAAACGTGTCTCGCTGCCGCATTGATGATTCAAGCGGTTTCCATTTAATTAATTGAGCTTTTTATCTAATCGATTGGCATCGATAGTTTACAAATCACTCGTCGATTCCTATCAATTATCTCGAACGGAAAAATTAAACTTGAACGGATTAACGTTTTATTCACGAGCTACCGAATGAATTATTGCCGCCAGAATTTCATAAACGGCGTGTGAGCGTTTTCCTTTATATAATTATAATAGTTGAAAATTATTTCGCTACGTCGGGGTGCGTCGATACCCTCGTTCCAAGCACAGCTCTTTCCTCCTTTGTCTAGAACGCCTACTTCGTGTAAAAACGACAGCCTAATTTGTCTTTTAAACGCTTTCTAGTCTCGACGAAAAAAAAGGCGATATAGAACTTCTTATTTGTTTTTTTTTTACATCTTTCTTTTGCTCTCTTTTTACTGTCATCAAACTCAATCACTCGCAACATTGTTCTCTTTCACAAATACTCTTTCTCTCGCTTTCTCGTTTACATTCCCAAAAGTATACTTTCGAATAACGACTCTCGCACGACCGAAATGTCTGCCTTCGGCTTTCCTACGAAGCGTCAATTTTTTTCTCTTGCTTTTTGTTTTTTCATCGTTTCGCTTTTTCTCACTCGTCTTTTTCATGCAAAATTTCAGTTAAGGAAACGTTAATTGTTCCGTTGTCTTTTATAATTACTTGGTATATTAATAACGCGATTCTTAGAGGCTCTTGGAATTACGAAACTCGGAGCCGAAGAAATATTGATATTTCGATTTGCAACGCGTTTGATAAAAATTTTCGACGTTTCAATACAATTTTCAGAGAGCCCCGGAGTCAAATCCGCGGTTAACAGATAATTACGGTTAGAGATATTATCTTTTTACAGTCACTTCCAATGTTCATACAATGTCCTTGACTCGAGGTTTATACGACCCTCGCTTTATCCACGAGGACGAAGCTTTTGGACAAAGTCAATCGAAAGAAGCCAAGTTCGAACTCGAATCGTGATATGTCAAATTAGCGATCCGTGAGATCGTTCTTTCGTTCCTCGAGTCGGTGTATAGTATTTTCTTTGTTTGTTTCCTTTTATCTATCCTCTTCTTTTTATAACTACATAGTTTATTAAAATTAGCTCTAGCATGGGCTTCAGTCACTTTTTTTTCCTACCGCAAACTCTGTGCGTTTTCGGTTTTTTTTTCACAACTCGTCTGAGCGTACCTTTCGTTACGAGTTTGCTCTTCATTGATTTTCCTTTGACAATGAAAAAAAAAGAAAACGTAGTACAAAGAAGATAACGTAATGAACTTCCCCTAAAAGAGATAGTAACATACGTTCGTAATCTTATCCGTTTCTCGTATTTCTTCGAAGATTGCAAATTTTAATTGAACAATACTTCCGGAAGCCATTTAAAACGCTCCATCTTCGGTCACAAAATTGTTCTATCGTCTGACGAAATTCCTGTCTTTTACTCGCTGTGTCGAGTTTAAATTTCGCATAGTCGAATTCAATCGTTTGAAAATAATCTCGCAAGGACGAATAACAAGCGAGTTTCATCTTTAATTTTCAAACGACTCATCAGTTTTGCGACTTTTCGATACTTTACGAAAAACCGTGAGACAGAGCACTTTCTGGGTTTCTTGGTTTCATTCGTCGACCTTCGGTTGCGCTTCGAACGAAAACAAAGCCATTCGAGGAGCTTTTCTCTGAATACCAGCGTGATATGATTCATGCCAACACTTTACAAGAAGACCGTGTGTGTGTGCGGTAGTTTGAGAGTCGCGAGACTGGCGATCAGAAGAGCCGAAGCTGTTAAGAGCGCAGGAGCGATCAGTGGAGCGCCTACTAGCGTCTGATAAGTTGCCGTTCCTATGAGTCCGGACAATCTGATCCCAGCAGCCATGAGACCAAAGCCAGTGCACCTTGAAAATCGGAAAGACAATAATACTTCGAGTAAAAACGAAAGAAACAAGAAATAATATTAACACGTTCACTGCGGCGCTGATTTTCATTGGTTTTGTTGTGAGGCGGCGCTTAAATTAATGCAATCTAAAGCGGGCCACCAGTTAATGCGGGCCCACGCCACCCGATGAGACAGTCTAGTGTGACCCACCGGTGGGTCATGCCGGCGTGAACGTGTTAAACATTGATGTAAGACACCCGATTGGAATTTACCTCAAGTGAGTTGGGAAGCTCTCGATCGTCACAAGTGTAAGGGAGGTCCATGCGACAGCGAATACAGCGATAAAACCACCCTCGAAGCCCAATACAGCGCTACTGTTGACATTTACCAACATCAGACAGAGAGCGGCTACGGAGGATAAGAACAGCGAGAAACCTGCGAAAAAGAAAATGTTAAGCGGTATATAATTTAACTTGAATTTTTCTATAAAACTGACTTACCGATCATCTTTGGCCGCTGGAGAACGGTAAGGGCCACACCAGCAAGTGCAGCTGCAGGAACGAACGCTAGTTGAGCGACCAAGTGACCATGAAGCGCTTCTTCGATATAAATATTATAATCGAGATCGAGTGTAGGACAGGGACCGCTCAGGCTCAAGTCTGTATTGTTCTCGAGTTTGCATCTCGTAAACACCTGAGCGGACAAATCGGTATCGATGAATCTGTGGAATAGATTTTATCATTGAGTCACTGTCATTTACTTCACATTCGTCGAACGACGGAAGATTGAAACATTCTGATGGATAAATCATAAATTCTGGCTTACTTCGAGTCGAAAATAATGCTGTCGATGAAGTGAGTCTTGCTGGACCTTATGCTAGTGAAATCTACAGATTGGAAGGTACAGTTGTCGAAATTCACATGGCTAAAAACCATTTTCGTAAATCTGACAAAAAAATTTATCAGGTTAATATACATTTGTCGATTTGATGAACTTACGGAATTCTTAGCCAATGCTCATCGACTCACTTGCAATTGACGAATCTCGAGTCTCTGTACTCGAGATTCTCGAGCGAACCGGTAAATGTCCGGTCTTTGTACTCCCTATCGTTGCAACGCTCGGTCTTGGATTCGTATTCTCTGGCCCGAATAAGCTTCAGGTATTCCGGACACCACACCATAAGACCATACAGGCTTTTCGTCAGAAGAAACCGAAAAAATAAATACAAAATTATTAGTTCAACATGAATATGAAAAAAACTGAGCTCTCCTTATTTATGGAACTGTGTGGGAGGAATGTGAGGAAACCTTACCCGAACGCTACCGCCGACCAGATTATCAGAAGCACCACGGTAACTCGAATATAAGGCATGGAGAAAAGCTCGAGAAACGAGTTCCAGAACTGTACAATGAAAATGCACAAATTAAATTTACATGATGATTTATAATTGAATTCTCGCATTATTGAAATAAATCAATTAATTTACCATTTCAATGGAGTACATTATATCTGCCAAGACGCTGGTATGATTAGCAGGAGACGGTGGTGCAAGACCTCGAGGTCTTTTACTGGGCAATTCCAGTTCCGATAATTGGTACTGCGCTCCAGCGACTCCCTTTCTTGCATTGTTTCTCTTGTATATTCTCTAAAAAGACAAAACAATATTCTACCATAGAATAAATAATATCTTGGTTAAACAATAGCTAGCTCCGCTGTGATGGAGAATTTACGAATTACATTTTGCCACTATCTCTCTCACACTGAAGACAAATTCATAGTCGGTAACACAGCATCTTAATATTATTAGCATCAGTTAGTAGAACTTTATTACTTGTACTTGACGCGTAGCGTGTTAGCTTCACTCTTCATTATGAGCAAAGCGCTTGTGCGTTATGATTTCTATTAGCGTTCATTATTAACCGTGCTGTGCCCTTGACGAGAATCTATATCGATTATAACGAAATAATCACAAACCTGATAAACCATCATCGCTTCAACATCGTGACCAGCCTCGACAAGGTATCTTGGGCTTTCCGGTAGAAAAATAAGACCAATTGTAGCGCAAAGCGCCGGCAGACAGCATAGAAGAAGAAATCGGTGCCAAGCACTAAAGTGTTCTTTGTTTTCCAGTACAACCATTTCGCCCGTGGTTGGCACCACTGCCCAAGCTAAGAGGGCGGCGTAAACACCACCCAGTGCTCCAGCTGCGACTAGAATTCCTGTCCATCGTCCACGACTGGCGCGCGGACAACATTCAGCTAAATATGGAAAAGCCAGAGGCAATGTTCCACCCACTCTGTGAATTAAATCAAAATGTTATTTTAATATCATGTTTTCCATAGAGCTTCCATAGAAAAACTTCATCGACAGTTTAGAAAAAAATATTCACCCAATAGCGGAGCAAAATCTAGCGGTCATAAAAGTACCATAGGTAGGCATGAAAGTCGCTACGCCGCTGAAGAGAGCATGAACCGACATTGCGGAGACAAGAGCCCTGCGTCTTCCTAGCCTATCGCCCAAGCCACCCCAACCCAATCCTCCCAAGGCCAAACCCATTAAAGTTATGTTCCCCAGCCAACCCTTTTCATTGTCCTCGATGCAAAGCTCGACTTCGGCGCTCGGTAATATGTAAGGTACCACGAAAAATTCGACAGTGTCTGCGGCAAGACTGAGACCGGCGCATAGCGCTGCCAACAGCTGGAAGTAGCCGACTCCTGCCTGTAAATTGAAAAGTTATCATTAAAATCGTGGGTACATTAGAAAAAAGGACGTAATGTTTTCTTTCAACTTAGAATATCGAAACCTTTCAAAACTTTCTGTCAAATATAACTAACATTTGACCAATAACCTCCAAAATAACCTTAAGAAATGTTTTGAAATGTGATATATCTATTTAAATAAATTTTGTGACACTTGATTAAGCACATCATTTGAATAACCGGACCAACTGTCAAAGAAATTATTTACAGGAAAGTCCTGGAGGTAGCCAGGCAATTCTCGTGGCGTGTGTTTCAGTTTGACGATCGAATTGTCGAGTACTTCGTCCATTTCACCTTCGTTGCGTTCCAACGAAAATTAAAACCTAGTCCGACTTCAATTGTTCGAAATATGATGAAAAAGATAATTGTAAATACACAACAACGCTAAGAATATATTTAAAAAACAACGCGGTATGAACACAAAGCTGGCGATTAAACGACCCCGTCCGCCGGGACGCGTCGTTTTGGTTATGTTTTCCATCGATGACGCAACCTTCCCTAGCAACCATTGGCGACGATAGTGGAGACGAAACGGGGGTACGTACATGGACAATTAACTGCGCATGCGTGAGAAAGAAGCATGTTGCCTCATCGCGTACGAATGACAGAGAAGAAATACCGAAATCATTTTTTCTCGAGATATCTCTCAAATTATAGCGATAACCTAAATATATGACGCTATAACAAGAATCAGCAAGATTCAAGTAACGAATAGATCTTTTACAAACGTCTTCATCCAATCGAGAATAAATTGTATTATTGAAAACTGAGCGCCGCCATTTTGTTTGTCGACATGATCGATGTTAATCTTACGTTTAACGCTAATGTACTTCAAAAGATATTCTCATATTCACAAAATATTCACGATATTAACATCCATAAATATTGCAGATGGAAAGTAGAGAATTTCTGGTACGAAATGTACAAAATTTAAAGCTCTGTCGAATATCGACTACCATCAAAGCACCCTCTCGTACCCTTCTCCCTCTGGTGTTGCAGCCCACGAAGCTAACGGCGCAGACCGATTGGCTTTCGATCTTCAAATGTCAAACGCGCGCGAAGTTACGATTCTATATAAAACGTTCCAGCGTATTTTCGTCCCTCGATAATAATACTTACAGATATACGCCCTACGTGTAAATAAAAAAAGGAGCAAGAAATATTGGAAATTCGTTAACGCAAGATATTCAAGGCGAAACATTGTTTTCGCTAGGTTAAAATAAATCTAGAAGAATTTCTTTCGATCGTCAATGTGGTCAATGTTTTTAATACGCAAAAAAAAGTATGAACTTTCGGTGTTCGTATGAAAAACATTGATCCTAATTGAATTCCAATTGTGTGTGAAACCTGTTTGATGGCGTCTTCGTGAAATTGAGCTAGTAGCGTCGTGTCGGCCGTCGAATCGATGAGATCGTGCTCGGCCGAATCGGCCGATGCAGTGCCGACCCCAGCCGCGGCTGTAACCTCGTTCGGTTGAGTGGTCATTTCTTCGGTGTAGAGGACACTCCTAGTTACACCGGCTCGTTCCCCGGCTCCGGCGTTCTGCAAACCGCCAGGAGTCGATAACGTCCCACCCCCGCTGCCTACAAGCCACTGGCTTTCCTCCTCCGACGGGGGCATCACTGCCACCAACCATCTGTGAAAATTTACAATGTATTTATAGTTTTTTAATACAATAATTCCACTCGAACAAATTATTTCTAGCCAAATACCTTTTGGTATTAAGAATTCGTTCGGGAAAGCAAGTAATAATACCCGTGACGCGATCCAAGATGGCCACGCAACATTCACGATTTGGAGGTTATAAATACATAATAACATATAATTAAATTTCTGACGCAAATACGAAGATCAACCGTCGGTAAGTATTTTCAGCAACGAGAAACTTCGACAGTTGCTTTTAAAGCGAATCTGACACTCCATATACGATCTAATTGGCGAGAAAAGCGCGAATCGTGTTCGAGGCGGCCATTTTGTGGATTTCGTATACGCGGGAAATTTCAAACGGTGGTTACGTTCATTCAAGACTTACATTTGCTGATTGTACTATGTAACGAACTAAATAGCTAATAGAAAGGATAAAGTTTCCTTTATTAATTGCATATAACAAAAATAAAACTTCAGGCTACTGCAAAATACGAGCCAGTCCAACAATAAACATGCTACAGCTATCCTAACCTAACTGTTTACTTTGTCATCTGCATAATAGCGCCATAGGAAGGAATTTGAACAGCTGTCACGGACGCGATTAACGAGAGGCCGTAGGGTCGTAGTGTGTGTCACGCACGTGGTTAGCCCATAACATTTCAGTTGACAAGTGCGCAACGACTATACGAGAATGGAAACTCGACACTACGCTCAGCTGTTCTACGATACGTATACTCATACATTATTCTTCTTCTACGCTGAAATTGTTACCTTTTCTCCAACTTTTCACATCGAACTTTTACGTTTTGTAGGTTAACGCGATAAGATTCGCGACCGGTGGAATATTTCGGACCAGACGGGGACCCGACACCTGAGTAAAACAAACCTATTAAAAAATTGTCACATCCGTCACTCTAGAGGTAAGAAATGGCGAGGCCATTGAAATATTCAATGACGCGATGAAACCTAACGTCACAAATATTACTACAAACTGTATTTTTACAATTATTGATACATTCCTCTGTATCATTATTTTTTCTAAGAAATTTTTCATTTTTTTTAGATTCGTTCCATCTTTACCGACCGAGCATTTATATCATTCTCCTTTCCACTGCTCGCAGAAAGTGCGTGTTCCGTGATTCGACGGATGGAAGAGGGAAGAACCAATGAAAAAAAAGATAAACAAATGGCGAAAAGCAAGGGGTCGTGGTTGACGCAAAAGCTCTCTCACGGATTAATTGATGAAATTAATGCGACAGTGCGGACGATCGTGACGACCACAACGATACGTAAGCGCATCAAGATGAAACCTAACGTCACAAATATTACTACAAACTGTATTTTTACAATTATTAATATATTCCTCTGTGTCATTATTTTTTCTAAGAAATTTTTCATTTTTTTTAGATTCGTTCCATCTTTACCGACCGAGCATTTATATAATTCTCATTTCCAATGCTTGGATAAAATAGCGTGTTCCTCGATTCGACGGATGGAAGAGGGAAGAACCAATGAAAAAAAAAGATAAACAAATGGCGAAAAGCAAGGGGTCGTGGTTGACGCAAAAGCTCTCTCACGGATTAATTGATGAAATTAATGCGACAGTGCGGACGGTCGTGACGACCGCAACGATACGTAAGCGCATCAAGAGCCGGTGTATCGCGTGTCCCTACATACTAATTCATCGATCTGCCTGCTGAAAAAGAGAGTCGACGAGGAACTACCGAGGGCCGGATCGGCGACGTTGCCTTTCGTACGATTCTAAAACGCGACTATTCCCAACGGTTTCGCAACTTATCTCGTCTCCAACGAAGAATCGTTAAATCATTTAATTTATCAATGATTGAACTACCAACAATGTTCCACGTATAATCGTAAAGAACAATAATTTTCCACCTTTGCATAACGATTATCAATTTTTTGTTTTGTTTCGTTTTTTCCATTTATCTTCCATCTCTTCATTCAAGTTGAAATTTCTCGTATCTTGCGATATCAATGAAGTCAAGAGTCTATAATTTATGGATTTCCTTGAATGTGCGACGAGAGAAATGAGATAATAATTTTAATTTACGACAAGGTGGAACGCGCGGTAGCGCGACTTGAATTCATTGAAGAAATATTGTACTTCCGCATTTTGTCGAGTGCGTCGTAACGATATTCTTCGACGTCGTTAACTAACATATATTTATTTAAAAAAAATACAAATTATAGAAAAAAAATAATAATCGAGCCTCGCTGTCTCGTTCATGAGATACTTACGACTTTAGAGTTTCCAAAATTATCATCGTTCGCGTGAAATATCAAGCGTCCTTGAAACGAGCGAAAAGAACGTTAATAACGAGTTACGAGAATGGGGAATCCCCCATAAGCAGGGTTTCTTCTTTTCACCGTGGAACGTGTAACTTCGTTATACGAACTTCCACCGCACGAGTCGAAGCACGCACGTTTCAATTTCCAACGCGTTACGCGTTGTTGTTGTTGTTGTTTTTTTTGTTCTTTTGTTTTCGAGAGTTTCGAGCGATCGTTTCAAAAGCGAGGAAAAATCGAGGAACCCGAGAATGTTTAGGAACCGGCCCAGAAACCGACGGGCGCACACTTAAAGCGAACAAAGTGATGTGTTCCTCGAGTTAGACATTCGTCGGAATCAGATAGTACGTGCCCCCGGTCTCCCGCAAATATTGAACGAACCAGCCGTAGCGATAAAACGACTTTTCGCGAGCCTCGTCGTCGTCGTTTACTTACCGAAGATATAGCATATTCAGGTGTACGTGTATATCGCTTGACTGGTTTTTATATATACACGCGCATTATAACATACGCGTATAGAGAAAATGCGCGCTCCGACTACATAGTATAAGAATTCCTCGCATATTTATGTCTATAATACAAAAGCGTATCCGTATTGTCGAAAACATGTTGTTTATACCGCGTTCTGTTACGCATAATTAGCATAATTAAAATTAGAACGAGACGCCTCGTGTAATTGGCGCGTGGCGCAAGAATGCGCCACCTGGTGGCCAAAACGAAAGACCGAGGTGGGAGATAACAACGTCGCCCATTTTTCCTCGTTTAAACGACACGAGTCGACTTTCTAATAACGATTAATCGATCCTGACCTTCGCAAAATCAACATCGCATCACGAAAATCATTAATTTCAAACTCGATATAACGTAAATACGACCCAAAGTCCATAACATAACCTCCAAATCCGGAATACCAAACACCTAACCTCCCAATGTCACCGTTGTCTTTCGAGCTTTTGCGTATTTTTATTCCCCCAAAATAAATCCCATTCTCTCAAAATAATGACGCATACGCACTAACCTAACAACAAAATAAAAGACGATTAAATCCAACTTTAAAAAAAAAAACAAAATCATTTAATAAAAATCAGTCGAGTCGACGATTAAATTTCGAGCATGCGTATGTACGAATGGCTGCGACCTTGCCAAAGGTCGTATCACGCGATGTCCTTGGTAACAATAACGTCGCGTGTGGGCTGTCGCTCGGTCGGTGGTCAATGTCACTCGATCGGTAATGCAGATCGTCCGATATCATCGACCGGCATAACCGTGGCAGATTCGCCATCTTCTTATTACATTTCAATTCGCAACGGTGGGTCACACACGACGTCGGCCCGTGACACGTGTCGAAAGTTGCGCTAAACCTCTTTTGCCCAGTTGCGTTACAACTCAATTCGATTTTCTTTCCCGCAAGCCAATTAAGCTCGTATTCCCGGCTTATTTCATTCCTCCGCTACTTGGCCTCTGCGGTAACGAACCCGGCTTATGCAAATTTTTTTCTTCCTCTTCCTCTTCTTCTCCTTCTCGTTCTCGTCGAACGACGACGAAATGGGACGTTTACGTCGATTGAGAGAGAAAAAACAAAAAAAAAACAAAACAAAACCAAAAATAAGTAAATAAATAAATAAATAAATAACAACAAGAAAAATTATTTATTCTTACAATTAGACACACGTATACGATCGTTTCCTTAACGAGCTATGAATTACCGTAATATTCTCTCTCTCTCTCACTCTCTCTTCAGTTTCTTCACTGACCTGGTTGATTTATTTACGATGAATACTTGATCACTGTTAAAAAACGATTTACGATTTCACGGAAATCGTCGTTGAATTTTTCTTTGTTCTCGGTTTTGTGTGTGTTTTGTTTCTTTTCACCTTGAAACGTAAACAAAAATTTCGTACGTATTACCGAATGGACGAGAAAATACTCGAGGTGACCTCGGTCGATAAGAAACCCCCGGACGTAAATACCATCATTGTCGAGAAAGAGAAAAAACAAAAAAAAAAACAAAACACAATCGAATCACGATTTTGAATATTATCTCGTTTTTTTATCGAACGATCGATTTATTTTTCGTCGACTCTCGCTCGACTTCGATAATTACAAAACCAGGGACGTAATATTCTTTGTTTTTTTTTTTATTTTGTCTTCTTATTCTTCGTTTTTTTTTTGCTTTTGATCTACGTATTAACGAAGTTATCGTTCACGCGAGATAATCGAAGCACCGTCCATGTTCTTTATTTACCTGAAGAGAAAAAAAAAAGCCCTTAAAGTCGATGATATTTTTTTATTTTATTTTATATATATTTTTTTTTTTTTTTGTTAATATCGATTATGGGATTTTTTTCTTTGACACCGTCGTTAATCGGAAGATACGAGTTTTCAATTTAATTTAACACGAACGTATCACCACGGACAAAGGAAAATTTTTAAATCTCGTTTTTTTTTTTTTGTCAGTTGGTCTCGGTCGTTGTTGCGCCGAAGATTTCGTACGTCGCGAGAAGATATTATTTTATTGTCAATTTCTTCGTGTCTCGTCTCTTCTAACGATCGAACGTACGACGAAATGTTTCGTTAATCGCGAGTTTATCATTGCGTTATGGCGAATTTCACGATTTAATTACGTTGGACAAACGTAAACCGATATTTTCTTTCACTACTGATTTATCACCGGGAGGATGAACGCTCTCGTCGCGTATCGAGATGACATTTTCCACGGGTTGACGGTATATACGTGGGAAACATTGTGTATCGATTCCGAAAACGCTCCGACTTACTATCCCGCAGTCGCACGTCGACCCTGCGTCTCGCGCGGTGATATCCCCCCTTCCCATTGGCACCCCCCGCCACTTCGCTTCACTCCCCACCATCGACACTAACCGATAGTTCCCATCCGTGGCCACCATGTCGCGAGCGAACGTATACGTCTATGCCCGGCGCGAACATCACCCGCGCAGAATTCTCGATTGTTTTCCATCCGTTAGTACATTTATCTCGGATCCATCGTTAATGCGTCTTATCTTTTAAAAAGAAGAAGACTCGAACAAACCTAAACGACTCTTATCTATTTCGGAAAATGTTTATTATGCCGCGATATTATTCATTGGAAAAAGGGCAGAATTTGAGGTTATGTCCGATCGTTGACAACATTACTTGAGAGATTCTCCGGACATCGTTTATTGGATTTAACGCTAATTCTGCTGATTAACACAAATCCTGTTTTTAGAATCGAACGATGTAAGAAAAATTGAAGAATTCAGCTTTGTTTACTTACCATTGTGAGAGAAGACAGTCGTTAAGACACCTTCATTGTTATCTACACTTTACATTTGAAAATTGCACTTTGCAGCTTTTTTCATCAATGTTCTTCTTCTTCTTCACAGTTGTGACAATACTGTCGTGAAAGTTCACCGGATTTTACCACGTGCACAAAATTATTTAACCAGAAGTTTACAGTAAGTTAAAAATTGTGATGAAACGTCACAGCATAAAAATTCCTGACCTGTCCCAACTGTCACTTTACATTTGAGCATTCAAATCAGTTTTTCGATTCACTGTTATAAGACAAATAATACAATGCTTGCTTTGAACAAAGCTCCATCAGCTTAATTTATTTTCTCATCGTCGAGACAATGAAATTTATAAAAAAAAAAAACATATAAGAGAAAAAAGAGAAAAGAGACTGTGTGCAAAATATCAAAGACCCGCCGACTTAACTGGAGACAGCGTCGCATGTATTTGTCGTCTGCGACCTTTGACGAGCTACGATCGACTCGAATTAATGACTAATGAAATTAAATTCGTCCCCGTTCGACTGATTGTTGGAGTTCCGTTATCATCCCCCCTTCCTCACCCTTTTAACACTGCGGGTTAACGTCCGTGACAATGCGATATTAATAATGCACAAATTTTCTTAGAAACCGGAGCAATCATTCATCATACACTTAACGAGCCTTGACCTCGCGGGAAATTCAAACTGCAACAATGGAACTTCTCAACAACAAAATTCAATTCAGCGCTGACATAAACAAAGGTATAAATTTTCATGTTAATATTAGTTCTATATAGAAGTTGTTTACCATTTCTAGTCTCAAAACGTGTAAATTTGTTAATCAATCGTTACTACATTATTGTTAAGGTCGTTGAATGAATAAACATTTATTTATTTTTAGGGAAAATCCACTGGTACGTCGAGATACGGATTTGGTCAAAAATACTTGCAAGATAGAGAAGACAAAGAAAGAAAAAAAACAAAGGAAGGAACGATAGCCCGAAGTGACCCGTAATCGTTCTCGTTGGCGTTATTGCGGTGAACTAACTAACTAATGACTGTCGAGGTTCGGATCGCGGGTGTTTCTCGCTCCCCACACGACAGTGCATAATCGTCCGTTGTGTCCGCACTGGTCTCGTTCTCGCTTACGCCCTCGCGCCTCACGAACACTACAAACCAAACGAAATTAGTCCAAAGTCTCTCGGTGGTATGCTCGCACGAAGGGGACACACGCAAACATACGCGAATAGCACACGAACGTGAACGATTCCAGCACGTTTAACAAAGGACAAATGTATTTGGTAAATTACATACGAGAAGTAGAAAGAGGAGAGAACGTTGTAACGTGAAACCGTCGCTTTTCAACGGCGAAGAAGAACGTAATGACTCAAAAGAAACAACGAAGCGATGAGCCGTGTCGTTTTTCTTCTTTTCGTTGACGTACTATTTACTCACACAGCCGCTAATCCAATCCGATTATTGGAGATAACGATGTAACATTCTTGGTACGATAATTTTGTATCTTTGTGTTCATTTTTAACTTATCGTCGGCAGGCATTTCGAGAATTTTTGTGATTACGATTGGCTAGAAGAAAAGAAAGTCAATGAACGTTCATATCGTGGATGCAATTTCTTCGGAAAGCTTCGGAGTTTGTCTGGTAGAAATTTGCTCCAAGCGATAATTTGCAATTGAAAGTTTGGGGATTTCTTTTTTTCAAATTGCTAGAATCGTTTTTTCCACTTTTGGAATTTGTTTGCAAATAGGATTGTAGTGAAAATAAGTATTAGGGGTGCTCTATTAGTCTAGAAAGTTGATAAAAATGTGTCAGCCATCGGGCAATAGAAGATAGCGGGATAAAAATTTGTTATCCTCTGGGGAAACAATATCTCCCGAATATTGCGGAATTTCAATGCTACCGGTAAATTGCTTTAGATTTTTTATATTTTTGTGTAAAAATTGTTTGCTCTTTCAGATCATACACATTGTAACATTCTTACGTTACGTCTAGTCATCATCGTCATCGTCTTCTTTATTTCTCGAACCTTCGCCAATCTCATTTTCTCTCTCAAGCTTCGTTCTCGCAATAAGTTCCTTCGCTGGATTGAAGACACCGTTCGTTTGAGCATTGCAAATAAAGCATCTAGTGCTCTTTTTGTACTGTTCGAGTGCACATTTTTCACAGAAATAATGTTTGCATCTGCAAAAATACAAATGAAAAAATGTTAATAGCGATATTACAACAGAAGTCATAGAATTTTTTCGAAAAAGAGTTGATTTCAAGAATTTCTGCAGAATCTTACTTCGTTACGATGGGATCGGTGAATGCAGCTCGACATATGAAACATTTAAATGGTAAATTATCCTCGTCGCTGTCGATTTCATATTTTTTATCGTCCTCGTCTCCACTGTTGTCATACTCGCCCGTTGCTGTTTCCCTCTCCAACTGCCAACCAAGCTTGTAGTCCGATCGATCGTGTAGAAATTTACAACTGTCTGAAAGAAGATTATAAAAAATTTGTATCATGCTCGTCTGAATTGTTTGAGACAGATGTATGAAATTAGAGATGTTTAAACACCCCTAAATTAAGATATTGCTTGAGCGACGAGCTAGATCTTTACCTCCGAATCCACAAAATCCTGTTTCCTTGTAATCTTTGCAGATATCCGGCTGATAGTCCCATCTGACTGTTGCACGAAGATTTGCAGGCGCTCTTATCGGTCCTTTTCGTACCATTCCACTGGAGGCATTTCCTGCTGCAGTATCTTTTTTCTTGTAATATTGCGCATAATTGTTAAGTCCACGATATATCTTATCGTCTTCCTTGCCCTCTAATTCTTCATTTATCTTTTGGGCCTTTTCGAATATAGCCTGAGCATCCTTATCAACTTCTGTCTCTGTTTCGAGAATTGCAGTAGCACCCTGATCGCTCGGACCCGCTGGCATTGGAGTTCTCTTGCTCTTGTAAGATACCGATATACCATCCTCTTCACTTTCATTTCCATCTTCCTTCACATTTGATCTGCGTGGTTTTGCGCTAGTCTATTGGCCCAATTCGTATATCCAGAATCAACAAGAAAAATGCAATTAGCTAGTTGACCATTTTTGTTATTATCACATTGTCTCCAAAACGCTTGTAAATGATTTAAGACTTTGGTGCCAAGTCACAAACTTACACTCTGTCTCAATGGATTCTTGCCATCGATTTTCTTCTCCTTCTTGACGACCGTTGTCTCATCATCGCTGCTTTCTGCGGGAAGGAATAAAAAGAAACTAAATGAAAAATAATACATTGATTCATTTAAATTTGAAATTGATAAAAGAAAAAATCGAGTATATATATGAGCAGGCGCACATAACCTCGAACTTGCGTTAATCAAATTTGCTTAATAAGATTATCACGAACGTAGCGAATAAAACGAAGGAGAGTTCGGAATCTGACTCGAATTATAGGACTCACCATTCTCGCCATCGTCCCCGCGTCTTTTTCTTGCCGAATTCTTGTGAATTTTTCTTTTCTTGAACAAGAAAGTACAATTTTTCTTGTCCGCTTGCGTCTCACTGTCGGCCATATTTGTTTTGGTTTTCATGAACATCTGACTTCTCTGTGCTCCGGCGTCACTTTGAAACAAACCGCGACCGTGCGACGCATATTTTCTTCTCTTATCTTAAGAAAAACTTGGTTTTTTTACTACTTGTATCGGAAGACGTTGAATTATTTTTTCAATTCAAATCTTTATTATACTGAGCAGCGGTGAGTAAAGTTGCTTCATTTTGTTTTCATTCTTCCGCACAATTCATGGAATTGAGGTTATGTCGTTTTAAAGATAATCTTTTCGGTCTATCTTATTTCCTTCTCATTTCTGCATTTAGCCTGCATAAACATTACGTATTATCCACAAATATCAAGAGCAAGTGATTTTTTTGTTTTGACAAAATATTGCAACTTAATTTTTCTCGATTCACTCAACCGGGTTTAACATAACCCTACTTTTATGAGAAATTTTCACTAATCTACTGGTGTTATTGATTTTTTTTCAGCTCGAGAAGTTTTTGTTCTCAGGTGAAAAAAAAGAAACAAATTTGTAAACATGAGCAAGAAGAAGAGCATGGCAATAGATTTTCAGGATAACATGATCCTTCTGACAAGAAAATATCTCAAACGAAAGATCATGTGCCCTGAAACTAAGTTCAGACATCACATAAAGGAACGTCTTCATGTTCTTGAATTACTGAAGCGCACAGTGGAGTCCGGTGAGAGTAATTCGGCATTATTAGTTGGTCCAAGAGGCAGTGGAAAGACGACGGTAAGTTTCCATTTGTTTCCATTCAGCTTTCATTTAAACAGTCGTTTCAACAAAAATTGAATGGAACATAGAAACGTCACGTAATATAACTTTTAATATATGAAGGAAACAAATTTTATATAAAGATATTGGTAATTTCAAACAAATAGTTGGTCAACAGCGTATTGAAGGAACTTACGACGTCGAAGAATTTCAAGGAAAATGCATTAATAGTGAATCTTCATGGCTTAGTCCACACGGACGATCGCTTGGCTCTTAAGGACGCTACTCGACAAATGCAGTTGGAAAATGTAGTCGGTGAGAAAGTATTCGGCACGTTTGCCGAAAATTTGTCGTTTTTACTCGAGTGTTTAAAATCAGGCGACAAGAAACGCACAAAACCGTGCATATTCATACTCGACGAGTTCGATCTCTTTTGCTCGCATCAGAATCAAACTTTGCTGTACAATTTGTTCGACGTGGCGCAATCGGCACAATCACCAATATGCGTTCTCGGTATAACATGTCGTCTCGACGTTATCGAACTTTTGGAAAAACGTGTCAAATCACGATTCTCGCATCGTCAGATATTCTTATTTCCCGGTGACACATTGGCGACGGAACCGCCGAAAACTGCATTCGACGAGAGGCTAGAATTGTTTCGCCATTTATTAAGCATACCAGATGACGAAAATGTTAATAGAATCGAGCAACAGTATTACGTTGATTTTACGATCGATCCGCAATTTGGAACAATGTGGAACGAGTACATCGAGAGTCTCGTTAACAACGTTACGATGGTAAATTTACTCAAGAGAATGTATCAATTGGACGTGAGTGAGAGAAGCTTCCGAAATTTTCTTGCGGTCGCTGTTTCTACCCTTGACGAAAAACATCAGAAACTGGAAGTCAATGACTTTGTCGAGGCGAGCAAAATATTTTCACTCGACGACAAGGTTCTCATGCTGGAGGGTTTGTCAATCCTCGAACTAAGTTTGGTAAGTCTGTCTACCTTTATTCACCAATGATTGTCCAAGAAAACGCTGCTAAAAATACAATTATCATCATAGATAATAGCGATGAAGCACGAGACGGAAATCTACGATGGTGAGCCGATCAACTTCGAAACAGTTCTTAATCGATACATTAAATTTGCGAATCAAACGTCATCCGTGCAGACGGTACAGAGGCCAGTCATAATGAAAGCTTTCGAACACATTAAGGTCCGTAATATCCAATCGCTTTATTCGATAAAAGAATAATTTATTAAACATCTCTCTTCATATCCATAACCAGTTTCTTTTACCCATTGCACAGAACTTGGAATTAATGGCTCCAGTAGGTGGTACGAATTCCCGTACAGAGAAAGAATACCAATACTACAAGTTTCTGTTGACGCCTCAGCAGGTTCTCGAGGCGGTGAAAAACTATCCCGGGCTGCCAACCGAAGTGTCCCAGTGGGCCACGAACAGCTTGCAATAAATTCAATCTTGTCTTGCCTCCTATTTATCCTCTTGGAGTGGACAAAGAATCGACGAATTCGAGCCAAATGGAAAAAGAGACGCACGATTGAACATGCAGAGACAGAGAGAGAGTTACACAGAGATAAGATAGGTCAATAACAATAACGTCGATATAGCTCGACAGAAGCGTCAGAATAAAAATAGTAGGAAGGACTAAAAAAAAAAAAACGTTGCTAAATCACCAGGGAAAATGTGCCATTTTACATAATTACGTAAGGGACGAAAAAATATTGAGAAAACAAACAACCGTGATGCGTGATGCAACGAACGATTTAAATGGACTTTTTATCGCGGTTTAATTTTTCGTTTTTCGTTTCGTCGCGATTAGAACGACTTTTCCTCGGGTCAGTCGATGCTTCCCCCGTCAGTGGCGTGAATCGCCAACGGTAATACGTAACCGATACATTAAAAATAAACAAATAAATATATATATATATAAAATAAAATAAAGTTTTTTAGAATCTCAAGATTAGAATCGATGAGAAAAAATTCATAGATAAAAATCGACATTTCGCCGATTTCCTCTCACAACTTTGTGTGTGTGTTCATCTCATTGAAACGTAGATACGAATGATTCGACCTGGTGAATCTCACCGAATACTCGATTGATCTTGTCCCAAGATTTTGTTTAAATCGTTATTGAAGAACAAAAATAACATTAAAACTTATAGTTAGCGAACGTGCATTTTTTACGTAGTATAGGTGACAATTGTTACGATCACATATCGATAGTACTCATTGGCATTGTTGACGATCGATAGAAATGATCGTCTGAATATTTGCATTATTCATATTGTATCTATTTATTTATTTATTTATTTACAATCTTTCTTTTTTAAATGTCTGATTGTTCAACGTACAGTGAACTCCCATGGAGAGACAAAACATAACTTGTTTGCTGATAACAGAAGGATTTAAGAGAGTAAAATAATTTTCATTCGAGGGTTCGTATTATTTATTTGTATATATACATACTGAAGAAAAAATAACAAGAAAAAAGGATCGAGCGTGTGTTCCTTGTTTTAATGTGCGAATGATGAAAACAAATTCAACGTAATAGGAGAAACTCTGTTGTAAGTGTCGAAAGTGATTGTACAGTTGACATCAGCGTATATTTTTGTCTCCTCGCCCAAGTTGGAGGCCCATGAGAAATGAAAAGATTTAAAAATCAACTTATAGGCAACGACAGTTCCTCCATTGGCGATTGATAAATGTAAGCGTGAGACGAGAATGAAGCTTAAACAGAGATTTGGGAAGAGCCCAACGAGAATCCGATTAACGATACGATCCAACGTTTTTAGACAGTGCGAATGATGATGTGTGAGTAAACGAAGGAAGAAAGAAAAACACGAAGTTACGTCCAAGGAAATTCGTCCTCGAATTAATATAAATAACATTAGTACTTAATACAAAAATATCGCTATGAAAGGAAATTTTCAATATTCGTAAATTATCATTGTATCGAGCGAACCGAAACGAGTGTGCAAGCCCCAGTTTTAATCTCAAACGTGTGTAACAATTTTCTTCCTTTCGTTTTCTTTTTCAACGAGCCTGACAAATTGGCTAATTAGAAAGAAATTTGATACAATCGTTCCTCGACATTAAACTCAAAGAATCGTATGCGAGAATATTTATGAACACAAATGAAAAGAATGAAATTAATTGTAACATTACAGAATTGTGTAATTCTAGAAAATTGTATAATTTGCGAGACACAAGTTTATTGTAATTCAGCGTTTGGAAAATAAGCGAGCGAGGTACATCGTTGCCCTCAAAGTATTATAATTCGTTTTTGTGAATTAATGTAAATCGATAGATCAATGACGAACGTTTAGTCGAAAGAGATTTGGAGACAGGCGAATTATTTTGCTTCGATAATTAACGAATCTTCGTACGAGACGTTGATATAGTAAAACGTAACACGTAATATTGTATAATCATATTAAGATATTTATTTAAATTATTATTATTATTATATTTAATTGTAACAAGCGTTACTTCCTCGAAGAGAATTTCGTGGATTAGTGCAGATAAGAAATAGGCGATTGTAGGCATCGGTGCAAACAAAAGAAAATTTCGTAGATAAGACAAAAAAGAATGTTCTAGTGGATCTGTTTACACGTTTCTAAAAATACATGTTTTCATTAAACGCCCGGGCCCGGAATGATTGAGCGCTGTCTGTCGTACGTAAATATAATAAAGTGAAACAAAAATTTGTCCTTTTTAAGAGAATCTCGAATTTGTTTGAATTTTTCTTCATCCTCGTTAGGGGACAAATTTATTTAAGAATTAGAAACTAATATTACTTTGTTGGAAATTAAATCAGCTGTTTATTAATTGATCCAAGCCAACTGGGGATAAATTGTATCACCCATTGGTGAAGATTCTTGGATTTCTTGAATTTTTGGTTTGGTTGAAAATTTTCTCTTCTCGTTGCGACTCATCATCTTTGCAATGTTTTGCATTTTTTTGGACCTGTTGTACCTGGTGATATAGGAGTCGTGACCTAAGATAGAAAAATTTTGGTAAAAAGCAAATTTTGATTTTTTTTTCCATTTTTTGATTAAATTTCTTTTTTCTCCTGACTTACCTGGATTTATTCCAACTGCTAGGACCTCTTGTAGTATGCTTTCCTTTGAGAATGGGCGAAGAGCTGACATTGCTCTGCTTACTCCAACCTTAATAACGAATTGTAATTGAAAATGATTTTTTTTTAATTCGTTACATTAATAAATGAAATAAAAATATTATTGTACCTGTGTATGTCGAATTCGATGCTCGGTGAGATCAGCACCGAGCAATTCATCGTGCGATTCCATTCTTATCGGTATAATTTTGTTCACGAACTGTGTAAAGACAGAAATTAAGAGCGACTGAAGAATATTCTTTCGGATTAATTTTATTTGTCGTTTCTCACCCACAATAAAATCAAGGATGAAATAAAGCTCCAGCTGGCGAGACAAAGGACTGTGAGAGCTTGAATACCGAGCAATTGCCATCCTCCACCTTGAAAATATAAAATTTGAAAAAAAAAAAAATGAAAAACAATTTTTTTCATAAAATAAATTAATTAAATTTACCTTTGAACAATCCACTTCTTCCATGCGTTGTGTCCAACGGGTAAGGATTATCGGCGAAAAATCCAATTGCCAGAATTCCCCAAATTCCACTGGCTCCTTAAAAAATTTGACAATTTTAGAAAAAAATTATTTTCGATCAATTTTTAAATTAAATTTTGGGGAAATTAATTTATCGTTAAATGTAAAATAAAATTAAATTTTACTAAAATTTGTTGTTTATACCGTGAGTCGCTGAAGCTCCAACAGGATCGTCGATGTAAGCTTTGTCGAGGATCGGCATCGTGAAGCATGTTATAAATCCACCGATCATACCGACGAGCATCGCTTCCCAAGCGCGAAAAAGAAAGCAACCGCCTGACGCTCATTAAACGTTAAAATTAATTGGATGTTAAGAATGATTAAAAATTGAAAAAGTAAACAATATTGCTAAATCAAATGATAAAAAATTATTTAAATTAGTGATAATAAATTAATAATAAAAAACTATATATATTATAATATATAATATTATACTATATTATAATATATTATTATATTATATATTAATTATAATATATTATTATATTATATATTAATTATAATATATTGTTATATTATATATTGATTATAATAATATTATAATTATATTAATTATAATAATAATATTATAATTATATTAATTATAATAATAATATTATAATTTTATTAATTATAATAATATTATTATAATTATATTAATTATAATAATATATAATATATAATATTATTATTATATAATATATAATAATATATTATTATAATTATATTAATTATAATAATATTATTATAATTATATTATAATATATTATTATATTATATTATATCACATTATATTATATTATATTATATATATATATAATATAATATTATATAATATAATATATTATTATAATATTATACAATATAATATTATATAATATATTATTATATTATATATATATTATATTATGATATTATATCAGACCATATTATAATATAATATAATATTATTTCGTATTTTGATAGAAAATTATGAATAAAAAAAATTATAAAATTAATAATAAGAAATAAAAAATTGATAACAGAAAAGCATAAATATTAGTAATAAAAAATAAAAAATCATAAAAATTAATAATATTAAATAAAAAAAATTAGCGAAAAAAATGATCACTGATAAAAAAATAATAAAAATAAACGATTGAAAATAATTAAAAAAGTAATTATAATGTTTTATCTCACCGGTTATTGCGACGAGAGCACCGAGAATACCGTTTATCTGGCTGAGTATGTCGATACCTTTTGGATTAGTTAACGAAAAGATAAGTCCAACGAGACCGCCACCCATGCTGCCCATCATTGTGGAAACGGCGGCTCTCGCTGCGTATTGCCAACGATCGCCACTCACACCGTAAGTGCTACCGCTGTTAAAAGCGAGCCAGCCCCACCTTCATTGTTCAAAAAGACCAAAAAATACGAAATTTCCATAAAAAAAAAAATTTTTTTTTTCAACAAAAATTTTATTTCAATTTTTTTTTCCTAAAATTCACCATAAAACGAAAAGTCCCATTATAGCGTTAACGGGACAGCCGAGAGGGAGTGGGTCGAAGCCTTTGTCGTATCTTCCGAGTCTCGGGCCTAGCATAATTGCGCAAGCGAGGGCTGATTTTCCATTTGGATGAAAAAAATAAAATAAAAATTTATTAAAAAATTCGATCGATTTTTCGAATTGAAAATTTTGTGATCGGATGAATTTTATTATCACCTGAAACACCGCCGACCAGATGAACGGTTCCCGAACCCGCGATGTCGACTGCCCCTAGGCGATTCAGAAATCCGTGAGCGCCCCAGACCCAACCGGCCGGTACGCAGTAAACGATCGTGTTCAGAAATGAAAATATACAGTAGGCCTTGAAATTGCATCTGCAAAGTGGGCCAATAGATTTTTCGTTCTTTATTTCAGATTTTAGATTTTTCATTCTTTACTTTAGATTTTAGATTTTAGATCTTAGATTTTTAATTATAGATTTTAGATTTTTAATTTTTCTTTCTTTATTTTAGATTTTAGATTTTTCTTTATTTTAGATTTTAGATTTTAGATTTTAGATTTTAGATTTTAGATTTTAGATTTTAGATTTTAGATTTGAAAACATTTTGTATAGAAATATCATTTTGTGCTTTTGTTTATTTGTTGTTTTTTCACCTTTCTGCCATTGCGCCACTTACGATGGTCGTCGAGGTCGTGGCGAAGCTCAATTGAAAGAGAAAAGCGGCGCAAGCTGGTCCCATGAGTTCGTCGCCGATGCTCGGATCTATCATAAAACCACTGGTACCCATGAACCAATTGGTCGGTTTGCCCCAACCGAAACTTATCCCGAAACCAAAAGCCCAATAAGTCAAACCACCCAGTACTATATCCACGACGTTTTTCATCATAATATTGACCTCGTTCTTCAACGAAACGCAACCCGACTCCAACATCCCAAAACCTATTTTCATATTTTAACAATTTTAAAATTTCTCCACATTTTTATATCATTGAAAATAAAAAAATTTTCAAATCGCACAACTTCAAAATTAAAAATGAATTTTTCTAAAATTGAAATCCAACTCAAACAATCATAAACATACAGAAAAATATTAATTCTCTCAATTGCTTAATTAATTATAGCAATTAGAAAAAAAATACAAATATTTTCGAAAGAGACAACAATTTTTTAAATTTCTCCATATTTTTATATCATTGAAAAAAACAAAATTCAAATCGTACAACTTCAAAAATAAAAATGAATTTTTCTAAAATTGAAATCCAACTCAAACAATCATAAACATACAGAATAATATTAATTCTCTCAATTGCTTAATTAATTATAGTAATTAGAAAAAAAAATACAAACATTTTCGAAGGAGACAAAAATTAATAAAATCTTTACCAGTCTGCATGGTGAAAATAATAAACGAACTCGTCAGAATCCAATTACTGTCCTCTTTATTCAAAGCGTAAATAGGATTCAGGTAAACAAAAGTTTCGTTCGTAACGTTCGTTTCTCCGAGTCTCGAACTTTGATTTTCCATAATTTTCAAATTTCACTTCCGGTCGCGAAGAAAAAAGTTCAAAAGTACAAAAAGAAGAAAACTAAAAATTCTCTCCCTTTAATAACGTTCCAACGCGAGGAACCATTTGCCCGGAACTAAATCAACGAGAGGATTAAATTTATTTCCCTCGTCGTCGAGGAAACAATTCTTTTTTTTTTATTTTCACTCGATCAATGATAAATAAATCGATCATCCCTATTCGATCGTTCGGTCGCGGTTCAGACAAAAATAATTAAATATTGAAGAATCACTACGATACTTACGTTACGAATTACTCAGTCACAGAGAGAATACGAGAATGATAAATTCTTTGTTTTTCTAGTTAAGATAAAAAAAAGAAAAAGAAAAAACGAATGGAAGAAAAATAAATTGAAATAGTTGATTGCAAATCCAACGAATCAAAACAGTTGATAAAGTTTTTGAATTTTGCAAGGTTAAAAAATTAATAAGAAAATTAATTAAAAATAAAAATTGGGTCATTATAAAAAAATTTAGAATGATATGTGTTCGATAAAAAAAATAATATTAGAAACAAAGATCGATGAATTCTGATTACCGTGACGTCGTAACGTCGGTCCTCAGTGATTAGATACGAGAGAACGTGAGTAAACTCAGAACAGTGAGATAGAATTTATTTTCACTCGTTTCAAGGTCAATCCACTTACGAATGATTTTTCTTCGATTTTTTTAATTCTCACGCTGTTGGATTAAAAACGATAAAAAATTGAGATAACAAACGTATGGAGTGTAATTGTTAAATAATTATTAAAATGAAATAAAAATAAAAATTTAATTAAATAATTTATCGATTAATCTAAATTATTGCTGAATTAATAAATTAATTATCAATAATTAATCGAGGATGGACATGAATTTTTGATAATATTTATTTTATGAAAAGAATGATTTTTTTTAATGTACAATTCCAGCGTTGTCGAGTGTCTTGATCGAATCTGGATAAATTTATGATAATCAAAAGCACAAAACACAATTTCTTATCTAAACATATCTATTGCACGTAATTCGATAAATACATGACCGCGATTCAAGCGTATCGGATTTCGATAGCTAAAGGCTCGATGAGAAATAAGAAACAAAAAAATGCCACTTAAAATTAACTCGCGTGACGAACTGTGCCACCGAGTTTCAAGGATGAAATATATTTCATTTTGATTTTTTTTATCATAATCATAATATACAATAAAATTAGTAATACTAATTTTTTATTCGATCCAACGATCTGTTGACTTATATTAAAATAAACATTTTTTTTTATAATAACAATATACTTATTTTGGTATTTTAATGTTTTAATTTTATTAAAAATTATATTTGTTACTTATTTTGATATTTTCACGTTTTAATTTTATTAAAAATTATATTTATTACTCATTTTGGTATTTTAACGTTTTAATTTTATTACAAATTTTATTTATTTAAAAAAAAAGATTTTTTTTTTATAAATAAAAAATTGTCTGTTAATTATTGTATTTTGAGTTAATTATTATACACATTTCGCCTTTGTGTACCTTTTGTCTTATATTTGTTTTATGACTAATCGCGCGGGAACCCCTCGAACGTTTAAATAGTACTTATGCATTATTCAAGTCGGCTTACTTCTTTATTATACGTATATATATATATGTATATATCGCACATATATATCATACCGTGTCATACGGTACCCACGCAAAATTATTCAGTTGGGGGAAGTCCCGAATCCGTACAGTCGCATCTCCTCCAAGACTCGTTGCGCATGCGCATTACGACGCAACGACTAATTTTTCTTCTCTCTATCAAAAATACTTTTCAAACGGGTCATAAAATATTTCAAAGCAAACGTGCAACTCGAACTTGGAATAAATCGTCTCATTGTCTCCTTTTTTTTTTATTTTTATTTATCTGCTACGCAAAAAACCGCAATAGTTTTTCCAATGGAAATTCTATTCTCGTCTTAAAATAGAATATCATCGACGCATGCTAACGATTGTCCGTGAGCTTGAAAACGGACTTTGAGAAAAAACATTACGATAATTATGCGAACGGAGATAACGATAAGCTAGACGATCATTTTAAGACATAACATCGATAAACTGTCGAACTGTATATAGGAAGTTATTGTTTATTAACATTAGATCGTTTATTTTTTGAATATTGATCGAATCGTTAGATAGATCGATTTTCAATTATCGAATGTATCGATTGTAACTCGAGCTAACCTTTTAATCAAAATGGCGGCTCGAGCTGAATTTTTGGAGATGCATGATTTAGAATTATAAGTATAAAAAGCAGGAAAAATATTGTATTTGATAAACCTTCAAAAGCGGATATTTGAAATAGAGATACGTTTGCGATACCCACAAGTTGTAAAGTTGATTGGGGATGTCCCAGCTCCGCGACTTTACTTATTATCTCTCCCACGTTCATCATTCGTTTTATGTGCTTCTATCGCATATGAAGTAACCATGTGGCGACAGGAAAGTAGTGGAGGGGGAAGACAGGAAAGTGTGACTCGTAACGCTCGTAATACTGCGTATTCGCCATTGCCGATTCAGTCGTGGCGATTCTGTTCGCCAGAAGAAGTCGTGGTGTGATTCGTTCGATCGCACACCATCGATTCGAATTCGGGCAAAAATCGTATACATTCGATTAAATTAATTTTATTTTTTGTTTTGAAATGTTAAAGCAACAGACGACCGCGTGTTCGTAAAGAAAATAATTAACATTAAGAACGAATCTGATTCGGGTGAAACGTGTTTTTAATCGTAAGTGCACGATCGTTTTTCAATTTCCTCGCTGTTTTTTTTGAAAACTTTTGTTTCTCGTTCGGAATTTAAAACCGGACGAGAATGACGGTTACAAATTTTTTAAATGCTTTTCGCGCCCGCCGCCATTTTGTTTTGTTTTATAAATTTTGTTAATTGCCATCGACGAAAGTGAATAATGAAATGGAAATTTTACAACCATCTGTTTACAATTTGTCGGAGGCGTAGGTTTTCTCTGAGAGCTTGAGACATTCGCTTTGAGCGATAAGTGATGAAATTGTATGATAATGATGTTTCGATTAACTTTCTCTGTATTGGGTTTTTCTTTGGTACCTACTGTGGCTTATCTCGTGTGTACACTTTGAAACAAAGCGATAATTCAAATTTCGCAAGTTTATCGATATACGTTGGCTAATTTTAACCTTCGTGATGGAATCACGAGATAAGCAAGGAAACGTTTTTGGTCTCTAGCGGTCCTAACCTTTAAACTGAAATCTTTCGTCGTAACAAAAGACCACAAAACTTATGAACTTAATGGTATTTGGTAAACTTAATATTAACAAATAGATGATTGTTAATTTGTTGAACATGACAATTGAATTTTCTCGCCTAACCTCAAAATGTGCTTGTTCCATTTATGAATTTGATTTTAGAATGTTTCGTTTCTATTGCATTGTCTCGTTCGTTGTGACGTACAAATAACATATTTGGAAGGTGAATGATTCATGATAGCAACTAAGCCTTGACAAATAGCTTTTGCCTTGTTGTAAACTCTAAAAAATTAAGCTAATTAGAACTGCGCTGTTCCACTTTGTAAATACAAACTCTCAATATATAATGAAAAAAACATGACTAAAAATGTTTACAAGGTTCAAAAAAATTTCTAACACAAAGTCTGACATTTATATAGAAAATAGTGGCTATAAATCATTATGGCAAACCTCGGAGATCGACCAAACGGGGATAAATCCGGTGTCGGTAAGGGTCCATCAGAAACAACGACGACGATTCCCCATCAACGAATGCAGGAGTTGCAAACCCAGAGTAACGAAAGACTTAGTGAATCATCGTCATTATCACCAAATGCGAATCAAACTTATTTCGCAGAAGAGAAGATACCCATCCCGGAGATTGAAGGCGTGAGTTTGAGATACGACATCCTTTCTGGCGATTATTATGCTTTAAGATAATGATCCTAGCTAGCAATATGGTTTTTCCCGATGACAACATACATGCTTGATCATTCAACATACATGGATGAATCTTAATGAGTTTACCTATTCGTTCACAGACGACATTCAGTTTTCGAAAATTATGGGCATTCACCGGACCTGGCTTCTTAATGTCCATAGCTTATCTCGATCCTGGTAACATCGAGTCTGATCTCCAATCTGGAGCTATAGCCAATTACAAGGTACAGAAATATCTTATCCCTGCATTTATTTTCTGGATAATGAACGATTAAAATAACTCGATCAAAATAAATAATATAACATAATTAATTTTTTTACATTTCAGTTACTATGGGTTTTATTGAGCGCAACAGTCCTTGGCCTGGTAATGCAGAGGCTCAGCGCTCGTTTGGGTGTCGTTACCGGACTTCACTTGGCCGAAATGTGCTACAGACAGTACAAAAAAGTTCCACGTATCGTTTTATGGATCATGATAGAGATAGCTATAATAGGCAGTGATATGCAGGAGGTTATAGGCACAGCAACTGCCATTTATCTCTTGTCCAATCAAGCGTGAGTCGTATTCAAGTACTATTGACCAATACCGGTCCAAATTGCTACCAGGGATCGTACTTTGCGCAAACAAATATACATCGTTTCTTATCTCTTGTATTATCAGCCTTGTCTCATCCAGACGATCTTACATCGTACCCATTATAATGATGGGTATACTTTTTATACATTTTCAAACAATCTTTTATCACAAAAGATAATTCAGAATTCTCCTGCACTGCAATAATCTCCTAGTTTTTAAATAGACGGCAATGTCGAACAAATATTTGGTATGCATTTCAGGGTTCCTATATGGGGAGGCGTTCTTATTACAATAATCGACACGTTCACCTTTTTATTCCTCGACAAATATGGTCTTCGTAAGCTCGAATTCTTTTTCGGCCTTCTTATAACCATTATGGCTGTGACTTTTGGTTACGAGGTGACTAATCCACGTTCATTAAAAAAAAACAATTCCAAATATTTTGAAAAATCGTTGCGAAAATAATTTGTTTTGTTACTTTCTGTATCGCAGTACATCGTCTCGGATCCCCCGCAGCTCGAGGTGATGAAAGGAATGTTCATACCGATATGCAAAGATTGCGATAGTGCCGTATTGTTACAAGCTGTCGGTGTTATCGGCGCTGTTATAATGCCACATAATTTGTATCTGCACAGCGCCCTCGTAAAGGTAAGAATAATGAAATTTTGTTACGATTGTTTTAGTAAACTATTTTTGTCAATCGAGATAAAAATTATTTAAAAACTATTTTCTATTTAATGAATTTCAGTCGCGCGACGTAGATCGAAGAAATCCATCGAAGGTCAAGGAAGCAAACAAATATTATTTCATCGAAGCAGCCATCGCTCTGTTCGTTTCATTTCTCATCAACGTATTCGTGGTCGCTGTATTCGCGCACGGTCTGTTCGACAAGACTAATAGCGATGTGGTGAGTGCGTGTCTATAAACATGAACTATGCATAAACGTAAAAGTCCTATGCCGAGGATGCTGTGCGAGTGAAAATTCTGAACCGAGTCATTTAACTATCGGCGGAGATGAATAATCGCAGTCGGTTTAACGATGAATCTCTCATTTCCCATTTTCAGTACCAAGTTTGCGCTGACTCAAATTACACTCTAGGAATGAACACGTTCGTGGTGAGTTACCTGATAAGTTAAATAAGGTTTATGCGAGATGAGATTCGTATCGTTTATCTTATATTCATTTAATTAATTTTATAATTCGCAGAGCGACAGCGATCCGTTCAAAGCTGATTTGTACAAAGGTGGTATTTATCTCGGTTGTCAATTCGGTGCCGCAGCAATGTTTATATGGGCAGTTGGAATTTTGGCTGCTGGACAATCGTCGACGATGACCGGTACTTATGCCGGTCAATTCGCCATGGAGGGCTTTTTAAATCTTCAATGGATTCGTTGGAAGCGAGTTCTCTTCACCAGAACCATCGCTATTATTCCTACTCTGGCAGTTGCCATTTACGCCGATATGAAAGATCTTAGTAGCATGAACGACATTCTCAATGCTGTTATGAGTCTTCAATTACCATTCGCTACACTTCCAGTCATCGCGTTTACCAGCAGCGTTCATATCATGGGCGACTTCAAAAATGGATTGTACGTTGAAAATCGACGTGTCGAGTTTTTCTTTTAATACGAATTAAAATAAAAATTCTTCTTTCAGAGTTACGAAAGTTGTGGCGTCTGCTCTATCGGTCCTCGTCATTTGTATCAACATCTACTTCGTGAAAGATACGATAGAGGAACACGGGATTGGAAAGGACAATTGGGCGATTTTACTCGTTATTGCCATTTACGCATTTTTGTATCTTGGGTTCTGCTTATACCTTGCTGTACACATGGCAATAGCGATGGGGGCTACTTCACTCGCCAACAATAGGGTTTGTAATTTTATCGTCAAGATTTGATCCTAACCATGTGAATAGACTTATTCATCTCAATCCTCGGTGTCTCCTTTTGTTTTCAGTTTATCATAAAATACATAGGTGGACCAGTCGTAACGAACTTCAGTCTTACGAATCCCGTCGTTTATTCGAGGTGAGGAAATTGACTGATCGATCAAATTGTAACGACAATTTTATGGTCGCCAATGATGTTGCAAAGTATCAAAATGTTCAATATTGGTGTATTTTCTTAGTATAACGTTATTGGGTTTGTTACACTTTTGCTACCCAAGAATTTCTCGAATCATTCTTGAAAAATATCTCTCGTTTATGACAGAAGAAGTAAGAGGGAGAATCAATTTTGATATTATAAGGAAGGGCTATTAGTTCCGACCGATACTTGGATATTATTTTTAATTAATATTCGTTTTGTGGGTAACTGTTGGTGGAGGTGTGTGGCGGGTCGTTAAACATCTGGATATGTTTTGTAAAGCTAACTAATGTTGATTAAGCCTTCACCAATATCCCAGCCCTGGTGGCTGGATATCACTGTCTCATTTCGTGAACAGAACGAATTTCTTCAATGCAATTTATAGTGAAAGAAAAGCAATAAGAGCTTAAGTTTGTAAAGCTTTCGTTGAAGCGCGACTCGCATAACTCAGGGAGATAACAAAAAACGTCTGCATGGTCGCAATTCAAAAACACAAATAGATAATGTTAATTTGTTCTGGACGATCAAGTAGGCATCGTTGCAATAATTTAATAATACAAAAGAAACTAAAATAATACTCACTTTACTCCGCAATACCAAAGGATGGACACGAATCGATTCGTTCGAAAAACTTATTCTTCCAAGTTGACATACTCGTATACAAGAGATTAGAAACTTAAGGATAGGGCAGAATTTGGATGATATATCGATCACGAGGCTTCCACGATTTGTACTAATACGAATATTGGTAACCATCGATTGGGCCAAACAAAATGACGCTGAAGACAGAATTCTTCGACGCCTTTGTGTCAAGAACAAGGCACACATACAAAATGGACAATGCTCAAACTAAATAGGTACTATAATTCGATAAGAAAAATGATTGTAGATAAACAGAAGAAACCAAATATAGTTTAATTGATGAGGAAAAAAAAACACAAATTCTCTGTGCCAATTAAAAAGTGTCTCAACGAGAATCGAGACAAGAATCCAAAGTTCAATTAGCTCGTTCTAATTCTGCCAGTAATTTCGTTTTAAGATATCAATGTTCGATTAGCCACACGTCGATTTTACATACATCACAACACACTTTCTGTAAACATAATTTCATTTAAAAAAATAACAATTCTGGAAAAAGTGTCTCAACGAGAATCGAGACAAGAATCCAAAGTTCAATTAGCTCATTCGAATTTTGCCAGTAATTTCGTTTTAAGATATCAATGTTCGATTAGCCACACGTCGATTTTACATACATCACAACACACTTTCTGTAAACATAATTTCATTTTGAAAAATAACAATTCTGGAAAAAGAAAGCGATACATTTTCTTTCTAATGAAATTAATATTGTTCCACGTTATATCCCTTCGATTAATAACCGTTGTAACGCATGTAACGAATGTAATATTAACAAACTGGTGGTACGTGTAATGATGTAAGAATGAGAGAGTGTTAAAAAAATATTTTATTGTTTTGTGTCTGTCGTTTCCCAGTTTCGAGAACAGCTCGGAAACCTCGCTAGATTCTTGAGGAACCGCAAACCGATAGCTTCGGCCCTCGAGTCTAAAAGAGTCGTTACGTACCGCTTACCAACTTCGCCGCTCTACCGTTTTCGTTCTCCAGTGATAAAGAAAGAAAGAAATAAGAAAAATCCATCTCATCGGAATCGTGCAATGTTGCTTGTTCGTCAAACATTTTCGTATCGTTGGCATGACGCTCGTTTGTGTTCTTGGTATGTATTCTAACGTCCGTATTGCTTCTGCCATGCACATGAACGTTTTGTGCAATCGATATTATTTAATTAAGACAGGACACTATTGTGACACTTAGAAAAATAAGCTTTTTTTTCATTAAATTTTTCAATTCAGTTAAATATTTTTTTGGGCTCAATCAAAGTTATGTTATTCCATAATATATTATCTTAATTGAGCCCAAAAAAAACTTTATTTTTCTGAACATCACAGTGCTTGCTACGGCCTTGCACATGAACGTTTTGTGCAAATGACATTATTTAATTAAGACAGGACACTATTGTGACACTTAGAAAAATAAGCTTTTTTTCATTAAATTTTTCAATTCGGTTAAATATTTTTTTAGGCTCAATCAAAGTTATGTTATTCTACATATATTATCTTAATTGAGCCCAAAAAAACTTTATTTTTCTGACCATCACAGTGCTGTATTCACTTAATTTTATGTTCTATTTTGTTTGTTCGTTTGTATCTTCTTGTCTTTGTACATTTACTGGTTTTGCAACGTATGTGAGCTATACTAAAACATTAATATTAACATTTTTCTATAACTAATATCATTTTCGGTGCACGCTCTTTTCTTCCTCACTACTCTCTGTGTCTTCCTCGATTTAACAAAAAAAAGTATGGCATTGCGAGGAAGAAACCCGACGATTGATGCACTGTAATAATTTCGTAGCCCTAAAGGTAAGAATTTCCTTGATTAATTCTCCCTTTTCCCATTTCATTTGAAAAAAAGAAGTCTTGTTTACACTCACTCTTGGTAACATATTGCACTTTGTACGCTATTATCATGGCCTTTCATTTGAAATCTATGCTGACCACAAAGTTTTATCTTGGGTTTGATGTTTCTCCAATATTTTCTTATTACTAATAAAAATAACTAACAAAAAAAACAACATTGACTAACTGAAATTTTTGTTTGTTTTATTTATCACAATTTTGAATAATTTCATATTTAAAGCTGTAACAAAATTTATTTATTTATTTATTCATATGCTTGTGTATAATTTATTTAACCAATGAATAATATCTCTTTTAGTAAAATGAACGAAGAACCTTACAGAGTAAATCCAGCGTTCTCAATTCAAGAAAATCTCGGAGGGAGCTTTACATCATTTAACGAATCATGAAGATTGATCTCAAAGGCTTGATTCTGTTGGATGAAAATAGGTGATGATGAATTCTAAAGCAAACGAGGAAAATTTTTATCATCGATGGAGAGCCAATGGTGCTCGTTACAAAATTTTGAACAGCTGGTACGTGTGCAATTTTAAATGCATTAAAAATGCTCAAATATTCAAAATCCACCCAGGTTGCAATGTGTAAATATATATGTATTTTTTATTTATACAAAATATTATTATATAATAATATTAATAATTAAACTTGTTAAATTATTTTAGTCTCGATTCACTCTTCCACTCAATCGTTTCTTTAAATTCCTAAAACAAGAAACAATCCTTAGCACAGGACAACAAAAAATAAACAGACAATTTGGTACAATGCATAAATTGATTTATTCTCTGGATTAAAATCTCAAATTTTTATTACTAAATCACAATTGTTTTCTTTTTTTATATTTCCTGCACTCTAATAAGGAACAGATTTTACCACTGAATAAATTCGTTGATGTACAAGAGTCAAATGCTTCGTTGGTCTTGGGCGACATTGATATATTTCGTTTAAGATTTAATTTGCACTAGCTTATCGTTGAATCCCACAAAATAATTATTAAAGTAATTGTGATATTTAGAGTTATCCATTTGCCACATTACTTTGTTTCCATACTCGATTCCGAATCTCACTTCTTCACTTTCTGTGTGAAATTAAAACTAAGTAAACACGTTCCTCGTGATACGGTGATGATTCTTTTTCTTGTTTTCTACTTTTCATCAATATTGTATTTTTCTGATGCATTATTTATCATAGCCTTTGTCTTCTGTGATGAGCAATCGTGTAATGACTAGATATCAAAAACCGTATGGTCCGAGGAAAATCATAGCGAAGATTCACGTAAACTTTATCATAAATATATTTTCTTCGTAATTTAATGTTTTAAGAATTGGATAATAAAAACAAAAAATTGTTATTCCAAATATTTGTTATAACAGAAATTCAAATATTGTTATAACAAAAAAATTGTCATTCCAAATATAAAAAGAAATCTTTTATAAGGGAAACTTTTACCAGAATGATGATTTTCTTTCAATTTGCTTTGGTCAAAACAATTAAGAATCTATCGTGAGAAATTCTAGAGGTCAATCAAAACAATCAAAAAGGTCGTATAGGGAACAATCAAAAAGGTCGTTTAAAAACATTAAAATATAAAAATTATTAAAATGGTCGACCATGTTTTTATCCACAATCGTTCCATACGACCCAATTTTTCATTGAATTTAAATTCTGGTTTTGTTTTCAATATTACAAATAATGGGATTAAAATTAATGGGAAATAAAGATATTTAACTTTGCTATCTTAAAATCATTAAATAGTGAAGTTTCGTAGATTTTTGTCATTTCTTTTAAATCGGATCCGTCGATAGACGCAAGTAATACTGGCTGTTTTCTCGCCTGTGTTGCGAATATATAAAACCGAAGATCAGAAGAACCAGCGAGACTAGGAAGAGCACCGACCACGAAAGAATTGCTGAAATGTAAAATGAAAACATTTTAAAGAAATCAATTGATTTAGAACGCATGAAAAAAAATCATATTTTTATTGATCAATTAATAACTGATTTGAAGATAATATAAAAAAAAAATTTGTTATCGTTACTCACCAATAATAGCTGAATTACTGACATTGTATCCGTACATGGAGGTATCCACGACACACTCTCGTTCCCAATTTTCCGGAATAACGTCTTTGGTAAGTTTTATAAAATCGTTTAACGGACAAGCCGTTAGACATCCAGGAATCGTTAAAAGTATCGGTTCGGCACTCGAATTTTTGTAAGAAACCTAAAGAAAATAAGAAATTTTCCACGACTGAACGATTGTTGATTGAATAATTGTTATCGCTATGGATAAAAGCAAAAAAATATTACTGTGACGACATGCTGCCCTTTCGAATTTTCTCTCAATTCGACGAGAACCGTGGCAGCGTAAGGAGGACTGTGATACTCGAAAACGTTTAGGGTCATTAAAAAGTTTGCGATCGTCTCATCATGAGCACTGTAAACCCAAACTTTACGATCCGGAACAAGTGCGTTCTTAGATTTTTGTTGCATGTGTTCGACCATTTCACCCAGTAACGGACCTGAAATTTTTTAAAATAAATTTGAACATTTGTCGACTCAAAAAATCGAACAATCGAAAGTATCGAATGTGCGGTATATCCAATATTCGATATTTTCGATATATCGAACTTCGATATTTTCGATATATCGAACTTCGATATTTTCGATATATCGAACATTCGATATTTTCGATGTATCGAACTTCGATATTTTCGATATATCGAACTTCGATATTTTCGATATATCGAATATTCGATATTTTCGATATATCGAATATTCGATATTTTCGATATATCGAACATTCGATATTTTCGATATATTGAACTTCGATATTTTCGATATATCGAACTTCGATATTTTCGATATATCGAATATTCGATATTTTCGATATATCGAACTTCGATATTTTCGATATATCGAACATTCGATATTTTCGATATATCGAGATACTCGATTCATTTTAAATAAATTATTTCATTTGACTCTTACCAGATTTCAATTTTCTCAGAATTTTGTTGTAAGCTTGAAGTGAGAAGCTAAAATCCGCGAGTGGTTTCATTTTATCCGGATAAACAGTTTGCGTCCATAATGGGAGTGTTTTGTTCCAGACAGTCTGTTGAACGAAATAAAAAAATTTCCATTAAAAATGATTTCGACATAATCGATCAACTTTTTCGAATTGAAAACATACCTCGATGTAGAGCGTGCTATATAGATATTCGAGATTTTGTAAACTCTGTATTTTTTGGCCACAATGCTTCGTAAGATAACCGTAAAGCTCGGCGTTATCGGTGTCGATACGTCTTATTTCCGGTGACTTTAAAACTTTCTCCATCTCATAAATGTATCTTGGACAATGTTTTTTGCCGACTAGAACGTAATCGGCATTTTCAGGTATCGTGTGTACGGGAATTGGCATCCATTTGATTTTATCCCAGATTTGATCCCCTTTTGGTGGATATAAACCGGCCAGATTTGCCTCGGCGGACATTAATGTACGATCGCAATCGGTGCTCATCACGTAAATGTCGTACGGTGTGTACAAATCGGACAGAAGATGATTGTAACGAGTTCGTAACCAACGTCCCAGCATTAGATGTTGTTCTTTTCCCACCTGTATTTATTATTATTATTATTGCTATTATTATTATCAACAATAATAACAAACAAATAGTTATAATAATATTTATTATTATTATTATTATTATTAGTATTATTATTAAATAATGATAACAAATATTATTATTATATAATATTTTGTTTGTTTGTAGTTTGCTGGCGGACTCCGTGCATCGAGCCATTGTTGGTTATTGTGCACGAGCACACATATATGTGTGTAAAATTTCAGGGCCCTTTGTCGACTCAAAAATCACGATATTTATTCTTGAAAATCGTCACTTTTCGCAATCTCCCATAAGAGCCCGTGTTAAATACCGCAACATTATACAACGAGTTGTTGTTAATTTCGTCTATTGTAATTTCATGGGCCTGGACAGCCCTGGCCCATCCGCGTCCGGTGGTGATCTTCTCGCGTAGAGAAGTCACGGTCTCATAATATTATTATTATTATTATTATTATATTGTTTATGCGAAATGTGATAATTTTTTCAAGCCAAAAAATCAATTTGCTCGTATTAAGCGATAAATCTTGAATATTTTCAAATATTCTGTAATCCGCAGCGATAAAGCACGAGTGCTAATTTTTTCGTCGCAATTACTTCAATAAAAATGTCAACATTTAGGCACGATTGTGCGGCCTTGATTTATTTTTTATTTTTTTTGATTACTGTTATCAGTGGATGCGCGCACGCCTTATTTATTACGAGCCACGTAAAACAAGATAATAAAAAAGAAGATACGTATACACGAAGGCACGACCGGTGGAAAAATGTTTCGTGTAATGTTTATTTTACTTTTAAGGGGAATAAAATTGTGCGCATTTTCTGAAAGTCGAGAGAGTGTTAATTTTGCTGAGTCGAAGATAGTTTCGAATTTCTGTTGAAAGCGTGACGTTGAGGCTTTTTGATATTTTTGTTATTAAGTCGCAGTAAAGTTTTTGCTGAATAGCAAATTTTATTTTTGATGTGGATTTTCAAGTGAAATACTCACGTTTGTTAACTGGCCGAATGGTACAGGCCAGAGGGACTCGTTCCTGTATGGATCATTTGGATAAGGCTGAATTGGCGTCCGATCTCCATGTCTGTATAACTGGAAAATAAATTGAAAAATGTGGTATTAAAATTTTTTTATAATTTTTTATAATAATTAAACTTAATCAATTATTATTTTCAATTTATCGATTAATTCTACTTTACAATTTTCATTTTACTTTATGTTATTAATTAATTTGATTATTATTGATATTGTAAACTCTTGAACGTTCGCGGGTTGTAAGTCAGAGGGCGCTGGTTCGAGGTTTTTCGCGCCAATATTTTCTTCCCGCCAAAAGCCAAATCAAAATGGCCGACGGCAGTGTACTTCGCGCTGAGGTTTTCTCCGTATTTGAACGTTTGTTGAATCGTTGGACTTTTATTATCGCGAGTTTATTTTGCTTTGGAACAGTTTTGTTAACACGAAACGTGAGTGGACTTTAAGTTTTATTATAATAGCAAACTGAGTGTTTGTTGACTGTTATAATGTCAATATTCGAGTGGTTGGTGGAACGACGACCGGCGAGAAACAACAGTAACATACAGGCACGTATCGCATATTTACATATATACACAACGAAAATTTTCCGCGTCTCGATAATATAAGTCTATTTACTTTGTTGCATTATATATAGTTTTGATTTATTAGGGAAAATGGAAAATTATGATTGTAAAAACTTTCAACATTTTTCCTCGACAGCACGATGTAGGGTTAGGGTTGGCTGTTAAAAATATTTTGCTCGTCCAACCGATAAGAAAAAGGCTTTAAATTCTTCAACATTATTTCTGTCCAAAGTGCTTATAATTGCGGTTGTATCATCGCGAGAGCTTCATAGGTGTTTAAGAGAAGAGGCTCATAAACAGCTAAAAACAAAAATAATAAAAACTAATAAGCAATTCATTTTTTTAATAAAAATAAATGAGTGACCGGTGAACTTGTTCCTTCAATGATTTGACACGAGATCTTGCGTTCATCATTTGTGCGATGTAACTTCAATATCTGCTTATTGTTTTCATTAATCTGACATACATTTCGAGGATGAATTTGTATTACAGATGTCAGCCATGTCAATGTCGATTGTCTTATTTTCAGAAAAAAGTATTTTTCCTTGGATTTGAGTCATTCATTATCCTTGTCCAAAATATTCTTTCTGCTTGCATGGAGAACAATGGAAAATTTGTGCATAGAAAGTGAGATTTCTTATCTCACAGCTGTGACCAACATTGATAAGGCGACTCGAACTTTACAGTCTTTGCCTTGCAACGCAGACTTGGCCTCGAATGATTGTACTGTAAATACATCAAGTTCACAGATGATCGCCTTTTATGCATTCAAATAGGATTCTTGTTTCTCAGCATTGTTAATGCGATATCGATTATTTTTAACAACCCGATGATCCGAACCGCGAAGCCTTGTTCCAAACATTTTTGGAACAAGGTCTATACGATTTGTCATTACAAATTGTTTGTCACAAGATTTCGAGGCTGAGAAATTCTTCCAAATAAAAGAAATATAAAACAACTGTGTCTCGCAATAAGTTCATGAAATCAATGGGATTATCTTTTTTTCTCATTTAGTACATACTTTTCATTGAAGTAATTCAATGCGATGGAAACAAAATTCAACTAGATGATTATTTCTCACAAAACAAAGACCAAGTAAGTATGAACCATTCTAAATTCATGAACAACAAAACATACCGGGAGTGCAGAAGGCTTAGAATTCAGATATTTTTAATCGACCACCATAGTAATATCATTATGCACTCTTGTTCTAGTTACAAAATAGCGAATGGATAAAATCCTAAAATAAATCTGTTGCCAGTTATGGAAATTTAAACACAAAATATATTTCTATTTCCACAGGTGACTTGCGTCTCTTGTCGTCGTTGGTATATTTTCCTCAACGTGTAAACACGATTGGTTGCATCCGAGACGCCTATGAAAATACAAGGATAACTCTACTCTCTGAACTATGACGTTCAATAGTCAACAGGAAAATGATAAACTTGTCGAAATTGCAACTGGTGTCGTACCAGTTACAAGCAGAATATCCGACTGGTCTAGGAGCAGCTAACCCCAACATGGACAAATCTCAATGTGGAGAAAAAGTGAAAGTGCTCGATTGCACACGGCACGTCCCAGTGGGTTACGTTTCCTTCGAATTATCGAAAAAACCTCAAAACTGGTTGGACACGGATATTACGACGATTACAGAATAAATTATTCGTCACTGGCTGACGAACGTGGCACGTATAAATGTACTCACAACGTTCGCGAAGATAACAGTTCCAAGATCGATTTTTTCGGCACATAGATGGTCCGAGATAGCCAGCACAGCGATGAGAACCCCCACAATGCGAAGCTCCATTTTTCCTTGCTATATTTTTCTAATATATTTTTTTATAACTTCGAACGTATTCGAATTGAAAAATTTCTATTCAACAACGTTATGGCACTTTGTAAAACCGTTGTAATATTTTTGTTTGTTTAGTTCTCTCTTAACGGACTATTCGCGACTCTCGTGCGATGTCTTGAGTCGCGAATAGACGCGTCAGGCGACTAAAACAAGCGAGCATCGAGCAGCTCCGGGACTGTCGCACAACCTGTGGAATACTGGGGGAGAGAACGAAACGTTTTGTTACTTCGGGACGACTGCACGCTTCGATGGACGTTTATACAGAGGTTCCATTGGCTGCCCGACCGAGCACGAAAACTACCGAACATGTGCTATCTCCCATCGGTTTTCACCCCATTTTCCTGCGGTGATATTCAATTCAATATTGCAATGCAACTTTTCTTCTCGTAACGTATTTTCTATTTTTTAAATATTTTTCATTTGTTTTATTTAAAAAATTAATTGCTTATTAATTTTTATTATTTTTGTTTTCAGCTGCCTGTGAGCCTCTTAAACCCCTATAGAAGCTCTCGCGATGATACAATGGCAATTATAAACACTTTGGACGGAAATCATGTTGGCGAATTTAAAGCCTTTTTCTTATCGGTTGGACGAGCGACAAATTGGCTGCATTGTATATACGATTGCGTATCAGCACAGAGTGCGGTGAACTCACGGTAGACAGATTATGAAATCATTGCAGTTTTGTAAGTGGCTTTTGAATTCCCCTTTACTTTTGTCCAAGAACTCGATACCTAAACAGCCTATCTACCCAAACAATCTCTGCATGATATGAAAAAGCATGAAATGAGAAAACATGCAAAATTGCAGATCATAATATTTGATAGATTGTGGATAGAATAATTATAAACTACACACACGTTTTTTTTTATTTGACCCAGTAAAAAATAAAGTACAATTCAGTGAAGGATTACTGGAAATTCAAGAGGTTTACCCAACCAGGAACACTTTCACCATTGGATTCTTCTTCCTAGGTCTCCTTCGCTGAGGAAGAGTCATCTTGGTGAATCCGATGTTCACTCAAACTTGTATAATGGAAACTAGGAGTCGGGTGTATGAATAACGATTCGATTGTGTAACAATTGTCGTCTATTTCCTAAACCAATAACGAACGATATACATGAATACAAAAATTCTGGTAATCCCACGTAAATACTATATTGTGTATATATAGACTATATTACAATTATATCGTTTGCATATCTGATAAAAACTTTTTACAGCTCGTAGTAATACACCTTAAAAACCAGTTTGAATGTTCAATATTTTTCATATTCGTTTCTTCTTTTCTTTTTGTTAATATATTATTATTATTTTTTTATTATTCGTTAACGATCTAACGTAATGTTCTTGTGAGACGAAGGATTTAGTAAAACGAATATTGTCCGACACGTTTTATTTCTCATCCATATCTTGTATCGGTTTCGCACTCGGACGATCAAACGAATAAAAGAAGAAAATCACTCATTTATTTTGCTTAGATGATCGACCTGACTCACTTGCAGAAGCAAATTTGGAATGCGCTGTTAAAAAAAAATAAAAACAATTCATTATCGGTGCCTACGTTCGATAACGTTATTATCTCAATCGATTACAATTTAACACAAATTTTATACATTTAGTGACTCATAGTCGTTGTAATTTACGAAATATACGAATTTCGTTTTCTTTTTTCTCATCGTTTTATAGATAAATCGCCCATTATATGGAGATCTCGACAAAAATGCAAGATTTTGTTCAAACATTTGAAAATTTCATTATCAATCGTCAAATCAGTAGCCCTTCGAAAACGTACAATTCCTTTTTGTATCTGGAATGAACTTTGTATCGTTAACTTTGTCGTATTCATACGTACTTACGAACAATATTTGCGATCGATTCGAATCCTCAAGCTGATAACAAATTTAATAATAATATTGAAATACGAGAAGAATAATACTTCTTCTTTACGTTACATTGTTATATTCGTATATAGTTCTTTACGAACATTTTATAGTCCTGGCTTCGCGCGTTCGCACTATAAATAATAATCGTATCTCTGGTCCGAAATTTGTTAAACTTTATATCAATATCGTTCCACTGATTTTTATTTTTTTGCAGATCGAAGCAACACGAGCGATATGAGCAATTGGATTTAAAGTGAAAACGTTTATATGTACATCGAAGGGATCGACAAAAAGAAAATCCCAGCGTGATACAGAGAACAAAAAGAATCTAGGATACTTTCTTCGTACGGATCTTTGTCGTGGGTCAATAACTGTTACGAAACATCACAGCTTTCGTTGACGTTGACGTTGCACGTAGGACACGAGAATCTGTGTAACGAATGGCCAGACGATCAGTAGAGCAAACATTCCAGGTGAACATTGAGGCAGTGGCCACCATCGTGGTTGATTGCGTTTTTCCGAACGTCCCTGTTCCTATGTAAAACAAAAACAAACATTTTAGTAGAGGCGATAATAACGAAAAAGATACGCCGTAAAAGGAACTGACATTGGACACTAGAAAGTGAAAGGCATCGGCATTGAGAAAGAGTGCCAGAGATAAAACGAAAAGTATTCACGTAGAAGTGGAATAGCAATGCCATGAGAAAAGTAAATGGATTCAAGGACTATAGATAAATAATAGAACGGTGTGACAAGTCCTTTAGCAAATCGGTCCGAGCAGGAAGGTATATCACTCGGTGCTGGGACAAATAATGATCTAAGAAATGTTGTTAATGTCAAATTACATTAAGTCGTTAATATATATCTGATGATTTGTTTACTAAACATCAGGGTTTTTGATAGGTTGATTGTACCCGAGGTAAGAATAGCATTGTATCGACCAACCTGCGGAGGAGCAAGAGCTTTAAGCGCTTGCCCTTCGAGACATCGAACTCTTCCGGTTATCCTGTCCAAGTCTCTCTGAAGATTTTGCACGGTTGTTGATATTTGATTCATAAACTCCGAATTGTCACGAACGTCTTCTCGGTTCTCACGCGCTCGGCTTTTTTCTACTTGCGGTTGAGGCTTCACTTCCGGAACCGTTTCCCCGGGTATCACGCCGTTCGTTAGATTGTGATAACCGTTCGGTAAATTCGTTGGTTCGTCGATTTTCGAGCTCTGCTTACTTTTTCTGACATGCTTGTCAGATTGCGAATTACTCGATGTATGTGGCACGCCGATGGAAGACTTAGTTAATTCTTTTGCTGATTGTTCAGGCGCCGTCTGAGGGTACATGAAATTTAATTCAAGAAATTTTGCATCCAGTATTAACATTACGTATGATTCTAAAAATTGAGGCTGAATTTCATATTTCAATGGTCGTTTCACTCGCCTCGACTGTATCTTTGAATTCTTCATCTTCGCCATCGGTATCTGGTGGTAAAGGACTCACGCTATGACTGCTCGCAGGACTTGTTTCTAGGCTGCTCGTTATTCTTCTCGATGTGTTGTTGCTATTGGTCTTTATTCTATGGGGTGATGTTTCTCTCGAACCTGTTGGTTTGTGTCAATAATTATAGTTCAAATAAAATATGGGAGTGGAGCTAAAAATTCTCCATACAATACAGACCTATTGGTGAACCCGATAGAGGCGAAGCAGGCTGCGATCGAATTCTTTCCAACACCGGACCGACCAAAAGTTCCAAATCTTCAGCCGGTACATTTTCATAGAAGGAATCCAGACTGACGAGAAAACTTTCGACGTTGTCCGTGTATGACATTGTCTCGACTATCTACCGGTGTAAAACAAAGATCACTCGTTAGTAAACATACAATTTCATTTTCGTTGGCAAACGTGAATATTTTTTTTCCTCCAACAACTTCTTTACCTTTTTCAATTCCTCCACGTAATTCTCCATTGCCTCGGTACGACTCATATTTCCCAAACGATTCCAAGCGTCCCATTTTGCTTTTTTAACCACTTCCCAAAATGCGGGCTTGGGCTTTTGGCAAGGCCCTTCCGTCGCCTGTTTGTAATAGGAATAGAAGCGTAATGAGAGTTCGGTGCTTGGTTGGTACGCTCCTAGAAAAATAAAAGTTCAACACATTATTAGCTATCTACATAACGCAGTCCTAAAATAATTTCCACATTACTTCTATCGTCTCATATCGTTTCAATGAAAACTCAACAAATATGTTTTAAAATTCATGAAATTAATTATATTCAAAACGTCTCTTCTAAATCACACTGTCAACATAACAAGAATATAAATTGTATTAATATTCTGGTGATTAAATAACTTACATAATTATGTGACAAAAAAATAAATTAGAAATGTCTTGTGAGAAATTTATATTTCCAAATTTCAATATACACCAAATTAAATTCCATTGACATTTAAAGAAAAGAAAACATTGGTAATAAACATGAGAGAATGGGAATTATTAACCCCATGAATTATGAAGATGCAATAAAAAAATTTGTTCAGTAAAAACTGATTTTGCGCTTTCTTTCAATTCTAAGTTTCTAATTTTGTTCACTTGAAGATATATCTTTTTTCCAATACCAACTTTGAATCCTAATTATACAGTTCTCCATGTAACGCAAGGTATTTTTTCTTGTCGCAAAACAAAGCAGATGGAAAAAAAATTGTTTAGAATACTGAAAAAAAAAGAAGAAACCTTAGCAAGCAAATATGGCTGCGTATGCGGTGGGGAATTGCTTAAATGACATGTTTATAACCTCTCAAAACTAATTACCATTGCTTTACACAATGATCGAACCATTGAACCGTTGATATAAGAAACATCAACGTGTTTTATCGTTTATCTTGAAATATCCGTTCAATGGGAATAGCTTTTGTTGAGATTATCGCATAAATTATTCGCTTTCCAATTTCAATCGGTGAGAAACGCTCGGTGTGGCCATTTGTGAAAGTTCCCAGTGTCAGATGATTAACAAGACGCTCATGAGAAATAGTGAAATAACGCACATCAAAATTTTTCGACGTAAAATACGGCCTTTCAATAATGAAAAATAATGTTTCAGGTTGCACGATCCAACGAGCATCGAGAATGGTATTCGCGACGTAAGGAAAAAAAAAGAAAGAGGCTCGGTGACGTGCGAAAGACGAAAAAAAAAAAAGAAACATGAGAAAGGTGAACTGGTCCGATCCAACACAGCGAGTGAACTTCGAATCTGCAACGAAGCTGAGAGCCACGGTTATCGGGTCGAGGTAGTCCGTCGGAAAGTGAAATTGCCATTCGGAAACCGATAAGCCTGTGGAAGAAGGAAACGAGAGTGGCGATGACGCGCGTGAATTTCGTACCGTTTTCTCACACGCGTCGTACCTTCGTCGAATCTCTCATCGTCTACGAAATGTTTTGAGCGTTCCGGTGACTCGACCGTTTCTCTTCGTTCACACGGTAAATAATCGCGCGAGCAAACAATTCGTCGTATTTCTCTCGTCATTAACGTAATCTTTCCTTTCTTTCTTTTATTACTTTAGAATGCAAATTTGTAATGCAAATTTTATAAAAAATAAATTGTCCTCGCTTCGCGTTTGTTTTTTTTTCTCCGTGTCATCAGCTACGAGACTCGCTTGAGCTCTTGAACTTTTGGAGGTTAGGGACGCGGAGGCAAAAACAACAAGATGTCAAAACACACACGAAGCGATTAATATCTTCGTGGCTGTTTTCTTTTTGTTTCATCCGTTTTCCGTCGTTCGACCATAGAGAATGAAACGCGCGAGATGAAGAAAACAAAATGAACGCTTGAAACCGGAATATAGAAAGAACGAGGAGGTAAACGTTACGCGGAACGTGTGCGAATTTGAATGCTAATAGGCTCGTGCGAAAATGCGAGTGTGCAATTATTAATATATTACCGTGCGAGCTGATAAGAATTCGTAGCGAGTTGAGTTAGTAATACTTTGGGAAATATTTTCAAATATACATAATCCTAAAAATACTGACATTTTGTTTTGCTGATCAATTTTTGTAGAATTTCAAGCAAATTTTCCAATTTTTTTGTTCATTTGTCTAATATTTATTTATATTAGTAATAAACGTTCTCTTGATATAAAAATGTCGGACATAATCGAATTAATATTGATTAATAGTAATTGAAAGTCTCGAGGAGGAATTACAAATACTCGGTCGGTAATGTATCATCGTTCACGAGACATTTTGGATTTCACAATGTTATTGTTTTTGTGCAAATGCCTCGTGCCACGATGAAGATAAGACTAGATATGGCGCGTTCGATAGCACAACTAGGTTATCTTCCGGTTCAACGAATTGCTTTGTTTTCAATCAGAAGTTTTAATATAGTAAATCGTTTTATCTCGTATATGACGTAATATTGTTTTTCTTTACAGGAGACGCACATTTCTGAATGATATGAATGTTCTGGTATAAACAACGTTTTTACCGACGGAGCATCGACCACTTTACAGCGACGTGAAAGCTCCATTCGGACCTCATCCTGGATCCTTGACCTAATTTTCTTTCCAACATGCGACATAATATCACAGAGATTAAAAGTTCAATCTCACGAATCAAATTAACAACTGACATTCCGCGTGAATTTTTAGATTTTTCTAAAATATCGACAGATCTTTGATAAAAATGAATTACAGTTTTTTGTTACCGACTGAGTAAGTTTCGAACGATATTGAGATGGTGTCTGAATGTTTATTTTATATCAACAAGAATGTTTTAAAATTAAAAAAAATATATACATGGTTTGTTACGATACGAAGAATGTCTTCAGTAATTCGAATGTGGAAAAAAAGAAACGCAACAACTTTGTTTCATCACCGTCGTCATTGTCACGCGGACTTTGGAATATCGAAGTCCCTCTCGTGATAAACTATCTCATTTCGATGATGCGCAAAAAAAGTTTACACATTCGTCAAAAAGAGTATCATCGTATTTTTTTATTTTTGAATAATTACTCGAAGCATATATTTACGTATGCATAATACGCGATCATTATCTGTTCATTAGTATGTCCGAGTGCCTATACGAATATTCCTCGTATCCTCATAAAAATTCAATAACGTTTTTTTTTCCAACAGAATTTTAACATAATTTAAACAAAATGTCCGCTCCTCATTTGCTAAATGTACAATGAGTGATTCACTTATAAATTCCAAAACACAGATAAAAAAAAATTGTATCTCTGATAATTGTCCCTATGGACGCTTCGTAATGAAAAATCCATCGATGAATGAAAGTTTACGAAAAAAGAAAATGTGTATTAGTCGTTAGTTCCTAATTCCTCCGCATAGTGGCGGAAGAGTAATGATATTTCTCGAAGATACTCCATATCCTTGATCGTAATTTGTTTTCCTCAAAAGTGCATTACCATCTTTAGGCAGACTCTTAATTACGTTGACAGCGGCCTCGAATTTTTCCTTGGTCGTCATTGTGTGCTCAATGAGAGACGATTTTATCGTCTTCCGCTGCGTATTCTCCCCCCACCCCTCGCCCTTTATTCCCCTCTTTGTCACGCCACAAGACACGCACGATTATATTCCTTTCTGCTGGTTGTATTTGGCCGGACACTCACTTGCGTTTGTTCGCGCACATGAACAAGACTGTGTCGAGGAGAAGAAGAAAAAAAACAAATTATTTCAATCAAATTGACGTGTTATCGTTTCGAAAGGTTTCGTTGTCGTTGGTTCGGGGATACGACCGATCGTTCGATGTACAGTGAAAAAACAATAATTAAAAATATGTCAGCGTTTTACAGCTCGTTACTGTGTCAACTGGGACTGATAGCGATATATGGACGTCGGAGTATAATTATCGGCGTGCACCGACCAGTCTGACTGGCTGTTCCAGACTGGCCTGGGTAAAACGACGGCTGCCTACAATCCAGTTCTGTTCTGCTCGTTTTTCTCTCGTTCTCTCTCTCTCTCTTTCTCTCTCGTGTCTACGTATACCTCTCACTCTATCGTTTTCTTCGCCTCCCGCGCCCCCTACGCGACACCTACGGAATTACCGAGTATGCGTACCGCGAGACGGTACAATCTCGAGATAGTTACAGTACGTGCTATTGCTCGGGTAACGAAATGGGAATAGCCTAGCACGATATTACGAATGGATGTGAGGGCATTTTGCGTATGTGTTGGAATGTGAATGTTGATTGCGTATTCCTTTTCGATTGGTCATCGTTGTCGATAGAGCATGCTGTATGCATGTAAAAAACGTTAAATGTATCGCGGTCACTAGTCTCCGAGCTAGAGTAACGTTCAGGATGTAATTTCTTTAACACCCGCGCATGCGGTATTGGCGCTGGTAGCGCTCGAAGAAAAGCGCGGCATTGGGTCGACAAGTTTGAATCTTCAGTTTGTACTCAATACGAATTAAGGCTTAAAGATCCAACTTTATGGAAAAATTCTCAATGTTATAATCGTATATGGAAAAATTCTTATAGTAGAACTTTTCAAACGTATCGGATTTTCACTTCCAGTGTTTTTTCGTGTACGGTTAGGTCTAAAACCCATTAGAATCTGCTAATAATCGTAATAATGCTAATAATCATAATAGATAATCTACAATGTCGAAATACAGTCGACTTTTATACTTAGAAAAGGAAATGGTTGGGAAAATATGTTCTAAAGATTAATCACTTCACCATAAGAATTCAAATAACTATGGTTTCTCGCGCGCTTTACCACGTGACCATGTATGATGCACAAGGCAGGGGGTAATACGGATCGCGACGATACCTCCTTGTCGGTATGTTTTCCTGCTCCAGAAACATCACTTTCGACCCTTTCCGTTATCGGTTTCGTGTCACGCCCCGAGCGTCGTTTCCTCGACATCCTATTCGCTTATCGAGGCTATTCTCGTTCGATTTGTCTAGACGCCAAAGATTCTCTTTGACACGAGGTTAGTCCGAAGAAGCATCCTTTCGCGTTCGAGTAATCGACGCTCGACTTTTTCTCCTCCCGAAGTATCGAAAGTTTCGCCGTACGCTGGCTTTTCGACCCTTTCGAGCGTCCCGCGGTTTGGCCGTGCGGTAAGAGGTGGGGGAAGGCTTCGACACCAGTCGAGACCAGTTTGAGGTTACCTCCTAGCTTCGGCTGTACCCCGGATCTTTATTCGTGGATTTCGTCCCTTTCGGACGCAACCCAAATGTCGCGAAAGCAGATCGGTCGTCTACCTAAAAAGAAGAAGCCACGGAGATTAACGAAGAGAAGATGAAGCGATGGTAAAACAGGCAACCCCTCGAGTCGAAGCGCAACAACATAACCTCCTATTCGCTCGTGTTAGCCGGATACGAAATCCCGTATTTCGACACAATTCTGTCATCTGAAACGTCAAAATGGAGGGAGCGGGTGGTGTGTTCTGTGTTTTCGACGTGGTAAAACCCCCGTTCGTCGTTAATACGACGAACGACGACGACAAGCGTCTCGAAAACCGACCGAACGAACTCTAACGGTCGATAGAATCGAAATATCGAAAGCGAACGATGATGGAGAAGAGAGTGGACCGAGTGGGAGCCACAGGGACGTTCTGCATTGGTAGCTATCGGTGATGTATCACGTGTGACGGTTCTCATGGTCGAAGGTATATCTCATCCTACGGTTTCATACTCTCCTGATACCAAAGCGACCATTTTTGAGACATCCCGCCACCGTGACGCCCGATCTCCCATTGGTCAGTTTAAAATTGGAGCGAGATGGAGGGGGGGTAATCGCAGCGCGGGAAATGTTGAGATATTTGAATCGGACAAAATCTCGTGCGAGTTATTCGATGCTTAAATAAACGAAATAAAGTTATAGTCTGATTTATTTTCGTTATTGTTTTCATTCGCCAATCACATAGTCGAATTTATTACTGGTACAAGAGCCGCCCGTCTTATCACCATCGTTTAATTACATTATGCCCGCGGTTTATATTAATAAAATTGCTTGTTAGTATGTACAATAGAAATGATTTCTCTCTCTCTCTCTTCGCCTTTTTTTTGTTGCCCGGACCTTAATTTTGTTTCGGCCTCGCCGCATTCTAACACACCTGCTCGTCGGTTTTTTTCATTCCTCGCAGTCTTTTTCACAGTAAAAATTCAATACGCAGTCTATATATAATATGTATATTTTTTGTCGGTATATGTTACGGCCGAAGCGAGCGGGCGTATCCGGTAATTATCAAATCGCACACGATCTGACAGTTACTTCGTTATAAGGCTATATATATATATATATATATATATATATATATATTATATAATTATTATATATATTATAATATATTATTAATATATATATTATATATAATAATATAATAATAATATATATAATATATAATTATATATTATATAATTATATAATAATATATAATTATATATGTATTATATAATTTATACATATAATATAAATATATATAATATTATATATAATAAATTATATATATATAAATATAGTTTATATAATTTATATATATATATATAATATAATATATAATTATATATTATATATTATATAATTATATGTATATTATATAATTATATGTATATTATATAATTATATAAAAATATATAATTATATTAATTATATAATAATATATAATTATATATATTATATAATTTATACATATAATATAAATATATATAATATCATATATATATATATATATATATATATAAAGAAACAGTAAAAGTTGGAAAAAACAGGATTACGCCGCATTCGCTTACTTTCTGCAGAATCGGAGGGAGATTCGAATGGAAAATATCGCGATATTTCATTTTCAGTCCAAGCGAATTTCCATTCGGAAATGGAAGAAATGGGAGAAACACGATCACCCAATCGTAATTACGAATTCTAAAAATAAAAAATATCAGCATATCAATGAAATGCGTTCGAAATTAACATACTCGTCGAAAAAGACGTAAATCTATTGGGGATTATTGAGAAGCAATAATATTACGTATTATTTCTTTAAAGATAATAACAAATGTATATTTACAAAAATGCAAAACTTGAGCCGACGGTCGTTGAGAAAATGTTCATAATGCTTGTAGAACCAACGAAATAGCCATATTCAAGAAATTACAAAACAATTTTGGTATTCGCCCGTAGCGCGAGAGCGTGACCGTAAAAACAATAAGTGGAAACACAATCGTTAATGGCAATTCCAATAGCGTGTACCGTTAATTATATACGCGGCGATCGCGATTGTCTTTTCTTTTTTCAACTTCGAAAATCGCGTCGATTATAGAAGGTTTGCGTGCGATCGCGTCAGTCGTCGAGGTCAATAAAAATCGGAATCCGAACTGTGCTGCGAGTCGCCGCCACCACCGCCGCATCTTCCGTTCAAATAAACCTCAGAAGTTTGTTGTATGGACGGCGATTGTTGAGCTGTTTCGCCATTGTTACCTGCGAAAATTTGCGAACGAGTAATTAAAAAATAATTCATTCTAAAACGTTTTATACGGCATTAATATTTTAATGATACAGGGTTGCCCACATAACTCTTAAGAGCTGAATATTTCGGAAACTATTTGTCCAATCAAACAGTTGTTCATGAGAAAGTTTTATGCTTTCGAGGGAAGCCAAACCCAAACTCAAATTTTTTCATGAACAACTTTTTGATTGGACAAATAGTTTCCAAAATATTCAGCTGTTAAGAGTTATGTGGGCCACCCTGTATAATAGGACTATTATTATTACCATGAGCGGCTAAAATCGTCGCTAGGCATCTGGCAACCGCTGGATTAGGTGCGCACGCGAGTGCCGGTGTGAGGCCATCGGAATCAGCTGCAACGACACTGGCACCGAGTTGTAAAAGTCTTCTGGTAACCTGACGAACGAGCAAAGATACGTTACAAATTCTTAAAGTTGAAAAATCTTTTGAGCTTGAGATGTTTGTCTCCTTGTAAATAATACCGACCGTGACCAGGCCGTTACTAGCAGCTAAATGAAGAGGCGTTCGTTGCTGCTTGTTGACCATGTTGATGATCTGTGCTCTGTGATTATGAGCCTTTTGTGGATTATCGCTAGAGTTTCCTAGTGTCTCGATGTGATCGAGCAGGAGCGACGCTGCCGAGGAGTGTTTCCTCTGGCAGGCGAGATGGAGTGCTGTGTTGTTCGACGTATCCATTGCACGTACATCTGCTTTCCATTCCAGCAACAATTCTAAGAATTCCAAGAATCCGTATTAATCTCAAATCAATCGGTGGAAATGGTTAAATGGTATCTAACAAACTATGTCACTAATCGAAGAAATCATCGAACCTATCGCACTCGATTGGCCCGTTATAGCAGCATGAAGCAATGGCGTCCGTCCAGCGTAATCCTGAGCCTCGATACCGGCAAGCTCGGGACCCACTGCGCTTATTATAAGCCTCGCACACTCTACCGATCCTGCAGCAGCTGCAACGTGTAACGGCAGTCTTCCTCTTGGTGTGTCTCGAGGAGAAGCTACCGCTTCGCCACCAAATTTGTTTATCAACAATTCCAGACAATGAGCAGAACCCTGATGGACCGCACAGTGAACGGCTGAAAATGGATTGCCTGAAAAAGGAATTAAACGAGATGAAAATATAAATTGGATCGACGAATAAGTTAGAAAATTTGGTGATCGATCGATTATCGATAGTCATTTGCCACTTGAAGATTACTACCTTCCAACGATTCAACGACGTTCTGCTCGAGCAAGTACTCGACGCAGTTCGAATTTCCATTGTAACAGGCCCAATGAAGAACGGTACATCCTTGATCATCCTTAAGAAGCGCCGCGCTCGCATCCGCGTTTACCAAAGCAGCCAGAGCTTTTAACCTAAAACGATTGTACAATGTTTCATTTATAATAGTGAATGCATGATCAACGGAGTATCCATAAATTTATAACAGCTTTTGCCTCTGATAGGAAAGAAAGAAAAATGACCTTCCACAAGCCGCCGCTAGGTGTAACGGAGTTTTCCCGTTGGAATCTTGAGCACTAACTTGTGCACCGTGTTCGAGCAACATCTCGACCAGCTGATGATCCCTTTCATGTATTACAGCACGAAAAAGTGGCGTGTGTTTATTGATGTCTGGTATGTTGCAGTCGGCCTTCCACGTGAGTAGAAGACTAGCGCACTCGTCGTGGCTGTTGGCTACGGCAAGTGCGAGAGAGGTTCTTAGCTTCGCGTCGCAACGATCGATCACCGAACGATCCTCGGTATTCTTCAGCAATAGTTTTAAACACTCTTTGTGTCCCATCGCTGCAGCACAATGGAGGGGCGTTCGTCTCATGACGTTATCCTGTTGTTTTATTGACAAAATAACGTACGAACGTCAACTTCGTTGTTTTTTCGATTACTGACAAGGTAAGTTATGTTTTACCTGAACTGAGACAAAAGCAGCGCAGCGCAGGAGCAACCTGACGCATTGCTCGTGTCCCCGATAGGAGGCGAGATCGAGAGGCGTCTTTCCTGTATCTTCTCTAACATTGGTGCTCGGTGAGAGTGGCAGTAACAGTTTCAGAATCTTTCCATGTCCGTGATACGCCTAATTCGTAAAAGGATAGAAATATAATAACTGGCAAATATGAATATCTTCTCGAATTTCGATTATTTAGATCGATAGCAAATTATTCTTTTGAATCAGTAATCTTACGGCTAGATGAAGGGGTGTGATCGCAGGGGTCGAAGGATCTTGTTTCGTCGTTGACGAGGCTGGTGCGTTTATCCCGTGCATTGCCGTAAATTCGCGAGAGTTTCCAAGCACCGTGTCGTGAAGAAGGGTCTCGAGAACAGGCTCGTTGCCTCCGGCGACTGCGTAATGAACAGAAGTGAATCCTCGCTTATCACGGATCTGTGGGTCGGCCCGGTGAGCTAACAAATATTTAACGCAGCTGCAAGGAGAAAATATCCAATTAACGGACACAGAATATACGAGGGTTGGAAAGATTTTCGTGTCGAAAAATAAAAACTCACTCGCCACCATCATCGCTTCGATTTTGTGCCGCCGCTGCCAGATGAAGGGACGTAGCTCCGTTTATGTCCTGAGCATTCGGATCACTTCCGTAACCCACGAGGGTAAAGACACATAGATAGCGACCCTGGCTTGCCGCGTAATGAAGTGCCAGTCTATTGTCATTGTCGGAGAGACGAAAATTCGCTCCGCTCGATAACAAAAGATCGAGGCAACCTACAGAGCCCTGGGAAGAATAATTGTAACGTTAATAACGTTGAAACAATCTTTCAAATTGTTTCTTTTGTCTTTAAGTATAGATCTATATTCGTTACGTTAAATGCAGCAGAATGGAGAGGAGTTCTTCCTCCAATGTCGCGCGAGTCAATTTTCCGACTGTCCACTTGCAATAATTTCCGGCAAACTTCTATGTGTCCAGCCAGACAACTCAGATGAAGCGGTGTTCGTTGCTCAGCGTTTCTAGCAGCTGGCGATGCCCCGCACTCGAGAAGGGTCGTCGTCAGACATTCTTGACCAAACCTTGCGAATTTTACAATAAAAAATAAATCATCATAATTTTACAAAATTTATTTTTTTTTTAATGTCTTACCGAGCCGCAACGTGGAGAGCGGTATTTCCGTTTTTATCCCTAGTGTCTGGTGAGGCACCAGCGTCGAGTAAACTTTTAGATCGTGTGAAACGTCCGTGAATCGCGGTCATGTGAAGAGGTGTTCGTCCGTCCTCAGATTGAACATTAATACACGCACCAGCTCGCAACAAAGCTTCGAGACAATGCACTCCTTGACTACTGGCTGCCGCAACGTGCAGGGGCGACTGACCCCGATAATTAACGGCTTCTATGGATCACCAGAAAAGAACCGGTGAGATGAAGAAATTGCTGTTGGCATAAAAAATAAAAACATACCTATATTGGCTTCGTGACGTATAAGTTCACTGACAGCATGGACTCGACCGTTCAAGCATGCTGTATGCAGCGGTGTATTCCCATAAACGTTTTTCGCCTCGATATCCGCACCTGCTTCTATCAACATTCGGATACAATCGACCCGACCCGCTGCTACTGCCGCGTGCAGTGGTGTATACAAATCTCGGTCCTACGTTAAATAAGTAAATTGCATTATACCGAAACACGAAAGAGCGGATGGAAATAATAATGGTAACTGCGAAAGAGATATTCGTAGATCGAATGAAAATTATAAAGTAGCAACATACTTTTACATCCACGTCAGCTCCTTTATCCATGAGCGCTTTCAAGACCGCATCGTGTCCCATGTAAGCCGCAAAATGCAGTGCTCGACGATCTTTCTTATCACGTGCGTTAACGACGCAGGCTGGTAGCGCAAGTAGCAATTCTGTCATTTCCAAATGACCATTGTAGGCAGCATGGTGCAAGCACGTTCTTCCTCCCCTGTGTATGGATATGTTTATTTCTTCAATCGTTCGAAAACACTCTTCAGATTTATTTTCGCGTTGATCGTATTTGTAATAGTGGAATAAATATCTGATTCCATGACTTTTTTACCTGTCCGTAACGTTTATATTGAACAGCCATGGGATTAGGTACTCCGCGCATTGAACAGCGTTATTTGCAGCTGCAATGTGTAGCGGACTCAACCAGTTCCGATCTTTCACGTCAAAGTGAGCACCGTACTTGAACAAAACTTCGAGAGCACGATGATTGCAGGACCGGCATGCTCTATGCGCCGGTGTCAACCATTTTTTGTCCTTGTTATTGACCTCCGCTCCGCATAGTAGGAGAGTTTCGATTATTGTTGGATCTCCCCTGTGACAATATAGATATGGAGTAAAATACCAATATACTGAAATATTTGCCGCAATAGAACGGTTAAATTGAAATATAAACCTGTATGCCGCTGCATGAAGGAGAGTCCGCTGCTCCGAATCCTGCCAATTGACATCTGCAAGATCGGTCAGGAGCGCGCGTACTTCATCAACATTGCCCCGAAATATTGCTTGGAGCAGAGGTGGCTATGACAAAAGAATCAAAGTCATTCAATGTATCAACAAGAATTCCCATAGCTCACAAGAGGATTATGAAAGACACAAAATAAAATCACGGTTATAAATGTAGATCCATAAACAATGGAAGAATATTTAAAAGAAAAAAAAGAAACAAACCACAATATGAGAACAATAATATTATGAACAAAAATCCACAAACAATAGAATAATCATGACAAAATAAGAAAACAATTCGTTACATAGAAACGAAAAATGCTTGTTTAAAAAATATTGAGTTTGTTTATGTAAATTTGAAATAAAGAATTCGTATGATTTAATTGCAATATTTCACCCTAAAGATAAGCAGAAAACGTCATAAATAAGATTTATTTTATATATAATTTATATATGTGCCATCGCCGCATAGGTTGGGTTGTCATTCGTCCATAACCTAAAAAGGTTAACCCTCGGTATCTCCAAGAACATCGTAATCAGCAATTATAATCAAACGAAAAATAAAAAATTGTAAATATTCACCTCGTCGGTAATTTCTCTGATGTTCATAGTTTCTTGTTGTTCGTGAATCATGGAGCACGCATCGATAAGCGTAAATTTCTGAAATTTCACGAGGCCCGCGATCCGTTAAGACGCAGAGTTATACACTATAGTTGCCCCTTGAGTGCGAGAGAGATAGCTGCAAAGTACAATTCGTAAATTTTTCGACACGGAGCAACCGATCGGGAGGAAATTTAGCTCAGCCAATTTTCGCCACAATTCTGGGTTAATCAAGCTAAATTCCATCTCAATCTGTCGGGCCATGCCAAAGAATTTATGAATGGCGTTTACGAAGTGGTAGGAGCGCGTAACGTGTACATGAGCGGATAGCTGTCAACGACGTGCCCGACGCACTTGGCGTGCTGCAGTTTACTACACTAGTACTATGAGCAAAAATTACCCGGCACATTTTGTTACCTAATATTTCTTTCCTATTTACTATTATTGAAAAACTATTATAGTTTGTTTAATATAAAAAATGCATGGTCGTATCGTAAACAACACGACTTTGAAGGTTTAATCGCGAGGAAAATATACAAATGTCATTGATGATAACATACGTAGGACAAAGGATCGTCCGGCTTTCACTCGACTCTGTCAGAATTTGTATTTTTAGATATGACCGATGTCCATGCCATCCTCTACGGATCGTTCTTTTCCCCGTTACTTAGCAATTTTTCTAAGATTTACTTTCGTCTCTCGCCGTTTGAAAATTTTACACGAACAAACATGTTCGAAAAACGATTTTTGGGGTTTGAATCTGAAATTTAATAATTTATTGCTCGTAACATTTATTACCATTGAGAAATTTAGATCTACGATAAATTTTGCAGATATTTCGATGAAAATTAAATTTAATTACTCAACACTTGTAGAGTGTAAAAAATAAATAGACAAACAAAAATAAATAGAGATTTTTGTTTTTTTTCTTATAATTAAAAAATATGGGAGCTCCTTCCAGATTGCCCGTAAATAACGACGTACAAATGAGAAATATATCGGTATTAGTAAACAAATATTTGTTGCTTTACATAATACACGTTCAATCAGATCTACTCGTGCGAGTAGTTTTTTGTAAATCGGAGAGAGTATTCTCATCGGAGGAATGCCAACCGTGGTCCACTCCCAAATCCAATTTAATAGAACAGCAGCATGCACGCTAAGGCAACTGACTGCTCCCTGAGTAACAGGATTTATAATCTTTCTTTATATATTGAAACGCGATGCAATCCGACCATTGACGAGAAAGGACGCTGGGCGACTTTATCCTCTTGGCCATCTAGCGACTGTTTCGCGAGTTGAAGGAAAGCTCACCGCGCTATTATTTTGAATCCTTTCAAGCAGGAGTAAGATGACTCAAAATATAACAGAGGAAAAGAATTTGTTGCAAGTTACATAAAAACCGGAGCTACAAAAAATACAGTTTTTCACAGATTTTAGCATTCACGGATTGTCCATGTCCCCAGAGAATATTTTCAATAGTGCGAATGTCTATTACCAGCTGACCTTTAAATGTCTTTAGGTTTATAACGATGGATTGAATCCTGATGAAATAAAAGAGAATTGAAATTGCGTTTCTGAGGCGCTAAAAAGGGACACGTGATTAATTGTTTTAAAAACATCGCCGCGCCATCTGTCGCGTCTACGAATAAGCTATAAGCAGATTAAAATTTGAGATCTGCGTCACCTTCAGCTGGTCGGAAAAAACATGGCTAACCACACGCAATTTTTCCCGCCAAAAAAAGTCCTGGCACGCGAGCCTCATGTCAGTTCTTAGCAGAACGTCGATGACATCAAATCTCTTACAATAACGTTGCAACAAGTGGTAAGAATCGGATTAAAAAATGTATTCGCGCATGAGACGAAAAATATATAAGTTTTTATAATTTTCAATCATTAACAAAGCATTTTTACAAATTTCAACAGATGGAATTCGACGGAACTTTCAATTGTAATGGCAAAGTGAATTCGAACGATTGGGAACTGAACAAAACAAATTTTGTGCTCAGAGGCGAGTTGGAAAATATATCTTTACGCACAAAGGTATATGATCTTTCAGGGGTCAACCTGTGTCTTTTCGATCATATATTGCCAGCGTCCGCTGCTATCCTGAACCTTTCTCATTTTGCAAGATGCATGGAGTAAGTTTTCAACTTTCATACATTTCTGTAAACATTCAATTATTCCAGGATTTGGCTATCGCATCCAATGTTTTCTTATCTTTAAATTCTCTTTTCATCGTGTCCTCAGAATGCAATTGAAAATCCTAAACCGCCACGAGTCCTACGATCGTGCAGGATTCTGCACAAAGAACGATGACAGGGATTTCTTTGAGATCAGAAAGTCAATTTCCGATTTCATTTCATACATAAGAGCCTATTTATTCAGGTAAATGGTACAAAATGAAAACCATTGTGAGAAAATAAACAATTAATTTTTTGTTTATCCATTTCAGCCTGGAGCAACAATGTCACGAAGCCAGAAATTCATTTCTAGAAATGGAGAGCGAATTGAACGAGACACTGATCACTCTGCGTAGATTTTTTGCACGATTGCGTGGAATTCCAGATGCGACTTTTCACTACATAGCCTCGAATCTTGGGAATAAGGTGATTTAAATTTCAACAAGATTACACATTATTTTTATTTTTTCTATGTAAAATATTTGTTGTTTACATATATATTTTCTTATTTAGTGTTCCCAACCAGAATTCCATATGTATCACATGCATCTCGAACTTCGTTGGCTCTTCGTCACGATTGTTCAAGCAAGGACAATTTATTCCCAATCATCAGATCTTTGTTTCGAGGATTTGGATAGCACTTTGCAAATGGTTATCGATGATCTAGTTTACGTGTCGATGAAAATGTTCGAAAGGGTATCGAATCAATCATTATTCATTGTCTTATGTTAAAATGATAGTACAATGTTGATAATGTTTGAGGATTTTTAACAGCTCAATCTAAAGGACTTGCGAATAAGAACTCCGTACAGTTGCACTTGCGCACGAGAATTTTGGCTCATGATTCAGATATTTCTGGAAGACATCGCTCAAAAAGCAAATTGCAAAGTACGTTAATATTTCTTTTTCCTTTGTGACGCTTTGATATTTTATTTCATCGTTTGCAGAGTTTTTGGGAGTACGTAAATTTCTCTTTGAATCAAATTTTGTGTACAAACGGTGTTAGCGAAAGACGCAAAATGTTTTGGCATCGAGAGGAAGAAAAGAAATTGCCACGATCGAAAAACCCTGAATTGTTTGCCGCTTGGTTGATTTATCATTTAGCGCTATTACACGGCTACGATTCCTATGGTCTTTACGTTGGGGCCACTTCAAAAAGGGTACGTCTAGAAAAAACTGGCAATTGGTGAATGAATTTCGAATAATGGACAAAAATAATAATTTTTCGTAATTTCAGATCACACCGAATTATGAACAGTTCGATATAATATTGAAAGCCTTTGTGAGCAAAGGAGGCAAAGATGGAGGTCGAGATGAACTCGACGAAGAATTGCGAGTTATGATACCTTTATTACGTGTTCTCGTAAACGATTGGTGGCCCTCCCGAGTACAAATCGTTTCATTTCTCTGGGACTGTTTCCATCGACGACTCGAACAACCTTTTCTGCTTCAAACTACTGGTCCGTGGTCCGTCTGCATCGACAAGTAAAGTCGCTCGTTACCGCATTAATTAAGGATTTGTAATATTTTTCAACGCAGAGATCAGGGACGTTAAATATATCTCTTTTCCGTGACTTTATTCTAACAGAATAAGTCCTGCGGATATACTGAAGCAAACGCGTGACAGAATTGATGACTATATTGATCAAAGCAAAGAATCAAGCTACGGAATGTTTTTGCGCTTTCTTGGTGAGTCGATTGTTATATGTCTGAATTAATATATAACAAAAATTCTTATAAATAAAATTTTAATTCATATTCGCAGGAACATTCTTGCGAAAGAATTATGATAGAAATGATTCGAGACATTGGAATCAGATAAAAGGGCGAATATATTCGAAATTTTCCAAGAATAAGGTTCAAGAATTTGGTGAAGGTGGCTTGTACAATTTTATAACACTCTTCCTAACACTCGCTGTGACCGCTGACACCGCAAACGTCGTGAGTCAAATAAACATTTTCTGTTCAATGATTAATTAATTCATTTACAGAATTAAAAAAAGAACAATTTTCTTTTTCAAGTGCACGGTTATGCTTGATTTGCTTCCACCGGTTCAAGAACCGAACAACGATAAGAGTAGACATTACAGTCTCAGTTGGAAAGGAAAGCTCGCGGTGCTTCTGCTTTACAACGAAAATTCGTTGAATCTTGAAAGTATTTCGAATAATTTTACTAACGTGGTAAGACATGAAATATTATTTCATTATTTTTCTTTTACATAAAAACAAAGCCCTACATTATCTAACATTTTTGTATTATAACAGGTAAACGTGATAAGTTGTCAAAAGGACGAGATATCAAGATCAATGATGTATAGTTTCGTCGATACTTTCGGTCAAATAATCAGGTCTAACGAAAAATTGAATAACGGAGAATACTTTTTTGTCGGTGGATGGATCGACAGATATCTATTGGAGTGTCCAAAATATCGTACAGGACCACTGATCAAAATATTACTGGAGATATTCAAAAAGTGTGCGCGCTTGGAAAATTTGTGCATTGATTCGGGTGAGTTTTTAATTGTGACTTGCTTCGTCGTATATTCATTTTTAAAAACGTACGCGATCAAATTTTTAGGAATTTCGAAGATGCTGGAAGCTCTATGGTCTTTCGTCGCTTGTCGTATTCGACAACTCGTTTTTGAGCCGGCGATAACCGGCGATGATTACGTCGATCTCGCGAAGCTCGCTGTGGAATTCACTATCGAAGCGCAGAAGAATCCTTGCCAGGCAAAGCGACATAAACATTCAGCAGTTTCACTCTTTCATCATTTCACATCGTCGGTTATCGTCAAAGATATTAGGTGAATTGGCCAAAAATATTCGATCGTGAACTCATTTACTCGATATAAGATAAATCAATTCATAGATCAAATTATTCCCAGAATAACAAAGTCGTATCTCACCACGATTTTGCGAAAATGCGATATCATCGAGGACTTGAAGTCCGACGTGAAAAACTTTGATATAATAATTATACAAGTAAGTCGCATGTGTCGTGTTAAATTTGTCTTTAATCCAGGAGCACAATTTGATCAATGTATAATGTTTTATTCTTGTCCAGGCGTGGATAAAGTGCTGTGTACTTGGCCAGGACACGAGACCAGACGAGGAGATGAAATTCTTGAAAAATCGTGTCTGGCAACTTCCAGAAATTGCCAAATTGTTCTCGAGCCATGCTGAGATTTTCGAAAGAGACGAAGAATCAATTTTGTCGTTTTTTACGGTTCTTGGAAAGTATCGAAAATCTTTACAGGTATGGCAATGAGTCCAAGAAACAATGATAAATTATTATACATGTAAACTTTGTATCGATTTTCATTGCTACGTTCTTTCCTTCGTGCAGACGGAACAGGAACGAAATACACTGGACGTAAGAACACGCATGTATTTCAATAACATCGACAAATGGGCCCTTCTTCCTATCACCGAAGAGAACAAGGATACTGATCTTGCTTTTTGGATCTATAGGTGCATGGGAACTCTGATACTGACTTGTTCTACAATATTATACGTCAAGGTATGGAAAATCACTTTCTTGTTTTTCATTTTTCCAACGACTTGTCTCTTATTCGCAAATCGACTAATAATGATACAATTGCAGAACCAACCGAACAGCCATCTGCGCGTTTTGATAAACAAATTCATTCTTCCGGGGGAGCAATCGCCACAGGTGTTTCTGAAGCAACTGGGAAAACGAATATTCTCCATGATCATGCTAGGAATTGAAAAACTGAATGCTCGTAGCGATCTTTCGCTTCAAGCACTGTTACGTGATCTGTTCGAAGCTTATTTGCCACTTCTCGTTACAGTGAATGTCGGCAATACTAAAATAACCGAATCTCTTCTTCAGTGCTTCACCGATGTCAATATCGACTTCTCATGTTTAATATTTGAAAAATTAGCAGCTAGCTTCATTATCGTATCTGGCGATAATACTACACATAGACATTGTTATTTGGTGAGTTATGTGCGACAAATAATTAATGTTTAAGATTCGATAATTGAAAACAAAAAATGAATTTCAGGTGATGCTGCTTCTGGGACATTTACTTAAATCTGGAAAATCCTATAGTAATCACATTATCGAATTCATCGTAGCTGTTTGCGCACCGAACATTTTCTCGTGTTACTTCAAAGTTCACAATCTTCATCCACACAGAAAACAAACTTTGGATTTTGTCGCGGACGTCACGGCGAATCCTTACCATCGAGAAGATTCTTTACTTAGGTATGATAAAAAATGATAATTGTCACACTTGTATCGAAAGCCTGTACGAAGTGAATCGCTACTTATAACATTATTTTCTTTTTTGTAGAGACAAATTCAAGAAATGCATCACTACTGTAATTCTGAAATTCCTGACTTTCAACTCGCAATGTGTCTTTGATTTTCTGCGATCGATGATTAAGATAAACACAAGTATCGTTGATAACATATTGCCGCATATCGAGAGGATCGTTTCGGAGTTGGAAAAGTCGAAGAGGCCGAAAGCCGCATCGCTCAGGTGAATATTCGTGTAACTAGATGCTCGTTTCGTATAAACAATTTGTTGGTTTTGAAATTATGATATGTAAACACCCTTGTAGGTATTCGTTGAGTCAGCTTCGAGGAATTCTCAATAAGCCTTGAACAATTTGCCAGGTTTTCAAAAACAAGAAAAGATCTCGAAATACGAATGTAAGTACCATATCGTTAATAACATTTATTCGATCATGATCATTAAGTTACGACAGTCTCGGAAAAAATTAAAGTAGAGCTTAAACCGTTCGAACGTAGTCTTGCGTACATCCATCGAATAAAAAACCGACGCTATGTTATATACATTCACGTATATAATTACGATGAACATTGGCCACAATTATTGCGACTAGTTTCACCGAAACTTCAAAAATGCTGTTAGAATTGATTACAAGTCTAATTCTAGTTGAATCGCGAAGAAGGAAAAAATACATTATTTTACTTTCGATGCGAATGTCGCGACCGATGTTTGGTAATCGACGAACTGGTGGAATTGGTCGTCGTCGTCGTCGTCGTAATCGTCATCGCCGTCGTCGTTGTTATTGTTGGTGTAGTTGCAGATGTTAGTGCGGGTGGGGTTGTTGAGGGTGATCGTCATCCGATCAGTTCCAGTCTGGAAACAGCGGTACGGGCTGCGTTTCTCAACGAAACTTCTGTGTTTCCACTCAGCAATGTCTCCAGTCTCTCGACATAGCCGTCGATATTTTGCAATGTCGCGCCTTCGTGAGATCCTGGAAATTAAGGAATTATATTACACGAATTAGGAATGGAAAATATTCTTATAATTTAATGTATTAAATCAAATTATAATACATAATTGATTTAGGCTTACCTGGAAGCGAAACTGTGGAGAAACATCCGGCCAACTGCGAGCGCAACATATCTAAGTGACGCTGTAAAGATTGATTTGTTGTTCGCTGCTGATTCGTTTCAGATTCGAGCCGATTAACCGCAGCGTGAAGACTGTCCACGTGTCGTTGAAGCACTGCATTTTGGGCCTCGTAATCCGAGGTTGCTTTCCTCAACTGTCTGAGCTCGGATTCACAAGCTAAATGAGAGAATAAAATACAATTTTCTATGTATAAAAATATTATTAGTAATAAAGCTAATTTTTGTAAAGCATTTACCTTTGTTATGATCTAAGAATTCTTCGGTGAATATCGGAATATCGAAGCCCGAAAAATCAATTTTTTCCTGATGCGTGTCCTGTGTATGTCCATTTGAAGAAATAGTGAAACAGAAAACGATTAGAACAAATATAAAAAATGGATGAGATTAGAGATAAGTTGAATATTCGAGCGGCGAATGCAATAATTACAATTTGTTCAGGAGGTGTAATCTCCGTTCCGTTTCTTTCCTTTTTACCGATCTCGCTTTGCTTCTCCGAAGATTGTCGTTCGCTGAACAACCGATAAGCTTCGGTTTGCTTGTAATCGCTGAACTCACGATTGTAACGTTCTTTGTCCTGTTCCGCTGCATCCAAATATTGCTACAAAATCATTTTTAGATTTAGTCGTTTATAATTCTGCTTTTGACAATCCTTTAGAAAAGAAGCAAACACGATTACAACGTACCTGTTTTTGCTCGGAAGGCAATGTACTCCATTCCGAAGCTAAAAGTTTCGTTATTTCGGCAAACGGCATAGCTGGATTTTCCGTTCGAACTTTCTCACGACGATCGTTCAAGAATCTATTTTTTTGTAGGAAAATCTAATATCAAGATGATGCTCATAAAGATAATCGTCAATGTACATGTTTCGCACCAAGGTTTTGTGGAAGGCAAAAGCTTTTGTATAACGAAGAACGAACAAACCTGAAATAACCAGTGAGTGGTTGCTTAGGCGCGGTAGCATCCCGTGGTGCTTTCTTTCGCTTTTTTGCCCTGTTCGGATTGCTCATGGGTCCGGATGCAGTTCCTGGTGTGGCAGGACCTTTTTTCACACCATTATCGGAAACAGAATCTGGTGCCTTATCCTCTATACTCGCTGGTGATTTGTCTATAAGTAAAACATTCGTTCCAGTCGAAAGTAGCAAATATTTGCGTTAATATTATACCCTGCATACTAATAAAACAACCATTTGTAAAGAAAAACCTCAACAAATATATTCTGGAAAGCCATTGTTATTGACAAGCGATAAATTCAATTTTTCTCTGCGCTATTGGCTAATTAATTTATAGCTTCGAAAGTTAAAGCTGCAACAATATTCCTGTTTGTGATACTCACGTAAGTGATCCTCGGATTCCCCGTTGAAGGCAGGTTGATCAACAACACCATTACTTTCTGGCACGTCATTCGCCGGAGGTTTTTCACTCATTGTTTATTAGGTTATGGTCGATGCACAATCCTATCAAACCATAAATTCAACCACAACGCGTTTTCGAAAACGCTCACACTGAAAACTTCATCAAATTGTTTCCGAGAAACTATAAATTAGTCGAACAAATACTTTCGGACGAACAAAAAAATATTGTGTATATCGCACAATTGTTATTGTATCGAAATCTTATTTTTCTTTCTCACGCCATTGATATCGACAATGAAGACTGATTAATTGAATTATCCGTTTAAGCAGTGGTAATAGAAAAATTACAAAACTCGTTCGAAGTTTTCGGTGAAAGATTCCATTTCACATAAATTTGAGGTTACACCGCTCAAAATTGACTTCCCACACCAGCGTTCTTCACCTCCGTGACTTTAGCCGAATGAAATACTTTGTAAATATTGAATTGTGGATCGGTTCACCACAAACTGAAAGAACAGACGGTATATTTCTTCTTTACGCAAATAAAGAAGATAACGACTCCACGAAGGTCAAGCCGTCTGAAATTGTTTTTATATTTAGCAACGCCGGCTACTCAATCCGACTATTTAATTTTATCGATTGGTTTCTATCAATAAATGACGATGTCGAAGCAAATATTTGATCAGAAGAATGTTTCGAAGGTTTCGACAATGTAATTTCTAGATCGCAAATAAACAAAACTTATTAAAATTTTGTACGACAAAAGTGTTGTTAGTACAGGTGTCTTACTCAGCAGGGACTTATTGATACTATATTTGTATACAGTACTTACATATTTTCAATGAAAAATTTACAAACATCTGGTATAAAACGTTTTTCTTTCACGTACGTCTATGATACAATGGAGTATTCGTTACGAAACGCCACAAAATATGAGAGCGAAGAAAAAAACGACTTGCCAAAATCTTTATAGCCATCGAGCAAGAAATTATACCAAGGCGATGAGAAATAAGTTGCCGATAAAGAAGAGGATGTAAATTATAGGATGGAATGAAGGGCGGTGAAAGTTTACAAAGTATATTTTATGAATGTAAAATAATTAGACACGTCCTGTAGATCCTTTTTTCCACAGTTCAAGAATGAAGAACATAGAGCTTTGTTTCGAGAACAGCGATGTCAAAATCATGGACACTTTCGTTCGACCTGACCCTTGCCACTTTCTTCGTATTCCTGGCTGGATATCCACATTTGTTGGAAAGTTCCGATTGATGCTAGTATCGAGCCACCGATCCATGCCCCAAATCTTCTTTCCGCACAGCCATTTGCGCTTATCAGCTTCAGTCTCATGCTCGAAGGTATTCTCATGGACAAATCACGGTTCAAACGTTCGGGAAAGCCCTAAATTCAAAGAAAATTCAAAGAACGACATTAATTATTTAACTTCATATTACAGAACAAGAATTGAATTTAGGTTTGTAATTACCTGTATGAAGGAATTTCCACCAGTCACGACGACGCTGCCATAAAGTGCCGGTCTCACGTCGACGTCACACATTCCCACGCTTGTTGTGACAATGTGACCGACGCCCAACATTGTGTTGCCGACCATTCCACCACGCATTTGGACTATGGAAGGATCGAATAGGGCCTCGGGTATTCGAAACCTTTCCGTGGCAAAGTCCTATTGGAGAAATTAATGGGGAAATTAAATCAATTGCATAAAAACATTTTTAAATAGATTGCGCGACAGACCTGATGATATCCTGTAGGAAATTCGTACTGCACAGCTGGTACGGAGCAAACAATTTTTTCGTCGTACGGCGTTTCTGATATTTGTAATACCGTAGATTGAAAATCTTGAACGAGCTTTTTGACCATATAATTGTGCCACGACTTCGTTACTTCCGGAAGTCCTTTTTTCTGAACCCATTTCGGCTTCTCGTGATCTTTGACGATTTCTTTACTACCGATCATGTAAGAAGGCGAGAGGTCGATATCGTTGTCCTAAATAGAAATTAATTGTTTATAGAAGGTAAGTGAATTAAATTTTAACTAATTATGGCCTGGTTCTTTAACCCTGGGTCTTTTTAATGAGCCATATACCAGTAAATATTGTCTGCACTGCATACTGATATAATCACCACCTAGTGGCGATTTGACAATGGCTTGGGTGAGCACGAAGCCATCCTGGACCGGAATTGCAGATGTATGAGTAGCACCACTGTCGATGACAATACCTGTGGCTCTTCCGTTAGCAAACGCTGCTAAAACAGCGTTCTTGACGAGAAAATAAGCGGGTACATTGTACTTTTCGAACATAAGCTCCGTCAATTTTTCTCGTTTCGTGCGTACGTTCCAGGGCGATTCGGAAAATAGCACAGGATGATATTCCGCGTCTGACTGTATTACTTTAGAGTATGTGTAGTCCAGAACCTGTTTTATTTTCCACCATTAGCATTACGATTCGAGAATGAGCGTATTTTATTTCAAAGATACGACAGAGAATCTCTCTAACCTTTTCAAAATGATCCCAATCCTCGATCATTCCACCTTCCATGTAACTGGAGACTTCCATGCCTGGCCGAGGCACATGAAGTATCGTTGTGTCAATGTAGTACTTGTTTTTCGACTGCGTTATGTTATTATCAGGTTTCTTGTCATCTATGTCCATTGGCTCGACTTTTGCAACTGTACCATTTCCATCTTCGGTTAGACCAACTACCGCAGGTATTTCAGCCTTTGGTGTATCTTCTTGGGCATAACCGACGCGTAAAGAATGGTGACCAAGGTCGAAGACCAAAGCACCAATCTCGTCACCGCCATACAACATTCCACCCGACATCACGATGGAATATTCCGTATCCTTACGTTGTTTTCTATATTAAGAAATTTTTTGTGTTTTTCTATGTATAATGTTACGATTCGTACATTATACGATCGTACATAGCAATGAGTAAATCTGATGCCTGCAGCCTAATCTGAAAAAACAAAAAACCGTTTTGGCAATGATCAAAAAAGCAAAATGATTTCTGGTCACAGTAAGACAGAAACGAAATCAATTTGTGCTGCATGATTGTAATTATATGTTGAAAATTAGTTAGATGCATGAAATTTAAGACGACTGGTATAAATAATATCGTATATTTAAAATTAGAATGTAAATATAACAGAGTAATGGATAAGAAGAATAGAGCAGTTTGTTCATAGTCGCCGGATCATGGCGCTTACTATCTACATATAAAGAATACGCAATATAAAAAATCCTCTTACTGTGTTTAAATCGTTCAAAATAATTCAACAACACGTAGCAAATGAAATTACGACGGTCAAACAATGAAAATACTGATGAATGAACATAACCTTAAAATTATAGATTTACGAGAAGCGGTTTTGTACTGTAGGACGCCACCGGGTAGGTTACGGAAACCGACACGCACCTGCGCGCCACTCTTTTCGAGTGATCCGAATCTGCCCGCGAAATGGTCTCGCGACTCATATTACCCCACAAAAATACTAAACCATCCATTTCATGCCAATATATTTATTTTTCATCGTCACACATGTCACACATTATATTTCTTCACATCACTCGATTACTCAGGATGTCGGATGATTCGTTATTTTCTTTATTTTTCGCTTACCAAGGAAAGGATAATTACTTCATGCCTATAAACGTATATTTGGTATATTTTAAACGCCTTTACATGGAAATTATTCTAACGATATTAAAATTTGTGTTTTCTTTTGTTTTCCGAAACGAAGTACATCGGTTTAATATATTTCGTGGGAAGACTTTTTTACATTATGCCCGAAGTAAAAGGCTTATTATATATTCACTTAACAATATATATTACGTGGTGATACAATATAACTTAATTATTCGACGTGTTAAATATCTGCGCATTGCAAATTTCGTAAGAAATGATTATATCTCGAGATCTCCGTGTTCTGATTGTCATGGTGACAGATCCGTGATCCCAGCGCATTTTGTCTTATTCGATATACGTTTTACATACATGTCGCAGTGCCGTACAATTAATTTCGCACAGAAACAAAAATTTGAATTTTCCCGCCAAATTGTTAATACCTCAAATGGCCGTCACTAATGTTGCATAACTAAACCTGATTTTTTCTATGCTTTAAATTATCATAACACCGAATTAGGGTTAACCAACAAACTTTAGCCAACCCGATATATTTCAATCCTACGAAAAATACGAAAATATCCATGAAATACATGAATTATAAATGATTAAAAAAAAAAAATCGAAAAATAACACAATCACATCTTACGTGTATTTTGTCGCTTGGACAAAGGAAAAAAAAATTGTTTTTGTCTTCGTAAACATTTTACTCGTCCATAATCAGATAAATTATAACACTCGTCCTATTTCCTCGGACTTTCCCCAAGGACGCGTACATTTTCGTATGATATTAATTATTATAATTTTTATATTTGTTTACTTCGGTGACAAACGTAAAAAAAAAAGGATTCAATGATTTACAGTTCCGTGTGATGTGACGGAAACTTCTTGAGTACCGCGTGATACAAGTTGTAGAACGCGTAAAAACTGACGCACAAAATGGCGACCAGTGCCGAGACGAAGATCCAGGATAAAAAATTACCGTCTATTATGTTGGATGTTTCCTTTCGTTTACGCGCCGTGCTAAGATCGCCAAGCGTGCTTCCTTTACGTTCCTCCATCATCCTCTTCATGTTCGCCAATTTTTCCCGTAACTCGTCGACCGACTCCGACAGATCCTCGATTGACTCTTCGCCGTGAAGATCCCTCAAAACTATTTTTTTTTGTAAACAAATCCGTTACTCTTGCCAAGTTATCGTTCGTTTAAATTCGTTTAATCATATTTTTTTATTATTTTATCTCGTTCGTTAACGAAGCTTTATTGTTCGATCTGTCCTTTTAATCATTTTCGAAATTAAATGATTTTTTTAAACATTTTTATATATTTTTTAAAATTATTTAAAAATTTTTTTCTTTATTATGGTTATTATTATCAGTGATTTTTTTATTATTGTTATTATCACTACTCGTTCGTACACGTTGGGGTAGCTTCTCGTTACAAAATGTGTCTATTAGCGTTTTATCAGTTAGTTTTTAAATTGCGTATCTGCACACACATAAATATATAAATATATATATATTCGACTTTATACATATATATATATATTTATTGCATTCTGTGTCTGTTTGTAACTAATGTCGAATCGGTTTAAGTAGAATTAAAACTTGCCTGTTGTTTCGGGTATACAAGTGTGCGATGTGGTACTCATGATGCTGTTCTTTTCAATCGCAAGACTGGTCCAGATTCTCTCTCGTATTTGGGGTGTGTATAACGTTAGTGCGAGTATTGATCCTTCCAGCATCCGAGTCTGGGCGCATCGAGGACCCGAAGTCCCAGCCGCCCCTGCCTTCCCACTCTTTTAATTTCTCACCGTGCACGAGATTGTCGATATTTGTCCCTGCAAAAAAAAGAATCTTGACATCGAGTGCAATTTCACTCGATATTTGAAAAATCAACGTTCGTAATAATAATCACACATTTATAGGTATGAAATTTGAATATTTATGTCCTAGTATAATATCAGGGGAAAGGTAAAATTATTTTATGACAGTTGGAATCGATTATTTGAATTACCCTTCAAATTCGTGAAAATATCTTACGAGCGGGGAATAAAAGCTAGGTTAAATGCAGATAGCCATGTACCGACTATGTTCAGACCGGAAGTATTGGGATAATCGGAAGCGAGCGCGACGGAAGTCTCGCATGAAGATAGACGACAAGTGCGAAGTGTATTTGTGAACACGCCTAGTCGAAGGGACTTCGGGCGATTGAATTACCCTTCAAATTCGTGAAAATATCTTGCGAGCAGGCAGGTCCCTGACACTGGACCTAAATTCCTAACACTCGTAATACGCAACATGGTCTCTTAGCGTGGCCGTTGTAGTGTGGCGCTAGTAGTACTGCGCGTTTCCCCCGTTTCCCCTCGCCGCGTCGTCGACTGCCATAACCGTTCTGAACAGTCGTCACAGTCAGCGAATTGCATGAATACGAGGAATACGAGCCTCGCGCAGTACTACTAGCGCCTCTAGCGGACGGCGACTCTAAGATACACAACAGGAAAGCTTAGTGCCAGAGACCTGCGAGTGGGGAATAAAAGCTAGGTTAAATGCAGATAGCCATGTACCGACTATGTTCAGACCGGAAGTATTGGGATAATCGGAAGCGAGGGCGACGGAAGTCTCGCATGAAGATAGACGACAAGCGCGAAGTGTATTTGTGAACGCGCCTAGTCGAAGGGACTTCGGGCGATTGAATTAACCTTCAAATTCGTGAAAATATCTTGCGAGTGGGGAATAAAAACAAGGTAAATGCAGATAGCCACATACCGACTATGTTCAGACCGGAAGTATTGGGATAATCGGAAGCGAGCGCGACGGAAGTCTCGCATGAAGATAAACGACAAGCGCGAAGTGTATTTGTGAACGCGCCTAATCGAAGGGACTTCGGACGATTCCGCTCTCTCTCGACCTATTCGTGCTGGGCCTGTTCCGGGAGGCTTCGTGCCTGAACCGAGAGTCTCCGAGTACGACCGAAGTTAGGACGTAAGATGGCTGCCGTTATCGGGAAACGGAGGAGTAGCTTAGAGACTGGGCGGTAGGGTAAAAGGTGCCCGTCGTAGGTGTGTCGCGAAGCGGACGGTCGTCGCATCGCTGACCATCCCGTGAACTCAAATTCTGTTCTATCATTGTTTTTCGTTAATCGTCGTAACGACGAAGTGGATAATACGGGTGGTACCGGTGATTCGAAGGATTCGGCGCGCCATCACTGTGTGCGTCTACTGTGTGACTTGTGTAAGTGCGTGTCTGTGTGTGACAGTTCGCGTGGTCAGAGGCCCCGAAGAAAGTGTCCCTCGAAGAAAATTTTTGTTTTATCCCCCACCGTGCGATCCGCAAGTAACAACATCGTTTCCTACGATCGTCGATCGTATTCATTAATCACAACCCGGAAAATACGATATTTTTTTCGTTGTCCTCCGGCCATCGTTCGAATATTTGAATATTCAAATGTTCCAGGAACGAGTACGAAGCTATTTGAAGCAATGATTACCCTCAATTCCGTGACGACAGTCGGACGAACGTATCACCGGTGAAACGAGAGCCACGATGAAACCGGAAGACAATTTTACACGATAATTAAACGTAACGGAAACTGAGAAGATTACAATCTTCCGACAACGTCCTATCCCGGAAGTTCATCCTTGCTGTCCAACCATCGTCGACATCCAAGATTCATCTCCTGTCTTTCACACAATCGTTTTCGGCGAATACTTTAAGTTTGTTCCCCTACTTCATATTTCTCATCTTGAATCAATTCGCGTCTCGTCGTTCACATGACAATTGAAGCTTTCGTTCGTTGCGTCCGTTTTTGCACAAAATTTAAACTTCTTCGCCATATCGATATATCTCAATCGTTGTTCTCTAGATCTGTGACAATCGACGTGCGATCGAGGAGCAAGTTCGACAGTTAAACCGAATTGGCTTCATTTTTCTATTCAATCGAAGCAAATAATCTTCTCGCTTTTCCTCCGTGCACAGGAATAAAAAGTTGGCCAGCTCTTCGAGACCAATTTCTTCATCGGTTCACTCAAGGAAAATGCTAGCCGAATTCTCGTGACTGCTAACAGCGAGGATTTCGGTCTTGATGCTTCGAATAAACATTGCGGTGATTCTTGGCTCCTGGAAAAACCGTGTGAATGATGGAAGTCTGTCGAGGGGAACGTCCATCAGTGCGAAGAAAGTTTCGCGGGGAACGAAGAAGCTCGAACAATGAGGATGAGGCATGAGATGATACGATGACGACCTGGTGGCGTATCAGTTAGCGTGGGACTTGGAACTGCGTGATTATCGCAGCGAAGGTTCGACGAAAGGCATCATCGTCATCGGAGAAAAAGCCTCGTAGGACCAGGAAGGATAAACACAGGTTAAACGGCGTCAAGAAGAAATCTGGAAGATAAATCACTTCCTAAAGTGGGTCGAGACTCCGGGCATGAAATACATCTTTGTAGTAGAAGGAAAGAAAGCTTCTTCCTTGAAACATTGAAGAAGACCATCGTCCTTCTACCAAAAACATTTGATATATCGAATGGCAAAATTTGTATACCTTCTAGAAATAAGAAGAAACATCAAAATTTGTGACAAAAGGTAGAAATGTTCGACCATACGAGTAAATGAGTCTCGAGAATCTTATCGAAGAGACGATACGTCGTCCAGCTTATTAGAAAAAGGGAAAATAAACCGTAATTCGTGACCCACGGTGGTCGTGACGGTCTCGTTGGAGTGAAGTTTTTTTTGCTTTTTATTCGAGTGCGTTGATCCAACGCCCCGAAAGAAAAAAATGTGGAATATGATGTGCGACGTGATGGAAACGATCGCCGAGGATAGTATCAGCCAGAGAAGTTCGCAGTTCTCTGGCGATGACGCGAACTTCGAACAGCTCATGGTTTCGATGCTCGACGAGCGTGACAAGCTCATGGACTCGTTGCGCGAGAGCCAGGAACGTCTTCAGGATACTGAGTCCAAACTGCAGGAAGTGGAGAAGGAGAGAGACGCGCTCAATCGTCAAATCAATGCAAACATTCCTCAGGTACGATTGATTTTGCAATAATTATCTGCGGTGTAAAAATGTGACCAAGTCACAGCGCCATCTGTAGTTGACTTTATGAGTTTCTCGTCGAGCTTGTTATTCGACGAGTAACCATGATTCTTGATTCATAGATCACTCCAATCTCCAAAATTCGATAAAAGTTTCAGTGGGTTGAACATGTCTTATCGAATTGCGTAGGCATAAAATTAATTTTCTGGATTTTACTCGATAAAACAAGAATGTAGGTGTTCTTAATCGTAGGCAAATAATTGTAAATCATTCGCTAGGCTGAAACTCATGATTCTCGATAAGCAACGACTCCTAGCATGATTCAACGCTTTACAAAAATTATTATTATCTGTAACCACACGTTTTTGAGTCTAGAAATTATTCGAAAACAAATCTGATTCTGAGAAGTAATTACTTATTGCTCATCTATGCGAATCATGGGTGTGTTGATTCGTTAATTTGTTACATCTATGTCCTTCCAATTAGACGATGCAATTTGAATGAAGAAAATTGAGATAAATTCCTTTTTGTTGAAAAATCGTGAACAGACAATTTTTTTTTCTTTTTGATTATTTAACGCGACGAGACGATCGTCGATGGTTCCGTCGATAGTGTGAGTGTCTCCCGGATGTGTTTGCGTAACGTTAAAATTATGCGGGTCATGGGAGCAGCTATTATGTAAACAATTAAATGAAGCGAAGTGAGGTTAGGTGGCTTGGGAAATTTAGTTTCAAGATACCTGGCGTAATAATTGAATATATCGATAATTCGTTCCTGCTGTTTTAATAATTTTAGTGGTAATTTATTGATTATTTTTGGATCGATGATAATTACACGAAACAGAGATAACGGACGAGTGATCATTGCGAATATAATTAATCGTTAGCAATCGCCCACTACGGGTGTCAGAATTCATTCAATCTCTCGTTCATCTCGAAGAGGATAACCTATACTACGATCGATATCAAATATTTTTCTTCTATTGTTAACGACGGTTGTTATTTTGGTGTTCTCGTGTCGACCAGTATTGGAACAATTATAGCGATAAAATTCGATCGACCATGAACCACCCCTGGCGCTTTCCGGTCAATTAATTCAGCCTTTGACCGCTAGATGGACATTGACTCGCGACGATAACTATACCTCGACCTTGTACCAGCTTATCGATACAAAAGTTGCTTGCACATACGATCTTTACACAGGGTTATTGTCGATTGATCGGTATTGTAAATAATCTTTTGGGTTAATTCGTTTCGGTCATTGATTACACGCTACTCTGATTGTCATTGAGAGATTCGTAACGCTCTATTAGGAAGAATTATTTCGTTTCTTCTAATTCTCTAGGCCAGATTTCGATACGTTGCAACCTCTTAATGCATTAATCCTGTTATTATAGGAATAATAGGATTAATATGACTTGACATATCAAATGATTTTATTAAGAGGGTTATAGTACCACGTTCTACGTTATATCGCCCAATTAAATAGTACACAATGTATAATAGTCCAGCTCTTGAAATTTCGAGGAAACTAGTGCAAATTGCATATCTCATACAGCTCAAGAGAGCAAGCGGATCCTCGACGTTCTTGATGGGATTATCAAGTACAAAGGGAAAGGAGCGAGTAGCAAATAAACTTTGTCTCATCATCCGCTGCAGGAGCTCTTCTCAACTTTGCGCTTTGTTCGACGAGAAAACACTCGATGATCCTTTCAATTAAAATTAAAGCAAATTTTGCCAAGGACTTTTGAATTTAGCTGTGATAGTTTGAAACGAAAGTAATTGGGTCTTAGTTCAAAAACATGATGGAAGAGCTCTGTACATTATCCCACTTTTTTGAACCCGCTTTAACGATCAAGCGGTAGTTTCAAGTACTTGCGCAGCTTTGAGAATAAGGAGATAAAGACAAGATAATCGTACAAACTTGCGCACGGTGTTAACCCGCTAAATAGGATTCTAATTAGCCGGAATGCTTTTTGTTCCCCGAGTCTACTCGTCTCTGGCAATTAGCAACACTCATGAGAGGCGGATGAGGTATAACTCTCATTTGGCATTGAAATCAGAGGAACGGGCAACAGGTTGAAGGAATACGATACTTGGGGGTCTAATGGAGAAATGGACGGAGTATCGCTTCAAAAAGTTCACGTACGTGATTGTCCGAAGACCAGACAAGTTGCCTCTTGAACATTGTTGTACTCGTTAGAAAAATCCTTCAATTTTCATACTTTCTTGAGATTCGTTACGCAGCGCAGATTCTATCTCAAGTAGAAGTAGGATTTATTCCATTCTCGATACTGTATGACCGGACTCGAGCGACATCAGAGATCCAGAACGGAACAACACTGAGAAATATGCGGGGTATCGAATCCGCAAAGTCGTGGTCCATCGGTCGACTCGCCCCGCAGTATTGGTTAGCCACCGGATCACTCAGCTTCTACGGTGGACGTAACGATTGCATAATATTAATCGAGATATTGCTGCTCGACCGAGCGATCGGATTACTTACGAATACAGACAGTCCAGTGTCTAACTTGGGACAGAATTTCTTCAGAAGACGCTTGGACCTTTACGCCATAAAAATCAATATAACCCTCTGTAGAAATTCATCCTTTTCCAAACCCGAGAGTTTGTTGTAAACTCACAAATAAGCTGTCCCATGAATAATCCAAGTGATATTTCCTTCTCGAACAAAAATTTCTCGCTTGACGTTTTTGTTTATGATTCCATCATTGCCGAGTGTGTATAACCTTAAAAGTGTTCGATCCACCATGCCGCGACTTTCATCGTACGGAAAAAAATTGTACCGCGCAATCATTCACCCTGAAAAATGACAGGAGTATTGTTCGATACTGGGTCCATCTTGATCGATAGCTCACCGATGCCGAGGGTGCTTCTCTGTTTGTTTCGTAATCAATAACACAACCTTCACGCTCTTCGGAATTTATCACCCGTCATCGCCACCTGACATTGGCGCCTCGAACTCTCACAGTTCGTGGTTTTCGATCCTCGACTAACCTAACCTGTACAAAGATCGAACCAATATTTCTTTACCATCGTGATTTTCTTCGTTTAATTTTCGTTGCACACAATCTGAAACGATATATAAGTAAATCGTCGTGATTAATTATCGACACCGTAAACTGTGGAGGCAAGCCGAATGATCAACACCGTATACCGCGTCGAATAACCTCTCCGCCATTGATTGAATTATTATTAAATGAGATCGATTATTGGTACTGTGGTCAACCAGATTGAATATCAATGTCCAAACCTGATACACACACGGGATTATATATTCCTCCGAGACACGTCGTATTATGAATATCTCTCGTTCGCGAATGTACAGCCGACTGGAAATTGGAACTTGATCTGTGTTACGGTATGTACTTTGCGATGCTTTGCGAGACCATCGCGCCACGCCGTAACACGTTGCTTTACCGCTTCTGTTCCGATCACTGATACGTATGCTATATATTTCCTACGTGTGTACGTTGGACGACGACTACTGTAACTGACACGAAGCATCCTGGATACGTTTGAAATACGCTGGACGCATCGTAATTCGTGATTTATTATGTCCGCCACGATTTCATCCGTGGTACGAACTCTGGATTAACCTCGACGCCGGGAGATATTTGTGTATACTAAAATAACATTGGTAATCTTTAAATAAAAACTTTCACACGACATTGTAGCTGTACATTAAAAATATGATTTCTTAGGTTATCCCTCCACCTTGCATGATTATTCTTAAAAGAAATCTTATCGAAATGTGTATATTATTCGATCGACCGTTGGACGAAGTTCTATGAAAAGCTAAACTAGAGCTTATAGGAAACGGCCGGTAGATGGCGCACGCGACTGTTGCAATAAAATATACCATAGACATGCCATGCGTATGGGGAAATTTACTTCTGTCAATTTATATCTCCAAATTCCCAAGCTTAACAAGATTACGCAGGGGTGTAAATAAAAAATACGGATATCGCAGCAGTGTCGCGGACATCGACGTTGAACGTGGCGATTAGCTTCTACATTAAAAATATGATTTTCTAGGTTATCCCTCCACCTTGCATGATTATTCTTAAAAGAAATCTTATCGAAATGTGTATATTATTCGTTCGACCGTTGAACGAAGTTCTATGAAAAGCAAATGTCACACTAGAGCTTACAGGAAACGGCCGGTAGATGGCGCACGCGACTGTTGCAATAAAATATACCATACACATGCCATGCGTATGGGGAAATTTACTTCTGTCAATTTATATCTCCAAATTCGCAAGCTTAACAAGATTACGCAGGGATGTAAATAAAAAATACGGATATCGCAGCAGTGTCGCGGACATGGACGTTGAACGTGGCCATTAGCTTCTACATTAAAAATATGATTTCTTAGGTTATCCCTCCACCTTGCATGATTATTCTTAAAAGAAATCTTATCAAAATGTGTATATAATTCGATCGAGCGTTGAACGAAGTTCTATGAAAAGCAAATGTCACACTAGAGCTTACAGGAAACGGCCGGTAGATGGCGCACGCGACTGTTGCAATAAAATATACCATACACATGCCATGCGTATGGGGAAATTTACTTCTGTCAATTTATATCTCCAAATTCGCAAGCTTAACAAGATTACGCAGGGGTGTAAATAAAAATACGGATATCGCAGCAGTGTCGCGAACGAGCGAGCTGACATGGACGTTGAACGTGGCCGTTAGGAGGTCGAATGGAGAAAAATTGTAGGACGAAAAGCGAGTTGGGTGCAACGCACGCAAGAGCACGGCAAGTAGCTGCGGTACTGGAGGGGCAGGGATGTGGAATGAGGACGGGCAAGGGGATGGAAGGGGCTTGCGATGGCGGTGCAGGAAAGGAGTTGTCGGAGAGCTCTGGGAGTACGCGACCGATCAATAGCCCACCTACTCACTGCCGGCGCATGAATGAACCTCACCCTATACAACTCTGTGACCGCGGGCTCGTTCGACTGTCCATTCTACACCCGCATCCCGCGGTGCAGTTCTTTTTCTCTTATACCACCCGACGTTCCAACTATAGCCACTTTCCTCGGCTATATTCATATACACAGAGCTTGCAATAATCTTTCCTTATGATTAAAATAGTTTCTTGTAGCGCATATACATTCTTCCTTCTTTCTATTCCAGCGCTGCTTATTCCAGAATCACTACGACTACTGAAATATTTTGGAAGACTCTTTCACTCGCCCTAGGATGAATTTTAGATCCTTTGGATCACAGCCTGAGTCCCGCTAAGCTACTAAATTTCGGCTTGAGGGAGATTTAATCCCCTTAAGGGTGTGTACACCCTCTATCGAGCGTAAATTTAGTACTGTGGCACGATTCCAATCGAGGGTATTTGGGAAGTCCAGTTTTCATCCTGGGAAGCTTAGAACCTTTTACACAGAACTGCCTGAATTCTGAAAATAGTACAAAAAATATAAATATGAGAAAAAAACATTTTAAAATGTTAATTCATAAAATAACCAAGAGTTAGTATTCAAATATTTTGTATACCTGGAAGATTTACCATGTGCATGAAAACAATTGTTTTTAGCAAGATGATAATTGTTAGTAGCTCTGGTACGTGGACAGTCGAATTGTTCACTGTTTCTCCAAATTCCCAAAATCTAGACATCTTTGCAACGATGAAGTTTTCTACAGGCACTTGCATTTTTTTTATTGCCAATGGTGTCATTATTGAACTTCCCTCAGGGCAACCTTAATGGACATTGCGTTAGTTCGTAGCATCACTTTCTATATACTGGAACACACTTAATGTCTTTATAGCTCGTCCTAGTCCGGTAAAAGGGTTATGATGTTTTAAACGTAAATTATTAAATTATGAAGAGGTTATTGCGGCCAGACCGTTTCATCTGCCTCGCCTCGTGCTGGACCCTCCCATTACTCAAGTTTCACAACTGTCGAATATGAAAGTCGACGTCATGTACGAGTCGTGGTTGTTCCTCGATATGAAAACTCGACCAACCGATAAAACTAAATAATTTTATAGAGAGCACATTCGAGGACTCGTTAACTCCATCAACTCATAAGTAACTTATGAGAGGTTGAACTGTGGGTAAACCCAACCCGTACCTTCGCTCCATCTATCTACGACAAACAAAAGGAGAAATTAAAAAAAATAAAATCGACAAGAAAAATTTAAAAAATTAACTTACAGTAAAAAATTAACTTTTACAGTAAAAACTTAACTTTTACAGTAATTCTAACATTGATAACAATTACTACAAAGTATAAAATTGTAGAACAGATTGAAACGAGAGGAAAGAAATTCAATAATTGATGAATTCTCAATTTTTCTAATAATTCTTTTTATCTCAATCGATACCATCACCACCATCGATAAATTCCCCAGGCTTTTTTTTAGTTCCTCATTTCTCCGCATGAATTATTTGTCGTCGCACGACATCTCTCAATAACGAGTCGCCTGTCTTTTCGTCGTCGATAATTTCTCATCATTCCTTTCTTTTTCCTCTTCTCATCCTTTTTTCCTTTAATTTGCCCAATTTTCTCACTCTCGACATTATCAGCGCGTAAAATCGAGCCGAGGTGTCTGAGGAGACGGAGTAACCGGAGCGATTACCCGGGCGATCGATTATCCCCAAGGGAACGAGGAGAAGCTATCTTTCCACGGGCTCCAGTCTCGTCCTTTATTTATTCATTGACACCCGAATTCACAGCGAGTTCGACACCAATCTTCTAGTTTTATCTGCCTCGAAAGATTTCATTCGCGGATCGAACCGTTCCTATTTACATTTTCTGAAACGAAAATAATAAATTGATTATAAGACAAAAATAATCACGAGGTGGTCGTGCCAATAGACGAAGCGAACCTTGGGATAGCCACGGTGAAAAATCATTGGTGTGCGTGCGAACAGCGAAATCCTAACGCCCCTGGTCGACGCGTATCGATTCATGGCGTTCGGGCATTCCTCATTTTTTCCCTCTTGTCTTTCCACATTTTTCTTCTTTTTGTTTCATCACAATGGATCTTGCCTCTGTATCTAGAAAGAAAATATATGTATCGTCGGTTATAATTGAAAGTCTTTGTGGCGCTGAATAAAGCTTGGAAATAAAATTCATCGATTTTATAGATTTTTTCTTTTAATAAATGGAAAATATTGTCATGAGGTAGAAGAGTTATGAAAGATTGTCTGGAAAATGTATGTAAGAAGTTAGAGGATGAAGTATTAAAAGGATTTTTGTTGGGGTGGACGATACGCACTGGTTTGTATCGGTCCTGGATAGTGTGGTACGTAAAATCTGGTAGAAGAGTGAAACTGGACCAGAGCAAAGGCAACATTGGAGACAGATGGATGGAAAGGTCCATGGGCGGCATGTAAGGAGAAGATGCGATGAAAGTTTCACATTTGCTTGTTTGTGGTCAGCCTCGCTGTTTGGATAGTTTCCTCGTGGTGTAGGAACGGTCCTAGGTTCCATACGCGGTAACAAAAGTAAGGAAACTGCGAAAGTGATACAGAAACTTATTTAGAAGTAACGAGGTCAAAGGCTGCTCACTGATAACGAGCAGATTATAACAAAAAAAGCAGAGAAATATCTTCAAACTAAACGACGAAATGCGACCAAAGTTGCAAATTTTTCTCTTAAACTCAAACTAATTCATAATTTTACCTATGACCAGTTTTTATTACTTTTTCCACGTCATGAAGTTGGAGATAAATGTAGAAATTATTATCTTTATGCTTTCCAGTCTCCACGTTCTCTGTAAAAATTATAAAGAAAGAAAATGTCATTACAGCGCTGATTTATTTCTCCAGTTTGTAATTAATTTTCTACCCATTGAAGAAATTTATTACCTTCTTCCTTATTGTACAGTTCACCTCTTCGATAGTAACGATTTTTCTTTTATCGTTGAATTTGTCGTTGGTCGTCAATTCTCTTCTTCCTCGAGTCGAGCCCAAGTTGGAGTAAAAAAAAGTTGGCTCGAACGGTTTGTGCCAATGTTACCATATTTCGGTCGACACATTGTGACGTGTTGATATCGATTGTTGAATACCAATGGGCGCCACTGGGTTATACAGCCGGTAGGAGGATAGAGCTTCGCCTCACTTCGAATATGTGGCTTCGAATATATCGGATCGTTTACGCGCCACGCTTCATCCTGATTGGATTAACGCTCACCCGGACCCTCTTGTATCTTATCGATGCCCGATATTCACCCGAGCAATCTGACCCATACCGCGAAACAAGACCGCTGGTTTCCTCTTCGTTATGCCTCCTCACCCATGACCCCCTGCAACACAATCTGATACGACGACTCGATTGTATCAGCATCTCCGTCCACGTGCTAGTTAGCACGGGAAGTTGAAGTTTCAATATTCATCTCCAATTTTTTTCCAAATATTTCTCATCACGATTCTGATCGACATTAATGCTGAACGTCAATGTGGGAGTGGACCTTATTCGCTATATTTCATGATTTGAGTTTCATGGTTTGATAGACCTTGTGGAGAATTTTTAAGCGCAAACAATTTTTCAATTCTCCTATGGATTTTTTTAACACATGTGTCTTTCTCCATGGACACTGTTTTCCCTTGATCAATGCATGGGTAATTGACACTTGGAAGTTTCAATCGATGCCAAGCTACTTGCAACAAGTCACCTTCTTTTGTCTTGCGTCGATCGTACTACGTATCTTCTTTTTTTCGTTTTTTTCAACATTCCTTCTTCTCTGGCTTCTATCTTATCTTCGTGTTCATCATTAAGACACGTTTTACTCGCTTCTCGTTAGCTTCCATTCTCGACCGTCCGCAACAATTAACACGGCTATCACGTGCAAAATTCATAGCGTGACTAGCGTTCCATCGTTTTACGTGCGAGCAGAAAGCGCGTGCGACGATTTATCTTCTAGTTTAAAGATGAGAAAAGAGCTGGCGATATTTTCAATATGACTTAACTCTCGAGTTTTGTCTCTTAGTTTTGTTTTGATCGCTTTGCGAACTTTTCGATTTTAGTACGTTCTCCATCATCGATGAAACCCAGGTGCATTTTGCCAGCTCTATCGATTTCACGAACTAGCCAACCTCCCATCCGTTTAAATATTTCCTAGCACTTCCTGCGTAATTAGCCTCATGGTCGTCGTTCCCTTCCTCTCGTCGTTGCTCGATATCTCGGCCTTCGATATTTTCACAGACATTACGTCGTTATTATGTTCGTTCTACTTTCGTGACAATGAGGTTTGCGACTTAAGGTGGAGAGAAATTGCCTTTAGCCAAGCCCTGTAAAAAAGAAATGTGGTGTTTTTGTACAGGCACAATGGAAAAACGATCCTTACACAGGAGACACCGAACTCGTTCATCTGTCGCGACCCAATTACGAGCCACTTATCACAGGTGGTCCGAGTTCAGTGACCCTCTTTCTTTATCCACTCTGACTCGCTTGCTTACTTACTCCATATACTTGTTACACTCACTGTGTAGTCTTCTTCGTGCGACTGTGTATACGCGAAGCCTCGAGTATATTCGCGTACGAGGACGTATGAATGAAGCTGATTGCGTGCTGCTACGTCCCACCCTCTCAGCGTGGTTTATACACCAAGCTATATCTCTGTATTCCTCATTGTTGCAATGCGCAACGTTGAATTTTTTGCATAACGCTAATTTTACCTGAAATCAAAAGAAAATTGACTTGATTAAATTGCCTGATGATACTTATCGCTTTAAAAATGGATCGATGAGCACAATTACAGTTTTGCTATTTTTTGACCATCGGCATTTATAAAAAAAAGACATAGAATGTATGTAAATAATAAAATACATCAGTGACGTTACCTATATGAAACTTTGGCTTATGCAGATCAAACGCTAGACAGTTTCCGCTAATTATCCACATATTTGTATTTATAGCCAGTCGTCCATATTTCTCTATGTCCCACAGACCGGTAATTATTGTACTCGCTCGTATGATTTCTATATTTAGCTTTCTCTCTTATTTCGTCATTCTCTCTTCATTCACGTTCACTGATCTCCGTGGACAATTTAACAAACGTCCCTATCGCGAATACGCTCGTGTATTCCATGTACACAATACGCAGACAGACTTGGTTATCGTCGTCGGGCGCTTGATGAAATAATAACTCGACGAGATTCCCACACTCGGATTACAACTGCGAATGTTCTTCTTCATGGCGAATAGAATGTTTCGCATTTTATTTCCATAGTCAGTCTGGAACAAAATTTACAAACTATCATATCGATGATTTACATTTTAGGTCGAAATACTTACCATGATATTCTGCAAGTTTTTTTACATCTGGTTGTGCAAAATTCTGGGTGGAGCGGGATGAATGTATGGCGTAGATTCTTTCATCATGAAGCTCGTAGGAAATTTTATAGCGTTGTGCAATAAAGGTAGAGCCATTTATTATGCAGTTTCTCGCTGAAGAATATTATTTTTCATGCCACTGTGTCGTGCGTGTTGCTGTTCGCATAGTTAATCGTGGCAATGACTCGACGATATAAGTATGTTCGAGATTGGACGCCGGCTAATGGACAGTGAAAGGATTTATATAAAGTGACGTGAAAGTTTTCTGTTGGTAAAGCAACAATTCGTCATGGAAGATTATAATTATTCACGGTTTTTCTTATTCACTGCATTTACTGTCTAACCAAGAAATTTTCTTACCTCAACTCGTCCAATTTGTCGTTTTCCTTTGGAGGACGGCTGTAGTAATTTTCATGCTTGACATATGTCGATTTTCTATTATACAGAGAGACGACTCTTTTTTTATTGCAGATTAAATTAACTTTAAAGCAATTTGAGTAATTTTGTAGAAGCAATCATCAATTACAATTTACAGTTTATTTTCATCAAATATAACCTCAAATTTTTTACTTAATTATCTGTCAAAAAATTTGTCGTTATTATTGAAGTTGTCGTTGTTATTGAAATGTTCAATTTATTGAAAATTCTACCGAGTTAAAAACATTTCTTAAAAGACACAAATTCGCTGGATTTTTGTGCGCAAAAGTAACAAATTCAAGGTCTCAACGGTTTCAACGAAACGATGATACTCGAACAAAAGCAGTCATTGAAACTTCCAATCTCAAAGCGGCTTACTCGAATGGCAAAGTGGTTCACCACGAATATAAGAGTTTTACGAGAATGTACGGACGACTGTAGAAAGAAAGAGCAAGATTGTTCTCGATGAGAAACCTTGAGTCGAGTGAAAAAAGTGAGGTACTTTGTGGTATTGTTATTTGAATATCGCGAATTGAGAATTCCCATGTGTCACTTCTCGTTTATGCACCCACAGCAAACTTCTTCAATTTGGCACTAGGGGGATAACGTTCGCGTAACTCCGTCCTTCCATCTCATCGTCCAAATTACATTTTTTTGTATAATTTTTGTTGCAGGAATTTTCTCAGCTAACGAAAGAACTTTCGGCAGCTCGGGAAAATATTCTCGAACGCGAGGAGGAAATTTCCGAACTCAAAGCTGAACGTAACAACACGCGGGTGAGTAAGCCACGTACCTAACCTAAAATGCTGTCAACCGCTATAAACAAAGATTGGCGTAGAAGTATAAAAATTGATTAAAACTTTGCTTGACGTTTCAATTATTCTTAAGTTGGAGAGTCTGGCTGAATTATTCGACGAGAGATAAGTTATTCTCCAACCTCTCATTAATTTGATCATTAACGACTTAATCATTCAATATCTTTGATGATCTCGCCGGCTCTCCAATTTTAGAAGCAAACCTCTTATTCTCGTATCACTCCTTACCTCTTATCTCCACGTTCTTCTACTTGTCGTTTTTTTTCTTCTTTTTCAATTTTTTTTCATGAATACTCAACAGCTGCTTCTCGAGCATCTAGAATGTCTGGTATCAAGACACGAGAGGTCCCTAAGGATGACTGTGGTCAAACGACAGGCGGCTGCACAATCCGGCGTTTCGTCGGAGGTCGAAGTTCTCAAAGCTTTGAAGAGCCTCTTCGAACATCACAAGGCTCTGGACGAGAAGGTGAGTGCCAAGAGCCCAACCTGACGAGATCTTTTGTGTCTTATTCAACTTTGCTTCTCCAACCCCAACCTTCGTATTTCTCAACCCTTTCACATTTTCGTACCTCGCCTTTTCTATCCACGTGATGTGTATAGAAAAAAAATCAATTGCATAAGAGACATTTACATTTAAGATTAAAATTCGGACAAAGTACGGTAAGAATAACATTGCTGAGATTATTTGCAATGCAGAAAAATTTCGCAAGAGAATCTCTGTGATGCGAATGTATAAAAATCCTTATAGAAAATTCTTTTCGTTCTCATCCCTTTCACGGTGTATCTTTATTGTGATTGAATCCCAGATTTGCTTTTGTACGACCGACTGATATTTTTTATTAATCCACTAGGTGAGGGAACGTTTGCGCGTTGCGCTCGAGAGAAATACAAGTTTAGAGGAGGAACTGGCACATACCAAAGAAGAGGTAAGCGTATTACAACACTTCTCATTGAGAGTGAATCAAACGTAAAGAATAAACTTGTAATTTATGTATAGAATTATTTACAATAGGGAAAATTGTCGGATGAGTAAACGTACAAGCTACACGATATCTTTCCTTACACAGCTACAGCAATTATCAACCACTTTTCACAATCTGAAGAGATTAAAATAAATATTAATATTATAACATTAAATTAATCGTGCATAGAAATCTGACAGTGTATTATCAAATTTCTCTTTCTTTTTCAAGCTTCAGCAGTACAAGTCAAGCGGTCACCAACCGAAGGCAATAGAAGACAGACCCAAAGAAAATGGCCAAGCGGACGAGGGTCAGCAACAGAGCAAGGTAAAACATGATCGAACGATACGATTATGATCGATAGCTCGCGATACGTCGCAACAACGATAGGATCGATCGACGTACTCGTTTCGATACATCTACAAAACATCACCGTAAATTTCAACCTGAAATACAACGCACAAACGGTACTCACACTCACACCACTCGAACCCACCCTCGCATCGTTCATGCATCATGGTCTCACGAAATCTTTATTCCACAATTTAATTAGCCAATTGAAACCTCGATCGATTATTTATTTATGCTTAATCATCGATCAAATTCTGAAGAACAATTTAACAGTCGTATTCATTCGACTACGTTCATTTTCCTTTGTCTCTTAAACGCCATGATCATTCATCGCTCTTAATTTATTTCATTTCGTTTCAAACGATCAATGATCATCTCTGTCTTGATTAATCAAAGGCTGGTAACTCGAAAGGTTTTTATGGACCCATCGTCCCCTTTTCCAGTACCACCAGCCTTTAAGAAACATTTCACAAAACCTAAATTTATTATTTTGCCATTTCATCATCTGCTAATCCCTGCATCTGTGAGAATGTTTATTTTATTTTATTTTCGTGTAGTGCACGTCCGTTATAACTCAAAATTATAAGCCATATGCGTCTCGACGTGAACAAACTCGGAGAATGCTTGAGAAAAGAAAGATGAGCAGTGGGATACGAAAGAAAGAAAGAAAATGGGGTTGTAGAAAAGGGAGGAAAGAGGGATACAAAACAAAAAAAATAGAAAATGCTGGAGTCGAGGGTCGCTGGCGAATGTATGTAATGTAGTGTTGTGATCGACGCGCAGAATGTGAGGGAAGAGGGCCAGGATGGTGGCAAAGACCAGGAGACGATGATAAAGCTAGGTAACACGGAACAGTGCCCCCCCGGAAACACGATGACGGAAATATCCGGAAACGGTAGACTGAGCAACGGAGGTTACGATCCCGCTGACCAGGAGTCAGCCGTACGAGTCATAGATTTGCAGGCAACCCTTGACAAGCAGGTACGACGCAAAAAAGCATTGCAATTTCCCAATTCGAGGCAAAAACGAATTTAAGAAAAAAAAAACAAAAACTAAATAAAAAAAAAACAAAAACAATCCACCACTCCGAAAAAGAAATATTGAGAAGAAAAAAACCCGGAACATCATCTGGGGAAGTAATATTGTTCGGATGGACTCGAATTTGGTATCACAAATCTTAAAGAAAATAGTTTAATACCGGAAGACAAAAAGAAATTGAGAATATTAGAGTGTTGGGCAAGGTCCAAGTTCTTACAATTGTACTTACGCTCGGGAGTGTTATGCGCATGCGTGTATTATCCCCTTACTACTGGGAATCCCCGTTCTGAGCTATCTGCGCATCACTCGACGCGCATCTACCTTCACGTGGTGGGGGAGAGCGCAACGCGGGAGATTCAAACTACATGAATTGGCAATTGAATTGTGGGAATCGATAGCGGATTGGAACTTGATAAATACGTTTGTAGGATTGATAAACGAGAAAATACGAATTGTGAGAACTTGGACGGCGGTATATATACTTGTATTTATATATATGCTGCACAGCATGCTGTCGAATGAACATAATATGTTTTGACATGAGCTATCCATTAATGTTATTCTCTTTAAAATGGCATGAACTCTTATCTACCGTACGTATCTTACATTATTAAGGCAATGTGAAAGATTTAACATTGTCTTAACAATAAAACAAGTGAATGAAATTTTGTTTTTGTATTAAAACTTCGAATAGTAAGACAAAAAACAAATAATGTTGATTTGCAAAGAAAGAAACAGACCAGTTGATCGAGATACAATTACCGAATACAACACACAACGATACAACGAATAATAACTCCATACAAATCTCGTTCCACTTATCCATTGGAATTGTAATTTTCCCCCCAGTTTCTCTCCACACGCTTGACAATAAACAAAAAACGTAAAACGTATTAACGATATCCGTAAATATTCGTTATTGAAATATTTTGTTGTCAAAGTAATTAAATTCTTTGTTAAATAATGGATTTACAGAGCTCGGAATTGAGCACGTGGCAACGACGAGTCGGTGAATTGGGTGGACGTGTCGCCGAGCTCGAGGAAACATTGTCGAAAGCACAAAAGGATCTTCTCAAGACGCAGGAGAACAATATGAAATTGCAGAGGGATCTGCGAGAGAACGTTGCCCAAAAGGAGGATCAGGAGGAGAGAATAGCGACCCTTGAAAAGCGTTATCTCAATGCTCAACGTGAATCAACGAGCTTGCACGACCTTAATGAAAAATTGGAGCAAGAGTTGCAGCACAAAGAAGCACAGCTCAAGGTAACAGGAAGAAATGATTTGTTAAGCTTGACTAGATTCTTGTTTCTTTTATATTTTATAACGAGCATTTGATGAAACGTTTGATTTATGTTTTTTAGCTCCAAGAGGAAAAGATTGCTGCCATACAAGAAAAATTGGAGCTTGCTGAACAAAAATTGGCACAATATTCCAAATTGCCGGAAATGGAAGAGCAGCTTAAGCAGAGGATGGAGGCTCTGACCCAGGTGAGGAGGCCCAACCAGGTACGCAGGGGAATCATATCGCCACATCATCGATCTATTCCTCTTTCTGTTTATCCGCCTTTCTCTCTCTCTCTCTCTCTGTCTATCTATCTATCTATCTATATTCCTGTTATCTATTCTTTCTCCTTTTTTGTTTGTCTTCGTCGATCGTTACAAACACACATTTGTTTCGCTCTTATCTTCGTTGTCTTTCGTTACAAAACTTATCAATCGTTTTCTTATATTTTGTTCCATTATTTTCTTCAACTTATCATTTCAACTTTCTCAATTTTCACTTTCGATTTCACATCTCGATATCCCGTAGATTCGAATGTGGTATGAGCCTGAGCCTGTCTATTTTATCAATTCTAATTCTAACATTTTGACGATAACCATTTAACGAATAATTTTGTTCGATAATTTTGTTGTCAATTATTCTATTTTATAATTGTATTGTTTACGATTTATATTTCACACAAGTGTCAAACGACGATAATGCTGCTTGCCTTTCAACAAGAGCTGCTTCGATTATTAATTCATTTGCATATATATATAAATATAAATAAATAAATAAATATATATATATGTATATATATATTTATTTATCGACATGCCTTCTGCCTCTTAGTGCTTAGATACTAACTATTAAATTTCGTACTTCGAGCTGGTACGAGAAAAATCTCATTAAAAACAAAAAGAAAACTTGTCGTGTTAAGTTTTACAAAGTTACTGTATAAACAATTATTTACCCGCTCGAAGTAAAAAGTTCTCTTCGCGCTTCTAATTGTACTCCTTCGTAGTTTATACCATCGGTTACGGATCTAATTATTACCTTGGATTTTCTTAAAAAAAAAAAAGATTAATTTTCATCATAGATTTAAAGTTATTCAAACAAAATAACGAAACTCGAAAGATCCGTTTCCGATGAGATCATAGAAATCGTAACTATCGCACTATTCTTTTACCATTAATTCATTCGTCATTAAATTACTTCATCCAATTATTGTAATCGATTTGCAACGTTATCATCGAACAGAGGAAAGTAACAGAGGTTCACGTGGAAGACGAATGAATTAATGGAAATTTTAGTGGAGCAGCAATCGGTAACGTACAATATAGTTATATTTGAAATAAATGAAAAAAGAAAAACAAGATAAAGAGCATAAAAAGAAAACGTAATCGACGATTAGTTGTCTAGAGAAAAAAAATTGTTTTAACAAAGAAAGAAAGAGGACGACGAAAGGTCAGTCATCGTTATCATTGTGCGCGAATATTGATCGTATGGTGTTCCCATATTTTAAACAAGCAGGCTCAGGAGCGACACGGCAGTGCCGAAGACAGAATTCAAAGACTGGAGACGCAGCTCGAGGAAAAGAACGCCGAGGTAATGCGTCTTAATCAACGGCTCAAGATGAACGAGGAGCACAACACTCGCCTTAGTACAACCGTCGATAAACTTCTGTCCGGTAATTCAAAATAAAAATCACGTTTACTTTTATGTTTCTTATCGTTTCTACTTTCTCAGCGAGGAAGCTTTGCCATGCGCCTAGTCGTGCTATCTCGGTGAGATATCGTATCCGGAGAAGGGTGTACGATAATATTAGAATTTATGAAAATTCTTTGTAACAAATCTTGATAGTATTTTGTCTTAATGTTACATCTAATATTTTTCATACGACTAAAACTATTGTTCTAAATAATGTATTTGGTTTACTAAACGAATGATTATTCTCCCCAGAATCGAACGAGAGGTTACAGGTGCATCTTAAAGAAAGAATGCACGCACTCGAGGAGAAAAACGCTCTTACTCAAGAATTGGAAAAAACACGTAAGATTGCGGAGGATCTGCAGAACGAGAAGAGCGAATTGATGAAGGAATTGGGCAAGGCTCGTTTGGAGATCGACAATGTCAAGCGTCAGATGTTGCAGCAGGAGATAGCTTTTAATATACAACAAACGGACGCATTGACGAGGAGCCTCTCGCCGAACGCCGTTGATCCTGGCACGTTTTCACGTAGCGCGAGTCACAGCAGTTTCGATACGCATTCGTTGCCAAGACGAACAAGTAAAAGAAACATTGAGGATGATTCAGCTAAGGTTTGTTTGGTAAATGAAACGAAATTATTTTCTCCAACTCCATTCATCTTGTTTTTACGGTTTTAGTAATATTTTTAGTACTTCTTGTTTCGACGTTGTTCGTGTAGAGTCTTTAATACTAGATTGACCAGCTATTTGCATATACCTGTTTCTATCTAAATATATTTGTTACAAATATATATATAAAGTTGTATTGAGTTCATTAAATATATTTTCTACTTACAGCTACAGAAGTCATAACGTCATTTCAGAAAACAAATGTTACATGCAGTAGGAATGTTTAATTAGAAATTGCACGACCAGTCAAAATGACTGGTCTGGTAAATCTAGTGTTAAGAGTTATTTATTATTTTACAGGGCTACGTTGCTCGAACTCTAGCCGAACAAGAGTGGGAAAAACTTCAGCAAGCTCATGTACTTGCCAACGTACAACAAGCATTCGACGTTTCGAGCGACGCCGAAGGCGACGGTGACAACGAGAGTATCTTCAGTTCGGCAGCGGATGTTATCAGTCCGACAGGACACACAGACGCTCAGACACTCGCCCTTATGCTTCAAGAACAGCTCGACGCTATCAATAACGAGATTCGATTGATTCAGGTGATTTTAATTCAATGTTTGTTTGATCTTGACAATTTTTGAAGTTTTATTCTTGATTCGATACGCGTGGAAAGAAGTAGTTAAACTGACACGTTTTCTATGTTACATTATTCGAAAATAGGAGGAAAAACAAAGTACCGAGGCCCGAGCTGAGGAACTCGAGTCTCGCGTTGGTAGTTTGGAGCACATGAATCTTTTGGCTCGAGGACGAAGCCTTGAACGAGCGTCGCCTCCGCTCAGCGGTCGTTCAACTCCCAAGTCTCATCACAGTCCCAATCGGGATTACCTTCACAAGTATCATACGGTAAGTGGCCACCCGGATGCTTCGTTAATTCCAAGCGAAAAGAGGAATATAAGATATCTTGATAACAATATCTTTACTCACTTAACGCCTAATCATAGTTTTAATTTAGTTATCATTTCCTCGATTAAGAAAACCCCCCGTCGAATCGCCTGTTTCTCGTTATGATCATTTGACTCAATTTGTCCTTCAATCTGTATTTCCCCTCTCCCAAATCGTTGCCACTAATCCATTTGTTCTGACTTTGGACGATTACTTTTCTTCTCGAAGTTCATTTTAATTTCACGTCGATGGAAGTTTTATTTGATAGTTCATTTAGTTTACACTGGATCTCTTTACGTTTTACGTATCGTACGGAGGTTGCAATTTTCCGGTTTGTTAGAAGAGGAAAGGAGAGACGGAAAATCCAGTGAACTCTAGTGTTCTGTAGTTGTTGGATGTTGGTGTTTTTTTTCGGTATTGCAGGCACCAGCCTCAATGTCACCAGCTCACCTTCATCAGTACGCCGCCTCACTAGCTAGTCCCGGACAGCTATCCGAATCTCTGCCTGCGAGCCAGGTTCGTTCGTCCTCTGGCACTCATGTAGGTCCAAAGCATCCACGCGTAATTTCCCAACTAATGCCCTATTAATACTACCGCTTTACAACGACAATTTAGTTGACCAAACATGATTCATCTATCTCACACACCATTCCACACTCATTATCATTTCCGAAATCTAGAAGAAAAAAAACGAGAAACTCTCACAAAGGCCGTACATCGAAGCGAGAAAGGAATTAGAAAACTTCTTCGAGACGAATTATCAGGAAATAAAAATAACATATTTCTTATTTCATGCTCGTCAGAAATATCGAGAAGCAAAAAGAATGCGCATGCCATGTTTGTAAATGCTGTTTTAACGATATTATGTTAAATTCGAGCGATTACGCGACGATGACACACGTTTCGTCACAGATCCGACGATCCACACGATATTGCGTGGGTGCATGCAGAAAATATTGATACTTGGGCATCGGCATGCGATATTTTACAGGCGTTGTCGACATATTTTTTCTCCTCGAGCGGATGCGCGATGGATTGTGCGAAAAAACAGAGCGCGGGAAAGTTCAACGAATTCAAATTATGTATCTCACATTTTCTTTGCGCACACACGATCAAATGTTCCCGTGGCACGCTAATATTTAAATAGAATACTTTCAGTGACGATAAACAACGTGTTTTTTTCGGGGCTTATGAATGTGCTTCGAATTTTACGAAGCACGATTATTCAACCACGTAATTATCGCTTACACGCGAAAGAAATATTCAACAGCGTGCATCTGCATGAAATATTTAACGATCAAATTACGTAATAATTTACGCTCTTTCCATACTAACCAATGATGGATACCATGAGATACAATGATTTCTGCCTGTGGCAGTTGCAGTTGTCCGGTGAGGAGTTACATTCGGTGAGTGAGAGGGACAGCGAAGGAGGTGGCAGCGGAGGCAGCGATGGAGCTTGTCCACTCACCGCAAGATCCCTCAGGCTCGAACGAGTCGTTCAAGCATTGGCGCACAGTCAGGAAGAATTGAGAAGGTACGAATTGATTAAATCCTAATTAATTAATATCAGATTTCAATCAAGAATTTTGAAATAACATTCTATCATGCTTAATTCATACAATCATGCTTTGTCTAACTTCTTACGCCTCTTGGAAATATCTAATCTACTTTAAACTTTAAACTCTACCATTCCGCTATGACCTAATCAACGATTAATCCAACATTCATTCTTCTTTCCCCATGGCTTGAATCACTTTTGGAAAATGAAACAAAAAAAACACATCATCGCATCGCCAGACGTACAGGACAGTCAGGATTCCCAAGCGCTGGCTACTCTACGCACAGGTTAATCAATGTTTCTAGTAAAAACGAGAAAGCATGCGACGACGTTACGTCGTCAAAGAAATTACGAGAGAACAATTTAAACGATGACGTGCCGCTGTGCCCGACACGTCGATACGTTCGTCAATCTCGTTGGGACGAGGAACTTGGTCATGGAAGGTACGGGAATCTGTGGCGAACGAGAAGCGAGCCCCGGGGTAATAAGAACAATCAAACAAACACACACTTCGCTATTGAAACGACCTTCGTTCGTTCCTTTGTTTAGTTTTACTTTCCTTTAATCTCAATCTCAAAAAACAAATGAAAATTTAACAATTTATCACTTGGGGGACATTCGAACGAATGCTTCGAAATTGTATTTGATTTGTCTTCTTTTTTTTTATTGGACGCAAAATTCATGGAGAGAAAAGAAAGAAAAGAAAGAAAAGAAACGAAGTGTGTGCGAATGGTGCCCGATAGGCCTAGTGAAACGAATCGAGTTTACCGGTAAAAAGTGGAAACCGTACACCCACAGTCTTTGGAGTCGATCACAGCGGCACGGAAGATGAGGCCACTATGCCATATGAATCCTCGGAAGCTAACGAAAGTACACCTTACGACGATACGTCGTACGTTCGAGCCGCCTGTCCGATCCACGACAGACATCGGTGTTTAAGACAATCGAAGGAACTCGTTGCTCCAAGAGAAATTCCTGCAACGATAAGAAATTCAACACGTTCAAGGTTCTTGACGATTCTCCATTCCTTCCCTTCTCGGTTACAGAGATATGGACCAGGGAACGAGGATACACGTCCCACTCGATCTCTTACTTTCTCTTCTTATCAAGAAATTATAACTCACGATTAAATCGGCACGGTTCAATTATTGCCTGATTTAATCTTTCACTTTTGTTCAAGAATGTTTCTCACACATTTCCGTATCTTTGTAATCGATTAGAGTGTCCCCCATCGGCTCTTACGAAACCATTTTCCGAGCCGATAATCAGATTTATTTCCAGGTTACTCTGTCTCGCGTGTCACACCGAGTACGTATTTAATCATCGTCAGTCGACTCATTCTTCCTGTTTCCCCTCAGTTCTCAAACCTTCTTGAACCACAAGAAATCACGAGCTTTGATCGCTTTGTTTGTTTCTCCAAACTTTATTATTTTCATTGGTTCAGCAAGCTCGCTTCTCGCTAGAATCCTAGCCGATTTGTTCGACGTAGCGAACACCGAAGCGATAATGCAAAAAGTACATGTTCTTCTTTAATTGTTTGTTTTATTTATTATGTTGATTGTTTTTTAAAAGAGTCATCGAACGACTCGTTTTTCATGATTCAAGTATCCCAGTTCGATTCCTCAAACCAAAGCTTCGAGAACAAAAGGGCCCTGAGTTTTCCCAGCCCGAAAGGCCTGAGCAGCCCCGAAGGTCCTGAAGTAGAGCTATCAGAGGATTCAAAAAAGCATACGCGGCTAAGTCTGGCATCGAATTTAAACGTTTGCTTACTCTTAGTCTCATGAAACTCGTCGGCTTGTATTGTTAATCCATCCGAGTTGAGATTATTGGAGCCACTAACGAACTGTCCAAATTTCTGATTGAAACAATTATTGAAAAGAGAATTCTGAGTGAGAAGAAAAATAACAGGAGCGAAGGAAAAGTTCATTATCGTTGGTTCCAATAATCCACAGTAGTCGGCAGAAACGAGATGCTTCAAGTCATATTACAAACGATTGACTGACGATAGTCGTTAGTAATTAGCTATATAAGTGCCTAGTACGTAGAAATAGAGCTAGAGACTAGATTAGCGCTCCATGCAAGCAGGCATGGTCAACATAACAACGGCACACTCAATTCTGGGACTCCCCCTTCACCATTGTCTTCACGCCATAGTAGCCAGGACAGTTTGCACAAGAACAACTTGAGCGGTCAACTAGGCGGCCTACCCATCGGACAATTGTCATCGTCGCACTTGCAGCACATGCAGGCTAATATGAGCCCAGCAACGGCAGCAGCGGTCGCAGCTGCTCAAAAGAAAAAAGGCATCAAAAGTAGCCTAGGAAGGTTCTTCAGTAAAAAGGAAAAGGTACGCTCTATATTAAACCTAGAATTAAAGCGTCGACATATTAACCGACTGTCGTTGCTGAATTATAACGCGAGTCTATTACGTCGTCTCATCTTTTAATCCAATCTTGTTTTCTGTATTTCAGATCAAAGGCAAAGACACGACAATGCCCGGAGACGTTCCAGGGATGGGCGGTTCGGGAAATGCAACGGATCCTGATTATGGAGATAACGTGTCTGTGGCTGGAACCCTCGGTGGTAAGAGCGACTTCGACCGCAGGAAAAAGAAGAGGTGAAAATGTTATTACTTAGTGAATTGTGAATTAATAATGATAACGTTGATACGGAAGATTGTGACGATTGTATTATTTGTTTTAGTATGCTGGACTCCTCGAGACACGAACTGTTGGCGGAAGCGATGAAAGCGGGCACGCCTTTTGCCCTCTGGAATGGACCGACGATAGTTGCGTGGCTCGAGCTCTGGGTTGGCATGCCAGCTTGGTACGTTGCCGCTTGTCGTGCTAACGTTAAGAGCGGTGCGATTATGAGCGCCTTGAGTGACACGGAAATTCAACGTGAAATTGGCATCAGGTCGGTCTGAACAAATTAAATGGATACATCACATTTTTTTAATCCTTTGAGACCTGAGTACGTTCAAGCTTATGTGGTCCGCAGACGCATAGGCTGACGCATATATGCGCCCTTAGAGCTCAAAGGGTTAAAGAGATCTTTGTTTTAGATGGCTGATTTTTAATTGTTCCTTCGTGTGGCCTTTTCGTTTCCAGCAATCCTTTGCATCGATTGAAACTGCGTCTGGCAATTCAAGAAATGGTCTCGCTGACCAGTCCATCGGCACCGAAAACGTCGCGGACAACATTAGCGTTTGGCGACATGAATCATGAGTGGATTGGCAATGTTTGGCTACCGAGCCTTGGACTGCCGCAATATCGTTCCACGTTTATGGAGTGCCTTGTCGACGCTAGAATGCTCGATCATCTTACGAAAAAGGATCTTCGCGGGCAGCTCAGAATGGTCGATAGTTTTCACAGGTAAGATTTGTTTATTTGTTAGGTATAATATATTTATTACCGATTATTGTTTCATACTTTTCGAGGTAAACGGATTTGATATTTATACAATTAATTTTGTTTTGCAGAACGAGTCTGCAGTATGGCATATCATGCCTCAAGCGGTTGAACTACGACAGGCAACAGCTCGAGGATAGAAGACGAATGGCCGAGGGTGCGAACGTCGACGTTCTAGTTTGGAGCAACGACCGCGTTATAAGATGGGTTCAATCGATCGGCCTCAAGGTAAATTCTAAAAGAAAATATCCCTATAACAATTTGACTGAACTTTGTGTAATTTTCTATCGCTCAATTTTGCAGGAATACGGGAACAATCTTTTGGAATCCGGTGTTCATGGGGCGCTCATTGCACTCGACGAGGGCTTTGACGCCAATAGTTTCGCTCTTACGTTACAAATACCGACTCAAAACACGCAGGTCAGTGAATGAATAAAAAGCTTCGCGAACAATGGAAGGAATTTCATTTTTTTTTTAATTTCTTAAGTAATTTCAACTTATACGTTATTTCAAAATAGGCGAGGCAAGTGTTGGAGATGGAATTTTCCAATTTGCTGAACATGGGAACGGAAAGGCGGCCCGATGAGACCAACAGCATGAAATCCTGATCGGGTATAAGGAACAGAAGGAACAGCAGCGCCATCAGCGGAGGCGTCAGTAACGATATCGACAATAGCGCCACCAGGCCAACGCGTCATCAACCCCATCACGTCTAGTCCAGAATTTCCCAGCTATCAAGAGTTACTCCTATCTGCGCAAGTGTTTTAATTTGTTCGTTTTTCTTTTTGGTAATCTTTTTTCTTTTCATTTTCTCGTATAAAAAACGTCGTTAAGAGCTTTAAGTATCACGTTGTAAGGTAGGATGAGCCAAGAAGAAGAAACAAAAAAAAAAAACAAATATATATAATTGTGTTGCGATTCATCGTGCGAGAACGTGGAGACGGTGAAAGAACTTCCCGGTTTTTACCCCGTGTTTCTCCCGAGGTACCGGAATTTATCCGGAAACGAGCGAATATCTTCGAACAATTCCATAAATTTCGGAAAGCCTGACGAGAGATATAGAGAATAAAAATGTTACGAATGGATGTGTGAAGAATGAAACGCCATGCTATCGTAAAATAAGAATTATAGGAGCGACGCGAAGCGATCAGCTATGACAAAAGAAAAAACAAACAAACAAACAAACAAAAAACAGACAAACAAACATAACATGTAATTCCTATAAATATGATAAAGTATCATTTCGGAATAAGAAACGAACAAAATCGGCAGGGAGATGAAAACAAAAGAAACATAAGTCACCGACCATACGGATCATTCGAAAGTTTCACAAGTCAAATCGTTGAAACCATAAGACGTAATCGAGGCCAAACAAAAGCCTCGTTATAAACGACTAAAATAATATTTTTTATTTCATTCTTATTTCGAGTTATTATCTTGCATATTATTTTTTCATTCGTTCATTGGATGGATCTAAGAGCTGCGTATTTAATATAATTTAATCGATTTTCATGTATAGATCACAAAAGCCACGCATTATCATTATTATTATTATTATTATTACTATTATTATTACCGATAGTATGAAAATAGTTAATTAATTAATATTATTATTACTATTATTATTATTATTATTATTATTAACCGAAAGAACTGTAAATATACGAAGAAACAAAATCAGTCGACAGTTATTGCAGTATTATCATCGCGCGAAGGCTGCGAGCCTCTGACCAATCGACAAACACGATTCGGTTTCTCGCGTTCTTATTGTTTTCTTGTTCTTTTTCTCAATTTTTATATCATTTATGTAATACTTATCGTAATGTTCTTTTTTGTTTTTCATTTTTCGTTTCATCTTCTCGTTGTACGCACGTATATTTGCAATTTTCCTAACGGGAATCGGAGGAGAATATATTGACTAACTGAAAGCAAAAAAAAAAACAAAAAATAAAGGCCATTTACCATTGACAAAAAAATACAAGTTAATTCTTTATTAAGTTGAGATTAGTTTAATAGACAAGTAATGACGATTTATGTAATTTTAATTTAATTATTTTTTTGTTGTACCGCAGTCATTAGAGTGAATTAAGAGTTCTTTGTTTTTTTCTGTAAAGGAAAATACAATGTTTCTCGCATTATCGAGGTCGATTCAAAGAACAAAGAAATTAAATTTAAACAAAAAATTAAGCTTAGCTTAAGATATCGTTAATGTTATTAGTCAAGGTGTGTTAATGCGATTCCTGATTTACAGAATTTTTCACATCCGTCCCTTTGTATATTTTTTTATCGCATACTTTATTAACTCGTACGAACCACGTGTTTTTCCGTCTCGTCACGTATGATACTTTGCACAAACGAACATATTCGATGTATCTTACGAGGATTATTTACATTCATGGAAAAGTCATATTTCAAAAAAAAAAAAAAGAAAAAACTTGACACTATTTGGAACACAATTTTCGACGGATAGAACCAATTGTGAAAAAGAACTGAAACGAACTTAAAAAAACAAAAACAAAAATCTTCCAAATGTCTCCCATCGAGGTGACAGGACAACGCGAGGAACAAAAAAAGAAACAAAGATTGAAGAAAATAAATTTTTCAAAGAAATCGTAATAATTGAAATATAAAAGCGTCTTTCTGGTGTGTCTTCTTGCGTACTCGATCGAGAGAAAATGAGACAAATGAAATCTTGTAAATACACTTTTGAGTGTGAATTTTTTGGTCGAAATGAGAAATTGTGAAAAACTTAGCCTCGAAATGCAATTGAATTTTATCGATTGTATTGAGACAATATGTATATTGTTTTCTTTCTTTAAATTAATGAGTACAAGTGAAAAACGGAAAATGATACGAGACTCGAATTCGATATCAGGCTTCGCAAGATCGAACAAAGAATGAAAAAAAAAGTCATAAGTAGAAAATTCGAGGACACTTTCGCGACTGACTTGGAGGTAACAAAGATGATGGAACATTTGATATAAATCGATAACTCGTTCGCTGGATCGCAGCTTTGTTGAAGTTAAAACGAAAATCGGCGTCTCCCCGTTGCACGTTGGTTTTTAGACTGAAGATAAATAAATTATGAATCTGCGAGTGTATGAGGTGTGCGCGTACGTGATTATTATGATACGAATGATCGACTGTTTAGAAAAATGTGCGCTGCTAAAATTTCGATTATCGTCGCAAATTGAGGAGGTTCCACCGTGATATCGAATATTAGATGGCATAGTCATTTCTTTGAAGAATATTACGCGTAGGAACGTCTCTACACTGTCTGTGATGCTATAGGGTGCCCGTAAAATCGAAATATATCAAAAAAATCGATATATATATGTATAGAATAAATGGAAGAATCGATATATATCGAATATATCGAAGAATCGATATACATATCGATACATCGAACATATCGAATAATCGATATACATATCGATATATCGAATATATCGAATATATCGATATATCGAATATATCGATATATCGAATAAGCGATATATATATCGATATATCGAATATATCGAAGAATCGATATATCGAATATATCGAAGAATTGATATATATTGAAAGATCGATGTATCGAATATATGGAAAAGCGCATAAATTAAAAAAAAAGGAGGGTCGTTTGACGAAAACGTACGGCTCGGTGCTCGTTACAAGAAAACAAAGCGTGGATCATCGAAGTAGGTTATACGAATAGATCTAGGAAGAAAGAAATATCTCGTCGTCTGTGTTCGATGTCACGTGGGAACATTCTTCATTCGTAACGACAAATCGAAAGTTAAAAACGTTTATGCCGGCAGTCTCCTACGACGTTTGGCAAATCGAAACGAATAAACTCGCCCTCGTGAATCTCAGGATCGCTGGATTTTTGGGAAGAAATAGGTCGCGCGAAAAATAAAAAAAATTAACGGGTCCCGTAGTGACTTAAATTTCCAACTTCCATATCGTTCTTGGATTGTCACGAACCACAGCCCTGACGCCCCTGGGAGAAATTATAAAAATTAACAAACAAACAAACAAACAAAAAAAATCACTGTATAACTATCACTATAAAACGCTACCGATATGTAATATATAGAGCTTTATGAATTTCCACGTGACGAAACGAAACGAAAGAGAGAGAGAGATAGGAAAAAAGAATTTTGAAATTTGTCAAAAGGAAGTGAAGATGTGCGAAGGAACACAGAGAAAAAATGAATGAAGAAAAGAGAAGAAGAAATACTTGAAACGACAGACTTACTCGATAAGCTGTAGCTAATCATTAGTATATCTGTAATATGTAAACGCTTTGGTGAGACGAAGAAATTTTTTGGGAAGAAATCGAATAGAAGAGAAGAAGAAGAAGAAAAGAAATTGAAAATTGATTCCTTCGATATTCGTATGGCCATATCAGTGAATGGATCGTGGACGAATGACCGAACTGCGTGTCTGTGTATGTGTGTACGAGCGTGTGTATGTGTCTGTATGTATGTGTCTTTCGTGAAACGTTTAAATAACGAGGAAGAAACATGAAAATTGCCCGATGCTCTCTGTAACAGCTCGTGCAACAATGACTATAAAAATTGAACCGAAGTAACGCGAACGATAGGAAGATAGCAAAAAGAAGAAAAAAAAAACACATAGAGAAAGAAAAAGGGAAGAACAACAGAAAATAATTATTATTCTGTGTCCTGCAATCTTAGCAATGACTTCCGTGCGTTTTGCAAAAGAAGAAATGGAGCAATGACTCGATGAAACAAAATAATAATACGCCCTTGACCCTTCCCCCGATCGCCGTTGTTTATTACCAAACATAACGAAACAAAATCAATAATATTCGTCATCGAGTGACTCGCAAAATGAAACGACCGTTTATTACGATTGACTGAAGGAAAAATAATAATAAAAAAGAAGAAAACGTAAATAACAACTATCAAGCACCTACAATCGAAAATGGCGAAGATGAAAACAAAAATACGATGCGAATAACGTTACTAAATATTATTAGCGTACAAACAAAAAATTATGTAACGTGAATTTACGAGGTAAATTAAAACCAAAAAAAAAACAGAGAAACGAAAATTTAACGACCGCAAACGAGGGAAGAGACGGGCAAAAAAAAGCCACAATGCGACGAACAAGAAGAAGAAGAAGAAGAAATAAAACGTGAAATATAAACACAGATGATTAAAAGTCGATCGCCTCACAACAATTATCGTATAAATTGTCCTTGTAACTTTTATATGCCAATTCCGTAAACTTTGATATAAGTTTTGTCACGAAAAGATTTTAAAATAAAGAAGCAAATAAAATGAAGAAGAAGAAGAAGAAGAAGAAAACAAAATAGAAGAAGAAGAAGAAGAGATACAAGAAAACAAAGCACAAGTAAACGAAACAACAACAAACAAAACAAAACCCACAACAAACAACATGACGAGCGAATAAGTCGAGTGAATGTATAAAAAACAAAAAAGAAGAAAACAAAAACAAAAAAAAAATTTTAATTTGTCAGAATGATTGACGTCACGAGTGTAAAGTTAATTATCGTAGCGTCATTGAGAGTATTATAGTATTCTTCCCTCTTTCGTTCGCAATTTTCTTAATTTCATGTTTTTATTTTTTTTTTTACATTTTATTTTCTTCCTTTTCTTCCCTCGTGTGTCCCTTATGGATAGTGAGGAGAGAGAGACAATTTCCTTCGATTTTTCTTGATTACCAAAAAATAAAGAAAAACAAACAAAAAAATAAAGAAGAAAGAAGAAGAACAAGTTTATATAATGAAAAAAGAACAATTGTGGACGGAGGGGGGCAGAAATAGGCAAAAAAAAAAAAAACAAAGTTAACTGATGACGATGATGAATTTTAGTCGAAATGTAAACGCGAATAAACGGAGAAGAAGAAAATGCAAAAAAAAAGAACGTACACACGCAACACTCACACATACACACATGGACACACGGATACACGGACATAATTACAAAACTATTAACGATTATAAATACAATTGTATAAGACGATAAATAATTGTACCTAACATTTACCGTGGACTATAATATTATTATTATTATTATTATATAATATATATATAATTAAGAGAGAATGAGACGTTATTAAAAAGATGTGGAAGTGATGAGACGAAAGAAACTGAAGCGAACAAAAAAAAAAAAGAAAAAAAAAGAGATCGAATAAAACAAAAGCATTAAGGACGAAGAAATACGAATGAAGAAACGCACGCGTGCGCGATATAGACAATTCGCAATCTATATTCGAATTTTAAGGATATTAAGGATAATGGGTCTGTAATTCGTGTTTATCAAAAGAAAAAAAAAACAAAAACAAAAACATCAAGGTGTGTAACAGTGTCATTGTTATTTTTCCAATTTGCATTGATTAATTATCTGTTTAAAGTTGTACGGCACAATTGTTTTCCTGATTTTTGTTCGGTCTTAATTCAAAATTTCAAAAATTTCCCGCCTTGCTCGATAATCTATTGTACCGCGCGTCGGCTATTCTTCTTTCCTCCTCGTTCTCCGCCAATTCATTAATTCTTCTTGTCTCGGCGAGTCTTTCCTTTGCTACGGCCTCGAGACGCGTGTATAATTCGGTTTGTGAGGTTATGAGACGCTTGAAATCACGACGATCCAGACGTAACAGTTCGCACGCTTCGAGGGCTATGACGGTTACGTTTCTACGACGTTCCGGATAGATTAAAATTATTTCACCGAAATAATTGCCATCCTCCAAGTGACAGATCTGAGAAAAAATGGAAAAAGGTAGGTTAAACTTTACTGTGTGTCTATGAGCTTTTATAAGCAACGATAAGTTTTGTAGTAACGATATTTTAGCAGAGATGAAGAGGGGAATCCCACGGTTTGTTGGTATCGGACGCAAGCGGCCAAGCGCCGAACTAGTCACTTCTTCGTGAGACTGACGTGAAGTTGGCTGCGCTAGCGCAGCTGTATGTATACATATATATACTGGTAGTGCAAGATCACTCGACTTGTGAGTTGTATTTATCATCGCACACTCAAAGATTTTCCCAGTGATAAACTTATTTTTTTACTGCGAAGTACTGATACATAAATTAAACAGCTGGAGTGTTTTGTTAAGACTCACTTCCTTCCCCAAGTAATTGACAACAGCGACAGTTCCACTTGCTATGAAATACATGCATTCACCATCTGTGTCACATTTGAATACAACGTCGTCTTGAAGGTATATAACTGGTTTGAGTGAAGCTGCGTGAGTAATTGATATTTGGAATTAAGCATGAAATTGTAATCGATAAATTATCTAATTATATGTAACTATATTTCTACCCATCAGATTGCTCAGCTGATTTCTTGGTATATTGTGAAATATTGGCGCAGTTTCCAACAAGCCATGACTGGATCGTACGTTGATCTCGTGTCTCAGATGATCTGGAAACGAAAGAGTGAGTTAAGAAGAAATATTTATAGGTTAATGTAAATTGTTTGACAATAGTTTAACTCACGGGACAGCGTGTGAAATATAACGTTTTCTTTGAAGTAATTTCCCTGAAAACGATACTCGTAGTAATCAACGAGTCTTTGGCTCAAACGCTGTGGCAAATTTTTGTCACGAATGTATTCCTTTATTTGATGCATCATTTCCAGATACTTGAGTTCCGGCTTCACCAATGATTCTACCAGCTGTAACACAATGACTGCGGCGGGCATAAGATTTATTTATGATATGGCGTTTTGCTTGGTATTAGAAGATGTGGGAATTCAACAAACCTATGAGGTAAATTGTGTATCCGGTGCCGAAGAGAAGTAGCAAGCAACGTATTATTTTATCAGCATCGGACGTCTTCTTGAATTCGACGAAGCTTGAACCAACCAAATTGCTGACTCCCATATGAAGGCTTATCAGATAAATTCGCGACGGGGATTGAGTGTACAATCCACTCTTGACCACGTAAGCATCTGAATCCTCCCATTTGATTTGTTGAACATTATCTCACAGTATCTTAATTCTGTACGTTTTCAAAATTGCAATAATGTACCTCGATAGCGGTTCGAGTAGCGTGTAAAACGAAAAATGGATACGCATATGTCATGCAGGCACTCCAGTGAAATATCAGAGCGGTGAGAATGCATAGCCAGAGTCCAACTTCGTAAGCATCCGACAGTTTGAAAACCTTAATTTTTATAAGTTTCATAATTTTATGATATAATTAATAACAGCTGTGTAATAGATTTATAATTCACACACCGTGCTTAATTTTTTTATGTAATTTCGCAGGGTGTATATTCGCAGTAACTTCAAAAGCGGAAGGGATTCGGCAATGACCTTTGGAAAATTGCCGGATGGTCCGGGAGTTACAGCAGTGTTGGAAGCGAACCAAGTGTATGGAACAGAGGTTAACAGGTCAATCAGAAAATATCCTTGGCTGTAGTGTCTGAATAAAGTTGAGAAATATTTTGAACATATTTTTAGTAATGCACTTTTGTTTTGATGACTACGATACTTCATAATAGAATTTACAGGGGACCATCGTTATAAATCACCTGGCAATGAGAGCAGGATCAAGAAAAATCTCATGTCCATCTTCAGACGTGAAACCAGTAACGAAATTCATGATGATGTCAAATATGCACACAGCATATGCCGGATAAAGAACATAAAGTTTATCGATACTTTCGTTGCCACATATACGATAAAAGGCGTTAACATAGGGCACTGCGATGAACAAATAGAGGAACGTCAATGTCATTAGAATTTCCCATGAGAATCTATTAGAGAAAATGCCTGATTAATTATCTAAATTGAAGCGCCAAGCACCAAAGCTAAATAATCCATGATTCGCAATGTACATAAACAAATGTAATAATTCTCATTACCGCAGACTACTGAAAGGATGAATGACCCACCAATGAACCGAGCGTCCGTGTTTCTTTTTCTCAGATGCTACAGCAGCTCGGCTGCGCAAGTAAAATCTCGTGTACGGATGTTCGTCCCATACATGAATGATCTTTTGAAATTTTCGTTTCAGACGAGATAATAACCTCGCATTTGGTGCCAACCTCGGTAAATTGCTATTTGATGTTTTGGGCAATTCACACGAATGCCTCGCCAGATTGTGTCCTTCGGGAAAATAAAGACTACCCGTTTTTCGAAACTTAGCCAGATTCGGACTTATGTTGGATTACAAATAATGAATATGACGCATGGGTCGAACAAACATAGATTATTCTCAACGCTTGTGAACAATTGAGGATGATAATAAAGATGGCAACACATAAGTTAATTATATTAGCTATTTTATTGCAACATTTCTTATATTTTATCTCGTATGAATAAATAATGAAAAGGCCAAGTATACGTGATACATTATTGGTGATATATCAAAAAAACAGGACGACCGAGCGTGCTAAAAATCTCATAACGCTATAATATATGATTCAACAAGGCAACTGGCACGACTGCTTTTATTTATATATATATATATATATACTTTAGTAACGTTATTCAAGACATATATATATATATATTGTTACGTATCAGCAGTAAGACTGGTAACGTTGGGTAAGATTACAACCCGTTTAAAAATCACATTGTTTTTTATTCCTCAATTCGTACGGTTCGTTGAAAACAAAAAATTTTCCTTTATGGACCAATCACAAAGAATTGCCTCTCTTCTCGTCATCTTCCTCGTGCTTCACCTTGGCTCTGGATTCCTTGCATTCAATTTCTAGATTACTATGTCTTCGAGGCTTTGGGATTGGGTTAACTTCACGCTCGCTGATGATCGAGGGCTTTTGTCTGATTGGCTCGGAAATGTGAAGTTCGATGATTTTGACTGGTTCGGTTGGTCCTGCAACCGCAACTGGTGGTTCGTCTATCCTTACGATTCTTATGTCGTTTTGTTCTCTCGGCAATTCTTTCAGTTCGATCTTGACCCTACTGTCGTCGACCATATTACGGAAGAAGTTCTTCCGTGTTTCTCTTAACGACATTCTCGTGCCACCACGCTCATAAGTCTCTTCATTAGCGATTTCGTCATTTGGATCACGCGTGGCGTTTATCGCTTCTAATAATTTGATTTGGCGCTCGATTTTCTCGATTTCTTCCTTCACCGAGAAGCTGTCACTCCGAGATAAATTGCCCGAAGATTTCCGCCGTCTCAACGGCAAATCTTCCCTAGATGAATAACTTTCGGCGTCGGTCATCAACTCGATCTTTGAGTCAGACTTTCGCCTCAGTTCAACCTCGAATTTGGGCTCGATCGTTTCTTCCACTTTGCATATTTCTTCCTTCATGCCCGTCGTTACCTCGGTAGTACATTTTTCATCCGTTGTGGCGCTACTCGTTGCTGGTTCGACCTCGGTTTCCGTTAAACTCTTTCGAAGCTTCGACCCTTTTCTTTCGACCGCTTTAGGCACATCGTCGATCTCTTCGCAAGAAGGAGAAACGCTTTCCTCATTTTCGGTCTTATCTTCGATCGCTTTCGGTACATCGTCAGTTATCTCGCGAGAAGGAGAAGTACTTCGTTGATTTTCGTTCGTGCCTTCGATTTCTTCTTCTTTGCTTTTCGCTGTACTAGTTTCTACCGGACTGTCGTCCATCTCGCGACTTCTCTTTGTCATTTCGTCGATATTCTCCGTTACTCTCGCTATATCAATCGACTCGACGATTTGGAGCTCCGCGTTTGTCTCGTCAACCCCTGATGGTCGTACGTCGATTTCCTGAAAGGCATATTTTGAAGTTAGAGAATGCACATCTCTTCACATTCGTCAGTAACGTTTGGTTTCAAATTTAACCACAGTAAAAATATAAATATACCTCCACTAAAAGGGATTAACAAACAAAACTCACTTTGGGTGTTTCTAGAGGTTCCTTGAGTCGAGGAGGTTGTGGCGCTCGACGTTTTTTGCGACCATAAGCACTCACTGTGCTACCAATTGAAACACAGCTATTTATAGATAAATTCGACTTTCGTATCGCATCTTGGCTACATCTCTTGAAGACATAGTCTTCTGGAACATTTTCATTCTCGTCCCTCAGCGTAACATTATCAGAGGGTGATGAAATGTCGTCGTTTAAGGAAGCTGATGCTAGTGATCGCTGGGAAGCCCTAGGTCCAGCACGTCTGTGACAATGGGAGATTAGAGTTATATCGACCAGTGGACGATGGAAAAGACAATAACAGATCTTCCTAAACTTACTTTGGTGGCACAGGGGTTCGATTAGGCGTTCTATCGTAGAGAACACCGTTTCCATTGCTCGTACTTTCTTTACCGCTGTAATCCAGAGGAGGCAATTTGTCAGTAGGTTTTGGACTGACCTGCCCAAATCTGTAAAATTTGTTGAGGTAAATTTTAATCTAGAAAATAGTAAAATGATCTAACCTGAATAAATTTGAAACACGATTGACTCTTACCGTCTGGCAGGTGCTTTAGGAGTGAGATCTCCCATAATAGAAGTAGTAGTGTCCTGCGGAGTACCCTCGTAGATCCTTCCTGGATCACCGTTGACTGTGAGAGTCGAACTGTATCTCGACGAGTTGTCCATGGTGTATTTTCGTCGTCTCGCCAATGTTCCAAGTGCTTCGTCGAATTCCTGTTGATCCTTCGACAATCGAACGGGTGTTGCTGGATATCCATTATACGTGCCACGTTTGTAAGTGGACGAAACTATTTTAATTCACGTGCAAACAAAATTTTTTATAAATACACGAAATTAAGATTGTAATTTTATTCCAATTGTCCTGTTTCTAGTATGATTTTTGTTTACAGACCTGTGGTAATCGTCGGCTTCCTTATCTCCACCTCTTGGGTTTCTTTGCGCTTCCCGAATAAGCCACTCCTGAAAAAGAAAGAAAGTTGACATAAGAGTAATAACACAAATCAGTTGCTATAAACAAAAAAAAGCAATCCAAGATTAAGTTGCGCTCTCTATTGCCTCGTTTAATCGTTCGAACACGCTATAATCGATACTTGATTGTAAACAGATGGCGAACGTCGTTTTTAATGGATCTAAATTGACGACGAATGGACAAGGAAACATTCGTTAATGGTACATTTACATTTTGAAGCCTTATTTACTTAATAATCTTACTGATAACTCCTACTTCAGTAACAATGTGAGACAAATTTGCTGGAATGAAAATAACGTTCGAGTGTTTATAGTTGAAAACGTGGCCTTTGAACCTCGACCTACTCCAGCAACGAGTCGAAGACTGACCTCGAAGATTTCCGATCGTTTGACTCTTGTAAGTTTATTTGCGGTGCAACGAGGGCGACCGATAAACCGTACGCCTCGATTCTCAAACGCACGTGTCAATCTCATCAATTTTCTCTATCCCCGGGGAATAAATTATTCTCATCGGTTAGTCCTTTTTGTTTCCTCATAAAGCCTGTGGCATTTTTTAAAGATTTTTTCAATATATAGTTTAGTTTCAGTTAATTTGTTATAGCAATATTGTACGCAAAAGTCTGAAGTGCGTTTGCCACAGTCTTATCTATCCCTAGTCGAGGATTATCTTCAACGTGGATTCGAGGCATGACGTAGATCGGCGACGCATACCGATAAGACATCAGACGAGTATTCGGTCAACTTCTATACATGTACTATCCATGCTCGCCAGTGTATCGTCATGACAGAGCTTTATCATGATTTTATGTATAGACTGCGACGATCCAGTTCGTGAACATCAGTATGGAAAGTTTACATTACGAATTATACTCGACGAATCTTATCTCGCACGGTTAGTTGATACATAGTGCGTCTCGTTCGCTGCTTTTATGCTAAGCATTTTGTTGTCACCGATAATGATCTATAACATTCCCATGAAACTATAACAATGAAAATAAAATGAACGTTGTGCATAGTCAATATTAAAACTATAAACTTTCAAATCCGTTTAGGGAATGAGATATTGATAAAAGATCCATAGAACTCTTCTTCATGGTTGAATCATGAGGGTAGTTCGAATCAGAGTGGAGAAGTTGAAGTTCATCCGCACACGAGACTTGCGTGGAGCGCACGACGAGAGACTCAATCCCGAAAATAGCTTCCTTTCATCGGGTTCACGATGTTTAATAGACCTAAAAGCTCATCCGCAGCTCGACTCCCTGTATCGCTCGAGGTGATGAATGCCCATCTGGCATACCGCGTGAACATCCCAGACAGACATCGGTATGTCGAAGAATTTTACACCTCGTTCTTAATGTCCTATAAATAAGTTTATGGGAATTTAATACAAATCGATGAGAAGTAACTTGAATTAATTTCTTCTCAGCGAGCTCCAAGAATGATATTCGACTAAATTTTTCATAAATTGGCAAGATATAATCTTATTCTTAAACGAAGATAATATCAATGAAGATATAACGAGCGAATTGCGTGGCAAAATCAGGAATGCGTTTAATTCTTGGAAGAAAAAAAACTATTGGCACGAACTATCGCGATATACAAAACGAATCAAGTTCGAGCCTACTCCCATTGTCTATTTTCCTCGTAGCCTCTGGACACTTGCCAATCTAGAATAGCGACAACCGAATCTGCGTCCTCTGTAATCGTTAAAAAGTTCAAGTACACCGAATTCTTACTAGAAAAAACTCTCATTCATAAATTACGCTTTCTCTTTGTCTCTCTTTCTCTCTTCGATAATTCACTATATTACAAATCATTGCTAACTGTAAGACTAACATTTGTGAATTATTCGACCGCATACTTCACCATAAATTTGCGCAGCTTGAAAAAGGAAAACAGTGTCCTTTTTAATTGGATGAAAAATAATGATTAATTCAAAGCTATCGATGGAAATTCGTCAGAGTGTCAGTGAGATCCTGCAACTATCATGACAGTCTATGAATATCCTCAAATTTCTCAGGGACATTCTGAAAGTGATTTTGCAACATGAGTGACTTTGTACCAGGAGGAAAAAAAAGGAAAGTAGCTCACCATGACGACTTGATGGAAAAACTGTTGGATCTCTGTTTCTTTTTGCTCCTACCAAAGGTCCAAAATTTATGCTTGGATTCTTTCCCCGAATGTTTTCCTTCAGGAGCTATTTCATTAGTTCCTGTGATCGCTGTGGTTGGCGCTACATTCGTGTCGTCGTTGAAAGGATTCAGATCCTCCGGATAATTGTAGATAGAGACGCTTGGTCGTCGCGACATTATTCCGATCGTTTAGTTTTCACAATGGTGAACAGGTGGTGGGAAGGAGCCCCACGTGAAGAATATGACGAAATGCTCTTCGTGTCGTATATCGTCGTCGGGATGCTGAATATCGTAATCGTCGTGTGGCACATCTGTCGAGTTACCCTCCCTACTGTCGGACGCGTGGCAACTATAATATCATCCAGATCTATGTCACGTTCATCCGCAATTTCGTCCCCATGTTTCTCGTTCGTCGTTTCTCGTTTCTTCCACGTCCCCTCTTTGGCAGAGACTAAGAGCAGGCGCCTGGCTCGAATCCCTTCTATCAACGTGATCTCTGTCTCTCTCGTCTGAAAAGAAGACACGAGTGCAACAGGGTGTAAATGGAAAATTAAGATTATTGTTGAATTTAGAGTCGTGTGTCGAGCGTTGAAAACGATCTTACTAGACGTGAACGATTCTCGTGGTTACTGGTGCAAGCTCGTTTCATAGTTAGTAATAAATGGTTTTGCTCGTATCCCTGTAACTCTACTCCCAGATGGAAGGGAGGCGCCATTTTTGTACTCATTCCGTTCATCAAATTTCAAAATGGCGCCTGTGAACTAACGAATTGTTTACATTCATTTTTAGGTTATGTGTAAACAGGACTATCTTCTTCAAGATTTTTAATTGACTTACATGATTCTCCAAGACGTCTTGTGACTATATAAATGTAGCTGACACTTTGTTTTTTCGAAAATTGTAATGTTTCGTATGAAAATGTAATAATAATTATACACAAACAAAGTGACAGTTGTAACTGAAACGAATCATGATCAATCATCTTGGATGATAGTATTAGTAACATGTGGAACATGAATTCCACTATGAGATGACATAGACGCATTGTGCGTTCCGTGTCGGGCAAAACAGCGTTAGAGACAAAAGTGCAGTATGCGCGTGGTTGTTCTAATTGAGCTAATTGTGTTTGTTGACCAACATAGCGACCGCAACGTTTCGCGTGCTGCGCGCAACTTATTGCTATCCAGAGTCCAAAATAACACGAGTATAACCAGAAAAATCCTAGATTGCGATATTTTTCTCTTGCACCTTTGAATAATTTCACATTTGCACTGTAATTTCGTTTTTCATCGCGTGCACGCACCGACCGTGCAGAAACGATCACATCGATCCAGCACATTAGAATTCGTCACACCATCGATAACAGTCGTTAACTCGAACTTGGGAACGTAGAAGAAACAAAAATTATATGACTTCTTGGTGAATGCGAGTTTGCACGAAATGCCGGTAAAAGTGACGTCGTAACACGACAAAGCATCACGTGACCCATGTGTGCCGCGACGATTCGGTGGCGCTACCGTTCCGTCCTATAAATAGAAGGAAAAAAATTCAGGAGGAGTCATGGGTAAATAAGACTTCGACCGTATGTCAAAGCAATAAGACCACATCGAATATTTCGTATTTATGTACAGTCCGACTTCTCAAGTGGTCTCGTTTCGTTGTTGTATTTGTTCTTTATCGACGTTTCTTTTTATTCGTACGAGTCACCAACCGACGCCGGGAATACTACGAACTATCGCGTGGGCATCTCGTGCGATTGAACAATGACTTAGTAACAACAATTCGACCCGCACATTTCATCATTTTATTATTCTCAGGTCTAGCCTTTCTTTCCACTCTATTCAATTGTATTTTCCTTTCGTCGTTTTTGTACCATGCCAATCGAGTCGCGAGTTTAACTAAACAAATTTTAACGATGGACGATCCTAACCAACAAAAAAATCAACAGGTTCGCCATGATTCAATTCAAACTTTCGATAGATCGATATATCGATATATTCGATGTGTCAAAATATCGAAAGACTTAGTTCAGATCTATTTATTTTCGGGAGTCCCGAGAATAACGATTCGTACGAAGAAAAGATACAAAGGATATTCGTATTACTTTATTGTCCCGATGCTAGTGTAAAGTACAGTGATCTTGTTGGACCAAATCCAAAGTTCCAAAGGTAGCTGAATCGTGAGACAGTTATAAGTACTCTGTTGAACGCCAGTGTTCGCCGCTCTATTTTCGACGATATTTCGGGAATCGAGGGGTCGTTCTAAAATCTTCGATAAGTACAAAAGGAAGAAAAATAATTTTAACTTTTTCGCCATTTTTTTATCGTTGTTATTTTTCACAGAAGATGGTCGATCATGCATTCGGCTTTGATGTCAGTGGTGGATTTACGACGATTCCATACGAGTATCATATCCAGACAGTGAATTGAGAAAAAGGAAGATGTCACGTTGCAAATTGGAGAAGAAATAAAAACTCGTAGAACGGGATTCGGCGTCTCAGGAGTTAGGTGCATGAGTAGAGATACGATCGAGTGACTACCATGCCTACACGCTATTTTACTCGATATAGTATAACGACATGGTCTATTTTGTATTAAATATACGTTTTCATATGGCTGAAAATAATATTCTACGCAAAAGTCAAATCGGGTGAGTAGAAATCTTTTTATAAATCATGTGAATATTGTCCATCGTGACAATGTTTTGTAAACTGATTTGAAAAATGGATTATCGATATGTGTCTGATGTAAACTCTTCAACTGTTTAGCATTTTAATTTACGAGCTGACATAGTCAAATACGTTGTACTGAAATTGGACGATGATTCATTGACAACAGAGGATTGCGCTGTACGGTTGACGCGATCAGAGTTCAATCGCTGAATGGAGAGGTAGAATGAAGGTATTAAAAAACAATAGTCGTTCAAGAAACGATTGGGCTTAATATCGTTAATCATAGTGAAGATATTTTGTTTCAACCGTTATAAATTTCTCCATAGGTGCTTGCTGAGAGTTTGTGCGTCTCCTAAGAAGTTTGATCTGTTTTATATCGCAAATAAAACTCACGTACACCGTTCCTTGTTAACAAATGCGATAAGAGGCGGCGGAATGCGATACAAGCAGAAAAATTCATAGCACGATAAAGCTCTCGATACAACCCGGGGTAGTACAAAAGAAAGATAAAAAACGCTAAGGAGCACCGAAAGTAACGATATACAGGGAAAAAATGGGCGACTGGATGCGATAAAACAATGTTTCGACCGAGGCGACGGACGACGATCGAGGAAAAATAAGAGAAGAGAAAAAAAATATAAAAATAACACCGAGCGAAGGCTAAAGTGCGTTCGCATCGGCACTTGTAGGATACGTAAAAGACCGTTCGGTATCGCACAAGGCGCTAGAATTCTTACGTAATCATACGTCTGAAACGAGTTCTCGATAATTTCCTAAGGCTAAACGTAAGATGAACATTTCTCATATCTATCCATTATTCGTCAACTCTCTTTTAGCAAATGAAATATAAACCAATCGACGAACCTGCTAAGAAGAAAAGAGAAATTTTCATTCGAATTCTTTCCAGAAATCATTTCTTTTTAATACAAAACAAATAATAGATGAAAAATTATAAATTGTTAGTTGCTAATTGATTGATTGTCAATTTCCAAAACACTTCTGTTATCATGGTAAAACTTGTTTTGAGCACCTCGTGGTCGTTTCAAACGAACCCAAGATATTTTTCTAACTCTTAAAAAAAATTAACAACAAAAAGTAGAAATACCTAAATTGTCGAAATTTCCACCGGAGATCCGAGGAAAAAGAATCACCGTTCGAACACTCAATATAAGATCTTCACTTTTTTTTTATGAAATGATTTAGTCACTCGTTAATTTGTTATTAATATTCGCCACACAGAGTCGTCAATAATTATAATCCATTCTCACTTGGCTCTCGTTCAGATCGTTCGATTAAAAACCTGTTTTCTTTTTTAGATTTTAATTATAACAAATTTTCTTTGCAGATGATGTTGTCGAAAGGATTTTATTTATACCACGAAAACGTATGACGGAACGACGACGATGCGTGGCAGCCGGTCTCGCGGTCTCGACTATCTCCGGTCTGCGGATCGCGAAACGAACACGGAGCGCCTTCCACTTCGTCAAATAGCTCTTTCTCCCTCTTTCTTTCTTTCTCTCTCTGCCACCCAACCGAACACCCGCGTTCCTCGTGACGTCACGGATAATTATAATTCGTTTCGTGATATGCACGAGTTGTGAGTCTATCCTATAGCAAGTACATACGTATACATCGATACAACTCGCTTCTTGTTGACTTCGCACACCTTTACGACCAAGAATGTGCCTAAACTTTCAATGAAGAAGCAACAAAAAACAAACAAATCTGAAATTCCGAACAGATTGAATCTAAAAAAAGAAACGTCGTTTGTCAACGATCACACTAATAGTTGGAAAAGAAAATGATAATGTAATTTCTTTCTTAACTATTAATTATCTTTACTGCAAATAATGCTAATTTAATAAGCTGTTAATTAATCGATTAATTATATTCATCGTAAGCAGAATTGTATCAATTTTTTTTTGCAATTTTTGCCACGTTGACGAATTCCGAATTGTATCTAATATTTTGTGCCGGTAATGCTCGACCACCGGACGTAGCGTGAAAATTTACGTGTTGTCTGCGAAGTAGGTCTAATTTACGCGTTGCCAAGTGCCGCAATAATTTTTAATGTTGTTTCTTCATATCTATATTGGCAAAATGTTTAAGTTCACTCCAACGATGGTCATTGTAACAAAGTGTCAGAGCATCGAACACTGCGGTCACAGTTTTATGAAAACAGAAGTAAAAGGAAAAGAAAAAATTGCGTCTCAGTCGCGACGATGTTAACAATGCTGCCTTATTTTTACACAAATGAACTATTGTAGTAGCGATTTAGAAAAATAATCAACGCCGTGTTCGTACTCTTGTCCTTTGTTTTCCATCGTGACCGAAATAATTCTTCGACGACATTGATTATAATTGTAACGAATTGTTTGTAAACAAAATTTTGTAAACCGAGGAATTGTAAATATTTCTATCGTAGGAAATATCGCGTTCGTGCCGATTGTAATTCATGTTAACCCTTTAAGCTCTAAGGACGCATATATGCGTCAGCCTATGCGTCTGCGCACCACATAAGCTTGAAAGTACTCGGGTCTCAAAGGGTTATTAAGGTAGTCCTATCGTTACAGCGTTTCCGTTAGATTTCACTGAAAATTTGCAAAAACGTTCTTTGATGTCACATGTATATGTGTGCAAAATTTCAGGAGCCTTTATAGACTCAAAAATCACGATATTTATTCTTGAAAATCGTCACTTTTCGCAATCTCCCATAAGAGCCCGTGTTAAATATCGCAACATTACACAACGAGTATCTCTATCATTCGTTCAATGAAGCCTGTTGAAATTTTGCACACATTTTTATATGACATCAAAGAAGCTTCGATTAGTTTTTATAACAAATCTTATGGAAAACAACATTCATGATTTTGTTTATTATATAACAAACAAACTTTCCGTAGGATCAATTTGAATTTTGAGTATGTTGTCCTTGTTGAGTATGTGTGTAAAATTTCAGGGGCCTTTATCGACTCAAAAATCACGATATTTATTCTTGAAAATCGTCACTTTTCGCAATCTCCCATAAGAGCCCGTGTTAAATATCGCAACATTATATAACGAGTGTCTCTATCATTCGTTCAATGAAGCCTGTTAAAATTTTGCACACATTTTTATATGACATCAAAGAAGCTTCGATTAGTTTTTATAACAAATCTTATGGAAAACAAAATTCATGATTTTGTTTATTATATAACAAACAAACTTTCCGTAGGATCAATTTGAATTTTGAGTATGTTGTTCTTTAGTCGATTTGCAACAACTTTTCTTAATGAACTTTAACGCTTGGTCCACTTCCAATGTGAGAAAAAATGGAAATCAAATTTTAATCCCCCAATTCAACAATAAGACTACCTTAAGGCAGACCAATACTGTGACTGTCTTCCTGCCTTAAGCATTTTCTCCTTAACTCGGTGTATCCGTTTCAGTCTTATACAAAGCGAGAAAAAGGAAAAATGTCGATAGGCGTGCGAAGTACGAACTATTCCATCGCCTCGTTGATACCGCTTCATGCATAATACGCGTGCACATCAATAAGTTTATTTTAGACGCTGATCAACCGTACATATGTCATCGTGCGATACACCCCGTACGCAAAAATCTTTATAAATTCCGATCGCGGCGAGCTGTAGTGTAAGCGTGTCGATAATATTAACTACAGCGAGAGTAACGATAAATTGTTAACAATAATAATAAGCGTAACGCGATAAGCCATGTTCGAACAGAAGGAAACATTAATCAAAGTGTTTCAAGACATTTCCGTAAGTCGTTAAAAGTAAATTCGTATTTCTCGCTGAAACGGTGTTAACGACGCTTCGGTCCTTCTTTCTCATCGAATAATTTCTAAGTTCAAGGATAAACGAGATGGGCCGATCGTAATTTCCATTATGGATCGAGCGATTTCATGCAAATTATTGATTTATGCGCATATCTATTAATTTGACGAATTTCAGACAGAGTAAATATGCATACATATGCGTCTGCTGTTCTAAAAGTAAGCGCTTGCCCTTGGCCCGATTATATTTCTCTCGGTTCTTAATGGAAAGAAAAAAAGATGAGGAGGACGATAGAGATTAAAAATTCTGTGTCTTTATTGTCTCAAGACATTTCGTTTGGTAAATCTTAAATGATACGTTTGGTAAATCTTAAGGGAGTTTCCAGTGTGAAATTTTCAAAAAATCGATTTTTTTTTTGCTTTATCGAATAGTATACACTCTTTTCGAAGAAGCAGAAGGGATATTGTATGGACCTGGCATCTCTGATTGACCGTAAGTAAACGATTTACCTAAAATTTCCTCACTTGAAACTTTGAACGCGTTTTTCTCGAAACAGCATTTTTCAAAACGGTGTCCAACTTGGAGGGCAGAGTTTTAAAGCTATCGAGTTGAATTTTTTACACAATATTCTTAACGTCATTGTTTATCGTGCTATGGAAGCTTTTTTTTTGACATCTTCCTATTTTTTTGTAAAAAAAACTGCCAAAAAAAATGCTAAAATCGATACTTTTTGTTCAAACCGGCGCCATTTTTGCAAAAAAAAAAAAAAGCCTCCATAGCACGAAAGCCAATTATATACCGATCAATAATCTTTTTGTGCTTTTTGTTTCGGATCAAAATTGTGACCCCCAACGTGGACACCACATCCAAGTGCATTTTCTGCAACAATTGTTTCATCATTTTTATAGATATTAATTAATAAATAAATCGATCTTTAAAAAATTGTTTTGTATTCTTCAATACCCAATTAATATAAAAAAAAAACCAGACCGATTAGATTATTTTTTCTTTAAAAAAAAAATCGCGAAAAACAGCGATTTTTCGGGCTGTCACACTGGAAAGCTCCCTTAAATGAAGTACAGTAATTTGTGTGAAAGGGAAAATCAAAATAATTTTTGTATTCTTATAATGACATTGAAGAGACAAGTTTTTCTAGGAGCTATTAGATAGAAATTTTCTATGAAAATTATTATGCTAAGTGAACTGTGCGAGAATAGACTATGTAAGTTGGATTTAATAGAATGTTAAGTCACTATAGTTAGTCATTATTGCCGATCGCGTTTCTATTTATGATTATTCTTATTACTATCATTTTTATTATTATTGTAGTTCTATGTTTATTCTTGTTAATAACACTGTGAGGCAATATTGACTATTACGTTTTGTTACTAATTTTATAAAGAATCAAAAATTAATGGGCGAGTGAAATATCTTCCTCCTCCTTTGTAAAAACAATTCTGTACATAACGCTGATCGAAATGCGCTTTCTCATCGTTGTTTTAATTAAAAAATGAATTTAAAAAATGGGCGAGCACACTTTCCACTTCGCGTGTACTCTTGCCTCGTCATGTTGGTACGGTTTAATACAAGGCGTCGATGCCTCGCGTGATCTCGAAATACGCAATTCGGTTCGACTCTGTTTTCATAATTTTTAAACTTCGTAATAAGAAAATTAAAGAAAAAGGATTTAAATCTAGATAATGTATACTTATAGGTAATTCTTCTATAAATAGAAGATTAATACTGTCGTTTTTAAATTATAACGACGAGTTTGGAAAACAGGATGTTCGGACCTTGTGTACGAACAGTGTTTCTTATCCCTCGTCGTGTCGATAAAAGATGAGCCAGATACCAGCAAGACGCCATGATATCTTGATGAAACTTTTATTTTTGTCCAGTAATCCGCTCGATATCTATAAATTGAATTAGATATGATTTCTTCGCAATCGCAATTTATCTACAGTCTTGTTGACTCATTTTTATCAATTTTTAAAAAGGCATCAGCTTTTTTATCATAGCTAACGAAATGGTTAAGCGATTAAAAACTAATCATTAAAATATCGAATTAAATATAACAATGTTACTATTAATTTATCGTGGACTGCACAGTTGGAAGAGGAATAGATTTTCCTATTACAATGTAAACAAAAAATATCGTTGAGCGAACAAATTTAGACTGTGGAAAAGTTGCTTAAACTTGTAGTTTCAACCTGATCGCAGAATCGTACCCTATTGTTATAGACAAAATCTTTTTGACCACAGCTAACAAAATAGTTAATCGATTAAAAACTAATCATTAAAATATCAAATTAAATATAACAATGTTACTATTAATTTATCGTGGTCCGCAAAGTTGGAAGAGGAATAAATTTTCCTATTTCAATGGAAAAAAAAATTATCATTGAGCAAACAAATTTAGACTGTGGAAAAGTTGCTTGAACTTGTAGTTTCAACCTGATCGAAGAATCGTACCCAATTGTTATAGACAAAATCTTTTTGATCACAGCTAACAAAATAGTTAATCGATTAAAAACTAATCATTAAAATATCGAATTAAATATAACAATGTTACTATTAATTTATCGTGGACTGCAAAGTTGGAAGAGGACTAGATTTTCCTATTTCAATGTAAAAAATATCGTTGAGCGAAGAAATTTAAACTGTGGAAAAGTTGCTTGAACTTGTAGTTTCAACCTGATCGAAGAATCGTACCCTCGTGTTATAAACAAAATCGATGCAGTCGAACCTTGAAGTCGACCTCGTGGCTTTGCGAGCTCAAACTACCAAGCCACAAAACTCTCCTGTGTTACAGTCCACTTTTTATTGCTCCACTCTGAAAAGAATTTACGAAACACAGTAAGGGGGTCATTAAGTGTGGTAGATAAACTTCTCGTGTAGCACGTACATAACTGATGCGACATAACCTATACGCCACGGTCTCGCTCGATCCTTGTACATCGACATTTCTATAGCGGTAGCATACGTTATTGTGTCATAATTACATCGTTAACAGACTCATGCTTCTCTCAAGTCGTAACGGCCTTGAAGATTTATGCGTCCAAAAACCATGTATAACCGTTGGATCGAAATAATGTCAGAAACGTTTATAAAAGACCACGTACATTTCCTCGCCATTTCGACTTCTTTCACTGTCTGGAATTTTCAATATTTCAATATATTTCGATAAGCAAAAGAATCGACCGTATCAGCAAGTTTGTAAAATATTTTCTTTTTTAATATTTCGAAGCTTTCCTTTGATTCCCATACATTCTTGGAAACACAAGGAAACATTTTGTAATCTCGATTTCCTCAGGTCCAACTTTCACGAGAACGATTTTTTCACGCTCTATATGATCGTTCCATGTTTAGTCTCTGTAGCGCAGAGACATAAGAAATTAGCTCGATATAGTTTTTTTTTTTTTCATGGTGCTTGTTAAGTGAATTTTTCATTCTGCTGCGCGATAATAGCGCGATCTAGGCCATCTAGCTGGAAGTTTTGTAAACGAATGACAAAATATTTATTTATTTTTCTTTCTTTTTCAGGAAAAAAAAAGGAAAATTTTTAAGAAAAAAGATGCGATGGTTAATTGGAGAGCAACATCGGGCACGATCCTTGACAGAGAAGTCACAGTCACGGACAATTTCATGAGTGTCAAATTGCTGGGAGAATCGCAGCGATGAATCGCTCTTCCCGCGACGAGAATGCGCAGAAATTGAGAACGATACGTACATGCATATCGTTCTGCGCATATGTGCATACACAGACATACGTACGTATATATATGTAATGTCCGAATATGCGAGGCGGTCGTGTAACACGCATTATAATGATCCGGGGTATGCAAATTTAAGTGCAGGAAGATCCGTTCGCTAAGCAAGTGTGAAGGCCTTGCGTTTGACTGTTCCCAATTACCCACGCGAAAATTCTTATGTTCTGTCTTTCTTTCTTTCTCTCTCTCTCTCTCTGTCCGATACACGCCTACATCGTGCATATATTAATGCGAAAGTATTTTGTGCTCTATCGCCCATATGAAATAACGGTTGTTTTGCCCAAAAAGTCAAATGTCATTATTGTGACACAAAACTTGTTTTTAACAGTGGTAATTCAGGATTCGTTGTGTGTTCAATGTACAATATGTGTAATGGGTGGAAGTTTTTTTATTCTGACGAAAGTAACTTTAATAGGGGGATGAGATGAGAAACTTTTTGATTTAATTCGTGGTTTTCGGCGCACGCGTAGAGAGCACGTGTTCGCGCCCTCACGCGTCTTTTCTGAGTACTTCAGCTTTAGACTTCATAGCGGCGCTGCCGCTGTCAGATACATAACCTCAAATATTGAACTAATAACACTCGATTTTGCGGTCTTGTATCAATTGAAACAAAAATAACGATCGAGGAACAGATAAAAGTATTACAATGGAGAGTTGGATTCAGACGAATCTCTCGGAACTTCTGGATTTCGTCGTTCCAGTTGATATGACTCGGTGAGATATGAAACAGATGGTTCAAACTTTTCATAAATTTGGTTCGATTAATGTCGTATTTAATTTTCACGTTTATATTTACAGTATCATTATGAACATGGAAAATGAGCGAGATCTCGATGGTTATCTTCGAACGTTGCTTGATGATACAAACTCGAAGCATCGTCAGTTTATCACCGACTTAAAGCGGCGACGCTTCTTCAATGTGCAGGCGTCTTCCCGTAACAACAAACCAAATGTCAATAACCAGAAACCTGGTCCAAAGCAGAATGAGAAAAAGAAGGGAAAGTCGAAGGATAAAGATAAGGAGAATGTTGCATCTCAAGATGCTTCGAAACCAGTCGAGAGAGTCGAGAAGAAAAAAACTCAATTTGTTAACCTTTATTCGCAAGAAGGCAAAGACAGACAGACAATTTTACTTAAAGGTTCGAATTTCCAAAATCATTACACTTTCTATATGGTCAGTACGAGTAGCTTTGTGAGCAAACATTTTATTAACAAACTATTATTTTTTGCCTCTGTAGGAAGAATCAAGTGCGATTGTGAAGCAAAAACTCACACGCTTATAAACAATTGCGTGAATTGTGGGCGTATCGTTTGTGTCCAAGAAGGCGCTGGTCCTTGTTTGTTTTGTGGAAATTTAGTTTGCACTCCGGATCAACAGGCTATTCTATCGGGCAAAACGAAACAGTCCGACAATTTGTATAACAAATTGATGGATCAAAAGCCAGCAAAGCTGGCGGAAGATGCGATCAAGCATAGGGACAAACTTCTGGAGTATGACAGGAACAGGTAAAATTGAATATCATTTAGAAACGAATGGCAAAGATTTCAAAAGTAATTTTTTTTCTATTTTACTATACGTAATTTTAGTGCTCGGAGAACCGAAGTTATAGATGCCGATAGCGATTACTATCAGTCGAGTAGCAGTGTTTGGTTGTCGAAGGATAAGCGCGAAAAGGTACAAAAACGGGAAGAAGAGCTCAGAGAGCAAAAGTACGGATCGCGATTGACTAGAAAAATCAAGCTCGATTTTGCGGGAAGAGAAATTGTCGAGGATGTGCCGGATTTCGATGAAGCGCTGAACGCGGAACTCCGCGAGTCTGCCCAATCTATGATCGCTAGAGTACGCGATGATCCCAACATCTGTCCAACGATAGAATTTGAACGACCAACGGTATTCTCAAATTCAATTATAAATTTAAGAAATAATATTGTCATTACACAGTATGTTTGTGATTAAGTGCGAGCCACTTTCGTACTGTATTAATTCGACAAGACGAAGGGGAAATTAAGAATAATTCATCATACTTGTAAGCAAAAACAAACTATTATATATTTTTTTAATCACTTTTTAGTACGTGGAGTTGAATTTATACGATTTGAATACGAATCCCGGATCCAAACTCGCTCATCAGAATTCCAGTCTAAATCGTATTCAGGACAAAGAATACCTAGAAATGGCAGACGAAGGTTTCTGCCTTAGCATGCATCAGCCTTACGCTTCGCTTCTAGTTGCTGGAATTAAAGTGTGAGTCGTCACCATGAAGAATTGTTCGCTTAACGTTTACAATGTTTTCATTGTTTCAATTTACTTATGGTTCAATCAGTCATGAAGGAAGAACATGGTACTCGTCGCATCGTGGTAGACTTTGGATCGCAGCTGCCTCCAAAATCCCCAGCACAGAGGAAATCTCCATGATGGAAAATCGTTACAAAGTTTTGATCAATGGTTCTTATATCTTTATGCTTCTACACTCTTGTACTTTTTGTAAACAATTATCTGGATGTTTTTATTATTATTTTTTCGTTATTTAGAAAACATCAAATGCCCGAGCAGTTATCCCACGGGATGTTTGTTGGGTTGCGTGACGGTGTCGGACGTTTTGCCACAGGCAGAGTATCGTCGAATTTATCCGGATGGAGATAGCGAGAGTCCATTCGTCTTCATTTGCGAGAATTGTTACGAACTACCGTTAAAATTTCCTATGCAAGGAAAACACAAAATTTGTAAGTAAATTGTTCTTTAGCGAGAAAACAAAGAAAAATAGAAATATCGCGACGAACATTTTAAAACTTTATTTCTTTTGCAGATAAACTGGATAAGAAGTTGCATCAGGCTGCCAGAAAATGTTTGGAAAATTCTCTAAAGATTCGAGCATCATGAATTTTTCTTACAATGCTTTAACGGTAATGGAACGATTTGTGATTACTGTGGTATTTACTCAGAGACATTGAGAGGGAAAATAAACTCCGTGAGATGATTATTATTGTAATAAATAAATCGAATTAACGAGGAAAGATAAAGCAGATGGGAATTACTTTTAAATAAGTATGTTTTTCTTCCATCTTGGGAATTGTGTTAACGCTGGCGGTAAGCGGAATCAAGAAGGTTTCTACAGTCTTTGTCTAGTCCAGTATTACTTTTATTAACAATGCGTTGGTCCTTTGGCGAGCCTCAAACAAATTGCCTAAAGTTAAATTGAGTAACGTTAATTTTTCGTCTAGCGTACCTTTGACTAGACCATGTACTGCTAAACCTTAATGAAAACCAAATTCTTGTTTGTTTAAGATGTAGATGTATCATCAACCTTTATACAAATGTATTACATATTTCTCTTTACAACAGACCTCTCACGGCGAGCAACTTCAAATCTAGCCCGCTCCACACATTGGCCAAGATGTCTCGCTGAATCTCTCTCGTGTCGCTCAGTTGATTTCTCGCCTTTGCCTACGATGGACTTAATGACTGCCCGAATGTGTGGAGTGCGATCTCGCCTATGACAAGATTCCACGAGATCCCTTTGACTCGTATCAAAAATTTGACAACGAACCGAGACGACACGAGAGTCTCTTCCACACTCTCATACTCGACAACATTCGATATTTCTCGGTGAAGGTGTGGAGCGGGCTTCTGAGGTAGTTCGCTGCCATAAAAATCTTATATCCTCAGACATTCTCGGATATAATATACGAACATTTTATTCGGTTCAATCGTTCTTCGCTACAAAATTACACTTTCTGTTCTCTCCCACTTGCTCACAACGATGCATTTGTTCGCATCTATGTGTAAATTCGAAAAATACTGCGCCTACTTGCGGGCTCTTCGTTTTTGTTTGTATTCTTGTTTATGTTATTTCTTAATATTTTTTATTTAAATTCGTTTCCTTAGTGCCTCGTGGTGTACTAAAAGTGAAAGAACGATTAATATACTCTTTAGATTCGTTGTTGTCTCGTAGAATGCGCATTGTTTTCTTCATCGTTAAGCCATCGCTGATAAGCGCAAAACTTTTTTTATCAACGTTATAGCCGAAAACGTAGCGATGAAACTCGACAACAGCGAACGTTAATCCAACTCCCGAATTAAAAAATCCAGGAGGAAAAACGATACATATATACTATCCGTTCATTCATAATGAATGCAATTGTAACAAAATCTTTTTTTCGCATAGTCCGTATCAAAGCTATTCGATAATAATATCTATAATAATAATAATAAATAAAAAAAAAGCGAATCAAAGTAAACGATTAACAATGCGAATGACAAAATAATAAAAACTAAACTTAGGAAGGTAATCCACAGATTATTTTTGACATCTTTCTCTTCAAAGGAATCAGACTTGACATTTTGGATCCGGAAAAATGCACAATGAACTTAAAACTGCCAATGGACGTAAATTGCCATTCTAATAAAGATGTAAAAAAGAAAAAAGAAACAAATAATGTCTCACGTTTTACAAGAACAAATCGAAAATCATTCAAGCACAGCGACAGAAAAAAAATGATCTATAAAAAAGTACAATACAATAGAAACAAACATGTAAGAATTTTCGATGAGTTTTACAATTTTCTTTTGTGCTCGCATTTTTGTCTTGTTTCTCCGGTGTCCCATCTGGAGAATGAAACAATGAATCATCATTGTATCGGGTATCCATCGAACAATATGTTTCTCGCGGTGAGTTTTACAGATTAGATTGTCAGTAGGTCGATGATTTGTATTTCGATGGCTACGTCAGGCCTGATTTTCTCGAGACTTTTTGGGACACTTGCGGAGCTTACAGAAACTTATTGTGCATATCGACTTGACGAAGAAATTCTGCAAGATACAATTAGGTCCAATGTTCATTCCGGCGACAACGAAAAACTAAAAATATTCTACACGATTGTAGAATTTATAACATTGCAATATCGAATTTGTAGGCTTATAAAAACCTTCTTACTAACTTTTCTCTTTTGTTTTTATCGCAAATCATAATCTTTTCTTCGCGCCAATAAATAATATTAGTAACAATACCGAAAATCATAACCTCAAATATAAGTTGGTGAGTTTTCCAAGGTTGTGCTACAAGCTTCGCAAATAGTTGCGTTTCGTTTATTTATGAGAGTGCACTTCGGACATTCCTTGCCTCCGCTCACCAATGGTTTAGCCTCGTTGCCCTTTCGTCTTGATTTACCGCACATTTCACAAATTTCACGCTCGTAAGAATTCAAAAAAGTGCAAGTACCGCAATTCCATGTGTCTTCTTCTAGGTTATGTTTGGCGTCCCTCGACGAATCTAGTTTTCTCATTGTGCCCTGAGCTTCGTTCGAGCTCTTGTACAAGTTTCTAGGACTCGGCAAAGTGTTGCTATATTTTTTTCCATTTTTTTCAAAAAGACCGATTGTCTTTCCGGTCGTGGAGTCACTGAAAGAAGCGATGGAATCTGGCAATTCGAACAAGCTATTTTTTCCTACTTCTGTACAGTCGCGAGTGCCATTTTCCTGTCCGTTGGTTTGCTCAGAATAATCGTCGTTGAAATTTATTCCTCTGCTTCCACTTGCGAACCTTCTTTTTTCGTCCTTCGATCCGCGTCTTCCGTAATTGTCGTATTTTTCGTACCTGTCGTCCTGATCGACGTTCACGAGTGAACGTGAATTTTTTTGCTGCATTCTCGATGAATTTCTTGCATCTTGCAACGATTCTTTCTTCCTTAGGAGAACGTTATCTCTCTCGCCAAGATCTTTCGAGTAGCCAACTCTCTCAAGGCCCTTATAGACGAATGACCAATCGTCTGTTTCGTCCACGTTGCGTGACATTTTGCCACTTTGACGCTTCTCAACTCTGGCATAATCGTGACGATCTCCTTGAGGGTGACGTCGAAAATCAATCTCGTCCGGTTCAGGATCGGGAATTCGTGATTTCGTTGATTTGTTGGATATTTCATTAAGTACCGTGCGATTTCTATCATAATTCGTAGCTGTGGATCCAGGTGTGTCGAGTTCTATGAGACAAGCGGTTGGTACTCTTGCCGCGTGTCCTGGTACTGTTGTCATCGGAGCAGCGGTATAATAATGACTGATCGTAGGCCTACAGGCATAAGGATTAGCACAACGATTCGACATATTCGCTGCGTCCACAGGATCAAAATACAAATTTCTATCAGTCGGATAGACGCTGTCAGGTTTGCACGTTGTTGGCATCATGGTGGTATTGTAATTATTTGGCATGGCATGATAGGGCATCAATGGTGGTAAAATGGTGGTTAACGGTGTTTCCATACCGATCGGCTGTTGCGCATGATGTGAACAATCGTGATAAACATTTGATGAAGTTTTGTCTCGACTGTGAAGCATGCGCTCGGAAAAACGAAAATTCAATGCCCGAATTGCTTGATCCGGTGTTCCAACAGAATTGCAACGGAATTCAAGCACCTCGAGCCACGATATGGTGAAATGTTGCGAAACATTTTCCCATATCTCCTTTAGTATCTGCAACAAAGATAATGCCTTCAATTTGATTTTCTTCGACGAAAAAGGTGAGGAGATATTGATAGAATTTAATAGAATACCTGACACTCGACAAAAGCGACAATCGCGTCTCTGCTGACACTGGATACTCTGTCAGGATCTATGGGTCCGTCCAGAGTTAGAACGCCAAGTCCTGTGTGTTTATAGCCCATAAGCTCGAACATTAATTCAGCGCCTATCAAGTTAGCTTCGATCTCGTGCTTGTAATAGCCACTGTACGTCTGCAATTAGTGAATAAATATCATGGATACGAGTAAGATTTTTTATTCGTCATTATACTTCAGTTTACTTTTTTTGTAATTTTACTTCAGCAAATGGGGACAGATTTAAAGAAAATGTAGGTTAGAGCACAAACCCGCAGAGTTCTATATTCCTTCCGCCAAGGCTGAGCAAGTAAATTAGCAGCATACAGCGAAAGAGCTCTCCATGCTGTGCAAGCTCTATAACCACTGAATTCTTTAACCGTCGCAGCAGATCTATGTAGAATATCCGCAGTTTCTTGGAAAACGTATTTTCTCTCGTTTGGAACATGGCACAGATATTCTTTTATGATACCCTCGAGTTTCTGTCGAGCCTGAATCTTCAATGGATTTTCGTCAAGCTGTAGATACGCCAAGTGGCTTTCCTCCAGTCGCATACTAATTTCCTGCAGCACATCCTTACCACCAATCAGTCCCATTGTATCGAGCGTCATTTTATACGGCTCTCTGCAAAGGTGTAAAAAAACGTTTGAAATAGAATTCAGTATCGTATTTGTACGTTTGCCCACTTAAATGGAACATTTGTCCCATACGATTGATATTTTAAGAATGTTTCATATTGAATACTGTTAATATTCATTTTAAAAAATATTTCCGACCTATCGCACTCTAGATGGAAATTATATAGTCCAATCATATTTAATTCATTTGCACTGGTTCTAGAACGATACAAAAATATAATTGCTGACACTGAACCAAAAGAATAAGTTCTGTGAAGTGTGAATGTGTATGTGTCAATGTTTTTTTGTATATAATTTAAGGTGACAAGGTACAAGAAGAAAGTACTGAATACTAAGTAACATATGACATGTAACCATGCAGTATCGAAAAAAACAACAACTTTGCACCACTGGCTTGGTGAGCGTCGTAAATATATACATATATATTTTGTTCAGAAAGCATCTTGGAAAATAAACCTCCCTATTAACCCAGTGTCCGATCCAAGTCCCTTGCCTCGTAACGGCTAGCTTCAATCTATAAATAAACCATCGACTTTATTTATAGAACGACCGAAAATTATGCAGCACAACGTAAAACTCTCCAAACGTTCCATTCATTTTTTTTCTTGTTTACCATTATATGTTCGCGTATCTTCGTAATCCAGAACACTCGATTTAACCATTTTCATCTCTGTAGCCACAAACAATATCACAATACATTGTTAAAACCGTAAACGCTTGATCTTAATTGTAAACAGAAGATCTTTAAATACGAATAATCGGACGGGGAATAACAGTAACAAGAATTTTTTGAGGTTATGTTAGTGTTACGTCATGAAAATTAGTCAAATCAATGACTAAATCGTGGCCCGAGCTTGGTTAGGAAATTGTCTGATCTAGAGGTGACAAATTAATTTAGAAAAATTACGTACCACAGGATAATAAAAATGAAATGTGTCTGAACTGTGCATATTCTTTTCGTTATTTATTTAGGAATTGCGAAATACCTATAGTTACGTTCCATACACTTTCGTTGAGTTAATACAGGAATTTACGTAAATAAAATATAATTGGGAATAGTAAATGAGAAAGGAAATAGCTAGCCAATACTGCAATTTGGCTTTTCCTCGATTTCGGACAGAAATGAATGAACACGCGCGGTATTAGCTTTTCATTAAAACATTATAAAGAAACAGGTGTCACATAATATATCAATGTTTCAAAAATGGATTGGAGGTTAAGCGCTAAGCAATACAAAATTGACTCAGTCGGTAACAAAAAGGTTATTTGGTTTTTTATATATAATGCAATTTTTAAAGTTTTATATAGTTAGATTTTTCTAAAATCTTTACGTATCTTTGAAAAAAGGAGTTATAGTTTTAGCGTGATAATGTGAGGAAGAGGAGACGAAAATGAATGATACGCTAGTCCCCTATGTTGGAATACACTCATTTTCAGTCATTGTTTACACAATTACAAGGGTCTTAATTAATTGCACATTGATTTATTCGACAGTCATTTCATACATTCAAATCAATCGTTCGCGTAAATTCGAATTCTTCCATCATGTAGAACTATTAAATGTTACTTGCGACAGACGATTACTTCTGTTTTGGGATCTCATTGCTTATTTCGTTGAATATGTCAGCCGAAGTTCTACAGTTAAATTATAGTTCTCGATGCATGACGTGAAATGCAATTCTTATCCGATATTTTCATTTCTTCTTCATTCTCTCGCGCGGTCAAAGTTTTTCATCAAAATAATCATATAATCGCTCAAAAAATTTTCAATGTATTCTAATCTCATACAATGCGTTCGACCAGTTGTGCAAAATAGAAGACGAACCATTTGGAAAATTGTACGATTTACTCTAAGAAATAATTTGAGGAGACAAAAAGTAGAAAATCTGTGGTCGCCTCGAAAATCGCATGTTTCACTTTCCTTTTCGTTTGAAAATAAAAAAAAAATGTGCCATGGCATGTAAAATAGATTGAAGGAGAGTTTAATGGGAATACTAATCAAGCCTGCCAAACTCGATGTACATTCTTATATGAGAATGAAACGAAACTAATGAAAGCTTGAGACGCGGTAAGTATACGATGGTAAAAGGCAATTCTTAAGTAGCCGATAATTCGAATCAGTCAACTTTCAACAGTTTCCATCTATTTGATCTCTTGTAACAGAAATAGGAAAATGAGACATGTAAACGAATCAACATAAAAAATGAAATGAAAAAGAAAACATTCGATAGTCTTCGTCCTCGCCGATATATTCGTTCGATTTCGTACAGATCTGTCAGTTTCGCTCGATTGAATTACTGATCAAAGGAACGATAATGAGCGAAGTCTGTTGTGTCAGTTGTGAGGTGGATGAGTTTACTTAGCGATGTTTTTGCTTTCTTTAATCGTTTTTCAATTCTGTTAAGATTCTTCTTAGAGGGTGTTATTGAGTTCCAGCCGAGGCCTTTTGCTACGCGTCCCCGTTGCGTCGTCCTGAGATTCACCGCTGACGGTCAAAAGTTCGCGTTTCTTTTCTGGATTCTGGGAAACATTGATAAGTTGGGAAATAATTTCAATTACAACAAAGGCAGTTTCTTAAGATTTTCTACGTTGAAAAACAACTAATATTATAATCGATAATATCACAGTCCAAAATAACTCAATGGAAGTCATCAAAATTGGTTGTTTTAAAAAATTTCTATACATCCACGAAAAAAATGATTAAACTTTTAGGTGGGCCACGAATTTGAATGCTGGTATGACATTGTATTAATAAATGCAGCGATTCTGTTATCACTATCGCTAATACTTGCGATATATATATATATATAAAAGAATGAATGCAAGTATGTACCCACATCAGAAGTCAATGTGCGTAATAATAGTCCAAATCCAAATAAAGCACCCTATAAAGATCTATACATATACATGTACATAGTCACCTTTTTATCCCATTGCTGATGAAGGTACCTCAAAAGTATCGTGGTCTTTTCTGTGACAATAACTAGAAATTACAAAAAGAAATTTTAAAAGTGGTTAATATCAATAATGTTAAATTTTCCATCCGGATGTTACAAAACTTTACTTTGCTCGGAAGGGTAGTCCTTTGTTGGCAGATAAACCGATGGCCTCTTGACGCATGTTCTGTTACCATTGTCCGTGTGAAAATTGGCAAAGTTATTTTCATCGTGTGAGGGCAAGCCCTTCAAAAATTCTGCAACTGACTGTAAAAAGTATAATAATAGTAAAATAATTGTACAGCGCACTTATCACTCTCAACTTAACAATTTTACGATAGATGTTTATTAGCTGAAAACAAGAACTATCTTATATTTTAATACGTTGCAGAAACGCGGGAATGAAGGAGAGACCAGTGTATATTTCTGATAATTAGTTTTTATGAAAATGAGCTATCGGAGTGAACAAATACGACAAAACTTCGATTCGTGCAGGGATAACCTAAAAATTTATGAAAAACCGTCGTAGTCCGTTTCGAGTACGACAAATACGTTTCACAAATAAATTATTCATACCATTATAAAAAGTAACGGTTGATAGTAACAGTTGAAGCAACGTAATGGCAGATAAATTTCACAGAACTTTCGTATTGAATGTCAATATAAGAAGAAACAGATATCTCAGTTCGTCAGCACTGTAATCCTACGCCTGTGTATAAACTACGAAACGCGTAGGACGTGACCAATCTCTCAAACTCTCGTTTATTTATTTTCTTAAACCTTAGACTATAGTAATGTGGCAGTACCGACTAGGCCGCTCTCGTTTTAGCCGAGGCACGTCCGCCAGGCGTGAGATGGCGCCACTAGTGGACAATGCTGCCATCTGTTGTTTGCAAATGCTAAAATCTCGAAATAATGATTTACCTATTTAAGGTCAATAAAGTATGAAAATTCTAAAACGAAACTATGATTTTCTTATTATATGGGAAATTGGCGATGGGTATAGGCTCTTAGACCTTGAGAAAGGTTTAAAATTCCTCGGAATGCAATATGGCCGATTCGATCGATTTTGCGAAACCTCGAAAAATCGACTTTTCGAGATGCTGTATCTCCGTTCTCGTTTGTCCGACAGAAAATTGCACGAATAACTTTTTAAAGAGCTCGTCGAGTACTCGATAATGAGATAAGGATCATCCCGACAGCTCAATTTTTGTGGCTGGGGCGACACTTTGAAAATCGTCATTTTCACGACGCGCAGGTCGGGACCTGCAAAAAAACCCCGAGGCAATGAGGTCAAATTTTTTTTGCTCCAAAACCCTTTTATTTCATTATATTCGTGTTACGCGGGAAATTTCCGTTTCGGATATGATGCTACAAAGTCTTTTTGGAGGAAAACAAATTTCGACCCCTCTGGACCTCCCAAAGTCGCGAAAGTAATCACGAATGTCGACCTTGGGCACCCGCCAAGGGTCAAAAAATTTTTTCATCCGAAAAGGCTTCAATTATAGGTTACGGAATCCGAAATTTGTCGCTGATGAAGATTACAATGTTATTTCCATCGATATCTCAAAAATTCTAGGACAAAATCGCTAAAAACCTGAAACAACGATTTACACACTTAAGGTCGATCAAATCTGAAAATTCTAAAACAAAACTACGAGTTTCTCATTGTGGGGAATTCGGGGATCACCAGAAGCCCATAGACCTTGAGAAAGTCTTAAAATCCACCGAAATCCAACAATGGACAATTTCGATCGGTATCGGAAAACCTCGACAGATCGACTTTTCGCGATGCTCTATCTCCATTCTCGTTCATCCGACAGAAAATTGCACGAATAACTTTTTGTAGAACTCTCCGAGACCCAACAACCATCTAAGGATCATCCGAATAGCTTAATTTTTGCGCCCGTGACAACATTTCGAAACTCATGATTTTCAGGATTCTTCTTTCCCCCCAAAAACCATTTGTTTTCCCCAATCACCAGGCTAATAATTCTGTGCACTGTTTATATAAAATTTTTCATTAAATGCCAAATTTTCTTTCGATAAAACAATGAAAGTGATATAACAGAAGAAAAAACAACATCGTGCATATATTCTTAATGCTAAACATTAATCGTTTCGTTGTTATACGATCTTGTATAGAGCTGTTCTTTGATAACGATAACATCCTCGAATGATCGACAATCGTGCTGGTTTCCATTTATCGTAGCAAGGGCTTCATTATGAACGAGTTAAACTGGGAAGTATATCAACGTTCGGATTGAAACGATCCACTCTGTGGTCCACCCTGTGACCTTCCACGTTCTCCACTGGGACGTCCGGAGCTTCCGATAAAACCTTGAATAATAATTCATATATTAAATTTCCGGAGGAAATTATTGGATAGATGATCGAATCGATCGATTATCGGATACATACTGCTCGATCCACCGTTTTGTCCTCCGAATCCTCCATTCGAGTCGTTACCACCTCCTTGTTGTCCACCATTCTGTCCACCTGGTGGTCCGCCCTGTGGTCCACCAGGCGGTGGACCACCTCCGGGAGGGCCACGTTGAGCGACCTAAAATATAAATTTCAAACGAATTTGAACAGTTCTGATAGTTTTTAACACACGATTCTTTGTTCTTTTTCAAGATTTGAATTTTTAGGTTATATGGACGCCATTTTATGACACTAGCTCCGCCATTTTGATTCTCCATTCTTTTATATCTTACAATTAGACACGAATTCTTCAGTCCTTTGATCGACGTTGGGAAAAGAACAAAAATTGTTTTTTCAAGTTTTGAATTTTTAGGTTATATGGACGCCATTTTGTCACACTAGCTCCGCCATTTTGATTCTCAATTCTTTTATATCTTACAGTGAGACACAAATTCTTCAGTCCTTTGATCGACATTTGGAAAAGAACAAAAATTGTTTTTTTCAAGGTTTGAATTTTTATGTTATATGGACGCCATTTTGTGGCACTAGCTCCGCCATTTTGATTCTCCATTCTTTTATATCTTACAATTAGACACGAATTCTTCAGTCCTTTGATCGACATTTGGAAAGGAACAACAATTTTTTTTTCAAAGTTTTTTTCAAGGTTTGAATCTTTACGTTATATGGACGCCATTTTGTGACACTAGCTCTGCCATTTTGATTCCCCATTCTTTTATATCTTACAATTAGACACGAATTCTTCAGTCCTTTGATCGACATTAGGAAAAGAACAAAAATTGTTTTTTTCAACGTTTTTTTTCAAGGTTTGAATTTTTAGGTTATATGGACGCCATTTTGTAACACCAGCTCCGCCATTTTGATTCCCCATTCTTTCATATCTTAGACGCGAATTCTTCAGTCCTTTCATCGACATTTGGGACAAGAACAAACATTTTATCTTCATTAATTGGAAATAAATTCGTAAAGAAAATGAATATTGTTTAATATCGTTGATATATTTACCGCCAAAGCAAGCACTACTGCGATGATACCAACGAACAGAATAGTCTTCATGATTACTGTGCTCGTCACAAGTCCCTCTTATTTTTATACCCGTTTGAGAATCCCTCCCTACTCCAGCCTCCTAAAATAATTGGAAAATACGCACTTCCGTCTTTTTGTTTGGTCGATGAAGTCATAATTTGTCGCAGACAAGATGCGAGACGACTTAATTGGATCTTGTCACTGTTTTTACACCTTGGCCAAGACCATTTTTTTCGACGCTTCGCTGCTCCTGGCAATTTTCCACACGTCTAATTATCCGCAATTCATATTCGCAGTTGAATTCGCATTCAAACTCGCGCGATCTAAACATCGAACGAATCATAAAATATTTTCCACGTTTTTTCTCTCTTTCAGCTCGATATCTTTATCTCAATTTATTCGTTCGATAATTAATTTCAAAATGGCGACCGGTAAAATCTTTCGCTATTTCAGCAGGAATATTTTTTTCCAAAATTCTTCAAATTATTCCATCAGCATCGAATTTTCAAAATGAAACTTATGTCTCCTCCCGTCGTTCGACGAATACGTAACGAGACTCGTAACGAGCAGAATGCTCCAATCTCACGATTATTTTATCGTTACGAGATTTTTTATTATGACACTTTTTTTTGTTTACGTCGTAAAGTTAATTAACCAATTATTCATTCGTCATGCAAACCGAAGTTTCGAGATTTCCGTAAAATACGAACATTTCGAGTCGCTTCGTAGTGGAAAAATTTATAATTTCTTGTAAAACACGTGTCGCTCGTTAAATATTAATGCGAACAAGTTAGAATCGCGACCAGTCGAACACTTCGAGTTTTCTCGAGTGGATCCACTCGTTTCTCACTCCTTCGTAAACTTTCCAACAGGACGAACCTCTCTCGCAAGGTGAGAAAAATTCAACGTCAAAGAACAGACACGACGATTTTTAACATTCATTCGTAACGTTTTATTTGATTTTTCATTACCCAACTGTATATTTTTCATTTACAGCAAGGTTAAACATTTTTCGCTTTAGCTTTTATCGTAATTTTTTTTCATTGTTTTTTGTTCTTCTTCGTTCTTTTGAAATTTTTTTTTTTTGGGGGATTTTTTTTAGTTTTTTTTTTGGTTTTTTTTTTTTTCAATACATTCCTCTCGCATCCTTCAATAAAATCTACGAAAAATAGAGACTTGTCGAGGGTCTAACGCTCTAAGCATTTACACTATTTACCAGCATTTTTTGGGGCGGGGGGGGGGGGGGGGGTTTGGGGGATGCTACACGCCCTTGCGTTCAAATTCGCGTTTTTCTTTCTTTTTGTTTTGTCAATTTTTTTTTCTTTTCTCTCTTCGTCGAATACAGTTAGTCCCGTAAGGGCAATTTCTCTCGTCCGCCTTCTACGTATTTTCTACGAAGCGCTCGCGCGTATTATATAAAAATCAAACAAACTTTTACTTAACTATCGATACAAATTGCGCTTATAACCTCGTTTTTCTTCTTGATTTTTTCGTTTTTTTTAATTTTTTTTTTTTAATTATTTTTGTCTTTTTTTTTGTCTCGACTACTTACGCACTCGTTTCTATAGGTTATTATTATTATTGCCCAACATTGTTTTATTTTTCATTCTCTTATCTCGTGTGTGTGTGTGTACAATATAGCAGTACAGTATGATTTTTGTTGTTGTTGTTGTTGTTGTTGTTGTTTTTGGTTTTTTTTCGTTTTCATTTTTTCTCTGAGTTTTATTTTAGTATACGGTTATTTAGTGCACCAGTAAAATGGCTGCTCAACTCACGGCTTTTTCGTTTAAAATCTATGTGTATATATAGTTGTTATTATTATTAATATTATTATTATTATTATTATTATTTGTTTGTTTACGGAGTATTTTTGCCGCTCGATCTTAGGTAGGGAAAAATGGCGCCTCTTTATTTCTTTACTTTTGCCCTTAAGTCGACTCGCCGATTATGGAGCGAAAGTCCCGAATGATCGGTTCTCTCGAAGCCAACTGTCGATTTTTTCGTTTTTTGGTTGCTCGTGGTGGGTTTTTTTTTTTTTTTTTTTTTTTTTTTTTTTTTTTTCTTTAATATATCGCGTGTATAATATAATCTTATACAGTTTGGGTTAAAATTGACATATGTCGAATGGCAGAGGATTTCTTCGGCCGTGAAACGAACCCTTTCGGCATCGGTTGACCTTTTGTTTTTTTTATTTTTTGTTTTTTCTTCGTAGTCCGTTTGCCCAAGGTCGACACCTTAAAATGGCTGGTGCGAAGATCGCGATAGAAAGAAAAAGAGATAAACGTAAAAATAGCCGGGAGAAAATTAAGGGACTCGATTCCCGCGTCAATGTTTTTTTGTAAATTGCAAATAAATTTCTACGTAAAACTAATCATTTATTTATAATTGAAATTATTTTTTGTGTTTTTATTATTCTTCGTTGGATTTGTTACTCTCGTAGTTGATATTACTGCATTTGTGTTTTTAAAATTCTTGAAAACGTTTGAAATTTCGGCGCGGCCATTTTGTCGACCGTAGCGCCACGAGAGACGAGGCGGGCCGATCATTGGCCATTTTGTGCTGTAATGGATTTCCCGCGCTGCGTATGGCGCGCGGTTCAGCGGAGGGGGAACGACCAATGAACGAACGCGAACGAATCTTTCGTCACGGCGCGGGAAATATTTGAATTCATTTTTTTTGTTTTCGCTCAAATTACGTTTCGTATTAGATTATACGATTTTAATCGATAACGTGCTCGTTCATTGGATCGTTTTTATGAGGCTGAGGAGCGTGGGAGGGGAGGAAGGGGGTCGCACATACCGGAAACTATGACAGGAATATTTACACACTGGGAATAACGACGGAAAAAACGCTTTTTTAAATATGTTTTTTTTGTCTTTTTTGTTTTTTCGTTTTTTTCATTTTTTTTTCATTTTTAATGCACACCCTCCGCGTCTTTTTCCTAATTTCTACGACTTGTATATGGATTTTTATTTTTTAATTTTAAAAAAGCCTCGCAGGCTTGTATGTTTGTTGATTATGATTTCTTTTTTTTTCGATGAGTGTGATTGCCGAATTACTTTTTTTCTTTTCTTTTTCTTTCTTTCTTTCGTCCTTTTGTTTTTCTTCATGATTCCTCGATATCTTTCTCACTGTTTTTTAATTGCCAGCATGAATCACGAAGATGATAATGTCGAAATACGATATAATTGACTCACTAGGATTTCTAAGCTCGTTACTAGAAAAAGACCAATGAATTTTTGATATGTGCGTCGTGTATTTATTTTTTAAACTTTCTTTGCTCTTTCTCCGTCTGTCCGTCCGTCTCTCACTCTTCGTTTTTTGGTTTCTCACACACGCTTTCCACGCATTTTCGTTTTCTGCACTTTAATCGTTATCCTCAGTGTTGTTTTTGTTTTGTTTTGTTTTGTTTTCATGGTTAAAAATTCAATTTAAAAACCAGCCGAGATTTTGCGATTTACGAAAATAATTCGGAAAGCAAGCAGCGTAGCGATTAGGGACGTAACGATGGAAAAAATGTGTTCTTTTTTTTCGTTTTTTGTGCGACGAGCTTGGCATACGAGTCACTTAATTGCGACACGCCCATCGACCATTTTTCTCTCTTTGTTATCTTTCGTTTTTTGGTTTTTTGTTTTTCTTCTTTCGCTCTCTCTCTGTCTACTTTCTGTCTATGCATTTTCCCAGCAATTTTCGCCATTTTGATGTTCAAGATTCGTGGGATCATCGAAACGTTCAATTTGTTCGTTTTCTGTTTTTTTCTTTTTTGTTTTGTTTTGTTTTTTTTCATGTGTGTAAAAAAAATTATTTTGATTATCGTCAGTGGAAAGCCCATTTTTTGCTTTGCTCACTTCCCTAATTTTTTTTTATTTGCTCACGGCGCTCTCTTTAATTATTTTCTTTGGTTTTCTTATTTTTTTTCTTTGTTGGTTTCTTTTAAATAATCCACTCAAGTCAAAAATTGAATTGCGCGAAGATATACCATGTTCTTGAGACTGTAGATGTATAATCTCGATATAGTCACCGCTCAGATATAATTATAGTATAACAAGATAACCGCTTCGTCTCGATATACGTAAGACCTACTGTTTGTTCTCTTAATTGAACTTTTAGGTTAGTTGTTTTTTTTCTTTTTTTTTTTTTAAGTTTGACTCCTGTTCACATATATCGACAGCAAGCACAGTTGTCAAGGAGCAGAAGAACCTTTCGTGGACACTGGAAGAACCATGGGAAAAATTGGAAATAATTTATGAATTTTGAAAAGCTGATTACGTAAATGTTGGTGACTTTAGAGGCTCTTAATTCAATAACGGCTCGATGGACGAAATTTTTTGACTGAATATCTTTTGTAGCCCACAAAATTCTCTATGAAAAAGTTTCTATTTACATTATCTCTACGCCTGACAATTTTCGAGAATTTTAATAATTAGTATTCTTTTCATGGAATACAAAGGAATCAAGCAGTCATCGACCAAGTTTATGTAAAATAGCCAGATAACCCTTCGTCTGGCGATACATATGTATATAACTTGTTTTATAGAGTGAAGAATTTGTGATCAGAAACGTCTTGAGCATTTTTCTCGTACATCTGGCCGATTCGGAGAAAATCGAGCGGTTTGATTAAACTAACAAGACGCCTCGACTGCTTTTTCGAGGGTTTCCGTCAAAGGAAGATTAAACACTGTTTTTCTCGAAAACTATGAAACCAAGGTCTAATATGTATAGGACCTTTTTTATAGAAAATTGTACGTTCTAAAATAATGATATCCTTAAAAAATATCGTCGAACGAACGGTTATTGAGATAAATCCTTATAAACAATTACACGTTTCGAAATATTCGATATACAATCTCTTCTTCGGACAGATCGAGCCAGCGTCGTAAAAATAGCTTTCCAAATCTATAAAATTTTACTCATACACCCATAAATTCTCCATAAAGTATGCACAAAGAGCCATTTCGTTCCTCGACACAGATGTTCACCCGCATCGGTTATTTTTCTTGAGTGCTCAATTGACTGGAGGAACCGGATTATTTTTTATTCGTCTATGTAACATCGTCCGAGCACAAAACACTTCAGGTTGCCTCGTACACATTCCGAATGCCACTTGAGGAAACTCTATTCCACCGATTCGCTCGAATTTTCGCTCCTAACCGTTAAAAAAAAAAATAACAAAAAAAAAAAAAACAAAATTCTCATTTCTTCCCTCGTCTCCTGGGAATAAAAGAATCATTATCACTCCAATAATATCCAGAACTAGCTCTTGTTTAGATGACTCAAACTACTGAACCCGAGATAATTTAAAAAAAATAAACAATAATGAAAATAATCAAATAAATATAAAAAAAAACAATGTGAAAGTTCTTCGTGGCATTCGAACGTGTATCAGCCATTCCCCTATCACCTTGCATATTATTATTATTATTACTTTTTTTTTTTCAAATTCCACACATTTTCTCTTTCGTCTAAGTCATCAGCTAGTCGTTCGAACTAATTTATGCATTAGGTTTAATTTTCTCGTATCTAAGGTTTCTCCTTTTCTTTCTCCTTCTTTAAGTATTATGTATAAGTATAATTATCTCGTATTCAGATATTTTTTTTTTTAGTATTACCGATATAACAATTAGTAGTCGTCGTTTTGGCCGCTTCTAGACTTCCAGAATTTACTTCATCTGCATTGTTATTACTTATCATATATATATATATGTATATATATATTTATTATTCGTCGATTGAATTATCGCCGATGGTATTTTAAACCTCAGTAATCAGCGTGGACCTTCGGTGCATCGTATCTTCGTCCACGATTTTATTAAGCCGTATCGTTCCTATTTTCTTCTTGTTTTTTTTTTTGGTTTTAATTCTCCGTCATTTAATTTATCTCGTTTAGGATGAATAATTTTGTTGTTTTGTTTATTGGCAAGATTATTTACTTGTCGTCTCTCAGAAGCGACTCCTCAGCCTCCTTTCGCCTCGCTTTCGCCTCTTTCTTCGCCCTTTTCTTTTCTTCCTTGGCCGCTTTTTTAGCTTCCTTCTGTCTCGCCTTTTCCGCTTTTTCTTCCTCCTTCTGTCTCGCTTTCTCAGCCTTCTCGCGCTCTTTCTCCTTCTCCTTTTCCTTCTTTGTTTTCTGAACTTCTTGGGCTACCGTTAGCACGGTCTTCGGGCACGCCGCCGATGGTGGCGCTGGCGTCGATGATGAAGAGGGCGTTGTTGCGGCCGCCGACGGTGGCGCCCTCTTTGTCGATGACCGCGTCGGTACCGAGGACGACGAGGATGTCGCTATTATCGACTTTGACGAGGTCGATGACTGTGTCGTTGAATTTACGTTGCCACTCGTCACTCTGTGACTCGGTGACGTTTCCAACTGGGTCAAGATTTTCTGTGCGCATCTGTTGCGATAAAGGCGAATTAATATTTTTTTTAATAAGAAAATAATGAAAAGAAAAACGTTAGTAAGAAAACAATTTTTTGTTTTCTTTGTTTCTTTAATCCTTATTAAATTACCTTAGCCTCGTGGAAGCTTTTCCAACACGATAATCCCTCTGAAATTCCTTGATAGGCGGTAATCTTCGTTCGCGATTTTCCCTCATGAGATCATCGTCTTCCGCGACCTGTTGAATTGGGTCCTGATACTCCTGGTGATAAAAAATGATTTTTTGTTATTAATTTTCGGTATAAAAAATAAACATTCTCTTTTATTTTTGATGTTTTGTTTGAATCCGATGAAATAATGTATCAACCTGTATTCGCATTTTCATCGATTGCGTCTGCGATCGTCTCAAGGTAGCGCCGGTCGGTTGACGCAGCCTCGGAGGTTTGGCTAGGCCGGAACTTCCGGAACTATTGGTCGACGACGAGGTCGCCGATGATACGGAAGACACGCCTCGAAAAAAAAGACAAAGAAAAACATACAACGATTCATCAAAAAAATATATAACCAACTCCCAGAATTTTCGTTACAATTTTGATCTAATTATTATTATTATTACAATTTTAATTGAATTTTTATTTCATCTGATCTTTTTTCTTTCTTTTTACGCCTCGAAAAAATAGCATACAACGATCCATTAAAAAATATATACGAATTTGCAGAATTTCCTTATTTTCGATTACAATTTCGATCTAATTATTATTATTATTATTACTATTTTAATTGAATTTTTATTCGGCCTGATTTTTTCTTTCTTTTCACGTCTCAAAAAAAATAAAAAAAAGCATACGACGATCCATTAAAAATATATAAGAACTCGCAAAATTTCCTTATTTTCGATTACAATTTTGATCTAATTATTATTATTATTACAATTTTAATCGAATTTTTATTTGGCCTGATTTTTTCTTTCTTTCCACGTCTCGAAAAAAAAGAAAAAAAAGTATACAACGACCCATTAAAAAATATATACGATCTTGCAGAATTTCTTTATTTTCGATTACAATTTTGATCTAATTATTATTATTATTATTATTACAATTTTAATTGAACTTTTATTTGGCCTGATTTTTTCTTTCTTTCCACGTCTCGAAAAAAAAGAAAAAAAGTATACAACGATCCATTAAAAAATATATACGATCTTGCAGAATTTCTTTATTTTCAATTACAATTTTGATCCAATTATTATTACAATTTTAATTGAATTTTTATTTCCCCTGATTTTTTTTCTTTTTCATGAACAATTGATTAAGTCTCATCTAGGATGGTTTCCTGGATAGAACGAGCCGTTTATATACGAACGAGAGTCGGTTACAGCATGCTTACCGGATATGAAGGACGATCCACTGGCCATTGAGTAGAGAGACGCCGAGGCTGGCACGTTTCCGGTTCCCCATGTTCCACCGGGACTGGAAACCCCAACGGGAACTCCAGTTCCCATATTGTATTCTGACGCACTTTGTGGTAATATCCACGATTTTCCAGACATCGAATACTATTGGCAACGATAATTTGCGATTAATTCAATTTAATATTACATTTAAGGGTGTCAGTGCAATTTTCAAAGTGAGAAATTTACAGAAATGTAAAAAAAAATTTTTTTCTTTTTTCAACAAATTTTTGTTGTTGTTATCTTAAGTATAAACTTGGACGATTGCTTACATCTCGAGGGATAAGGGTCTGCTTCAATCGTAAAATTTTCGCCCGACATATCACACATCTTAGTGGCAAAAGCCTTTGAGAAACCGCCATTTGTATCGTTTTTACGAAACATCGTCTGCACACGACTCGATGGCCACACGGTGCTGTTTGCATCGTCGCTCTCGCGTTCACGCAAATCACGCACTGCAACGACAATTAAAAAACCTTTATTAAAAAAAATTGATTCGACAACAATCAGACAATATTACAAAGTATTTTTGAAACCCACGAACGTGGGAAAAAACAGTACTCGCAATTTTCTATTTATCTAATCGTTGAAAATTAATTTAACAAAAAAATATATATTGAAAAATTATAATCAATAATTTTCATCCCCACCTCGTCTTCTTGCGACGATGCCAATTCGGGCTCGTTCTCCTCGAGTTTCGTCAACAATTTATCCTGAAACAAAATAAACAATTAAACAAAAAAAATCAAACAATTATCGGCTTAATAAAAAATTGATTTCTTTCATCCCTTGTTGATGAATAAGGGATGAAAGAAATCAGCTTTCTCTCGAGTTCTCCTCAAGTTTCGTCAACAATTTATCCTGAAACAAAATGAACAATTAAACAAACAAAAATCAAACAATTATCAGTTTAATAAAAAATTGATTTCTTTCATCCCTTGTTGATGAATAAGGGATGAAAGAAATCAGCTTTCTCTCGAGATCTCCTCGAGTTTCGTCAACAATTTATCCTGAAACAAAATGAACAATTAAACAAAAAAATCAAACAATTATCAGTTTAATAAAAAATTGATTTCTTTCATCCCTTGTTGATGAATAAGGGATGAAAGAAATTAGCTTGTTCTCTCGAGTTCCTCTCGAGTTTCGTCAACAATTTATCCTGAAACAAAATAAATAAAAAAAAATCAAACCGTTATCACTTTAATAACAATTTGATTTCTTTCATCCCTTGTTGATGAACGAGGGATGAAAGAAATTAGCTTGTTCTCTCGAGTTCCTCTCGAGTTTCGTCAACAATTTATTCTTAAACAAAATAAACAATTATACAAAAAAATCAAACAATTATCAATTTAATAAAAAATTGATTGTTTTCATCCCTTGTTGATCAACGAGGGATGAAAGAAATTAGCTTTTTATCTCGAGTTCTCCTCAAGTTTCGTCAACAATTTATCCTGAAACAACATAAACAATTAAACAAACAAAAATCAAACAATTATCAATTTAATAAAAAATTGATTGCTTTCATCCCTTGTTGATGAACGAGGGATGAAAGAAATCAGCTTTTTCTCTCCAGTTCTCCTCGAGTTTCGTCAACAATTTATCCTGAAACAAAATAAACAAACAAAAAATCAAACAATCGTCACCTTAATAAAAAGCTGATTTCTTTCATCCCTTATTCATCGCGTTTACCAATAAAAATCCGATAATTACCCAACGTTGCGTTGAGTAATAGTAGGAACGTGTATCGCGTCTAACCACCCTTGCCCATTCCCAAATAACCTCCATCCCCAATAGCCAACCCTCCTATCGCATATATTCGCAATGTGTCTTTGTATAAATATATTATTTCCCCTTTCTCGCAACAAGTAATCGATATATATAGGTGTATACGTGACTGTTTCCGACGTGGCACGCGCTCGACCACAGGCCTATTCATCAATGGAAACGTCGCTTTCTCACCCTCTCTTTCTCTCTTTCAACCCCCTAACTGGTTATGTTCACCGAAGCTCCTCTATCGTTAATGGAGAGATGAGCACGCAACGTTTTGCGCTTTGTGCTTATTTGCCTACGTCGTGGAAGCTTCATCGAGTAAATAATAATACGAAAGTTGTACGACGAGGACGAAACGTGGCTCACGGTATTAGGGGGATTGTAACAACGTTTGGCCATTTCTCACGTCACGTATCGTTATAGTAAACGCAAGTTTCATTCACGTAATGGACGTAAGTATGATATTTCCGTGATGGTATTAATGTGTGAAATTATGTCCGGGTAGTATAAACTACCCTTATGGTAAACTACCCTTATACCGAACTACCCTCGTATTGGAGTACCCTCGAGACAGAGTTAGTCAAGTATTCGAGTACTCTGGTGCTAGATTACTCTTGTGCTATACTATAATTATAGTAAGTAAATTGCCCTTATCGTAAACTACCCTTAAACGAAACTACCCTTAGATCAAAGTTAGACTCGATTAACACCATGTATTTTAGGTGTGTCGACAAATCTTGATTTTTCATCGTCCATTATTCACAAGAATTGAAAATTTCAACCCTTAAAAATCATACGAAAACTACCCTTAAACGAAACTATTCTTAGATTAAAGTTAGACTCGATTAGCACCATTGTACCTTAGGTGTGTCGATAAATCTTGATTTTTCACCGTCCATTATTCACAAAAATTGAAAATTTCAACCCTTATATAAATCAAATGACACTAAAATTCTCTCAGAATTAATCCTAAATTGGAACGGGACGTTTTTATAAAATACGCTTCATAATATTTTTGATTTATCGTATCTCATTCTCGGATGAGAATATCAGCCAAAACCACCCCGGTCTATACTAGACGGAGGGTGGCATCGGGGGGTTGCTCACGGTACGGAGCTGGCGCGTATTCAGGATACCGTGTCCTTCGACGATATAACGGGGACGAGGAATGCGAATCTATCCTCGCGTGCTATGTATACCACCCTCACAGCCTCGAATCACCCCCGAACCACCCCTAGCCCAAACTTTCGGCAGGTTTCTCAAGACCAGTCGGGTCGTCTCGTTAGTCCAGTCTTCCCGCAGAATCCGCACACGACTCTGGGTTGGTTGAAACGGATCGCTGAACACGAGGGGGTGTGCCAAACCGTTCGTGTTTCGTACCACTTTAACCGTATAACCAACCCCCTCATCCCCTTCCAACTATTACGTACGAATAGTTTCCACGACATCATCAGAGACGATCTATAGGTCTGTCTCGTACGCCATGTGGCACATCTAGGTCCATATCGTCCTCCTCGTGCGAGGCTTTACGTTCGGATTTCCGTAACGGGGGTGTGTTCCACCCTCTCTGTGTAGGGCTATGCATGTGTGTATGTGCGTACACGTTGGACTATTCGGGATGTAGGTCAGGGTGCTTTCCAGATATTAGGCAGATGATGCGCAAAATATCCCCACCATCGAGAACCTTCTCCTCTTGTTGTCACTGTCCAACACAAAACCACCCCTTTTCCCTCGTCCCTCCCTCTGTATCCAGGTGACAGTCGATCTCTCCGCACAGGAAAGCGTAGTTGACACTTCCTACTCGTTCTTACGGACTGATACAATTTTTGTTCGAGTTACACTGCGATTTTATCGAAATTTTAGCGAATCGATCGAACCGATTTGTTATCGATCGTGATACTTTTTGTGTTTGTAATAATATTTTGTTCATGGAAATGATTATGTCTTGATGGAATTGTTTGGAAAGGATTCTAGCTGAGATAAGGATAGGAGAAGTTTTTGAAATATTGTGATTGGAGATCAATCGTTTAAATCAAAATTATGGCAAGTTGGAATTTTGGGATTTTGAGAATTGGGAAAAATTCGATTTTTTAGATCTAAAAATTGTTTTTTTTTTAAATTAACGAATGGTTTGTAGTTAGGGGAATTAAATCCATCAATGTACGTGAGAAAAATAATTATTTGACATTTTTTTTTTCGGATTTTGCAAAAAATAAAGGTTGTTACTAAAATGTCAATAACTTTTTAGAAAAATGGTCTAGAATATCGTGTCTAGGCTCATTCTATTGGCAATTATTCAAGCTTCAAAAAACTGATTTTTTTATATATTTTGGAAGTTACATGATCAATTTTAACTGAATATTTCCATTTTGTCAAAAACGAACGAACGTTTAATTTTCCCAAGCAGAGAGAAACAATGAGATAAAAGGAACAATGGCGCCCGGAACAAGATACGATTCATCGAATGAAATAAAAGTTAAATTCCCAGCCGTGAGCGCAGTCGATTATTCACTAGAACTCCGGCGAAGCAAGAGAATAAAAAATAATTCGCCGGATCGAGCGTTTAGAAAATTAAGAGGCGGAGAGTTATCAAAGTTGAACGATTTCGTAATTATTCGTTACACCATAATGAATCGCGGCTCGTGCCGCTAGTGGCTAATGTACCGGACCACCACGGGAGCTTCGCCGAGTTTGCAATTCACGATACGCCGTTGGTCTCTCGTTCACCCGTCTCGTCAGCTACGAGCCTTCATTTTCCTCCAAGCGCAAAATTTATTTTAAAAATAACCCATTTAAACAAATATTCTTATTTATTCGAAATATTATTTTGTTTTCTTGATATTTGAATTAATTTCAAGGCAAAGATCGATCAATTTTTTAGAAATCGAAGAAATTATTTTAAAATCGAACGAATTATTATAATCGAACAATATTTTTCTGTTTAAAAAGACATTTTAAAAAATATGTTTTTATTTATTCAAAATATTACTTTGTTTTCTTGATATTTGAATTAATTTCAAGGCAAAAATTAATCGAATCAATTATTATAATCAAACAATTTTTTTTTGTTTAAAACGACATTTTTAAAAATATTTTTTTATTTATTCGAAATATTATTTTGTTTTCTTGATATTTAAATTAATTTCATGGCAAAAATCAATAGATTTTTTAGAAATTGAACAAATTATTTTCAAATCAAATGAATTATTATAATCGAACTATTTTTATTGGAATGACATCTTTAAAAATATGTTTTTATTTATTCGAAATACTATTTTGTTTTCTTGATATTTAAATTAATTTCAAGGCAAAAATCGATCAATTTTTTAGAAATCGACTAAATTATTTTCAAATCAAATCAATTATTATAATCGAACAATTTTTTTTGTTTAAAACGACATTTTTAAAAATATCTTTTTATTTATTCAAAATATTATTTTGTTTTCTTAATATTTAAATTAATTTCAAGGCAAAAATCAATCGATTGTTTAAAAATCGAAGAAATTATTTTCAAATCAATCGAATTATTATAATCGAACAATTTTTGTTCTAAAACGACATTTTAAAAAATATATTTTCATTTATTCAAAACATTACTTTGTTTCTTCATAATTGAATTAATTTCAGAGCAAAAATGAATTTATTTTTTAGAAATCGAGTAAACTGTAACAAATTCAGTAACGATCGTTTTTTTTGTACGTCAGCAATAACCTTGATACGTGGAAAGAATAAGAACCTTGATACATAGAAATCGTAACAAATTCAATGGTGTTCGTAGATAAAATTCTCTGGAGACTCGATACAAGAGGGAAACCGGCGCTCGAGAGCCTCGAACAAAAAACTTACATAGCTGGTGCGTGAACGTCATGCTCGAGACACTGCAGATCCGCGATCTCTTATAACGGCCCCAGGCCGCGATTTTACCATTACTACACCACAAGAGCAACCATGGATCGTCGACTTTTCTCAGTTTACTGTCGAGCATCGATCCGATATCTGCTCGCGCCGGTCCACGCGAATTTTCTCGACTTATAAAAACACGATTATCGATAACGATCAGATTTTTATCAATCAAATGTTACCCGTATTCATGGCCTCGTTACTCTGCCGGCTCGTCGTCATTAATCGAGGTGCGCGATTTCAAGGAACAAAAAGTTAACGATAAAAACAAAAGTTGACACAAACTTAAAATTAAAAAAAGTTTACAACAAGTAACGGAGGATTTAATTAATTAATTAATGTGCAACGCGTGTAACGATAAATTTGATTTTTTCTTTTCGTAAAATAAATTTATTCGATCGAGCATGATTTAAAATCGTCGAATTTTGATTTTTGTGATCAAAGGTTTTATTATTATTATTTTTCCTTTGTAGTAAATCGACGATGGGTATTATTCGAGTGAAATGAAAGCGTCACGCCAGATCGAATTCTCGAGAGTCGAACTACGAAGTAATTCGATGGGCTTGTCTCGCGGTTGTTCTAACGCCAAACCTTTCTCTGTCTTTCACCTATTATCTATTTTACTATAGACGAGTTCTCCAAGAAATATTTCCTGCTGTCGGACGAAGGTGATATCATTTTTACCGCAGTGGTCCATTCCGAGTACTCGTTGAAAGTTTAAAAAAAAATTTCAAAAAAAAAAAAATGAATTTTTTTTGACGCGATTAGTCGTAGTGCATCGTTAACGCGTCAAAATATTTGATGGTTTGACGCGTGTCCTCTCTGTCACAGGTGATGGCAGTGTCAACTTGTCGTTCTTCCCAGCGGGAACGTGTGCTTTCTGTTGTCCTATCGAGCTAGATCGCGATGTGGAATATCAGCTTTATACGAGGTGAAAAATATTGTTTATGAAAGATAAAACGTGAAAAAAATATGAAGATTGTTGTTTATGCGTTTGAATTTCGCGCCGGATTGATTTAAAAATTTCGCGCTTTTTAAATTTTCGCGCGCTTGGGTCGGCCGCCATGACAGTCCTGCGCATGCGCGTCAGCGGTCGCGCAAGGAGCGGGTCGTTTAAACTGGGAATTGAATGAAACATTGTTTTTAGGTGCTTTTTACCCTTTTGATCGATTTGCAAGGGTTCTAACTGTCAAAATGGCGTAAAGTTAATGATAAATAGCAATATTAAAATATATATAGACCTTTTTGTCATCAATTTTCTTATAAAATTTTTTGTTTTCTGGAAAAAAGGCGAAATCCCTCGAGGCCAACGATACTGAAACCCTGGAATCCTGGGAGTCTTAGAAGAAGTAATTTCGACAGGAACGCCCCGACCGTGGTTTACATTCATGGTTATGGGGAGCGTGCACCAGGTCGCAGTTCTAAGACGATACGCGATGGTAAAATATATTGTTTCTAGGCTTATAGAGATTTTGGGTGAACTAGGGTTATTGCCATGGTAGAAAACCAACCCTTAAATCCAATATTTCTTTTTGCATAAAATTAAGTCACATTCTCTCTCAATACTCGCAGCAATATTTCCATCCTTAATCGAGAATTATTGATAAAATATGAAATAAATTCTCGTTATCATTTTTCATCTAAAATTTAAATTCTTTTTCGATTATTTAAGATAACTCTCTTGTTTTTTCAATTCGTTCGCGTCGAGTCGAATCAGCCAAATGTTTTTGGCGAAATTCCTAATGCCACGAGACAAAAGAACCGAGAGACTATTTTATTTCGTTTCTGAAGAAATAAATCCACTCGTCAGCTTCCATCGTAGTATCATCCATTAACGATGCTTCAACGATTTGTCACAAACTCGAGAGTCTTTCAGTCCGTGCAATTGTCTTCGTAACGTATAACCCCGGCTCTCGGCGTCGGGGCTTTTGTATCCTCGGTCCGCGTACGAGTATACATTAAGTTATGTATACATAAAACATAGTGGCGCTTGTACAAACCAGGAGGGAGAGAAGTTGTGAAAGGACGTAAGGAGGTGTCTGGAGTAGGAAACGGGATCAAGTTGCAGATAAAAAGATGTTTTCCTGGCGTTATACGAACTCGTCTCTTCGTACATATACTCGGGATAGTGGCTTTTCAGGATAGCGGCTATTCGTCAAAATGACGAATGAATCTTGTCGCTCGAAAGAAAATGTGCTATACATCAGAGACGACACCTTGACCAACAATTTATAAATTAATCGAATAAAAATGAATTTCAACAAATTTTTAAACAGTAGCAAAGCAAATTTTCGAAATTTATTTTTGAATTCTCAATCAGCCAGATTAGAGAAATTGTTCGTCGCTGGAAGCAAAAACAAGACAAAAGTTCAAAAAATAAAAAATGATAAAAAAATGAGGAATTATCAAAAAAATAAAAAATGAGAAAAGAAAGTGGGTCTTTTGTCGCAGGTTATTTGATACGAAGAAATTATAACGTGATTTTAGTGAACTGAAGCAAGGTATAGAAATTTTCTATCGCTCGAAGCAAAAATAAGAACAAATCTCAAAAAATAAAAAATTATCAAAATAAATTGGTTCGTTTGTCGCAGATTACTTGACACGAGGAAATCACAATGCGATTCTGATAAACTGAAGCAAATTATAGAAAATTTCTATCGCTCGAAGCAAAAATAAGAATAAATTTTCAAAAAAATAAAAAATTACCAAAATAATTTGGTTCGTTTATCGCAGCTTACTTGATACGAGGAAATCACAATGCGATTCTGATAAACTGAAGCAAATTATAGAAAATTTCTATCGCTCGAAGCAAAAATAAGAAAAAATTTCAAAAAATCAAAAATTACCAAAATAAATTGGTTCGTTTGTCGCAGCTTACTTGATACGAGGAAATTACAACGTGATTCTGGTGAACTGGGGCAAATTATCGGCATTGCCGTGGTACGTAACGGCAGTGGGTAACAGCAGACGCGTGGGACCTCACGTAGCTAAAATGGTCAAATGGCTCGAGTACCAGGGTGCCGTGCCAATGTCGAAGCTTCACGTCATTGGTTTTTCTCTCGGAGCCGAAGTCGCGGGATTTATGGGCAAGCATTTATCGCCTAGAAAGGTAAAGGTTTTGGCAATTCTGCTATTTTTCTATTAAGAAAAAAAAAACAATTGATAATACAAAGCCAGGCATAAAAAAAATATTAATAGGTCGCTCGAATAACTGGACTGGACGCGGCCTATCCTTTGTACATGAACACAGGCTCCGAGGGTCACTTGACGTCGAGCGACGCCGCCTTTGTCGATGTCATACACACTGACGGTGGCATATTTGGTTTTCTACGGCCATTGGGCCATGCGGATTTTTATCCGAACGGCGGCAGGAAACTACAGCCAGGATGCACGCTCGATACTCTACTCTCGATGGGTGTCACTCGCCTCTTGAATCAGTACAGTGAGTTTTTTTGTTTTTTTTTTTTGGTTTTATTTTTTTACGACTGGCTTCGGTCAATGCAATATCCTGACTCAAATCGACACCATTTTGTTATAGATATTCGCGAGATATTGGTGGCAGAACATTCGATAAGATTTACGATACGATAATAAAAAAAGTTTTTTTTGTTTTAAGTAAAAAAATAACTAAAAAATGTTTAAAAATCGAAATACAAATTAAGAATACATTGTGGACTTGTTTGAATTTGAATATTTTACTGAAATTTTATCGTATTGTCGATCAAAAATGCAAAATGTCAAATATTTTCACATTTTTTTGGTTGGGGAAGGAATAACAGGGCAATTTTGAAATTTCAGTCGTTTGCGGTCACAACAGAGCATGGCGTTTTTATGCCGAGTCGATCTTGAATCCTCGCGGGTTTCCGGCTAGTCGCTGTCGAAAATGGCCACCGAATAGTCGAGCAAGCTGCACGTGGTCGCCATCGGCGTTAATGGGAATCGCGACGGATCCTAAAAATCGAGGAATATTTTATCTCAGAACGAATCCACGTCCGCCATTTTCGAGAAATTTTTCGGACTATCCTAGTTCCAAATTGACCTTTGTTTATTGAGAAAGAGTGTGCTGTTAAAATTAAAATAACGCTATTATTGTAGCTGATATTTATAAAAAAAAGTATCAATAATTTTTGTATTTTAGGGAAGGATTTTTCATCCCTTAATGGCCGCGGGGTTGACAAAGCCGACGTTTACGGGGATTTATTTCTGTAGATTCGTGCGACCGTACGCGAGGGTGCGTCCTTTATTATTATGTAGATGTCGGTATGATAATGCGGAGTACGACACGTTGGCATGGTAAAGACTCGTGCAGCACGTGCCACGACAGTGGGTCCTCGTTGGACGCAATTCGATCGATCATTCGTGATAGGGTATAATGACGCTCCCATATACAAATTGATCCTTGGAATTTAGCATAAAGTCCGGAAGGAAGATTCGCGAAAGGTTAGGGGGATGGGACGGAAATAGAAGCGATATTAGACACGATTCTCCCGTTTGTTACACCCCCGGAGTTCATTTTCTCCCTTCATCGCGGTCTAATATTTTTTACCTCTTTTCAACTTCGACGTTTTCTTTGTTTTCGTAACGGATGATCTGGAATTAAAAATTGCATGCACCGTGGATAAATGTTGATTCTTGTGGGCGGAGCTGCATGGGGCTGCTATTTCCGTTCGCGAACCTCGATATCGCGGACGACAAAAAATTTGGATCGATAAATCTGAAATCGCAGGGAGGGGATAATTACTTTTTAATCACGAAATCTGGTCTCGTATTTGCATGGGCTTACCTCGGTCCATCCGAGATAGAAACTGGGTCGTCGTATTTGATTTTTGGCTGTTTTTTTAGTAAAAAATGAAAAAAAAACTAAAAAAAAAAATGTCATCCAAACTACCCCTACAGGGTACTCAAAAGATCGGAAATTTCTCGTACAATATGAATATGGCATTATTTTTAAAAAAAATTATCATTTTGTCGCGCAAAAAGTCGAAAATCATATTTTTTCCATGTTTTTTGATTCTGCACGACAGCACAAAGCTCGAATCTATTTGCAACGAGTTTCATCGAGTAATATAATAACAATATTACTGGAAACAGCTGATACTAAGTATCGAAATATTTGGTAAACGATGAAATATAACGATTGTCAGATCGTATTCACCCAAAACGATGTTGCTGCAGTACGAAGCTTGCGCGAAATTAATTCGTATCTCGTGTTCTCGTATGGTGTCACATTCCCGAACTGCCGACTCTGTTTCATCTCCTTTCCAACGGATTGAAGACTAGTCTGAAACTAGCTTCGTGACTTCGCTCGCAAGAGAGACTCGACTGCTCCTCTACCCACTAGATTTTCCTCTCACGACCCTCGTCAACTTTATCCCACGTCTTCAAACTACCACGGTACCCCGCCCTTTCATCCTACACTCTATAGCAGAATTCAACAGAGAAAATTACTTGGCAACGGGTGGTAATTGAAAAACTCTCAAGAAGAGTCTTCGTGTGATTACGCAACTCGACATTTATTCGAGTCCAGAGTATCCTTGCTTCAAGTGTCGCGAATAAAATACAATTTCATACAAAAAAAAAACAAAAATAACAAACACGATTCGATAAAAATCGAAAAACAAACATTTTTTTACCAAAATATAGTTTTTCGTTCTAATTTATGGAAATTTTTAATACAGCAGGATTCAAAAGTTTATCGATATTTTTCCAAGAGGTTCGTGGTTTCGTTAGCTATCACGTTAGTCTGTTTTGATTAACCGACGTATATAGACACGGGTCAATAACCCGTGACTTCCGAGACTTAGCATCATGTGAAATATTGAACGCGACACGTCGATCGAACAATCGTCGACTTCAATTCGAATTCCCACCCCCGACGAGATTGACACGAGCCGCAGCTATGTATAATTTTCTACTATACACGTATTTCATATAATTCCGCGTATACGGGGTATCCCCGGCAATATCACACGCGATATAGATCGGAGCAGCTCCGTCGCGGAAAGCTTCGATACCGTCGGTGCATTCGTCTCTTCGATCTTTCGCTTTAGAGGGGGCCACGACCGACCCGGTCACGATATTTACTTGCCAAGCGACATATTTGGGTTACAGACAGTGGAATCGATGAGAACACTGTGCATACCACGTTCTCGGGCAGCATTTCTGGCCCCGTTGGGAATTCGCCAGACCAAAAAATAATCCAAAAAGAAAAACATCCGGATTTTTATCGAAACAACGCCATGTGCCAGATTTTTTTTCTCCAGCCACAATAGGTAGATATGTAAATTTGTTCCGTTTCGTATCAAATTTTCGTCGATGTTAAAATAATAAAAATTTCTTAGTTACGAGCTTCCTTTTTTGATTTTATGGAATAAAGTATTAGGAAATCCTTTGAGAAATAACACGAAACCACCCTTGCCCTTTCGAACGGTTATTTGGCTTCTCGTTGGACATTTGCCAGACTGTAAAGGAAGAGAAAAATATCGTTTTAGCGAAACGCACGTCCCAGATTTCTTTTCAACCTTTATACGATGGACATGAAAATTTCACTGTTTCGGAGTAAGTTGTATTTTTGTTATAGAGAATAATGTAGATATCGCTGTTCTAATGTTCTAAGAACTGTCGTGAATGGCTGTAAGAAATTTTACGCGAATCATAACCTCAAAAAATAAAGTTTATGAGAAATATTAAAAATTTTCGAATTTTAACCAAAAAAGACCCTTTTTTTTTTTATCGAAAAAGGGCTTTTTAACCAGAAAAGGGCTTTTCTCTGAACAAAAAGGGCTTTTTTTAACCAAAAAAAGGGCTTCTTTTTTTTTTTTTTTTTTTTACCAAAAAAGGGCTTTTTCTTTAACCAAAAAGGGCTTTTTATTTAATCAAAAAAGGGACAGTGGATTGAGGTCTTTTCGATAAATCAAAGACATCAAAAATATCTCCATACTTGGTCGTTTCACCAAAATAGACCGGGGAATTTTGATCCGCCACCATTTTGGGTCACCTCGGGCGTCGGCCATTTTGAATTCGAAATGTTTCCGGCGCGTTGGTGTTTTATAGGCTAGAATTTCCATTAGACAAAGGTTAATTTCGTCATCCGGCCCACTGAAGTATCTCAAGCGGGGGAATACTTTTCGTTCATCATCCGTACGCTAATTGCAAAATACTCTTTCGTCTTTCACGAAGCACGAAGTACGAATAAATCTTAATGATCCGGATGAAAAAAAAAATGTTGATCGATTCGACGCTCCAAGTTCTACATGAATGAGCATATCGATCGTTCGAACTGTGGCGATGGCATGCAGGGTGGCACGTCATCAAACTTTAAGGCTTGTGCGGCACGTCAAGCTTTCCCTCTTTCACCCGCCCTCGTCCCGCTCTCTTTCCCCACGCCTCTTCACCATCCGTAAACTTCTCCAGCTACAACTTCGATCGCAATTTCTATCAGCGCTAGGGCACTCGATTAATCTTTCGTAATAGCTTTTCTCTCTCTTTACAAGGATTTGCAATTACGAGCTGTCATTCATATACCATTTCTAACTACGTTCGAATCATATTCAAACATTCCAACGTGCTACCATAAATCTAATTTACATAGTTCACAATTCAAATTTTTCACCCCTCTTCTGGAAAAATCCTCTTGTTAGTTAAGAAATTTAATTCTCCATTTTATTTGTATACATAATTTATCGTTAACCTTATTTTTCCGAAAGGTTATTCGTCATTTTCTTTGGGGGTTAACTTTTTCAACCCTTAGATCACAACTCGATTTTAATCAACCCTTAAATTGGGTTTTAAAACGTTTGATTATTTAGAAAAATATTCCATCGAATGTAAATCATACTAAACCCTCCAAATTTTATTTTGTAAGGAATAATTTTAACCCTCGATCTCGTTTTGACCTGAAAGGGGCAAAAAAATGAAAATTCTTCAACCCTTAGAACACAGCTCGATTTTAATCAACCCTTAAATTAGTTTTTAAAACGTTTGATTACTTAGAAAAATATTCCATCAAACTAACCCTCGGAAAATTTATTTTGTAAGGAAAAATTTTAACCCCCTTGTTGTGAACTGTGAGGGCAAAAAAAATGAAAATTCACGATTTTCGATTTTCACCCCGTATCGTCGCGACTCGGTATAGAAAGTGTGCAACGACGGGTTGTATCGGACGGCGCGTTGTTCACCTTCTTGATATCGACCCAACATCTATAGGCCATACACCGGCCTGTCGTTGAGCCCCTCGAACTTGTGGAGGCGCATACCACAACGCGTTCGTTTTTCCTTCTCACCCCCTTCTTTCATCCCTCTATATGCCTCGATGTAGTTCGTCGCACGTATATACCATTGGAAACACGAATCCGTCGAATAGAAGTTGCGAGGTCGACGCGTTAATGAAAGCCGCGACTCCTTACCCCTCTAACCTCAGGATACACAGTCCTCGGCGTCGTTTCACGTCGCCTTCATCGTCATTGTTGTCGTCGAGGTGACGTCGAATCGGTGAACCATCGTGGATCGAACGTATATTTCTTAACGTCACGTTACCGATATCGGATTTCTCATTTTCTTTATTCTTGTTTTTTTTTCATCCCTTTTTTCAGTTCTTCTCCGTCATAGTTACCTGCTCTCCCTTTTTCTATCTTTTTTTTTTATTCTCAACTTCGAGCTTTCGCATTTCTGAGAATTTTATACAGACGCTATTTGTATTTGCTACGGTACGTTTTCTTTTTTCTTTGGTGTCACGTGCGAGACGGAAGCGATGCCTCGAAGGCAAACGGCTTTTCATATCTCGCGCACGCCTCATTACCGCGTTTTTAGACGGATGTGTAACGACGAAACCGTGCTTTTCATGGCAGAAAGTACCTGAGCAAATATTCGACGTTGGAACTATTTTTTGCACGGACGCTAATTTTATCCCGACCTCAGATCTCACCCTATTTTTCTTTACAACGATGCTCGAGGGTAAAAATAAATCTCGTAGTTCATTTTTTTCTGATTTCGAGCTGAGATTTTGGTTTTTAAGTAGTCAACGTGTTTGAGATCGACGGGGAATCGTTTTACGAGTTTTTTGAATGGTCACATGGTTTTTTTTGTTAGTTTGACCGTTAGAGGTTAGGTTAGGTCGACCTTGATCGAAGCGACCTAACCTCACTTCAGATAGTTCAGTCGTTGCGACGCGCAGGTGGCGCGGCCATCGTTACAATTATCTCGAGGCTAAGTTGAGCAAAATTGGATAATAAATGACGATAATAATGGAAATAACTATTTTTATGTCTCGAAGTTAAATGGCTTACTGTCTTTCGAGCGTGTGGCGTTTTACCGACCACTAGGATAGGCCAAGTATTCGCAGCGCGCGGTACGTTTAGATAAATGAATGGAGATAACCGATAACTTCCGCAAGTTCGTTTCGCGTCGCTCGTCAATTTTTATCGTTCTCGTACAGAAGATACGGGCTTCTTTTTTTCTCCACTCCCCAAGCGGGACGTATAAGTTTTATCTCGATCGTCTTACTCGTTCAATAACCCGCTTGGCCGGTGCAAGCTTGCAATTTAATAATACATTCACGATCTCGCGTTGCACGATCGTCGAGATTTTTTATTCTCTCGATATTTTTATAGGTTATGCTCGGTTTATCACGAAGTTATCTGCAGATTATCTCAATATCATCTTCGAATTATCTTCTTGCTGTTATTCGCCGCGTAGACGAGTTGCACGATCGTAAAGATTTTTTATTCTTTCAATATTTTTATAGGTTATGTTCAGTTTGTCTCGAAGTTATCTGCGGAGTATCTCAATATCATCTTCGAATTATCTTCTTGCTGTTATTCGCCGCGTAGACGAGTTGCACGATCGTAAAGATTTTGTATTCTTTCAATATTTTTATAGATTATGTTCACTTTATCTCGAAGTTATCTCCGGATTATCTCCATATCATCTTCGAATTATCTTCTCGCTGTTCGCCGCGTAGACGAGTTTTACGATCGTCGACATTTTTCATTCTCTCGATACGTTTATAGGTTATGTTCGGTTTATCTCGAAGTTATCTATCGATTATCTTAATATCATCTTCCAGTTATCTTCCTGCTGTTCTTCACCACGTAGACGAGTTTTGTGATACAAAAACAACAGAGTTTAGTCAGTGAAAGAAAGTGAACAATATTTTCCAATTTATGAATAAACTCTGACGATTTTAGTCCAACCCTTTGTTCTTTTTTTACGATAACAAATTGTGAGAAAACAAAATTGTTTCGTCAGTAGTCGTAATAATACAAAGAATCCGTGATTGCTTCGGGTGAAACGCGTGATGCTCACGCAAACCTCAGGCTCCCCTTTTTCTTTCTCTCGTGGCAAATTGAATATAAGCGAGAAAGGGTGAACCGAGGGTAGAAAGGTAAAGACAGAGAGGGTGGCCCGTAAGAAAATTAGAAGGGTGATTTCTTGGACGGTGGGGCTTTGTATGTATTTTATCGATCGAGAACATTTCTACGGTTCCCGGTATTAGCGACTATGCGACGCCACCAGGTTACATGCTGCGGTGCGGTCGTGTACTCGTGGCATTATTTCCTCCGCACCCCCTCTTCCTCATCCCCCGTTTAATGCCACGGGACGATGGGGTCAACGGCCGGGAAGCGCGCCTGACAACCGCTAATTTATTGTCGCGCCAACCTTAGTGGTCTTCCCCTGTTAATCCCTTTTTTTCATCCCTGGTTACTTCCCGACATCTTCCCCCTTAAGGGTTGGTACGCCACGAGCACACCCTTTCTCCTCTTTCCATCGATCAATTTAACTCTTGTTTTCGATAAATTCAACAAAAACCAATCTATCTCGTTCCCCACGAATAAAATTTCACCATCTTCCCGAAAAAATCCTCGAATTTCAATCTATAAAAAAAATGGCCGCCATTTTGTATTCCAAAATTTTTAATTTAATGTATAATCTAGCTAGCTTTATAAAAATTCCTCAGTGACTTGCTAACCTTGACAGGACTCCAAATTGATTCTAAACGAATTAAACAGACTTCAGATTCAATTTAAAAATTAACATCGAGTTTAAATAAACAAATTTTTGGTACGCTTCGAGCACATTCTTTCTCCTCTTTCCATCGATCAATTTAACTCTTGTTTTCGATAAATTCAACAAAAACCAATCTATCTCGTCCCCGATGAATAAAATTTCACCACCTACCCGAAAAAATCCTCGAATTTCAATCTATAAAAAAAATGGCCGCCATTTTGTATTCCAAAATTTTTAATTAAATTTACAATCCAGCTAGCTTTATCAAAATTTCTCAGCGACTTCCTAACCTTGACAGGACTCGAAATTGATTCTCAACGAATTAAACAGACTTTAGATTCAATTTAAAAACTAACATCGAGTTTAAATAAACAAATTAAAAAAAATCCTCGAGTCAAGACTAGTCTTGCAAAATATCGTAGGGTTCACACACGTGCAAACAAAGAGAACCAAAAAGGGCTCTTGTTGTTGTTTTTTTTTTTTCGTGCAACAGCGAAGTCCGAGCGAGGAGTGACTCGGTCGGTGATGTAGATCCGATCTTAACGAGTGGCTAGCGTGAGCCTTATCGTCCACGACCGGTGTGTATTTCGCTGTCGTGCGAGCCGATGTTGCTGGCGTCCATGCCCGCCACTCGAGCGTTCAACGTTAAGTGTGACCACGAATCCAGTCGACTACTTGTGGTACACAATGAGAGAGAGAGAGAGAGAGAGGGAGAGTGAAAAAAACCATCAACGAACAGCCAGTTGTGCCATGGCAGACCCAAGGTTCGTCCTCGATACGCGAGAATTGCCAAGGTTGAGGACTACCCGCTCGACGCAAGGTTCGCGAAACGTGTTTCTAACAAGCATACGCGCAATCGTTATTCATTCATTTCAAATTTTTTCCCTCAGATTTTTATTTCGCAAAGTCGACGAGTATCGTCGATAAATGTAATCGTTGTTTCAATCGATTGTTTTAATTATTGTTCCACGTGGGTTTGGGTTTGAAAATTGTATTTTTTGTTTTGTTTATGAACGTTATTAATATTTTATAATTTTGTATTATTTTCACCCTGGGTAAGGGGGGGGGGTGGATTTATCTGGGACTGTTATTACGAGTGTGGCGAGATAGAGCTAAATATCTCGGGCCTCGTGCGGTAAAAGATCGCGATTAGCGGTTAACTCGATGATATCGAGGCTCGCTCGATCGTTATTGAGGAATCGCACGAACTTTTTTTTACCTTGACCATAAAAACCCTTTTTTTTAATCTCACGATTGGACTTAAAAGCGAATACGAATGTGTGGTTCAAAATGGCGATGGTAATAGTGTCGTTCTAATTATTCTCGGTGGTTTCGATTACTTAATGAAAGAGAGAGAGAGAGAGAGGAGAAAGTTCTTTTTTTCTCTCTCTCTTTTGTTTGTTTGTTAGAAACCGGAAGTAAGGACTGGTAGCGTAAACACGTCGTTTGTATCGGTGCTTGTCAGTGTATAGCGGTGGTAGAAGCGCCCCCCGGAGGCCAGCGGAAATCAATACATATTCAGGTATTGCAGTCGTAGACCTCTGGCTGGGTTCGTAAAATTGCAACGCCGAGCCACTCTTCTCCCTGCATGTGGTGTCTCTTGGAAACAAAAGTGTTTTCCAACACAGCGATGCACGAGGCATCTATGTTGATAATAATGCACCAAGGTAGGATGAAATTAGTTCTGACAAACACGAAAGTGGAAAGGAGTAAGTGCATGCCGGAGTTGGTGAGAAAGAGGGAGAGAGAGAGAGAGAGAGGGAAGGGAAGCAAATGCATTCAGAAAGAGGCAAGAGTACCTCACAGACGATCGTTACCAACTTCTCGTGCACCGAGCGTGAGAGAGCTTCCCAGAAGAAGAATAAAGAGGCGAAAGGAAGATACGAGAGAAGCAAGAAGATAGCTTGTTTATACGAAACAAGTTTGTATTGCAAGAAAACTACATATATCTTATTGCCATTTCTATTTAAGTGTGTTTCGTACGTTGTTTGTACGAGGAAACTAAAGTGGACAGAAGTTGCAGTGATAGGTGAGTCAACAGAACCGGATTTATTGACCAGTCGGTGAGAACAAATGTAAGCGCGATGAACCATCATGGAGTACGAGAAGTTGACACTTTTTTGTTCACAGGATTTACAAAATATTTTTACGTAACAATAAAACGAAAAAGAATTATAATATTCTTCTAGATTATTCGAGACGAATCGTTGAACGCTCGAACAATTTTGAATTCCCGCGGGGCGATGTGCGCCGGCGCGGCGGTCACGTGCTGCCGCTCGTAGCGCCGCGCTCAGGGACGCTCACGAACTAGTGGCGTGCATGGAAAGGCAGAGCTTGCCTCGAGTTTATAAACGTTTGGGTTCATCAAAATTGTAGGTAATCGAGTCTTTCTAGGTGAATGAGAATTATAATTATAATCCGATGCAACGTTTGAGGTGGCTCTTGGAGCGTTGGGGATAAATCAATGGCGATGGGAGAGTAAAACATACACCTACGATATTTGCCACGCGACGATGATCGTATTAGCCAAAGGCAATTTAACAGTACGTTAGCTTCACGTTCTAGGATGGATCTTACCTTCCTATTCACGTACCCTTCCCTTTCGTTGCCGTGTCTTTCTTCATTTTGGATGGGTTAAGCCCGATCCCACCCCCACTGTAATAGTACGGTAGAATGCCCTTAAACCTCTTCTTCGACCCTATACGTTGCTTAGAGTGTAACAGTGTCTGAACTACAACGAGCCACAGCTTGTCTCAACGTCCTCTACGTTCCTTGAGAAATCTGATAAACGCCTCTTTGAGGGCGCTTTTCCACATGCCAAGTACGAAAGCTCTGACTACTCCAATTATCTTGTGAAAAAAATGGACTTGAACATTTTTTTTCTCTCCTGTTCTCCCTCTCTCTCTCTCCCTCTCTTTCTCTGTCTCTCTCTCTCTCTCTCTCTCTCTCTCTGTCTTTCCCTAGAGCCTCAGGACTCTTTCTCACTCTGGCTTTTGTTATTTCTTTCTTCTTCTCGCCTCCCAACTACACTCGTACCTCGAGGGCATCGTCGAGTTACTCGCGCGACAGGAGTGAAGAGAATGTGAAGAAAAAAAGAAAATACGTATACGTGTAGAGGAATAAACGCGCACACGTAGCAAGCTACCGGTCAAAAGATGAAAAAACCATTCGTATTCTGTTTTTCCGGATCTTTTGACTGGAATGAAAGGAGAGAAGGAAAGATGAAAAAAGTAGAAAAGTAAGATTTTCGTTTTCGAGGACAAAACATTTTTGTCCTGAATAGGGGGTTGATAATAATAATAAAAAAGAGGGTGAGAATAGTTTTCGCTCACGATTTTATGATGAAGATGCTGGAGTTCTCTCTCGGTGATCCTTCGTCTGGACAATTCTCTCTGCTCGCGCCTGTACTGGCTGTATTTGTAGAAGAGATACATGCCAGGAAGCGCGAGGACCACGAGTGGTTTCATGATTCCACCACGACCAGCAGCCTGTCCGGGACGTCCTCCACCGCCTCGAGGCTCCGGTGGTTCGTCCAGATCTTCCAGTTGACCGACATCTTCCACTACCGCTGGCACCGCTGCTCCCGCTGCTGGCATTTTCAAAGATTCGCACCCTGAAATTAAGACAAGCAAACATTAAAGAGGATCAAATATCTCAGACTCGTTCGCTTTAAATCCTTCAGCCAAAGTTTTATACTACTCTTAGATTGTCACGAGGAATTTTATTTGAACGAGAATAAATGTAAAACGATTAAAAGCGGTTGAGCAAATTCCTGGAATATTTAAATGCAGCTATTGGCCGCAACGGGCAATCAATTAACGAGACAGCGGACAATTATCGAGTCCCGGGAGACAATGCCCTCCTCCGCGATGTATTGTCGTCTGAGAGTATCGAAAGTCTATATATAGAACGATATGTACCGGCTAATGAATGCCAGATTGGAAGGCCCAATTGTTCTCTGTTGACGCTGTCATTCTGTCTTCTGCAACTGATTCCTCTCGTACCCACTCTCGTGTACTCTCGTATACGTGTCATTGTTCCTCGAATCACGATTGTTTACTATTCGAATTCATTAACGAGTGAAACAAAAATTCAAAGTGACGTTCTAAATGAAAATTGTTTTTCTTTTTATTGTTGTCAAATTGTTTACAAAAATATTCATCAATCGTGAATTCGATTACTCGAATGTATTTTATCAATGATAATTGCAAATTTTATATAATTGTTAATTTGTTTGTTGTTACGAGCTGAGAATTTCTAGGAATATGTTTGATGTATGATGTAACGATGATAATCTGAGAATTGAATGGACTCGCTGTGATAAATCTGGGGTTTGATCCAAGCTACCCAGATTACTAGTTTAGAAAAATATTCATCAATCATGAATTCGATTACTCGAGTGTATTTTATCAATTGTAATTGCAAATTTCATATAATTGTTAATTTGTTTTTTGTTACGAGCTGAGAATTTCTAGGAATATGTTTGATGTATGATGTAACGATGATAGTTTGAGAATTGAATGGACTCATTGTGACACATCTGGGGTTTGATCCGAGCTACCCAGATTACAAGTTTTGAAAAATATTCATCAATCATGAATTCGATTACTCGAGTGTATTTTATCAATTGTAATTGCAAATTTTATATAATTGTTAATTTGTTATTTGTTACGAGCTGAGAATTGCTAGGAATATGTTTGATGTGTGATGTAACGATGATAGTCTGAGAATTGAATGGACTCGTTGTGATAAATCTGGGGTTTGATCCGAGCTACCCAGATTACAAGTTTAGAAAAATATTCATCAATCGTGAATTCGATTACTCGAGTGTGTTTTATCAATTGTAATTGCAAATTTCATATAATTGTTAATATGTTTTTTGTTACGAGTTGAGAATTTCTAGGAATATATTTGATGTATGATGTAACGATGATAGTCTGAGAATTGAATGGACTCGTTATGATAAATCTGGGGTTTGATCCGAGCTACCCAGATTACAAGTTTAGAAAAATATTCATCAATCATGAATTCGATTACTCGAGTGTATTTTATCAATTGTAATTGCAAATTTCATATAATTGTTAATTTGTTTTTTGTTACGAGCTGAGAATTGCTAGGAATATGTTTGATGTATGATGTAACGATGATAGTCTGAGAATTGAATGGACTCGTTGCGATAAATCTGGGGTTTGATCCGAGCTACACACATTACAAGTTTAGAATTTAGCTAGCTCGTAACTTTTGGGTTTCTTGGTTTATGAGAAAAGCTTCTACGCACGCAAAGTGCGAGCTAAGCTAGGGACTATAAAATCAAAATGTAACGTTCCTTGGTCGATCAACGAGGGTAGAAAACTCGTTAGGGTCATACGCCCAGGTAGGGAGGTCTCAATGGAATTTCGTAATCTCCTTGCAGTTCGTTCACCGTATGTTCCGCGTCTATATTTAATTCACTCGTCTACTCGGCGTTTCTATTCTCGCTCCGGGCCGTTCCAGAAATAAACACTTGAAGCCGAGCGGAGCGATGCAACACAGGCGCACGTGTGCACGTGTCCTGTTGTGGCTCGTTTGTCAGTGTCAGTGGGAACGATGAGAAAGCAGAGACGTGTGTACGTGAGTTTTCTGTGTATTATTGCGCGACTTGAGGCCCTTCCGGTCTCGAGCGGTGAACAGGTGTGTACATCAAATGTGGAAATACCATTCCGTTTCTATCTTCGTCATCGCTCCCATCCTCTTTCAACTTCGGATGTTCTTTCTTTGAGAATCATCTGACTAATGGACTCTCATGGGTTATACATCATTCCTATTTGGACAGATATTGTTTTTCTCTCAGTTATATTTGCACTAGTTATTATCAGGTCAAATGGTTACGTTCGAGTGTTTATATTGAGAAGACCTCGTTTTGTCGCTTCGAAATATTTTCCTATGTACATTCTAGGTCATAATCGCTGTTGGGAGAGCCGTTGAGTTCGAATTCGGTCACGTGACGCGTGAGCGCAGCGGGGATTGGCTGGCCCGTCCCCGCTCTCCGCGCTCTCACCAATCGCTGCCTCGCCCGCGCGTCACGTGACGCGGGAGAGCCACTGTGATTGGACGAAGAGTCTAACGGCCTCTAGGATCGCTCGACGCTCGTGATAAGTGCATTTTTTTTCACTATTTTCGTTCGGAAACGTATCCAACGAAAGACAGAGATAACGTTGATCGAAATATGAACGTTATTATTAATCGAGAACGCCTGTTTCTCCGTAGTTTCTCGACGAACTGCCGAGCGATAATACTAGTGGCCACAGTGATCGCGTTATCAACGGCTTTAATCCGCTATGTATTCGCCTTGACACGACAGCGAACGTTGTACGGTGACGGTCGGCGAACAAGGACACTCGGGCCATGAAACCTGACAGAAATAATAACGACGACATAATATCGATGCATTCCGTTTCTTTATTAGATTGTATCATGCAAATATTGCCTTAGCTATTTACGACCAAAGCGTCTTTCCAAAACTTATCACATTTTCGTCTACACAATCGAGCCGAGGTTAATATTGTCTTCTTTACACGAAGGACTTTTATTTATTACGCTTTTATACATTTTCATCCAAACAATAACTGTCTTTTCAATTTATATCCAATTTTTAATTCAACATTCCCAAAATAATTCACTTTTCGTTCATTTTATTGTCATTGGAAGAAAAAAAATGCTTTAGCACAACTGACAAAAATGATTATCTTTTCTCCTAGAATTTTGAGCGTTCTAAAACTTGTTAATCCCTCGTCTTATTCGAGGTTATGTCGTTCGTACGGTATCACTGGTATTCTCATCTGTCCTATCGGTGAAACGCGATGAAACAAGATACGCGACAGTTTAGTGTGCTCTCCCTACATACCCGAGTTACCTACGTAAGTGTTCGACACAATTGTGTGTACGTGCGGCGATCTGTGTTTGCCCAGTCGTGTTCGACACAACACACTCGCGTATTTACTCTCGTCGATAAGTTTATTTTTAAAACTGTCGATTTTACTGCACGAATATATATACACACACACACACACAAATATATATATATTTATATATATATATACATATATACACACACATATATATATACATATATGTATGTGTGTGTGTGTACGTTTCATTTGGCACGTCGGTTTTTATAAATTATACGAATTTGATGAATGTAAAGCAAGCAGGAAATTAAAGAAAAATCTCGCATCCGTCGATCTACGTGACATGAATTTATTCGAGTAAATAATTATGTTAGAAAAGCTTTTAAAAAATTGTGCAAAATTAGGAGAGAATGGAAAAAAAAAGTACTTTTTTTTTGAGAGTTTTAAAAGGTCAACAGTCGAGGATGAAATTGCACGTGCCCGAACTTTCGACGAGTAGTCGGAGAGCTATCCCAAGAGGGTAATCAACAAACTCACCCTGTTCTCCACTCGAGCGCCGATCGCGAACAAATCGTTCGACGAAATTTTCCACCGTTCTTGCCAAAACAGTTTTGCCTCTCTCTCTCTCTCTCTCTCTCTCTTTCTATCTTTCTCGACCAGTAAGGTCACTTTATCATTCCCTTTTTATCCTCGTCATCGCGAACAGTTCCACATTTCCATCGGATTATTTCAGTAAAATAAAACAACGAGTCACTTCTCGAAATTTCTTACGATGGAATTTTTTGTTTTTGTTTGTTTGTTTGTTTGTTTTTGTTTTTTTTAGAAATAGCGAACAGTGGTAGGAGGAACTGTTCTCAGGCTTTGATCGAAATTGGAAACGTTTCAACGTAGAAACATCACCGGTTGTGTGCGAACCGCACGCGGCGAACGCGAGACGACGATTGGACGATAAAAACGAGCGAGTTGCCGCGGTATGTCGAGTAAAAGCGCGGTTTAAAAGCCCCGCTGACGCGACGACGATTCTATCTTCCACTTTCAACGTTTCGTGGATTCGTGAGAACTCGTTCGAACCAACGAAATCCGTTTCGAACGTTCGCCAATGATCCGTTCACCGTTGTAACGCGATTTTTGGGATTTTAAGTAGTACAACCCACGATTTGGTCAGACACGAATCCAAACCTCCGTCGTGAAGCCCGTGTAAAATTGAACGAACTGAAAGTAAAAATTGAAATAAAAAATTGTACGAAGCAAACGAACGAAAAGGGAAACAACGTCGAACGAGTCGGTCGAGGTTCGAAAAATGGTGCATGAAGTAAAATGCGCGCGTTGCCCGTAACCGCTGCACGACGGATCGAAGCAGTTGTGCCGGCGTGGTGGCCGGGCAGCCACTGCTGGAGGCCAGCGCCGGTATAAGCGCGCCAGTCCAGGCCAGGCTGCTGCTGCTGCTGCTGCTGCAACCCTCCGAGTGGAGGTGGGTCGAAGATCGATAAAGTGACAAGGATGAAAGTACAGGGTACGAGGGGTTGGAAAGAACGAGATAGCAGACGTGGCGAGCTTTAGGCAGCGATCCCCACCCTCTGTGATCCGAGCGAGGTTGGCACTGGTGGTGGTGGTGGTAGGACTGTAGTTGTGGTTGTAGTTCCTACTATCGTCTACTAGAGGTGGTAGTGATCTATATTCCACGCTAGGGATGAAAAGGATAGTGGAAAGAAAGAAGAGAGAGGAAAAAGAAAAATGGGATGGTAGGTTTTTGGATCGACGATGGAAGGGATGTAAAGAGACACATCACTATGGCCTACCCGTTGGTCTTTGTTCTTAGGAGCCCTTTTGTTTCCAATTCGTGAGTAGCTGCACAGATTTTTGTTCGTTGGCACGCATCGATGTAGCGAGGAAGTTCGAACGTGGAACGAGGACAATGGAACAACCGTGTTGCCCTCGTGAATGGAACGAAACTTTAAATGGCCGGTCGATGGACCTGGGTACTCTAGGATTTTGGTGTCGGTGGCAAGCGTGGAATACGATGTCTCTTTTACAGTTTCTACTATATTCTAGGATGATTCGTTGGTTGGAACGAGGGAAAATAAAAAGAGATAGGAGGGTCGAATCGAAGGTGAACCCTACGACGCTTTTCAACCTTTGTTCGTTCTGTTCATTGTGCTTCGACTCGGATGGAAGAACTTTTGGCTAGTTGGAAACGATGTCTAGGCTATTTGGAACGGTGATAGGAGAGCTTCCATGATGACGATCATGGAAATGGAGGTTGAATGCTTCGAGACGATAATGAAAGAAGCAGGGACCTCTTGTTCCTGGCTTCTTACCGGACCAAAGTGGAATCAGGATATTTCAATCATTCGGAATTCCCGAAATCCTTTTATCCTGACCTAGACACGTGGTTTCCTTAAATCGAACATCGGAGCGAGCCATAAATTCACGGCTCTTTCGTTTTCATAGGCTAACTTTTCGTCGGCTTTAAGGCGAGGGTTTGGTGTCCCTTGTGCTCCAGGGAACCCTCCGAATTCAAGGGAAGGATCCGAAAGGATTTTTGTTCCATCCTTGGAAGGAAGTGGACCCACGTGGCCTCTTACACGTTGCCTCTCTCGAGCTCTCGTTTATTTTAACCGCACACGAGGCCCACGGATGAGAAGTTAGATACAAGCTTCGTATCGAACTACCCCTATATCACCTTCCTTGTACCTTTCATCCTGGAGCACCCAAGCCACTTTTTCTCAACGAATACCCGACTTTACGGAATCCTTGAAGGAAAGCACACAGCCTTACACCCTTCTTCGCCCTCTCGTGATAAACTCGTATCGTAACGGTCTTCGTTCTACCCCTAACTCTAGCAACGCTTTCGTTGCAACAACCCCATCGAAGCTTTCCAACATTCCAGACCTCGGGTGACTTAAGTCGCTATTTAACAACCACGGAGACTTCGGAGACTCGACAGCACGATTTCTCTTTCAAAATTCGCTCACCGGATATTTAATCAACCCTGTCGATATTGCAGCAATGACGAAACGAGAGGGATGGATTCGACCTATTTATAAACATTCTGGATCGTAAATTGACAATTTTCAATTTTCTTTTATCTCGTTCGTATCTTTTCTTCATTCCGCCTCGAACTTCGATACGATAAATAATTGATTAAATCGAGGCTTCAGCATGATCCAACCTCACGATTCGCTATCGAAACTGTGTTATGCAATCAGGAATATCGTCGAATATGTAGGAAAATATTTTACACGAGAGCTTGATTGTACGAGTCGACACGAACCAGACTGCAGTTGAGTTTATTTCCATGAGTGGGAAAAATGAGATAGAAGATAGAATTGAAATCAAATAAATTAAACAAACAACCCTCTGAATACATTTTATTTTAAATCTCAATCAAATTATTCATTCTGATTAATCCAAATAGAAATCGACTAAAAATGTTTCCAAACCTTTTAGAAATACAAAAATGTCTGTGGTTGTTTATATCGCGATTGGTCAATATCGAAAATTTGGAAACTACCCTCTCTCTCTCGGTCCAACAAACTCGAAACTCCCATAATTCAGTCAACGATCAGTGTTTATCGTAATTGGATGGGAGATTCGATTACTACGTCGTTGGTCATGCGACGAGCGAAATGTCAGGTCCTCTAATTGGGGGAGGCCGAGGTTTCTCGGTCCAGCGTTCCGTGAGACGACCAAGGATCTCGACGACGTGGCTGGCCACGACCGTCCCTATGGCCTTTCGTATCCATTCCTGCCCGTCTTTACGTAAAAATGTTGGGCCAAAACTTTTCTCGTGCTTTCTATTCTCACCCTCCTATAGAAACATCCCCTTTGGTGGAAGATAAATAAAATATTGCGAGAGGGTAGAACGTGAGAACGAGGGAAGAATCTCGAAGTGAGCCAAAGGTAAGACGTTTAGCTATGATTTGATTAAAAATAATCAATTAACGCGTTCAATGATTCAGTGTAGGGGGTGCGAAAATGCAAAATTCAGAATTGAATTTCGCGTCTTCCATTGAAATTTTTATGAAACTTTTTTTTCTACATTTCTCGAGTTTTATTGAATATTGTTGAAAAGATGTAACGTAGTTTTTACGAGGAGAAGGATTTGGCTTCGAATAAAAGATTTTCAACCCCATATCGAAATATCAGCCAGTCAAGGGTAGTTTCTTTTTTCAACCCGATTCATATGTCACGAGGTAAATCCGTTGGATTCGTACTTGTCGCGGTGGTGAAGTAGCAGATTTCTGTGAGCTTACGATGCACCACTGATATTGCCAGCCGAAGATTACACGTTGAAGAATAGAGCGGCCGAAGTAGCGAGGGGCGAAATGACGGTGCGGTGAGTCGGTTGAAAGCTTCGAGTCGAGATGAGGCTACCAACCCTTGCACATCTCGTTGCTATGCAGCGAAGCAATCTCTTATATAGTAGAGTCCTTGATAAGTCGGTGACTCGTGTAATCGTGAGTTCGTGACCTCTGGGTTGACCTCACACGATCTTCGGGGGTCAATGACTCGTAAGTCGACCTCTCGTGACCTTTATAAGTCGATGGCTCGTACCTTTACGAGCTTCGTAGTTTAATGACTCGTGAGTACAACCTTCGGAAGTTAGTGACTCATAAGTTCGACCTATATGACCTTCATAAGTTGACAAAACTTAGGTTGACATTTCGTGACTTTTATAAGTCGATGCTCGTACCTTTAAGACCTTAATAATTCAATGACTCGTAAGTTCGACCTTGGGAAGTTAGTGACTCATAAGTTCGACTTATATGCCCTTCATAAGTTGACAAACTTTAAGTTGATCTCTCGTGACCTTTATAAGTCGATGCCTTGTACCTTTACGACCTTAATAATTCAATAACTCATAAGTTCGACCTCTGGAAGTTAGTGACTCCTAAGTTCGACTTATATCCCCTTCATAAGTTAACAAACCTTAAGTTGTCCTCTCGCAACCTTTATAAGTCGATGCTTCGTACCTTTACGACTTTAATAACTCAATGACTCGTAAGTTCGACCTTCGGAACTTAGTAACTTATAACTTCGACCTATATGACCTTCATAACTTTACGAATCAAGCTTCACGACCTTCCTAAGCTAATGACTTATGACTTCGACCTTAATACCTTTAACAAGTCCTTCAAAAATGTCATCCAACAAAAAATCGAACGACCGAACTAATCCTACGCGAAGGACTTACCAGTGACACACGAGAGTCACTAGTTCGCCCACGGTGAATCACGCAATCCATTCTCGCGACTGCAACGCGCTGTAAATTCTTTCACTCACCCCGTGTGTCGCATACGCCCTATTCCGCACTCCATGAATATTACAGACGTTTGCCCTCGGGTTTATAAATACCCTTACATTCACGATATCGCATAAAAATAATGCGCGCTAGAAACGCGCAATTCTATTTTCATTTTACGTTAGCGAATTTGTCGCCGGTCATCATCGTTTTTATTATTACTCGATATGAAAGAAAAACCCACTTTACGACCTCGACGTATCACTCATCAAGTTCGATTGTCCAGAGCGTTGGATGATAACGAGTCCTCGATAAAAAAGATAAAAACGAGAAAAAATGAAAAGCAAACAAAATCGTTGTATCCACCCCCGCGTATTCAGGATTCGAGGGGGTTGAATGTGTGTCGCATGAAGCGAAGATACACGCGTTCCTCGATTCACTCGAAACACGCAGTGGATGACGTCGTGGAGGAAGAGAAGAAGGAGGAGGGACCGGGACATTTCCAGAAACGATGTGATTGGCTCGATAAAGCTCTCGACACTCGCAACTCGAAACTATTATCCGGGATACGAGAACCACCTACATTCGTAGAACGAAGATTGCCTTCGACGTTTCTCGATTTTCCCTCGATTCTCGCCTGGGGGATCTGCACGTACTACCACCTCGTGCACATTGTCGAGGCTTTGGGTCCAGGTTGAATACATCCGATCTCGAACTGCAGAAAAGGGGGTTGGAGATGGGCTAAGGGTGGGTTCGGTTGGTGAAGGGAGAAAGAGACAGAGAGAGAGAGAGAGAGGGAGAGGAAATGAAAGGAAGAACTAGAACGAGAGGTAAATGGCACTCACAGGGGGGCAAGGGGGAGGGGGTGGGGGGGGGGGGGGGTGAGAAGGAAATAGGTCGAGAAAAAACAAAAAAAAGTCGAGTTACTGAAACATATAGTTATAGGGGTAGCGAACCGATTTTTCGCGTCTACGCGTCTTGTCATAACTTGGTCACAACGTTGCCTTTGGGTCGCGCGCGTCCCGTTCGACGTGGAATGAGCACCGTCGTCCCGTGACGTCATCGCGCGCAGGTTCAATGACGTCACGGTGGTAGGTGGGGGATGGGGGTGGAGAGGGGGGGGGGGCGTTCGATACACGACGCTGGTTGCGCACTGGTTCGCTCTCCTTTCGTCATCTCCGTCGTGTCGTGGTCGGTGACGAGGGGTAGAGAGTCAGGGGTAGGGGGACCGGGGGTTGAAATCAAAGGAAAAAAAAAGAAACTTACCCAGAAGGGGCCACGACTCGAGAGAGTCTCTCGAAGTTTCCGAAGGCTCGAACGAGCTTAACGATTCGAACTTCGCGACGAAGTGGTCGACGTTCTCCACGATCCATGAACTTTGTTGTCTCGAGGGGAACGGGGCGACTCCGTGATTTTTTGACTAAATCGGAGGGAGGGGGTTGATTTTTGTTTTTTTCACCTCAATTAAGGATTTAATGTTTCTTTTTTTTTTTACTTTTTATTGCAATTAACGAAATTTTAATTGGCAAAAAAGAAAACTACCCTTGATGTTTTTAGATTGATAATTTAATACGGGGTATATTTTTATACTTTTGTCAGGTTTGTTGATTTTTAGAGGTTTGAGAAAATATGAAAATAATGAAAATTTGGGAACAAATTTGAATATTTTAGTAATTTAGTAAATTTTAGTAAATTTAGGCTAATTTTTCTTTTGTCGATTGGAAAGAATGGGAAGATTGCTCGGTGGGGTGGGGGGTTGGAGAATGAAAGGGGGAAATTATGGCGGGAATAGACCAGCTTGAATATGCCCGAGTAATCCGATTCGAAATAACGAAGGGAGCAAATTCAGATTTATCAAGGTCCCAAGTTACCTTGTCGCGAAGAGAAGAGGGTGGGGGTGGTTTTGCGTGGATGATTCGATGAGAGCTCGACTGCTGAGTAGATTGAGCCAGCCGGAATTGAGTCTCGTACCTGAAAAAGACTCTTTACCTCGCTCTTTTGTGCGGACTCAAGTCTGGTCTTTCGTGGCTCGAAAATAGTTGGATTAATCATCGTAAGACAATTTCATACGTCGAGGAGAAATGAATCGTGATCTGAACAATTTTAATGAAATATTCGGCTTAAAATTCTTTCGACTTTTCCAGCGAAAAAACCACCCTTAATTTACACCCTACGCTCGACAAAATTCTCTTCTTTTCCAAATAATAGCTCACGCGCAAAAAAAAAACAAAAAAAAATCATATTTTCGATAAATTTTCGATTAAGGGATGAAAATAAAAGATTGAAAATTTTCAAACGTTGTTGATTTTTATTCACGAATTTTTTATCGTGGCGTAATGTACTTTTCCTCCCTCGGAAATGTAATTTTCCGTTCATCCCTGGGAAATTGTTTCTGCAACCCTCGGTAAGGGGATTGCAAGAGGGGGTGGCTGTATCGGTGAATGTTTTAACGGGTCGAAAAGGGCCACTGCGCGACATCGTTTTGATCCGTAGTATGTGTGTCGAGTACGTAGAGTCGTGGGTCTCGTTTCGGTTGGTGCACAACCCCCACGACGATGGTAGTGGGGAGGGTTGAAGCGGGAAAAAAAAGTCGAGTGGATAGCGAGCCGAAGAGAAGCGAAGAGAGAGAGAGAGAGAGACGGTCCTTGTCGTCACCTCGTCTTCGTCCGCTAAGCTCGTAGCCACGAGAACGTCACGAACTAGAATTTCATTTTATCATCCCTTCTTTTATTTTCTTTCGTACGCGAAAAATTTCTTCGAAACTCACCCCCTTATCGATCGGTATCGGACCGTAAAGTCTTGAAGAAATTGATGCGAGAGGGATGATCGGTTGCAACGAAGCTTTTAGCGAAAGCTTTCATCCCTTTTCCGATATTTCTCTGATAAATAGTTACTCACCTACCCTTAAAAGATGCCACCCTTAGAATATTTTTTGTTTAATCCTGAGGTATTTAAAATTTGTGTCTTTAGGTCGATGCACGAGTCGAGAAAAGTCTTTAAAGTTTCCAGAAGATTTAGGTGGCATTTTCAGTTCTTTTTTTTTCTCTCCAGTTGTGCAGCATCTCGGCCACTCGAGGCTCTCGTCATCCCTTACGCGTCGGAATCGCAAAAGGTGAAAGGTAATCGGGGACGAAATTTGCCGCGTGGAAACTCGAGGGATGAAAATCAGTGGCGCGAGAGACGAGTATTATTTTTATTTTTGACGGATAATAATTTTGCACGACGTTTTTCATCCCTTGTTGGAGATTTTTGGATTAATTTTGTTCACTTATTTTTTACTTTGGACACCGCATTGCGTCGAAAATGTAAATTATTCTTGCGCTTTTGCAACGGTTAACGGTTCGCGGATGAGAAATTCTTTGTACGAAATTCGGCGCGCCGTATATAAAATTTTTAATGCCCTGCGAAGGATCTCCATTGTTATAGCGGCGAAACGGAAAAAAAAGAAACAACAAAGTGGTTCCTCGATTTTTAAGCTCCACGTTTTTCTCTCCTGCGCGAAGAGAGGGAGGCAGAGAGAGAAAGAGAGAGAGAGAGAGAGAGAGAGAGAGAGAGAGAGAGAGAGAGAGAGAGAGAAAGAGGGAGAGAGAGAGAGGAAGAGACGAGCGGAGAGAAGCCGCAGTGCGCCAGCCTGCTGCCCAGACCTATACAGTATCGTCGTTCGTATTTCCAGCAGCCAGCCAACTGAGAATCGTGAGTGGAATTTAAAAAAAGAAAGAAAATTTTTAACTTTGTCCGACGGAAATTTGATTTTTGGAAATATTCGAGCAATTAATTTTTATTTTTAGATAAAAGTTCTTTTTATTCAATTAAATCGACTGCGCTACGTGTGAGAAATTCTAAATAGAATTTTTTATTCGTTATTTTACAAACAAATACGAAAAATTAATTTTATTTCGAATGAAATTACGTTTTTATTAAAATCAATGTATTTTGTTTTTCTTTTAATAATTCATCGGAAATTTTCATTAATTCTTGCCTCCTGTTAGTGCGAGGGAAAACGCACGTAATGGCTGAAGAAACGCGGTCGGTTTGCGAGAAAAACTGTAAATCGCGTCCAACCTAACGCGAGCTGTTTCTACTTAACCGCGCGAATTCGACGAGTGGCGCCGCCTAGCGGTGGCGTCATTAAGCTCTCGCAATTTTTCCACTCTCTCGATATTCGCGTTGCTCTTCACTCGAGTTGCCACGACGCGAATGATTTCGTCTTATTACCAACGAGGTTCGCTTACCGACTGTAGATAAAGCGGATTTTTCTTTTTTTGCAAATCCAAGCTTCCATCTCGGTCAGAAAGATAAAAATTCCCCTCAAAACCCACAGTGCTCTTACCTCGTGAATTCTGTCCCAATTTTCATCAATATACGATTCCAACATTTGGGAAAAAAATCGCTTTGTCATTGAAACAACCTTGAGGAATTGAAAACCAAAAATACAGAAAATATCACCGCGCGCAACGTGGCGGGAAATTTAAAAATTGTCTTTCTCCCTCGATCATTTATTCCTTTCGCACCCGAGCCACAATTCACTTGTTCTCATTTCGCGAATGCGAGATACGAAAGCTTTGCCTCGCTCATCGAAATAGCGGGAGAGCGGGACTTAATAAACGATTCATTTAAAAGTTTTTAACGGCGTCAGCACGGCGCCGTGCCACGAATAATCTGGTCACAGTTCGCCATGCCAGAGAGTGAGAAAGAGAGAGAGAGAGCGAGAGAGAGGGAGAGAGAGAGAGAGAGAGAGAGAGAGGGACGAAGAGAAAATTCTTTCTCCTGGGTTCATCATCCTCCTCTCGTTAAAGAAACAAAAAAAAATATATAATTTCGCTTTGAAACGAAAAAATAAAAAAATAAAATATTTTCAAAAAAATTTTTCATAAATTTGCTGAGTCACTTCTAAAAATATTTTCATACGGTCCATTTCCTCTGGACTTGCTATCGGTAAGCCGATAACTCCTGATTAGTCATCCAGTGACGATTCTAATTTTGACCTTTCACCGGAAAAACAAAAAAAACGAAAAACCAAAAAAATGTCGTCCCTTTTCTTAATCCTCGTGGAAAAATAGAAAATGCGCGGATATACATTTTCCCAGTGTAATTACCGGGTCGCTTTTAGTCCGAGTGCGATGAGTCGAGCGAGTTTTCACGATGACTCAGTGGCGTCTGGGCGTTTTACCACTTCCGGGAATATCATCGTTCCACGATCGACTAAGAGACCCTACCGCCATCTTTCGTACTTAAGCGATCTTCGATCGTCGACGCGAACTTATCATTTTAATCCTAATTAAAATAATTTCTCTTCGGTCCTTGACAAAATCAAAATTATTTTCGATTTAAAAAAATGCAAATTTTTAATTTATTTTTAACTATTTTTCTATAAATTTTCAAAATTATCAACTTTTTATATTATTTTGAATAATAATAACGTACAAATTTGATGAATCTGATTTTTGTTTAATTTAGTAAAAAAAAAAAAAACGAAAATAAAAATACTCACCCCCTTGAGAGGAGTAGGTTTGATTTTGCGAGGCCAGGGGAACGAAGAGGGCGAAGGGCACGTTCCAGCCTCGATCGAACAACGGTTGCATGAATAAAAACAAATAATGTCGCGTCGAAAAGAAAAAAAAAACAAATTTTGCGAACGGAAAATTGTTCGTGTCTTTTTGTGGCGTTGCGGGGTTCGGGTCGCGAGAGGTCGCGAGTACCAAAAGTGCGCCGAGCGAGACGCGCGTGGCCATAAGCTCGAGAGACCCAAAACCACGAGCTGGCTCCGATTCTAAATTTGGAAACGTTGCTCACAGCGAGACGAGATGCACATTAGGTTGCGGACGAGGAGTTCAAAAAAACGAAGAAAAAAAGCAAACCGTGAGGAAAGAAAGAAAGGAAGAAAACGAGCCAGAAAAAAAAGAACCGAAAGAAAAAAAATCAAGATGGCAGTGATTTATGAATTTCCCTTCTTTCGCCCTTTACCAGACCCATAAAAATTCCACGTTCTTTCTCGAGCTCGTGGGCGCTTACACGGAGTGGGGGGAAAACACGAGACCAAGATCCGCCTTTGTTCGCGAATCGAAAAATGACGTCGATCGAATTAAAAGAAAATCAAAAAAAAAACTTCGAATCGAAAAATTACGTCGATCGAATAAAAAGAAAAACGAACAAAAACTTCGAATCGAAAAATTACGTTGATCGAATTAAAAGAAAAACGCAAAAAGAATTCGATCGATCGTAGAAAATCGATAATTATTCAAAAAGTATCGTAACCAATAAAAAAAATCATCGCCGAAATAAATTATTTATCAAGATTTGAATCAAAATATTGAATCTTAAAATAATCGAAATTCAAACAAAAATTATTCCCACCCTCGTCGATCGCTAGTTTTCCAAAAATTTGCAAAAATCGTTATCACGAAAAACAAAAAAAAACGAATTACAAATACCGATCCTCGATAACGATCTTCGTTTATCCGGGCCATTCACCGTTCGAATCGTGCTCAATAAAATTGTCGTTGACGCTATTGAGCAAAAGAATAATAACAAAAAGAAGAAAAAAAACAACAATCGTTATCAAAACACCATGACGCACATCGATCGTTATCATATATTTTCAATATTTCCCCCCGCAAATTCCCTTCATCCGATATCGTATACATTTCGAAATCGGTTAATTATCAGCCGGCATTATGATTGATCCATAAAGTTAGCCTGGCGTAACGAGAACCCGTAGCATGTGCGTTTCCTTAACCAGTGAAAGTAAAAGTTCGCCGTCGCGTATCCCCGCGCCTCCCGAGGTTCCCGCGTTCGTTCGCTTTTATTCACTCCGTTGCTCGGTACTTTCGTGACGTATTATAGTACCGCTGTGTTACCCCCTTCGTTCCGCCCGAACCCCCCCGCCACTCCCTCGTTAGACCACCGGGACGCCCCACCACTCGAGCGTCGACACGCTTGCCCGGTCGCAAAATGGAAGCCCGCCGGTGTGCAAATGTCCTCTCACGGTGTATCGAATCGCTGCTCCGTTATCGATTTCGCGTGCTTTAAAGAGGCGAATGGTGGCGCGACCGTCGATTATGAGGAGTTGGGTAGTGCCGCGTTGACGAGGTTGATGATAGAGTGGCCAGGGGGTGGGGGGAAGGGGGTTGGAAGTAGGTGAAGGAGCAGGGGGCAGGGGGTTGGAAGTAGGGGAAGGAGCAGGGGGCAGGGGGTTGGAAGTAACGGAAGGAGCAGGGGGGCAGGGGGTAGGGCAAGGAGTAGGAGGCAGGAGGTAGGAAGTGGGGGGTAGGGGGTTGGAGTAGCGATAAGGGGGTAGGAGCAAAGGGGGTCAGGGGTTGTATTCGATAGGGATCTAGAAGGGCGAATACCTTTTCAAAGTCGTTCAATGACAATGGCACTCGAGGTACACTCGATCAGATTCTCGAAATCAATGGCGGATTGAAATTTGGAAAAAAATTTGCTCGAGACAAAAAAAAAAGATGTGGGGTGAATATCAATGGGGGAAGGAATGGTACGATGGGGAACCAATCGAAGGTCGAGTAGGGGTCAAAATTCTCGATTTGCATTTCTTTTTTTCAAATTTGAATTAGACAATGAGATTTTGAAATTATTGAAAAGTTTTTATTAGGATTTGTTTTTCTTTTTTTTAATGTTTTGTTTATTTTTATTTTGAAACTTGTTTTTATACGTTTGTATAATTTGTTGGTTGTTATTTCAATTTGTGTTGAGATCGTTGGTCAATGGACGGAGGCGTGACGAATGTTTTTCGTTTTTTTGTACGCGCCAGCGCGCTTTTGTGCAACGCGACAGATGGAACCGGAGAGCTCGAAATTTGGTGTTCGATTTCCGGGACGATACGGAGAACACCTTTGCGCGTCTGGAATTTAAAGAGCTCCTGCGGTTCCTTCGACTCGAGTCGGGCCCTTTTTTCCGCCCCTCATTTTCCAAACGCTTCGCTACAATGGGCCCCCTCGTGCCCTCCGAAATTTTTTCACGTTACCGCTGGCTCGATTAACGTTTACCCCAAGATTCCATCGTCCCCCTAGACCCAACAAATATTCCCAAATCCTCCATTCCATATTTTGTGAATTTCCCCAAATTTTTACAAATTAAATTTTGAAAAGAAATTTTTATTTTGATTTTTTCCAAATTAAAAATTTCCAAATTTTGGTCCAAGTCGTTTCCTCGACGACTGCTAATTATTGCACTTATGTGTGTCGCGGGAGTGCAACAATGTAACGAGTGCAGCGGTACCGCCGGCGGTGCGCGGAGAAGAGGTGGAGGGGGGGGGGGGGGTCCGTGCGCAGGACTCAATGGGAGCGAGTGAGAGGCTAGAAGAAGCGACGAAGAGACGAAGGCAGTGGGGCGCCGCGGCTACGAGTCGGGGAGAGTGGTGGGGGAAATGGCTAGAGCAGGAAGAACGAATATTCCCCCCACCACGTTCCCCTTCCCCCCCAGCGTCACCCTCGAGAACGAGCGAGATCGAGCGGTTCGTCAGTCGTACGCCGGGTGCGCAATGAGTAAGGCGCGTCATACGCGTTAGTGACGAACAAAAAATCAAATAAGAAATAAACAAAAACAAAACCGCGAAAGACTTAACCTAAAAAAAAAGCTGTCCTATATCGCGCGAGAAACGAGGCGATCGCGAGGACGTTGACCCAAGACGGATGTCGAAGCGTAAATAAGCGAGTGAAAGTAACGTGCGCGTTTAGAAATTCGAATCTCCCGCCCAAATTCGCGTCTGGAGCGAAGCCAATTTTTTCGCTCGTGCAGTTTGTGAAAATAAAAAACGACGTTTTCTTTCGAATCGATGGAAATTTTGGAATCGTGCCACGTGACGAATTATCGTCGATCGTCGAATAAAATTGTACTTACGTGATGAAAATGGAATTTTACGATGCTCGATCGGTAAAAATTGTGGTTACAATTTCCGCTGGTTCGAGTTCGTTTCTGCTGGCGTAGACGAGAAACGCTGATTGAAATTTGACGAGACTCCTGATTGATTGCAAAAAAGAAAAAAAAATCTCTTTTTTCTTTTTGCAACGTACGCGTATGCAAATTGCGCGCGTCGACCCGGCGAAACAAAAGACGACCGGAAGTGGGCCTCGTTGTCGTTGTTTACAAATATTTTTTTGCTCGAAACAATGAAAGCTCGTCGCTTCGAGACAACAAAATCGACCTGAACGAATCCGAAACGAAATAAGGGAAGAAGGAAGCAAAAAATTTTTTTTCAAAAATAAATAAATAATTTCGAAAAATCATCGAAATATTTAAAAAGCGATATAAAAATTCAGAAAAAAAAAACAAATTCTACGAAAATGTGACGACGTCGAACGTGTGAAAATGATAAATAAAAACGACGATTTGAATAAAATTGAAAAAATAATAACAATAATGTTGAATTAAGAGTAAAAAAAATCAAAAATTGTCAAAAATGCCTCGATCGACTGAAATAGCGATGAAACAATGTTTGTTCGTTGAGTCGTAGAAGAAACGTCGATAAGAATCGATGAGAGATAACGAAGGAACTAGAAGAACAAAGAAAAAAAAACCAAAAAACTCGATTTTTGTGTCTCGGGGATGTTCGACGACGAACGGTCAAGGTCCGAAAGGCCCATTCGTACGGAATAGCAGATCCTCGATGTCCCAGTAACAGCTGTAGTGAAAACGTACAATTTTCGAAAATCGAAAAAAAAAAAAAAAATTTTTTCGAAAATTTCGAATTGTGTGCAATTTTTGTATTTTGTTATGATCGTTATTTATTGAAAAAAGAATATATATATATATATTTGTACAAGTGCGTTGTGAAAATGTTTTTTTGTGGTGTTTTTTTTGTGATTTTGTCGTGAAATTTGGTATTTTTTGTAATTTTGCGATCGAAACGAGAAATCGGGGGTGAAAAAAATGATCGACGTTCGAGAGTGAAGGGATAAAACAAATTTTTGTTTTTCTCGGGATTTTTTTTTGTTTCTTATGTTTGTTTGCCATTGGAGCGAATCGTGGAGAAAAGGCGAATAGAAACGAGGATTTGCCAGGATGATGATGGCACCGCCTCAGGTCGTGGGTGTTTTACTCAAGAAACCCGGACAGCATCATAACCCACGTGTACCGCCCCTCGATCCTCAGGAGACCAAGATTCGTGGTGAGTCTGTCGCGAGATAATTTTTTTTTGCCACGAATCCGTTTTAGGATTGATTTTTTTTCGTCAATGTTTTAGACGAATTTTAATAGAATTGTAATCACTTTTTTTTGGTACTGTCGATTTGATCGATAGTAATTTAATTATTGAAATTAATTTCAAGTCCATTGATTTGAATCAAAATTTATTTTTAAAAATTGATTGATTTCATTATTTTTGATTTAATATTAAAAAAATACAAAAAATTTAATTATCGATCAAAAATATTTTGGAGTGTTATTGATTTGAGTAAAATCAATGAATATGTAATTATTGAAATTAATTTGAATTCGATTAATTTGGTTTAAAATAAATTTATAAAAATTTACAAATTTTGTTATTTTTTATTTAAATGTGAAAAATAAAAAAAAATTCAATTAAAATGAAAATTTATTTTAGTGTTATTAGCTCGAATAAAACTATTCAAATTTAATTATTGATTTTAATTACAACGAAATTCATTTTATTCAAAATTCTTTGATGTACGAATTAAATTATTTTTCATCGATAATCGTAATTAAAAAATAATTAAAATCGCACCAAGCTCGATAGACGAGCTAGTATCGAGCTCGTTCGACTCGAATTTCTATGTTGATTAAATCCGAGATAATTTTCAGTGAACGCGATACGTAAATGAAATTTGTTTACGAACGATTCTATTTCCAGTTATTCGCATATGCCCGTCGAGCTTGTCGAACATTTCAATCAGACTCGGGATGAAATGAGAACAATACAATGCCAGTGGGCTCTGTATTCTAACGTATACACGCTTTGTTCCAGTGTGTTCTATTGTCGAGAGCGCGTCGCGCAAACTTTTGATGACATTTACGACTAAAAGCCATACAAATGTTTGTATCGTACGAGAACTAGGTACCCAGGTACAGAAATAGCGAGCCATTCGTTCTGTTTATACAGAACCGAGCGACTTTACGTAGAAACGTATTATAATTTCAAACTTTAACGTCAATTTAAAAAAAAATCATTATTTATAATAAAAAAATCAGAAAAGGAATTATATATATATATATATATATATATATATATAAATTGTATTTAATATATAAAATTTTTTATTTATTTCAAATATATTTTCAATATATAAGAATATATCAAAATAATTTATATAGAAAATATCATTAGGAAAAATATAATTATATAGGTAAATAATTTATATAGAAAATATATTTATATTTAATATATAAAGAAATTTATTTATATTTAAATTTAGTTCAAATATATTTTCAATATATAAAAAAATAATTTATATAAAAAATATTATTAGAAAAAAATTTATATATATAAATAATTTATATATTAAATATATTATATATTTTATATATAAATTATAATATATTTAATATATAAATAATATATAAATAATTAATATATTAAATATATAATATATTTTATATATAAATTATTTATATACATAATTTTTTTAATTAAAATTCTTTAATTTAATTAAAAAATTTTAATTTGTTTAAAATATATTTTCAATACATAAAAATAATAATTCAAAATATTTTCTGATCAAAACAAAATTTTCTGGAGAATAAAAATCACAATTATTTACAACAATCTTCTAATCCAATAAAAATTCTGTATTAAAATTTTAAGAATCAAAAATCCCCGCCCAACCTTTGAATGTCAATATTTCTGTTTATTTCTCCCATGAAACAAGAAAAAAAATCTCCAAACTCGAAGGAGAGAAGGGTTTAAATGCGGTCGAGCATTGCAACAAAAAATCAAAAACAACTCAAATAAAAAAGAAAAAACAAAAGTAAATTGTAAATAATGGTCGCGGATCATTGAGGGGATATTCGATAAGAGAGATAACGATTAGATACAAGGACGAAACGACGTCGGTGAACGGAGACTAATTGCAGTGAGAAAAAAAAGTATCAAAGAAAAAAAAAATTCGAAATGCCATTCAGCAATTTTTATCTCGCGACGCTGGTACGAACTCCGGAGTAACCAATACCGCGAGGATATTTATAACTGTCGTTATATCTATGTAGATATCGCAGTGCTACACGCAAAGAGAGACAAACTGGAAGCGTCATTATCCCTGTTATGATTCATTGAGAATAGTCGTTACAACATCCTCGCAGTCGTCGGAGGGCGAAGCGAAAATCGAGTCGTACAGTGAGTTCCGTACTGTAGTTTTTGCCTCTCTATCACTGGTTCTCCCTCTCTCTCTCTCTCTCTCTCTCTCTCTCTCTCTCTCTCTCTCTCTCTTCTCATTCGTTCCACACGATTGACAGGCAAGGATGGAACGATAAATAAAACGAAAGGTAATAAGAGAGTGACATTTCGAGGCACGACGATGTATAATCCACAGAGATAGATGGAGAGAGGGGGGGAGGGGGGTAGAATGAAGTGGGAGAGAGAGAGAGAGGATGATGGATGTCGTGGAAACAAAATATGTGCACAAATGTCAATCAGGAGATTAAATTGAGTCGATAAATAAGTCGATTAAAATTGTCCAATGGGCAATCAGCTACGAGAATTCGTAATCAAATTTTTATTCGATGGATGAGACGAGCAATTTTTCGTGGGATTTAAAAATAGAATTATTTTTGAAAAATTGTTTTTAATGAAATATTTGTTAGTTTGTTTTTATTGAGAATTTGGTTGTTTGTATTGGAGTTTATTGAAGGGAGAAATTGAATTTTAGTTGTGGGAATGAAAAATTGTAATTTTTGCAAAGTTTTTTGGACGAATTTTGATTCCGACGAATTTCGAGATTTGACGATTGTTTTGTAGTACGTATTTGAAATATACCGCATGCTTGAAACAAACCGGTCGAACGGGAGCGAGGTAAAAACGTAAACTTGAAATTTCGATATTATTTTTTTACGATTTTTGAGCGAATCGCAGCAAAAATAAGATTGTTTTTATTTAGTCGCGTAATGAGTCGATGAACCGGTCGAACGTGACCGAAATACTTGAGATTTCAATATTTTTAGAATTATCAGCGATATAAAACAACAAAAATTTGCAAAAAGTTTCCTCGTTAAGCAAATCCATCCAAGATTCGATTAAAAAAAAACAATAATTTTCTTATCTCGTAACGGAGTTAACGATAATAATACGACCGAGTAAAGTACACGTTTTACGATATTTATGTGGGAGTACGTGCTGTATCTGTGTGTGTGTGTGTGTTTTTTTTTTTTATTTTTCGTGCATATGCTCGCGAGTGCAAACGTGCGACAGAATTCTGGGTTGCCCCATAAAAGCGATTAAAAATTCACGCTCGTAATCCGGTATCTGGGCTACAAGAGAGCCCGAGCAATCTGGTAACGGGATAGTCTTATACGTGGTTTTGCGTTCTCGTCGTAGCATCGAAAACGAGAGAGAGAGAGAGAGGGGAAAGAGAGAGAGAGAGAGAGAGAGAGAGAGAGAAGGAGAAGGGAGAGGAGGGGATAGAAACGAAGCGACCAGGTAGTAAAAGAGAAGGGGGGGGGGTGAAAGGACGACGTTCACCTGCTGCTGGCGACGAGAGAGCTGCACGGTATGTGTTCTCTCAGCCGCAATAACGCTTCGTCGTCACACCTTTATCCGATACAGTGTACCTACTCTTATTTCGAAGGTTGCCTCTGGCATTGAAAAATCACGGTCTGCTGTTGCATATAATTGGAAAATCTCGATAATTGGCAATCTTTGGAAATTTATTTATTTATTTATTTGTTTATTTATTTATTTACTTATTTATTTATTTATTTATTTATTTATTTATCTATTTATTTAGATAGTTAGTTAGTTAGTTAGTTAGTTAGTTAGTTAGTTAATTAGTTAATTAGGTAATTAGTTAATTAATTAGTTAGCTAGTTAGTCAGTTAGTCCCTTAGTCAGTTAGTCAGTTAGTTAGTTAGTTAGTTAGTTAGTTAATTAGTTAATTGGTTAATTGGTTAATTAGTTAATTAGGTAATTAGTTAATTAATTAGTTAGCTAGTTAGTCAGTTAGTCCCTTAGTCAGTTAGTCAGTTAGTAAGTTACTCAGTTAGCCAGTTAGTCAGTTAGTCAGTTAGTCAGTTAGTCAGTTAGTCAGTTAGTCAGTTAGTCAGTTAGTCAGATAGTCAGTCAGTTAGTTAGTTAGTTAGTTAATTAGGCAATTAGTTACTTAATTAGTTAGCTAGTTAGTCAGTTAGTAAGTTAGTCAATTAGTCAGTTAGTCAGTTAGTTAGATAGTCAGTCAGTTAGTTAGTTAGTCAGTTTCTCAGTTAGTCAGTTAGTCGGTCAGTCAGTTAGTCAGTTAGTCAGTTATTTCGTTAGGTAGTTAGTTGAGAAAAAAGATCGTTGGTATAAAAAACAAATCCTGGGCCCGATAGCAGTCCCAATATACTTTTTGTTTATACAATAGTTTGAGATTTTCCGGATTGTCGTGCTACGAACGAGGAATCGTCGTATCGTTTACCCACATTTCTTCGCGTATACCGATCCAATTTTACGATCTGCTTCCGGACTCCTTCGAAGGGTCCCAGAGGGGAACGAGCGTGGTGACTTTATGGCCCTCCTGCATTTCCTCGTACCCCCACTGTTTTATTCAGTACGAGCACTTTAAACGGTTTACGATTCCTCCCTTGGGCTCTTCGAGCAGCTGTTACGAACTGATCGAACGGGGAAAAAAATTCACCTTTTTTTGAAAATGTCACGAACAGCAACAAAATCCACAAAATACTATAATTTTGAAAAACAAAAAATATTAAAAATAAACACGCTATTTTTTCTTTAAATTTCTCAATTTTTTTCAAATTTTCGATATTTTTTCACAAATTTGAAATTCGAATTTTTCCAATAATCGATCAATTTTTTTGGTTCAAATTCTTTTTATTTTCTCAAAAGCACTTACAGGTAACTCGTGAAAAATATTTTACGATTTTTATTCGCTCGTTGTCGACTCGTAACGTTGGGAAAATTTTTTTTTCAAAAGCAAAAACTACGTCTCGTACGTTTTTCGCGCCCCGTCGTCTCGTTCATTCTTCCTTTCACGTCGCGCGTACACTTTCACGAAACGTTAGCGACGCACCCCATGGCGTCGTGCCACTCAAAGCTTCGAGGGAGTACGAAGCAAGCTTTTTTTTCTTCATTTTTGTATTTTTATTCACGAGCACGTCGAGATTGAAAAAAAAGGAAGCAAGAAAAAGAAATCCGCAGATGCAAGAACCACGTGTAAGAAATTTCGCAAATTTTCAAAAAAATCATGAACAATTTTTCCAAAAATTAATTTTTCGAAATTTTTTTAAGATTTTTTTTTCCATTTACAATTTTTTTTTTCATCGAAACTGTTAATTGTACAATCTTTCAGAGATCGAAAGGTCTTCAAGGACGGTTCTGGAAAAAAATAGAAAGAAAAATAATAATACACCCCTAGAATTTTAAATAGACAATGATTCGTTAGAAGGAAATTTGCATCGGAATTTCCGGACAATATTTCGCGATGACGAAATCAAGAGTCACGATTTGCCGAATCTCGCGGATTCGTCGTGACATAATCGTTCCCAATTCGAGACCGGAATGTGTCTACGCTCGATTCTCGCGCTCGATCGAGACCGGACAATTGTTCGAATTAATTCCATTGCGGCGAGGGGCACGACTTTGTGAATATCTCGTCGTTTATAAATTATTATTAAACCCAATCGACGGTGCAAAAATAGAATTAAGCTCGGGACAATCGTACGTACGAGAGGAATAAATCTCGAACTGGCGAACTGGTACGAATTACGTCACGATTATTTATCTCGCAGTTTCGTGAAAACGTTTATCGTTATCAAATTTAACAAAGCCCATTTTTGTTTCATTGATAACGATTTGCTGATGGTAAAATTTGACCTTCGTTGATTCTTGGGAAGATTCATTCTGTTTGAATTTGTTATCTATAAATCCGTGGTACAAGTTTTGTTATCGATTCGTTATCGATTTGTATTTTTTGATATCGTCGCTTTTTTGTTTGAGGACACGTGATGTCATCAAGGATTGAGGGAAGTCGTTATTGAATTATTGATTAGATCGATCACTGTTGATTTGAATACATTTCATTCGATTCGAATCGATTCAATGATGATTGTAGAGTTTCATTCGATTCGAATCGAATGAATTTCGCTCGATTAATCCGACCAGAAAATTAATCAAACTGCTGGGCGTTTCATCAGGGTTGAATTCGTCATCAACGAGGCGTGCCTGATACGACTCGTTAGATAAAATTCGAATAAAGAATTTACTTTTCATTTTCGGTCTAAAGTTTTACAAACCTTGGAATTAAACCTAATCAATCATCTAAAAATTTGATTCGACTCTCATCAATTTTTCTCGGCTCAAATTGAATTCTTCTCGATTGAAACTCGTCGACTTTGATCTGACAAGATACGATGCAAAATAAAGAAAAATAAACAAAAGGTGAATATCAAAACGAAGGTACTCGAAAAAAGTATCGCGGTTGCCCCCCCTCGTTCCCTTGTCAGTGTGACAAGAGGCTCGGTCGAGTGTGCGCACACGATCTTTTTGTCACGACCACTTAAACGTCCGCAATTACGAATGCTCGCGTCGTACACCACTCCTCGACCCCTTAAGCCGGGCATTTCTATAAATCCGTTTAGACTTCGTTTTTCCCCCACGACTCGTTCGCGACATCGCTAAAAGAATATATATGTATATTTTTACACGCGCATATATTATATATATGTATATATGTATATCGAACGATAGAAACGACGAAAGACTGCGCGATCTTGCTCATGCACGTATCTCTCGCTCTCTCTCTCTCTCTCTCTATATATATATATACATATATATATATATGTACCGAGTGAGAGAGAAAGGGAGAGAGACCTGTATATAGAGAGAGACCCTGTATATAGGTATATATATACAGGGTGAATTTCATAAGGTGTTTCAAACTTTATTTTAAGGTAGATGGGATCATTACAAACAAAAGTTGCAAATATACATTAGGGATATTTTTAATAGTTTACGAGATACAAATTTTTAAAGTTGGTCCAATGAGAGCGCGCCGAGAAACGCGGGAGCCGCCCACTCCCGCCCTAGCCGTAGAGATAGCACAGTGTAGGGCGTTACATTTGGGGTTGCAAAATTCAGAGCAGTCAATTTTGTTTATTATATTATTACGCAGTAATTTTTATTTCTCGGGCATTGGCTGCTAGGGCGGGGAGTGGGCGGCTCCCATGATTCTCGGCGCGCTCTGATTGGACCAACTTAAAAAATTGATATCACGTAAACTATTGAAAATATCCCTAATGTATATTTGCAACTTTTGTTTGTAATGATCCCGTCTATCTTAGAATGAAGCCTGTTACACCTTATGAAAATCACCCTGTATATATATATATATATGTGAGAGATATGTGTTTATTTCAGTGCCAACGTACCTCGTGGTTTCTTAGCCGGATTCTGGTTATACCGGTAAACCAAGTTGGCCGGCTTGCACGCGGGACGTCCCAGAGTGAAAAGCGGTTGTGAAAATGCCTCGTCCTGAAACGACTTCCATATTCCTTTTTTTAAATGTCGCTTTTTTTCTTATACTTCGTGTTTTTCCATTTTCTTTTACTCGTCGCGGCCAAGTGCATCGTCCGTCATCGAAGATCGAGAAACTCTCGAAATAATTTTCTAAACGACGTCGAACACTTTCTAACTAGCGCTACCTTGCGGAGGGTTGTTGTTGTTTTTTTTTAATTTTCGTTATTTATTTTGTAAAATGTCCGAGGGGTTGTTTTTTTCTGTGAAGATATTGCGAATTTTTAGTTTTGGATATGGAGAATTGTTACTCGAGAGGATTTTGTCAAGGTCGATCGAAGGACAATTGCTTAGAAACGCACCCTGTCTTGCTTCGAATCGCCACTTCGCGTCCCTTCACTGGCGATTTGGAAGAAGCGGGTTTGGTCTTCTCTTTTCTTCTTCTTCGTGTTATTTAATTCGGTTTCAGGGGGATGCGGAGGGTTGTCTAAGAAAAAAAGCGACGGAATCGAATTAACCGTGCAGTGTCAAAACACCTAGCCCCATCCCTATTTTGTACTCGTACTTTTTCTTTCAACCCCCTTGTCCTCCTCTATGTGTGTGTGTGTGTTGTTTTTTCTTCTTTTACCACTTTTCACCCCCCACCCCCCGTGCGAATTCACCGAGCATTCGTGTCTTATGTAATCTTTCCTCAAGGGAGAATTTAGGGTGAGCCATTTAAAACAACCGGGGAATTTTATCCACCGGATCATGAGCCGAGAAAATAACTTTTGATTCGATACGGAAATTTTCCCTTCCGTGACCAACGTGCGAGAGGGTGAGAAAAAAAAAATGAGCGGAAAATTTGGGTCCGATGGATGCGATATATCAGTTCTGAGAACGACGGTTGGCACAATTACGCACGGGGGGTTAAAGGTCGTGCTTACGAGGGTAGAAGGTCGTGGTGGGGGTTGGTGAAGAGAAAATTCTCTTTTTTTTTTGAGTCAGGTCGAGATTTTTCCTTCCTGGGTGACATGGAGAGGGGAAAAAGGGGTGAAAGATGAGTTTTTTGTAAGTTTGATGGATCAGGGATATTTTGGGAGTGAGTATCTACGGATCGAGGAAGTGGTCTCACGGTAAGCCTGTAAGGGTTGAAACGCAAAGGGGATGATTAATACGCGTTTAATTAACTTTGTTTCTTACAATTCTTGCCAGAATCTCACGATAAAATTAATCATTAATCATTGGGGGTTGATTCAACCCTTAAGCAATTAGCGACTATAAACGATAATTTTAGGGTGAATTTAACCCCAAATTAAATCCTGAAATTAACTATTTCTTCCAGAGTAAATTCAATTGTTAACTTTCGGACAAATTTAACTACAAATTTGAAGATTAATCTAAGAATTAATTTAAGGGTGAGTTCGACTATAATTTCAACCCCTTAATATAAAATTGATTTTCATTTATAAATTCGACAATTTAATTTCCCCGTCAACTTTATCCTCGCTTAAACTCATAATCTTTTAAACCCACCCCTAAATCCAACCCTTACCTAAATTAAATTTCACCCCTGCGCGAATTAAATCTTTTTTTTTCAGCCAAAAATCAAACTCAAAATTCGTCTCGAATAACAAATTTATAAATTCAACGTGGAATCATCGACTAGAAGAAACGTACGAGAATACGATTTTGATATCGACGTTTGCATGCGACTGACGTACCTCGAGACTAGTCTCGCCTCCTTCGTTCACATTTCACGTCCGCCCATGACGTCCTCTGTCGGCAATTTCGTTCCCTCTTCGTCCCCTTTCTCCTATTATCTCTCTCATTCTTATGCGCCATCTCGCGCATCCTCGATTTATTTTTTCTCCTTCCTTCGTGTTCGCAACACGTCGAACCAAAGTCCCTAGTGCGTTTATCCGTTTCGCAGCTACGACGTACCAACCACCATCGATCGAGTCGCGTACGTGGCTGCATCTTAATCTTTTTGCATCCGTCTCCTCTCTTGTTAAAAAGTTTTTTTTTTTTTTTTTAATTGTTCGTCATTTTAATTCTCGCCCTCTCGTTTCCTCGCAACCCCCTGCCCCCTCCCCCCTAGTCCCATTTGATTCGCAACTTCTCACTCATTATTCATCATCTGCCGAGCAATTTTGTTTGCTTCAACGAATCCACGAGTCGTGGTACGAGAGACACGCTCGCCGGAGAGTTTTCTTCCCGGGCACGAGATATAGATGGAAAGAGGCATCTAATTACACCCACTTGAGTCTCGCCCCCACGAGTCATACACGTTTGCAATCTTACGGACCCAAGTTCCCAAGTAGGTCCAGACTACGAGGCAGACACGTCTTAATTATCAATTTGTTTTCGTACCATGAAACGATTCGTTGTTTTAACGACGCTCCCGTTTCTTCGACAATCTTTGTTTTCAAAGATTTTATGATTTGTTTCGTAATATAATGATAATATTAGTAATTATAATAATAATGTAAATAATAATATTCTGAATTCTATTCTAAATGTGATTCTAAATTTGATTCTAAATTTGATTCTAAATTTGATTCTAAATTTGATTCTAAATTTGATTCTAAATTTGATTCTAAATTTGATTCTAAATTTGATTCTAAATTTGATTCTAAATTTGATTCTAAATTTGATTCTAAATTTGATTCTAAATTTGATTCTAAATTTGATTCTAAATTTGATTCTAAATTCTATTCTAAATTTGATTCTAAATTTGATTCTAAATTCTATTCTCAATTTTATTCTGAATTCTATTCTAAATTCAATTCTAAATTCTATTCTAAATTCTATCCTAAATTTTATTCTAAATTCTATTCTAAATTCTATTCTAAATTCTATTCTAAATTCTATTCTAAATTCTATTCTAAATTCTGTTCTAAATTCTATTCTAAATTCTATTCTAAATTCTATTCTAAATTCAATTAAAAAATATATATATATATTATTAAAAATAAAAATACTATCTGGATCCTCCTCGACTATCAATTTTCGACCCACAATAATAATTTTCATTCGATATAAAAAAAATGATCAAATTAAAAAAAAACAAAGAACCCAAACACCTTACAATATACCCAACCACAATGAAAATTCGCGAAAGAGTCAATTTTCGTTTACAGCCACAATCGAGTGTCGATGATAAGACACGTTTTCCAGGTCACTAATGCTACAGTCGAGTTGGACCACTGACTCGCGGTTCGGTCAATGGGTCGCGCTTGGTTCTAGTAGCGAGTGATGGTCGAGACCGGGGGGGGGGGGGGCGGGCGGGAAGAGGAAGAGAGACGAAGAAGAGCGTGGCGACGTGGTGGAGGGGGGCCGAGGGAGGTCAGGGCGTTGCACCGTTTGCTGTGACCCAGAGTCCCTCCCCCTCCCCTTCCTGACTCCGCAACGCCGCGGGCAGACTGTTAGTGGCGTATCGCTGCCGCGGTAGCTTCGTGAAGAGATATCTCTTCAAATGCTTCGCGGACCATCTCTCTCTCTCTCTCTCTCTCTCTCTCTCCCTCTCTCTCTCTCTCCTCTCTTTTTCTTTCTTTCTCTCTCTCTTGCTCTCTCACTCTCTCGACACTGCTATAATACTGCCGGGGAAATCGCCTCGAGCTCGACGTTCCTCTTTCATTTTCTCTGCTATCTCGCCCTCCCCCTCCCCCTCGCTCCTTTTCTCCCTTCTTCATCCTGCTGCCGTTGCTGACACACACACACACACACACTCTCTCTCTCTATTCTTACACAGCGAGATCCAATCACTTTTCACTCTTGATTTTGAGGCAGGCGTTGTTGGCAAAAGAAAGGAAAAAGAAAATCAAATTACCTCGGTACGAGGAAAGAAACGAGATTGAACGAAAAAAAAATGCGACTGAAATCGTAGCGGTTTGAAAAATGTGTGTGGGCGTGTTTTCTTCGAAAATGTTTCAAAATTTTTGAGTAAGAGACAAGAAGAAGCTTTTTAAAATATTGTTTATATTGTTTAGAATTTTTTCGAAAAAAAAAACGACCTTGAATGAAAACAAAATACGAGCAAGATCAAACCGTTTAGAAAGTTGTTTTCTTTTTCTAAAATATCTCGAAATTTTTTAATAAGAAAGAAGAATAATTTTTCGTTTACATTGTTTTTATACTTTTAATGTAATTGATAAGCTTTTCGAAAAAAAAATTGTTCCAATGACCGGTAACGACGATCGATTTAACGTTGACGAAAAAAAAAAAAAAAAAAAAATTCAGAGCGAAACACACGCGCGGTCATTAACTCGGCGGATTAGGCGTGGTGAGCTTATGGCAACGTCCGGAGATTAACTAGCGTCCGATGCAAGTCGTAAAGCAAAGAGAAGACGGAGAAAAGACGACATGAAAAATAAAATAATTGAAAAAAAAGAGCTCTAATACAAAAAACGAGAAAAAATAAAGAAACCTTAACGTCGGATCGTTCGTTCGGAGAGAGAGTATGATTATAGATTTACGATCGGTAAATTAGATCCGCGTTATATTCTCGCTCCTAACTTTACCTCTCTCGGATATCAACTCATTTCCTCTAACAGGTTGGAAAAAGTAAAAATAAATAAATAAAGAAGAAAAAAAAATTATAAAAATTAAAAATATATTTATTCGTTTCATCCTTCCTTCCATCTTCTTTTCTCTCTCGCTCGTTCGTTTCTTCTTTAAATTTTTTCGGAGTTTCTGGGTTAACTAGCCAGTACCCCACCGACATTCCGCTACGTCGAGTGATAAGTGGAACATCGCGCGAGTGTGTCGCGCGGATCTCTCTGTCTCGTCGCGTTGGTGAACGGGGCATGTGCCACTCGGAACACTCGCTTGTACTCTCGATGTGCCTCTCTCGCAGGAGACGGACAGAGAGAGAAAGAGAGAGAGAGAGAGAGATAAGCTATTTCTACACACCAGTTTCTTATTTCGATCATATCCCTTCTTCACCTTTCGTTCCAGCTAAATTTTTCCATTTTCTTGGAAAGTTTTCGATGAGTTAAGGTCAGGGAATTATTTGTGAAAAATTGATTTTAGTAGCTTCGATTTTTCAAAGTTTAATATTTAGTTTGATATTTTTTGAAAAATAGTTTGATTGATTGAATTTTTATCAATTTTTTTAAGTTTTGATGACAAAAAGAAAAGCTAAATTTTTCCATTTTCTTGAAAAGTTTTCGATGAGTTAAGGTCAGGGAATTATTTGTGAAAAATTGATTTTAGTAGCTTCGATTTTTCTAAATTTAATATTTGGTTTGATATTTTTTGAAAAATAGTTTGATTGATTGAATTTTTATCATTTTTTTTTAAAGTCTTGATGACAAAAAGAAAAGTTAAATTTTTCTATTTTCATGGAAAGTTTTCGATGAGTTAAAGTCAGGGAATTATTTGTGAAAAATTGATTTTAGTAGCTTCGATTTTTCTAAATTTAATATTTGGTTTGATATTTTTTGAAAAATAGTTTGATTGATTGAAATTTTATCAATTTTTTTTAAAGTCTTGATGACAAAAAGAAATTGGAGTAAAAATGAAGAAAATAAAAAGCGAAAGGAGATTTAAATAAAATGAATAAAGAATGATACTTCGAGAAGATCCGCGTTGCCATAATGGCCTTAATTAGCGTAAATCAGCTGACGTCTTCGAAAGGCGAGGCGGTAAATTAAAGAAAACTACGCGCATGGAGAAAACAGTCGAGAGAATCAACAATTGCTCGGTTCGACCAATTATACAGTTGTAAACATCATCTTTCACCATTTAATTAATTGACCCAAGACGTTACTCGTTCTCTCGTACCAACTATATTTTATTTTCCGTTTGGCTGTAACCGATGTTTCTCAATTATCGATATTTTCGTATTTAAGTGAAGAAATAATAACGATAATAATTATAATAATGATAATAATAATTATAATGTATTGTCATTTTAATTAAATGTAAAAAATTTAAAAATTTCGACACTAGCCAATTAATTATTATTTATTAAATTAATAAGTTACAAAATTTAGAAATTAACCGATTTATTATCATTTAAATTAAATATAACGAGGTAAAAAATTTCGACATTAGGCGATTTATTATCATTTAAATTAAATATAAGAAGTTGCAAAATTTTGAAAATAGCCGATTTATTATCATTTAAATTGAATATAACGAGTAAAAAAATTCGACATTAGGCGATTTATTATCATTTAAATTAATTATATAAAGCTACAAAATTTCGAAATTAGTCGAATTATTATCATATAAATTAAATAATAAGAAGTTACAAAATTTCTAAATTGGCCAGAGGGGGTTGGCCATCGATTAGGACATCCCCCATGTGCCACAGAATACGTAACTAGCGATAGGAGGGAGCGAGACAGATGCACGTGTCCGCAAACCATGGTTATTCGTTACGGTGATCGAACGAGTTAAATTGTCCAGTTAGATGGACACGCTCGGTGAAATTCCGTTGAGTATTTCGAGCTATTCGCGAACTGCGAGAGACCGGTGGTATGAACGTGATTACTGGGCTGGTTGAGAGACGGCACGAAATCCTCGGATCATTTACCGCAAATCCCCTTTCTCTCCCTCTTTCCCACTCCCCTTGGTGCTGTAATTGCACGGTAAAATTTTAAATTATAAATACCGCGGGAGAAAGTATTGAAAAAAAATGTATTCCAGTGGCAGTTATCGAGTTAAAGACTATAGTGAATTTTGTAATTTTTTTCTTTTTTTTTTTTTGAAAAAATAAGGGTGTAAAAATAAGGGAATTTTTTAAGGGTCGAAATTAATAAGGGGAGGGTTTTTAAAGTTTTTTTTCAGGAAGTTAGAATATGTTTTGTAAGAATTAGGGTGTGTCTGTTTTGGGGGTTGAAATATTTTGGGAATAGGGGATGATTTTTAGGATTCGATTTTATAGTAACAAAGTTTTAGGTAACGCGCGATGAATCTTAGGAAACGTTAGTCGAACCCTTTCGTTTCTCGTTCTTTCATTCGAGGCTTGGCAGTAAAAAGCTTCCCTTACAGAAGTTACGCTGGAAGAGAGAAAACGTCCCTTACCATATGCGACTCACCACCTGTCTGTAGAATCGTTTATCTTGTATCTAAGTACACATCCGGATGTAGACGTCACGAAGTGAAAGATCTCGAAGGAGGGAAGAAAAAAATATAAAGTAAAATAGAAAGAAGGGTCGACCGATATAAATGGCATGCCCCATAAATATGCATGCCGACTATAACCCAGAGTTTGCCACAAATGCGGGCTTAAGGGGACAATGGAAAATGTGAAATCCCCATTGGGGAGTCTATTCTAAGCCCATTCGAATCAAATACTATTTCACACTTTTGACTCCTCTTCTTTTTCCTAAGAATAAATATATATTTATATATCGCAGGAAAAAAAGTAATAAAGTACACATTTACAAAGATATACAGGGTTTCCTAAGTTAATAGAGATATAAATTTAAATGGTTCATCCTGTATAAACGTATTTTTCCTCCTTATATTTACATTAGATAGAAAAATAAATAAATAAATGAATAAGCTCATCTTACTTTTATTTATTAGTACAATTAAAATGGTTCATCCTGTATGTATACATAGTCTCTTCTCTTTCCTTCAATATAAATGTATATATTGCAGGAAAAAAGTAATAAAATACAAATTTACAAAGATATACAGGGTGTCCTAAGTTAATAGAGATATAAATTTAAATGATTCGTCCTGTATACGCATATTTTTCCTCATTATATTTATTTCAGATAGAAAAATAAATAAATACATACGCAAATCTTACTTTTATTTATTAGTACAATTAAAATGGCTCACCCTCTATGTATATATTTTTCTGTATATTTCAAAAGCACGGGAGATAGGCAAATAAATACACGTGGCATACAGTGATCTACAGGGCGAGCCATTTTAAATTTTACTAACGAATAAAAAAAAGGAGTCACCCCGTATATAGAATTGTACCTGATCCGGATTTTGACTCGACGCCAGGTCTCATGACCAAAATCCCATTAACTTTTTCGACTCGAAACTCCCCTGGTCTCGTATTTTCACCCTTATGCAAGTTTCATACCGACGACAATGAAACAAATTGCATTCGAGGATGAATAGAAGAAAAAAAATCGTAAAAGTTCGTTCCAATTTTTGACGACGTGTAACGTATTCGTTCTCCCGTGTTATCCCGGTGTGCATGACCTTACGAAAGGATATTAGAGGACGTCGATCTCTTCCGGTGTAAATTCTAAATTGCGTAACGGTCTTCCTCGTACGTAGGTTTCTCGTCGACCCTAAAATTTTATAGTCCAAGCGTAGAATGGTCTGTGTGCATAAGACGGTATTAAGTGCCACGTAGGAATGAATGCAGCAAGGTTTTAAGGGGGGTTGCTTTCACGGGGTCAATTAGACGCCTTTATACCCGAGCGTTCTATTTCGAAGCTGTTCTCTACGTCGCGAATTACGAACGTGTCGCCGAAGCTTGTACGAGCCACCCCTATCCCTGAAGCGAGCAGCGTAGACGCTTTTCAGTTTCCTTAAGGCGTAAAGTAGTCTCAACCGGCCCGGTGGCGATCCACGGGGTACGATCATAGAGAAAAAAAAACAGTTTTTGATTTTATCGAATCGACGGAGCGTGCTCGACGAGAGAATTAACGAAGAAAAAGGGGTAGGGGGTTGGTTCGAAAATTGACAAAGAAAAACAATAAAAATATTAAAATGGATAATTTATATTTATTTTGATGATTGAAATAGTAAAATAAGTTTGAAACTACAATTTTTAAAAATACTAATATGTATTTTACATTTTCATCCCTCTGTGAGAAAATTCTTATGTAGGTCGTAGATCTAGGGGTTGTTTCGAAAATCGACAAAAAAAAATCAATAAAAATATGAAAATAGACAATTTATATTTATTTAAAGGATCGAAATAGTTAAATAAGTTTGAATCTACAATTTTTTAAAAAATAAATATGGATTTTATATTTCCATCCCCTTGTGAGCGAGTGAAATTCGGCTTTTTCATCCCCCTATGAGAAAATTCTCACGTAGGTCGTAGATCTGGATAAGAAACACGCATTTTTACAATCGTAGAACGAACTCGGAACGTACCAAGGGTGGGTTGATGAGTTTCGTGTTCGAGAGGGTTGGGGGGTTGACAGTGAACGTTCGCTAATAACGGATAAGCCCCGGACCAGCTGTTACATAATGGCCCGAAAAAAGTCGCGAACGTACGTTATCAGGACGATCTTTCGCGTAGCGTGTCATCTGCGCGGAGGTTTAACGTCGTAACGTAAAAGTGAGGGTTGGTAAGGAGAGGGGGGGTTGGATCCGGGCGAATTGAGACGTTTCAAAAGTTATTCACGTTGGCAACCCTTCGGCCAGTATGGAAGCGAACAGTTACGCACACTCGCCAATCCGAAGGATTCGACTTGGAACAAAGAGGGGAGGGGGTTAACCGAGGACGATGATCCGAGGGGGTAGTTTTTTTTCCACCCCGAGAGGAGTACCAGACAGGCCGCACTTTACGCGTCTCGTAATTTCGAAGCTTTCATTGTTCGGGAAACCCGAAACTGTGAAAAATTCCATCAAACAGGTCCTGCCTGTATCAACGAACGTCCTTTCGTCCTTACGTGAATCGAGACCGTTCAAAGGATCTCGAATTTTTTCACGCATTCGTGAAAAAATACGAGCTAACCGGTTGAACGAAGACAGATGGTAACTAAAGGGTGTCATTCTTAAAGAATGAAAAATTTTCTTTCGTCCTTCGTAAGGAGAAGGACGAAAACTGGTGCAATTTGATTTCCATCAAAGACGGGGCTAGGACCGAGTTTTGGTCGCGTTAGGCTGACGTGGTGAAAAAAGGCGTTCTTGCGTCTCCGTTCTCTAGTTCCTACTGTTTACATAGCCCGAGGGCATAACTCTGCGGTAAACGTGGAAGGGTAGCGGATATTAAGGGTAGGTAGTGAACATGGGAGGAGCGAGCGACTTATTATAAAATCCTCGTAGCTGTACCTCGATCTTACCATCGCCTCTCGTCCGGAATAACCAGATTTTTCATCATTTTCGATCTTTTTCCATGACAAAAAAATCAAAAAACTGTTTTTTTTTCAAATATTTTATTTTAAATAAAATTCTCATTTTTATTTTTCTTGCACCATCCTCGATCCTGTTCACATCAAGGTCTCCGTGGAAGAATAAAACATAAATAATCTTTTAAACAATTAATTTTTACAAATAATAATTAACAAATTTTTTTTATGTTTTCTTTAAATTGAATTCTCTTTAAACTCGTCGTATTGGTCGAAGACACGCGGAGGTTTAGACAAATAGGTTTTCCTAAGTAGGTATAACAAAAACAATACCGGTTTCGTAACCGCGAGAACACTTTTGCGGTTCCTAAGTCTTACACAATGTTTCAAAGATTATTTCTCTCTCTCTCTCTCTCTCTCTCTCTCTCTCTCTCTCTCTCATTCTCTAGTTCTTTCGTTCGTTATTTCCTCGTTTAAAGAATATGAAGAAACTGTCAGCCATCGAGAAGAAAAAAGTATTCTTTCCTGGTTCGGTAACGAGACAGAAACTGGAAAGACAAATCCCCTTTTGGCTCGCGAGACAGACAAACGGTGTCCTCTTCGTGTGGTGACCGAGGCAACAAGGCGTTCGTGATAAAAGGGTTGTGTTCTCGAGACGGATCGATGCTCGAGTCTCGAAGGTGCGAAGATTTTTGAAGCAGAAACGAGCCGTCCTCTCCAAGGACTCAAGAAACTTGCAAGTACCGGATTTCGAGCTCGACACAGCGATGAAAGCGAGAGAAGAACGCGTCGAGATGCGATGAGTAAAACGACTGAAAGGGATTTCTCTCGGGGGTTAGCATACGAGGGCCGTAAAAGACGCGAAGATGTAAGACGAAAGACAAAAAAAGAGGGTCCTTTCATCCCTCTCTCGTCCTTATTTTTTTATATTTGAAAATATTCAAGCTGTAATTTTGAATTTTCATTTTACGAACGAAAATTAAATTTTTGTTGGAAAGGTTCTTTTAAAGATAATTTTAAAGCGTAGAAGAATATTTTCGTTGGAAGTGTAAGGGTGCTGGAAAAAAGAAAATAAGGGAGGGGCTAGGTATTTTTTAAGGAATACGAGGAGGAGGAGGGAAAAGTCTGTAAAAACAAACTGTACAGGGTGTTACTGGTTGGTTGGGAACGCGTAGCCGGTTCTCAGCTCGAGCTTCATACCCCCGTGAATGCTCGCGACGTTTTGGTAACGTTACACCCTGATATATATATACATATATATATGTATGTAGATTTCATCCAGCTTCTGAGTTTGTAATTTTTCTGCTGGCTGGTTATGTACTCGAATTGCCACCCTTAAGAGGGTCCCTCTCTATGCAGTACTCGTATAATTCGAAATTTATGGTCTCACCTCACCCCATAATCTGAGTCAGTACGCACAGGGGGTTGAATGGGACCTCGGGGCATTTAATATATCGGAAGGGTGGTTGCATCGGTTCGCTTCTTGCATCGAGTGAGAAAGACGCGTTTGCCCCGAAGCGCTATACGTCAGTCAATGTCGTAAACCCCTCGTAGTCACCTGCGAGGTGCGAAATCTACCCCCGAAAAAAAAATTACGACCCCTTTTTTCATTCTTTTTATTTTGCTCGATTTTTACATTTTTTTTTGGTACACGCGTCGGTTGGGGTAAAAAAGAATCGTTGTTATTTTTGTTGTTAATATTTGTAATTGTTAAATTAATTTACGAGTGGCAAGGACGAGGAAAGTCGTGTCACGCCAGCTATTGCGTTAGTACGTTGTTATTTTTCTGCTCGTGGCCAACGTTCAATTGTTTCGTCAGCGTTAGCAACCGGAAATAGAAAAGTGAGACGGGAGCTGGGAGAACGATAATTCATCCGGGAAGCAGATTGACACGGTGGGGTAACGAGGAGAGAGAGCACGATGGGTGGTGGTCGGAGCTTCTCCCGTTTTAGTACAGAGGCAACGAAGTCGATCGGCACGCCAGAAGGCGCGGCGACCATTGCGACTGTAGGTGGCCAAAGCGACGTTAACGATTTTCGATAACCGCATATACGAGTGTTGGACCCTGAATTGCGTGTAGTATTTCGACTCGTTGCCAACATGGTGCTACAATCGATTCGCGCATATTTCATGGGGAAATCGACTTTTATTCGAAACGATTAATCATTAATTAAAATCGAATGAAAAATACGGATAAAACACAACAAAGATTGGACAGGAATTGAAAAACACGAAATAAACAAACAAAACCATGGTGAAAAATGCTTTTCAGCGGTTACTTTCCTCTAACAACTTGTGAACATAACCTCACTTCTCGGTACTCCACCTGAGTCTACGCCATAACGCCACAGTGGCGCTGCGGTCGGTTCATGAACATTCTCCAAGAAGGATGAATTTTATTCGCTACAACGAACGATCGATTCTCCGAATGAACGAATAAATATTGAAAAAATGATTCAAATTTTCTACAAAGGTTGAAAGTAATGAGTTAATGAAGCATAATACATGAAAATAGCAACTTCGCGTGGAAAACTCGAGGTGACCGTACTTCAGCGGCTGCTGGAGTTTCCCCAAAGGTTTTTCGATATAATCACACTTCTGACTTCTTCCATCGCCCAGTATGTCACACGGAGAGTAAGCGATGTAGAACGAAGAGACTGGTAGAAGAAGGGAAGCGAAGAGAGGGAAAAGGAAAGACCAAAATATCCGAGCATGACATTTTCGTTTCTCGGGCGACCGTGGCCGCTCTCCACGTTGATCCACGTGATCGTTCACGTGTTGGTTCAACGAATCCATATAAGACTAGTAAAACCCACAGGCGTCGATTACGTCAGACCAAAAAAGGTCGTCGTCGCGTTGACCTACTAATATAAATTAACGGCACGTTCTATTGTATACGCGGATATAAAATTGAACTTATCCCACAATTTGAGGTTAAACGGCAGAAAAATTGGCGGGAATTTTAAAATTCGAATCTGATTCTCGAACTCGGACGATTTTTTTAATCATCTAACCAAGCTACTTATGTCGAATTCATCGATCGCAACGATCGAGAGAATTCCTCACGGTACATACCACGAAGAATGGAAAGATATTCATCGTGAGGCTGTAAAGGAGAATTAAAGGTTATCGAGGAGTGCCCTTTTGTTTCAAGGGTTCCACTCGAGCACGCAACGAGACGTCCTCGTTCGTTCGGTGATGAATGAGGGAAATAAAAACCGTTGCACTCGAAACTCCTCTATGATTCACATAGGGTTTAGTCCTATGCCATTCCTCGAGAGACTATAGACGACTCGAGGACTTGAAGAATTTGAAAATAATGATAACAATAAAGAAAAAAAATCTCATCGTAGTTTTTTTTTCAGTTCGTCCTCGAGTCGTTCGAAAAGAAACCCCGGCCGAGGGGTTGGTCACTCTCGATTACCTCTTTGTCAGTTATTTTTTAACATGAAAAGTCAGTTAAAAAAGAAAAATAACGTGCAATACGAAACATTGATTTTCGTAACTTCAATTTTTATCGTTGAAAAGTTTGCAAGATAAAAAATGTTCCCATGGATTGCAGGGGGTTCGTGAACGACCCCTGACTCTAAAATCATTTTTTTTCTCTCGCTCATACATTTTATTTCCCATTTTTCATTTCTCAAAAACGATTCATAAAATCTTGTATACCTTTCTCGTACAATTTGCTGTTGGGCTTTTCGTTAATTTTCAGGGTAAACAGGGAACCCTCTGTCACAAGGGGGGCCACTGGGGTACGTTTTGTAACATTCGAGCAAACGTACGTCTTCGTATTCTCGGTAGTTTTTACCCCATGTTATTTTTGTCCACCGGAGGTAGGAAGAACTACTGCCATTGTTAGTCCACATCGTCGATCATTTCTCGATACTTATTGAAACGATTTTTTTTTATTGTGATTTACGATCACTGGACAATAATCGTGATGGTAAGATCGTTATCGATCATTCTCATCCTCGACTTTGATTCGATATAAACAATTTTTACAATTAATTAAAATTATTATTATTATATAAAAATCTTTATCGTTATTATTACTATAATTTTTTTATTGTAGAAATAATAATATTATTAATAATTACAATTATTCTTATTATATAAAAATCTTTATCCTTATTACGATTATTTTTTATTGTAACGACAATAATAGCAGTAATAATGTTATTGATAATTAAAATTATTATCATTATATAAAAATCTTTATCTTTATTATTATTATTATTATTTATTGTATCAATAATAATAGCTGTAATAATATTATTGATAAAAAATTATTATCATTATATAAAAATCTTTATCGTTATTATTACTATTATTTTTCTATTGTAAAAATAATAATAATATTAATAATAAAAATTATTATTATTATACAAAAATTTTTATCCTTATTATTATTATTTTTTATTGTAACGATAATAATAGCAGTAATAATATTATTGATAAAAAATTATTATCATTACATAAAAAGCTTTATCCTCATTATTACTATTATTTTTTTATTGTAGAAATAATAATATTATTAACAATTACAATTATTCTTATCATATAAAAATCTTTATCCTTATTATTATTATTTTTCATTGTAACAATAATAATAGCAGTAATAATATTATTGATAATTAAAATTATTGTCATTATATAAAAATCTTTATCTTTATTATTATTATTATTACTTATTGTATCAATAATAATACTAATAATAATATTATGGATAGTAAATCTTTAAATTTGTTCAATAATGATAACAGCAATATTATCATTATTATTATTATTATCATTGAAAAAATAATTTTAAACAAGTCCTAGCAATTCAAACGACTCGCATGTCGTTCGAAACGTCTCAAAGATACTTCAGTCGATGACGTAATACATTAACAAAAAAAGAAAAATACTTCTTAGGGGTCATTAATCCGGCTTCGATCGATCCCATTTTTTTTTCTCCTTCCACCAATGCCTCGCGTGTTCGATCGAACGTATGAAATTTTCCACTTTCCCACGGCGATGGATAACTTTCCATGGCAATCTTTCGTAGATCGCCAGGCGTTGCTAGGAGGAAAAAATGATGCGAGAAAGAAAAGAGATCGAGCGATCGACAGAGAGAGAGAGAGAGAGAGAGAGAAAGAAAGAAAGAGAAAAAGAGAGGCGAAGCAGAGCAAGAAGATGAGCAGGCTTCGAACACATGTCGCACGTATGAATGCACCACTGTCTGGTTTTCTGGTTCGTTCGCCCAGTCGTTCGTTACACTTGTCGGAAATTCAACCATTTGCCCTTCTTTCGCCTTACACTCCTGTTTGTTACCCGTCACTATTTTTTTTTATATTTGCTTTTTCTTTTTTTGTTTTTTATTTCGTCTTCTTCCTCTTCCCTGGACTTGGAGATTTCTTTTTTGTTTTTTTATTCTCTTTTGGTTTTTTTTTGTTCTTTATTAATTTTTTTATTTTTACGTTCTTTGGACCACGCATGCGCCCTGCCCTCGTATTCGTGACTGATATTGCCAGTCGAGCGTGTTGCAATAAAATGTTAATCCACGATGGTGTACTATCTGATATCCACTTTTCTCTATTACGTACAACACATCGGTAATAACACAACCGTGGCGGTTATGCAAGTGTTGACTTTTGACACGCTTTACTTATTATTTATTTATTCATCGTTTCGCTCGCGCACACGTGAGACTTCGCGATCGATGAATTAATCAACGTTTGAGAAATATTGTTCGAGAATTTTGAACAATTACTGGGTTTTGTTTTTTTTTTTTTTTAATTGAAAATAATTGTTGATGTGAAATAACGAAGTAACAATGTATTTTCAAATGGGAAATCGATTTTATTCGTCAATGATGGGTAATAAATCGTAGCTCGATCTTTATTATCATTTTAATCGAATGGGAATAAGAAGGATTGTTGTAGTAATAAATTTTGAACGATTGTAAGCAAAAAATATTCGAATTTTTTCAATTACAGGCGAATATGTTGCTATTATTTAATTTAAACAACAAAAGATACAAAAAAACAATTTTAAAGAATGAAAATCGAAGGGAATATAAATTTTACCAATCGTGGAGCAAAATTGTAATAATAAATTTTCAAAAATGATAAAAAAATATTCAAATTTTTTAAACTGCTGGTGGTAATTGTTTAATAGCGATTAATCCTAAAATCGCAAATATTATTTTATTATTATTATTACTATTATCCAATCAAAACACCAAAACTCACAAAAAAAAACTAATTTAAAGAATGAAAAACGAACGAAATATAAACTTTACCAATCGCGGAGTCAAATTGTGATAACAAATTTTCAAAAATGTTAAAAGAATAGTAAATTTGTTAAATTATTGGCGTCTATTGTTTAATAGCGATTAGTAGTAAACTGTAAATGTCACTTTATTATTATTGTTACTATTTTTTAATCAAAACACCAAAACTCACAACAACAACAAAAAACTTCAAAGAATGAAAAACGAGCGAAACATAAACTTTACCAATCGTGAAGCCAAATTCTGATAACAAATTTTCAAAAATAATAAAAGAATAGTAAATTTTTTAAATTATTGGCATCTGTTGTTTAATAGCGATTATTAGTAAACTGCAAATGTCACTTTATTATTATTGTTACCATTTTTTAATCAAAACACCAAAACTCACAACAACAACAACAAACTTCAAAGAATGAAAAACGAGCGAAACATAAACTTCACCAACCATAGAGGCAAGAACGAAGCAGCGCACAAGAGAAGCATAGAATAAAACAGTAAATATTCTATAGCGTGCACGAGCGTGTATTGACAGAGAAATAAAAATAATGAAAAAAAAAAAAAAAAAAAAACGTTCTAATTTACACTCGTGTGCATTATAACGGGCGGCGCGAGCTAAATTAGCGTGCAACCGTTGCTCCTCGCGTATACTCCCTGCACCTGAAACGTGCCCGGCATGTGAACAACAACAAAAAAAAAAAGAAAAAATTCCTTTCGAAAAAAAAAAAAGAAAAAGAAGTTCGGAAGACACTTCGTGAACTGGAACAGCACGAAACACTCCTAACCGACATAACTCCCCCGAGGAGTCGAGCTCTCGGTGTTCGCCACACACACACACACACACACACACACACACACTCGTGTGCGAACACCGAGACTCGCGGAAGGCTGGGCGCACTCGTGCATTTCTCCGTGTATTAACAAAACACGTTGCGACCATCGCCGGCTGTCTATTATAAATCCAATTATATAAAGATGAGTTTGTGTAATCGGGAAAGAAAAAAAAAAAAAAAAAAAAATTGGGCGTGCGAGAGGAACCCGCCAGACTTTCTTACCGAGAGCGATGGTCGTTGGCCTCGCTCTGGGTGTGCGTGACGACACGTTGTTCCTTTTTTTTGTGAAATGTTGTTTTTTTTGTTTTTTTTTCGATCTTGATTATAACGAGCGAATTTATTTGGTTTTTTTTTTTTTGGGAAAGTACAAATGTAACTGCACTTTCTAAATCTCGTTTCTCGATCATGTAGCAACGAAGATTTTGCAGATATTTGGTAGAATAATCGGGTCGTTAGGGAATTTTGAAGTATTTTGTAATTGGCGAAATTTCGTTCGTAAGAATTTTTTTCATGTTTCGAGGGAGGAAGATTAATTTCTTTCTTTTTTTCGTATTGCAGGGTTTTTAATTATTTGAATTTGATGCAATATTTAATAATTAATTATTTTGTGAATTTTGATATCTGTTAAAAATTGAAATAAATAATTAAATATTATTTAATAATGATTATTATTGTTATTAAATTAATAATTATTTATCCATTATTTAGTCATTTATTTTTTATTTATTGTAATCATCATAATAATAATAATTGTTAATTAATAATATTATTAACAATTAACTGTGAATTATTATTATTATTATCATTATAACTATAAATATTTGGCTCATAATAATAATAATAACAATGTAACGTGAAAGCTTTTGTAAATTTCAATATTTGTCAAAAATAAAAATAAATAATCAGCATAGAAAAACTATATTAATATTATTATTTCCTTATTTAATATTTCGATTTCATCAATATTTTTTAACAGTTTAGAAAAACAATGGACAAATGACAAACAAAAAAAGATTTTTTTTTGTTTTTGTGGAAAATGAATTTATTTTTTGTTTTTTGTGGAAAAATGATTTCTTTTTTATTTGACTTCCGGTGTCGCGAGTAGCCAGTCGGTGGTCCATACCGATCGAGAGACATTCGTCACTTTCACGCGACCTGTCTATACGTTAAGTCGACAAACCGTATACGCACACGCGGAAATTGTGTTTTCACCCATTGCGGACTTAGCTGAGCTTGTCTGATTGTCCAGTATATGGTCGGACTGGTTCGACTACCGCGAAACCACCGGCGGACTTCCTTCCTTGTTCCTGGTGGGACTCGCCTTATCCCAACCGTTAACCGATACGCCTGACACGCTCGATGTATCGCCTCGTACACTTTTACGCAATCCCCGCGTGTTGGCGCTCGTGTTATAACGCAAAGGGTCGCGGGGGTGAAGATGAGACGATTACAAAAGTTGCCTAAGAAACGTCAATGAGAAATGGAAATTTTTTTGAAGAATTTAAATTTGAATTTTTAATGAAAATTTATTGATTGATCGAAGTAATAAAATCAAAATTTTCATAGCTAAATGAATCGAAAAATTATATTAATAATTATACAAAGTTGCTTAAGAAACGTCAATGAGAAATGGAAATTTTTCTTGAAATATTTAAATTTGAATTTTTAATGAAAATTCATTAATTAATCGAAGTAATAAAATCAAAATTTTCTTAGCTAAATGAATTGAAAAATTATATTAATAATTGTATAAAGTTGCTTAAGAAACGTCAACGAGAAATGGAAATTTTTTTGAAGAATTTAAATTTGAATTTTTAATGAAATTTCATTAATTAATCGAAGTAATAAAATACAAATTTTCTTAGCTAAATAAATCGAAAAATTATATTAATAATTATATAAAGTTGCTTAAGAAACGTCAACGAGACATGAACATTTTTTTTAAATATTTAAAATTGAATTTTTAATAAATAAATTAATTAATCAAAGTAATAAATTAACAAAATTTCTATAAACAAATTCATTAATTATATAAATAAGGCGACGTATTTATTGCTTAGAAAATATCCAATGTTTTAATTAATCAAAATTAATAGAATTAATTAATTAAATTAATCGTATAATTTATCGATTGATAAAAAATTCATAATTTTTTTTTGTTAAATATTTCAACGAGGCAGTTAGTCACGCTCGCGACTCGTACGATTATTCTTTATTCTTTCAAAAGGAAAAATCGCTACGTACCAAGTCACCTCGACGATAATTCTATACCGTCGTTATGAATAATTCATAGCACTGCGTTACAAGTTAGCGGAGAGAAGAACAAAAAAAATGAACAAGAAGAATACCGTATACACCATCCCTTCGTTCCCTTCGCCCCTTTGTATGCATTTCTTCGTCTTCGCCTCTCGCCTCGGCGTCCGTTGGCAAAATTGACGAGTTCCTGACTGACAGGGCTCAGAAAAGCGTGAAGTAAGTAAATGAAAAATGGTCCCGTCTTTTGAACAGGATTTATAGATCCAGCCATTACCAAACCGACAAACAGAACAAACGAAAAACCGGTGTCGCATCGGTCCACGTAGCTCGCCCATCTCCACGACGATTTTTCGCGACTGTTGGAACTGACAGATTGTCTTTTTTCAGTGCTGTCAGATATTTAACAAAAAGATAAATTTTTATCAAAAGAAATTAAATTAAAGAGGAAAAAAAATTTAGGTGTAATTTTCTAAATTGGAAAATATTTTTTTAAATTGTGACAAAAATTTAGTTTTTCCTACTTCGTGCTAATTCTAGGAAAAGTATGTTGCTTTTTATTTATTTTCTCGCTTCTATTTAGAATTTTTGTAAATTGTCAGTCAAAATTGATTTGTTTTTTTGAAAGTGATTCTGTGGGAGAAATTTTTTTCTCACCTTCACGATGATTTTTGGCGACTGTTGGAACTGACAGATTGTTTTTTTCCATTTCTGTCAGATACTTAACAAAAAGACAAATTTTTATTTAAAAAAATGAAATTAAAAAGAAAAAAAAAATTTAGTGGTAATTTTCTAAATTGGAAAATATTTCTCTGTAAAAATTTTCTAAAATTGTGACAAAAATTTAGTTTTTCCTATTTTGTGCTAATTCTAGAAAAAATATGTTGCTTTTTGTTTATTCTCTTTCTTAGATTTAGAATTCTTGTAAATTGTGAGTAACATTGCATTCTTTTTCTATTGCTATCAGACACTTAACAAAAAAACAAATTCTTATACAACAAAAATTTTAAGTAAAAAGAAAAATTAAGTAGCATTTTTCTAAATTTGAATTCTATATAGAACGTTTTTTTTCAAATTGTGAGCAAAATTTAATTAATTTTTTTGAAATTGATTCTGCGCGAGAAATTTTGTTCTCTCTCTATCGTTCTCGACGAGCAAACAGAGGGCTGCGATTGGTCGATAAACGGAACGTGATAAGGATTTTTCTCTTTTCTATGTACAGATAGCGTAAATATACATATATATAGAATTGCCCTTCGACCCTAAGTTTCGGTACGGACACTCGAGCACGTATTTCTCTCGTAACTCAAGAGCGTTCTCCGTCCATGCAATGAGATGATACAGTGTATAACACGAGTGGGTGGGAATAATAGACGCGTGGGACGTGAAATCCCTTCGTGGTTTTATAAGACCGAAAGACAAATGAGAAATAACCGAACGGAAATAGAACCAAAAAAAAAAAGAAAAGAAAAAGCGACCTGAAACGAAAGAAGAAGAAAAAGTGTTCTCTACGTCGAGAAATTCACGAGTGAGAATGAAAAAAAAAACAAAGAACGTCCATTTGCATAATCTTCGAGTATCAAACGTTCTCGTTCGACTGTCTTCGTGCTCGATGAAATTAAATTCTAATTCATAGTTCCGGTCGTTTCTTTTCGGCTCGTATGGAGTCGTCGCGAACTGTACCGAAAAAAAAGGAAGAAAAAAGAAAAAAAAATTCGTGCCAGCTGACTGCGCCACATCGTGCGTGTCGAGCTTCCTCTCGGGCGGCTCTCGCTAGCTTTTCGTTTCTTTTTTTGTTTTCTCTTCTGCTCGTGCCCTCTTGGCTTCTGTCTTTCTTACTCGCCGACGAAAATATTCGTAATGTGGATACAATTTTTGTTCAAAAGAAAATAAATAAAAATATAGATCGATAAATAACTGAAAAATAACCAATGATTTAATAATAGTAATAATTAATTATTATTATTTTTTATTTATTATAATTATCATAATAATAATTATTATTAATTAATTACGAATTATTATTATTATTATTATTATTACATTATTATTGTGAGTATTTATCTCCTAATAATAATAATAACGTGTAACCTGGATCAATTTTTTAGAAACTAGAATAAATAAAAAACTATATCGACAAATAATTAATAATTTAATAGTAATAATAATAATAATAATTAAATAAAGGATTATTTATATATTATCTAGTCATTTATATTTTATTTATTATAATTATCATAACTGTTATTATTACTAATTAATAATATTATTAAAAATAATAATTATTATTATTATGATTATTATTATGAATATTTGACTCTCACAGATTGCCTGCTATAGTCGTGAGTAAAAATCATTATACACGAAGATACATTGTGTCGATGAATAGAATCAACAGTGAGCACTGTGTGCAACAGACTGGCCGAGGGAAGAAAAGTTTCGCACAGAATACTACGTACATAATATTCCGTTTTTATATCTCTCATTTGCACCAGGTTTTCTCCTCGCCTTCTATTTTTTTTTCTCCCCTCTCTACATCTCTCCTGTCATGCTCTCTTGGCATACCTTGGTTACTTTCATGACAATTGTAACGTATGCAGACGTATACAAGTATAAAACATGAATACCTTGCCCAATTATGGGGAACCCCATACATCGAAATGCAGCAGGCAAGATGCATTTGTGCATCGAACTACCGGATATGAGGGCTACAACAATTATGTATTATCGTTTCGTCATATCACTTCTCTACGAGGAATGATAAATAGTTGAGAAATTAAAAAAAAAAAATATTATACGTTCAATTTGCTCGATACGATTAAGAATTTGCTGCTGGAATTTATCGACGATTAGAGATAATTAAATCAATGCTGTAATCACCTCTCCCCCGCAGAGATATCTGATATTTAATCGATAGTTAGAGATTGATTTATTAATATCGTTAAAATTTACTCGCGAACTCTTAAATGTAAATGAAACGATAAATTTAATTTAGAGAAAAAAAGAAAACGGAAAATTAATTACGGATTTAATCGAGGGAATAAACAATTATAAAAATATGCGAATGGTACAGTGAATTATTTCCTCGAGAGAAACGAGCTACTAATATTACGATCGACGATGTGGTTAGCTACGTTCGTCTGATATTTTCGCATGAATCAAGCCGGATGCTTATCTCGCACTGACACTCGACGCCCACGCATTTCCAGCAGTTGGCACCACTTCCGCTTGTCATAAAAAAAAAAGAAGAAGAAATACAAAAACTCGGTGCTTCTTCACATTTCTCAAGATTTTTTCTTCTTTTTTTCTTTTCAATTGTCAATAATTATTCGCCAAGTCGTTGCAATTTTGTAATTTCTAATTTTACATTTATCTTCGTACATAATTTTTTTATTAATGTTCTTTTAATAAAGGTCGAAGGAAAAATAAGTAACGAGAATCGATAGGGGAGAATAACGAGAGACTGGAGTTGCATGTGGCAACGAACTTTTGTGCCTGTTGCATCCAGATTGTGGCTTTACAGTTTGTAACAGTCGAAGAAGGAGAGAGAGAAGGAGAGAAACGTAGATAGGGAGGAGAGGAGAGAAGCGATAGCAGAAACACAAGAGACCTCGAGATTCGAAGCGTTTTGTTGATAAGGCACCAAAGTCGAAGTGTGTGTGTGTGTGAGAGAGAGAGAGAAAGAGAAAAAGAGGGAGGGGGAGATGGGGGGGGGGGGGTAGAACCGCTAAACGCCGATTATATTGCCTAAGGTTGTTAAATAAAACGCCCAGTGCGCCACACGGCTAACCATACTTCGCAGTTTTATTGCCGAGACGTTTTCTTATCTTTCGATACGTATGTCAATGCGAGCAAAAACCTTTTTCTCGTTTTACCTGGCCGACTCGCTTTATCACTATGATATCGAGAGCAAACATATAAACGTGAAAAATTTCGCATCCAGTTACGATTTATTGGATATTTTCATTTACGGTCGAGCGATTTTTTATCTTTTTTATTTATTTAGTTTGTTTTCATTTTTTTTTCAATAAGTAGCGTGAAAAATATTTTGCGTGTGAATGAATTAATTCGCTACGCTCGACAGATATCTGTCTTTAGAACAGGATTTTTCGAATGGAGAAAAAAATTATTTTCGTTCTTTATTTCGTTTTTTGAAAAATTAAAAGAATTAAACGATTTTTGGTTGCTTTCTTTTTTATAATGGTCGTCGAGGACTTGAATCGTGAATCGTTTATTGTTTTAGAACAGGATTTTTTGAATGGAATAGGAAAATTAATTTGATTTTTATTTTTTTTTGAAAAATTAAGAGAATTAACAAATTTTTTTTGCTTTCTTTTTTATAATGGTAATCGAGGCCTTGAATCGTGAATCGTTGATCGTTTTACGAGTCTTCGATGTCAGGAAAGATGTTTTATAAGTCTTCGTGTCTTGCTTTTCGATCGATTTCTCTCTCTTTTCATAATTTTTGCGATCGTTACAAAAAGAAAAAAAAAATAAATCGATGAAAAAACGCGTCACAATGCCGCGATCTGTTCCTCGTATGGGTTTTTTTTATTGCTCGACACGTTGCAATAAATCGTCTAGTGTATTTGTTCCAAAAATAAATCGACTCGGGGGGCGATTAAGAGCGTCGACGGAGCTTTACCGATGATTCAGCGAATAGAACGAGAGATTCTTCCTCGCGGTTTTATTCCCGACGATATCCAGAGACACGCTGCCACGTCGAATCGCCCGCTGACTCATTTTTCGCACCCCTCGAAAAAAAAAAAAAAAAAAAAAAAAAAAAAAAAAAAAAAAATGTTGAGATTCGCTCGTGACGATAGCGAATATTTTCAACTAAAAATTTCCCTCGAATCGCGAACATGATACTCTGAATAGTTCCCGCTTATTCGTGGCTTATCGTTTGAAAAATTAAAAAAAGCAATTTTGTATAAAAAAATAAAAATTTTTTGATGATTTTTAATATTTAAAAAATATTTTTTCGTCTCTGTTTCAGGCGAATTGTACGTGGAGGATCTGAACCAGAGGCGTATCGTCTCGATAAAAATGGGCTGGTTATGGGTGGAAAACACTCAGATGAGGTTGCCCCTCAGAGCTCTGAATCTTCGTCAAGCAGCGCCAGGACTTTGTCAACCGCACGTTCTAGCACTGGGCTTCACGTTGACTAATTCCCAAGGCGATTTGCTCGCTACTTTTTGGGTAAGAATTCACCTTTTGCTTTCAACATTTTTTTCCTAAACAAAAAAACATCAACGCTTCTCACCCTCAAAACTCGTCGACCAAAAACACTTCTCGCTAGAACCAAAATTATTAAAATTTTTCTTTTCTCGTATCCGTGCCAGAAAGGACTGATGGCCTCCGCGCGTACACTGACCTAAGCCAAGAAAACTTCTCACCGGCCACTCGCCCCTAGCCACTTGGCTCCGAATTCAAATCTCTACTCGAGGCGAGAGTAGTAAACCCTCTTTTCCTACGTATCGCATTCCCAACCTTCGACGCTACTACGTTTTCATACGTGTCGTTCCTCCCAATACCTTGGCACCTTTCCAGTTGTACACTCGTATTTATCTCCTGGCACGTATTATCGTTGGGCCGAGCGGCATGCGAGAAAAACGTAGTCTACAATGTGGAAGGGGGAGATAGATAAAAAAAAATGCAAAAAAAAATTTTAATGTCCAAGGTAAATAAAACAAAATCCTTGAAACAGGATTACGCAATTTAAATCGTCCTTGTCGCAGAATTTGTCGCCTAGAGATTAAGGAGCAAGTTTAATGCGCTCTTATTCGTAAATTTTGGATTGTGGAGGGGAGAGCTCGATGATTGGACGCGTGGTGGAGCGTGATTGGACGCGTGGTGGAACGTGATTGGTGCGTAGCGAGAGTGGGGGAAGCGCGGGTGCGGCCGTCGAGACAGACGACGGGCTCTCACCTCGGAGCTCGACGAGGATTGTTGCGCAATCGGGTCGGTGAAAAAGGAATAATGGAGGGGGTAATACCAGAGACACGCTGGCTGCAACGTATCGCGGAGAGATGTGTAAATGCGGTTCTTAATTACTCGTGGCAATTGCGGAAAGAAAAAAAAATTGAATACGGAATTGTCGGTCTAGCACTCGAGTTGACGCGCGTAGCTTCGAGAAAGTGTTTAACGGGCGAGGAAACAGATCGTGGCGGAGATTAGAATGCATTTACATGCCAATTACGCGAGTCTTGAGATGGAATTATCGATCCTCTCGCGCGGTTTTCCATCATTCGCTACAGGCAAACGAGGTTATTTCTAACAGGTTTTGGAAGATTTTTGTAGATAACCTCTTTTTTAACATGATAAATTCAAACTTTTCTTGCGCCTATAGAACAATGTGGTGTTTGGCTATCAAGTAGGTGAAAAAGTTAAGTCCCCTCCCCCAAAGTTCCGATAGAAAATCCAAAATTCCAAAATAGTTTCCAATAGTAATAGTCCAAAAAGGCTTCAATTATAGGTTATGGAATCGGAAATTTGTCGCTGATGAAGATTATAATGTTATTTTCGCCGATATCTCAAAAATTCGAGGAGAAAAACGCAAAAATCTGGAAATAACGATTTACCCACTTGAGGTCGATAAAATCTGAAAATTCTAAAACGAAACCGTGATGTTCTTGTTGTACGGGAAATTTCCGATCGACATAGGTTCTTAGAGCCTGAGAAAGGATTAAAATTCACCGGAATACAGTATATCGCAATATCGATAGATTCGCGAAACCTCGAAAAATCGACTTTTCGCGAAGCTGTATCTCCGTTCTCGTTCGTCCGACAGAAAATTTCATCAACAACTTTTTGAAGAACTCCCTGAGCACTCGAGAACCAGTCCAAAATCATCCGGATAGCTCAATTTTTGTAACCGGGGCGACATTTCGAAAATCGTGATTTTTGAGACCCATAGGAAGGGACCTGCAAAAAAACGCCTTAGTGATGAGGTCAAATTTTGTATTGCTCCCAAACCCCTTTACTTCTTATATTCGTATTCTGCGCGAAATTTCCGTTTTCGAAATGATGCTACAAAGTCTTTTCGGAAGAAATAACATTTCGACCTCCCCAGACTCCTCAAAGTCGCGAAAGTAAATCACAAATGTCGACCTTGGGCACCTGCCGGGAGGTCAAAATTTGTTTTCGTCGAAAAAGGCTTTAATTGTAGGTTACGGAATCGGAAATTTTCCGCGCAACACGAATATCACCATTATAATCACGTTCCATTACAATTTATAGAAATATTTACCTTTTACCATTTTACACATTTTCAAAATTTGCAAAAAAATTCTTTTTCAAATTATACCTTAAATTACCGACTGATGGTAAGCAGATTTAGTCACGTGGTTCGCCCACTTGTCGACGCCATGTTGGCACGCGTGAGAGACGACCTTATTTCTGCTTACGGTTACCGGTAGAGGGCGTCACCTTTCGTTCGAACAATAACCAAGCGAATTTCTCGTAATTAATTGCGCAACAAAAGCGTGTTCGACGTGTAGTGTGTTTGGAGGTCGATCGAGCTAGCGCCAGGTCGAATTAGACAGAGAGAGAGAGAGAGGATGATTCCGTTGATCTTGAAGGCAATTATGGGGTGCGGGCGTGAGAGGATTGAGGCGTCTTCTCCCACGAGCTTGGGCGATTGTTACGAGAATTCCTTTTGACTCAGTGCGCATTTCTGACTACTTATCGAGACTCTGAGTTTTATTCTTCTTCTTCTTTATATTGAAAAAGAAAAAAAATCAATTAAAAGTTCCATTAAATAAAGGTCGATAGGTCAAATCTTGTCTCGTCTTGTCTCGTACGAAAATTTCGAAACTTCCGAAATAAAAGTTGGTCGTCTATCGAAGGTCGTTAAGAACGACGAGCTGGTTTAATTACGATGACACTCGATAAAGTTTTATACTCCTACGAATACTTTTGGTAATTACATCGGATTGCGCGTTGTACGACGGAGCGAGAAAAATATGACGAGGGTAAAGAATAGAAAAAAAAGCAGAAAAAACATTCCGTTTGCTCAACTCTGGGGAATTGTTCGTCTCGAAGGACGCTCGTAAATTTAATTATTCTTTTTCTTTTTTTTTTCACGAGCCACGGTTTGGTGAACTTCCCACTGCGCCGTTTGTCGGATTGGTTTGAGTTTCGAGGATTTCAGGAAGTACCTCGTTTCGCGCTTTTTCTTCGAATTCGTTTTATCATCGCTCATCGTTGCTTTTTCTTTTTTTTTTCTTTTTTTCACGTATAATTTTTTTTTTCAAACACGCTAATAGACGAATTCCTCCTGCTCGTTCGCCGTCGCGCTCGAACGAGAGTGATAAAAACTACAATTGCATAATAATAATAATAATAATTCGATATTAAAAAATATAAAAATAAATTTTTTTAAATTTGAATATTTTTTTTAATTTTCTGTTATTTTTGAAAATCTTGCGAATCACGATCAGAGGTCACTCAAAACGGTGTAATTGCATAAAAAAAGAATGAAGTCGCCACTTTTTTTTTTTCTTCAAGTATAATTTTTTTTTTGGCTCGTTAATAGACGAATTCCTCCTGCTCGTTCGCCGTCGCGCTCGAACGAGAGTGATAAAAACTACAATTGCATTGAAATAATAATAATAATAATAATAATAATAATAATAATAATTCGATATTAAAAAATATAAAAATAAAATTTTTTTAATTTTGAATATTTTTTTTTAAATTTTCTGTTATTTTTTTTAAATGTCGCGAATCACGATCAGGGGTCACTCGAGACGGTGTAATTGCAGGAAAAAATAATGAAGTCGAGAGGAGAAGACGTACTTCTGTCTAGTTGCAGGTTGGACAAAAGTGAGAGTTTCACTTCCGCTGAAAATAGTAATAATCTTCGTCGTCGTTGTCGTCGTCGTCGTCGTCGTCGCCACCGCGACGCGGCTAACGACTGAATTCTTTCGTTAAATGGGCATAGCACTGGTTGTGTCTCTCTATATAGCGTTCATTGGTCTTCCCACTCTCCGAGTTATGCAGCAAACGTGTAGATAGCAAAAGCAGCTCGCGTTCGTTCGTTTTAGCCTCTCGACAACTTTCCAATCCACACGGGGCGAAATCGTGTGTCATGGTCAATTCCCGTCGTCGTCTGGATATTATCCAGCCTCTTTGTCCGTGTTGCACGTTTGCGGAAAAAAAAATTTCACTAGTTTCCACAAACACAGACTTCGGGGAGAAACAAATTCTTCAAACAGTTCGATTTTCAAGAAATTTGTTTATTTTTTTGACAATGGAGCAATATTGTATAGAATAAACGAGGCAAATTTAGAAAAAAATGTTGAAAAAACGAAAAGGACAAAATAAAAAAATTATTTTTTTGACCTTTTTTTGAAAAAGTATGTGAATAATTAATAAGGATGTTCGTTTTTGTCAATTTTCAGGCGGACACGGAGCCGATCTACTGGTCGTGGGTGCGCGCGATAGCGGCCGAGCTTGTGCGCCAGACGCCATTTCGTGCGCAGCGTTGTCTAAACTTTCTCGAGATATTGACAATATGTCCGCGAGGGCCGTTACCACTGCCGGACAGCCCGACGGAGACGCGTCGTCGATCGCGAAGCGAGCTGCGCTGTTGGCTGGGCAACGCGTCGTCGCTGAGCATCAGCGACGAGAGAGTTCGCGACACGGCCGCCATTTTGGAGAGCTCGCGTCGTCGTGCGCGAAGCGAGTTGCGCGGTTGGTCGAGCAGTAATTCGAGCGACGAGGATCTTCATCTCGTCGAATTTCGCGGCATACAAGCGGCGATGTTACCAAAAGTCGAGACAAACCTGGAGCGACGTATTTGGGGTTGTAGCGAGAGTAGCGAGGGTAGTGACGATAGTTTGCCGTGGGGTGGCGCTGGCTGTCGTTCCAGCGTCGATTCGATCGACTCAGCGCCATCTATCTTGCCGGATCCCGTCGATACGCGCGAGCAGAGGATACAGCGTTACAAAGAACTCAGAAGGAGGGAGAACGAGGCCCGGAGTCGTCGTGTCCTTGAGGAAGACGCCAAGAGACGAAAAGCGAGACGGGAGGAAAACAACAACAACAGCGAGACAACGTCGTTGCGAGTCAACTCGGAAATTGTCACCGCAACAGAGAGACGCGTTGGCACCCGACAGGACGTCAAAGACGCTACGAGAAACAACGTGGACAACATCGACAATTGTCGAAACAACAGAAACACCGCGGACAACACGAGAACAACGGAAACATTAGCCAGGAACGATTCGAAATCGACGTGGACGTGTCAAAGGACGAGGAACGTGGAACATAAAGCGAGCTTGAACGACGATTCGTCCAACAACGTGAAAACTACGAGAACAAAAACAACCACAACAGCAGCAACTACAACAACAGCGCCAACTACAACGACAGCAACGACAACCGATCCTTTCGTCCGTGCCGCGGAAACCGTTGATGCCATTCATCGAAGACTCCCACCCCTAAAAGTCTCCACGGACACGAGTCAAGCTAACGTCAGGTTCAAGGTCAACGGTTATAACCGAGAGGACACGACGAACAACAACAACTACGACAAGCCCGCTAGCAACCACAACAACAACAACAACAACAGTATACACAACCGTGAAACAACGACGAGATACAAGATGGAAAGTCCGCCGAGTCCCGGTGTTGTCAGGACAGATTCGGGCGAGAGAAGGAGTCGCGCCAGGGAGAGACGAAACGTCCGTGACAGATGTCAAATTTCGTTGTTGCAACAAACAACCAACAACACTCTAAAAACAACGTTTCTACAAGAGCGTAAAGAGAGACTCAGCTTATCGTCGAGAATTCCTGTCGTCAGTAACGAAACGTCACGTACGTCTTCCAATTCCCGTCTGACGGAGAGAGCGCCATTGACGACGGAGAGAAAAGGAACTTCTTACGTCGAGACTCGCGAGCGTGGCGCCATCTCGTTGCCGCGAGTGACGACCACGACCGCCACGACCGTCGCGGCGCCACTGTCGCTACACGGAGGCAAATCGCCCGACGCCTGCGAGGAAGACGTCGCTAGGTTACTCGCCCGCTGTCAAAGGGTCGATCACTATGTTCCCGTGCGGGAAAAATTGACTCTCTTCGAATCTCTCTCGCGGCTTGGTGGACGTCTCGCTAGAAGCACCGAGGATCTTGGAAGAACTTCCGTCAAGCCAAATCCACGTGGTAAACAACGCGCGAGATCGCTTCACGATCTTAATCGCGCCGCGAGAAGCGTACCGGTACGTGAAATGTGCCGATTTTTCGAGGGCGAGAAGAACGAGGAGGAACGATCCATAACCGCGATCAATTCGACACTCGCTCGATTAAACGAAACCTCGTCACCGTCGTTCGGTAAAATTTGTCAAAAAGAACCGTTGACGTCGATCTTGAAGAACAATCATCAGGAAGCACCGCCTTGCGTTAGAACGTCGAGCAGAAGAAAACATTATCAGAAATAGCAACGTGGCTTACGAGCTTTTACGATCGGTGACGTCTAAAACGAATTTCTCGATTTTTCAAATTTACAAGGAAAAATCGTGATAATCCAAATTTGACGAAGTACGAGCATTTATTTAACGATCGTTGCCGATACGTCGCGTTTATTCAAAAACAACAACAAAAAAACGCGCGAAATTCAAATCTATATAAATCGCAATTTTTCTGTTCCTCGCGATTTCACGGATCGAGACAAAATCCGTTCGATTTTGACGCCATGTTGGTTTTCTCGCATTCATTAATTTCGAGGAAAAAAAATCGCACTGTTTCGTGTTGGCAGAGATAGCGCGTTCGAGCGATCGAGGGAGAAAGAGTTGGTCCGAAAAAAGTTGAAAAAAAGAAAGAAAAAAATAGAAAAGAAAAAGAAAGAAAAAAAAGAAAGACAGGTGGGGATAATCGGAGAAACCGGTAATTTACATTCACCGCTTTGCCAGGGCGAATGTCGAACACCTGTACGCGTGGCCAAGATCGCTCTTTCGCTCGGCGCCAATTAAAAAAAAAAAAAAAAAACAGAAATAAGAAAAAAAAATCTCTTTCGCTCGCGGAATTAAATCGAGATTTCGTCCCGGATCAGGTTGTATACTTTTTTTTTTCACCGTCGCGTTCTCTCGTCCTCGAGGAATGTCTATTTATTGAAATATTTTCGAGACGCGAAGAGCGAAGGATCGTATCTTAGGCGTTACGTTTATTAATTGTACAGAATTTAACGTTGATTGTTCGTGTAACTTGTAGTATTTGAGTTTTTTTTTTCTTCGAATTGTTCAATACCTCGTAAATTAATTATCGTCTCCAGTCAGAAGTAGAAATTATTTTTGTAAGTACGTCATGGAAAGAAAGAAAAAAAAACGATAAAAAGAAATTGTATAAACGTGAAAACAAGACAAAAAAGAAACGAATGTCAAAAAAAAAAGAAAAATGCACGAATTCTCTTCCAAGCTTTTCTTCGTGTACAGTTCGATGTTTAAGGGAGGAAATTGGAAAGGAGGAGAAAATGCAAAAAATAGAATTCGTACGAAAAAGAAGAAAAAGCAAATTTAAAAAAAAAGCAAAAAATGGGAAGCGTTTCGCCCGAACGACGACGAGCTTGCCCCGCGCTGGCCAGCAAAAGCACTCATTAACGAAGCACTCGCCGGAGCAAAGAAACAAAAATCGATATAAAAACTTAATTGAAAAAAAATAACAAAAAAAGAAAAATTCGTAATTATTAAAAAAAAAAATTACGACGTAATTTAGCGCGCGACTCGTTTTCGTTGTGAGGCAACGTTCCATCTCGTTTCGTATTAACGACGCGCGTGTGCCATTGTTTTTCGATAATCGAATTTTGTCGTGGCGCCAAATTTGAAAACGCCGCGATATCACATTTTTTTTTTTTTTTTTTTTTTTCCTGCAACGAGGTCAAGTTTGTGCCGTCGACGATAGAGAAGACGAACAAAACGAAGAAGAAGAAAAGAAAAACCAAGAAAAATATAATTGTACGAAAAGAAGAAAAACTGTCGAACAGCGAGTCGAAAGCTAAAAGTGTAAAGTTTTGGCCAAAATCGCCAAAGAGGTCCTCTAGTCCCACCTCGAAAAAAAAAGAACCCTCCATCCCCCCCATGCATATTACTATAATTGTCCCGATTAAACTCCCCGAGACCTTTCCTCTCCTTCGCCCTTTCGTCTTTCCTTAATAAACAAAAAATAAAAAATAAACAAAAAACAAACATCTTCCTTTAACCAAAATCTTTGTTTCTTCTCCAACATCGAGGGTCTCGTATTAAAGATAATAACAATAATAATAATAATAATAATAATAATAATAATATTAATATTAATATTAATATATATATATATATATATATATTACGTATAGTCGTGCGTGAGAAACCTGACGATTGTTTGTATTTACGTTTGTTGTATAATAAAAAAAAGGAAGAAAAAAAAACGAAATATAAAGAAAAAAAGAAACACAGAAATACAAATAAAAGCAAAACTCCTTCGTCGTTGTGAAATAAATATGATTGAATTTTGTTTTTTTCATTGGGAACAAAACGAAGGAAAGAGGAAACCAAAAAATCAACGACGATGATTGAAATATTTTTTTTTAACGCCTCGAAGATCAACAGTAAATAAAAGAAAAAAATTTCATCGTGCGGTTAGTTCGGAATTTTTAATTTTTTATTTTAATTCATGGACAAGTTTTTTTAAACGTATCGCCGCGTGGCAGCCACCAGGTTTTTGCCGCTCGTTCGTTTCGTGCCGTTGCAATAAAAGGAACGAATATAATGCATGTAGCCTGCACTACCTATAGTTATATAAAGTGATCGTCGTTAGAAAGTCGTTGGTAGTACAGCAGGCCTTGGTGCGGGAGAACTGAACGTACAGGCCAAGCTGGCGACCCGACTTGGGGCCTGCTACCACAACAAACGCCTGTTTCCTTTTATTATCTATTATATACGAAACTGACGAGAACCAAATCGCTCCGCTATCACTGTGCAAACGAATGACAAGTTGATATTTCCCCCATTTTTTTTTCTTTTTTTGCTTTCTTTTCTTTTTTTTTTTTCTTTCTTTTTTATACTTTGTAACGGCTTCTAAGTACACGAAAACTATCCAAATTCGAGGGAGAGCACAATTTTTCATGAGATTATTACGTCAATTGGATCGTTTATAACAATTTTTTAGAATTTTTGTAATTTTTGATATTTTTTTGCAATATTGGATTTCTAAATCTGTCGAGCAGAAGTCGTTGCGTCGAAATTATCGGTCGTTTTCAAATTTCGTTCATTTGGGATCATTTATTTTTCGATTGGGTGAAATAAGTTTGAATAGTTTGAAAAATATTTTTCATAAATGGAAATTAGTCGAAGTTTATTCGTGGACGCTGTGGGAATTAAAGATAGGAAGAAGTATCGAGTCGTAAGTGGCAACGGTTGGGTTTTACAGCTGGAAAAATTAATTATGTAAATTTGAGTATGTTTTACCGACGGTAGGTAACTATAGAGATAATGAGTCATTAAACAATGAATCACAAGTTTTGAAAGTGTCAAAGGTTGCGTCTAAGCAGAAAACATTTAAATTCGTCGTTAGTTGAATGAATAATGCTACGTTTTTTTATCGAAAATTCATTATGATAAAATTACAAAGTCGACACGTTTGGTAGAAAAATATTTTTTTTTATTAAAAAGTTTTATTAATTATTTGTCGTATCAACAAATCGATATTAACAATTCTCGTTCTTACATTTCCTTATTGATCGGGACCGACAATATTAGCGAAAAGGGCGAAGAGATGAATAAACGAAATTATTTTAGTTCACCGATCGTCAGTCGGTAAGAACGTTTTCTCGCTTATCATTCGCGCATTATCGAACGTCGGTAAGTTAAAATAATTCGACAAATTCGTCGCCCTTTGCCCGCGAAAATTTAATTGTCGTTTGAGATTCTTTTCTGTGAAACGTTCCACACTATTGTCATCGAGAAAAATAAAAACTCAGCGGCCAATAGGGCGATGTAAAAACTGTATACTGCGAAGAAAAAAAAGAAATGATATTCGTTTTGTGGATATTGATGAAGAAATTACCGAAAGCTAATTAAAAGACAAGCTACAAATTATAATTAACATTCGAAATATTTCAAACGATAAATGACAAATTTTCATTTTGTATTTTTCGGATTATTTCTTCGTCAAATCAACACGAGATAAAAATTAAAAAAAAATAAAATAAAATTAGTATTCCCAAATTTTTGGAATACGTTGCAATGCTCTACAGTTACATATTATGCCAAAGTATACGTGTATATAAGGATATATGTATAGTACATGACCTAACAATCGATAGAATGATATTTATATATGTATAGATAAAGGGAAAGGGGGGGGGGGGGGGTAAAATATTGTTGAGTGCGTATGCCTATTCGAGGAACATTTTTTGTGGTACACGATAGCCGCGAGCTCCATCGGATTTCGGGCAATATTGGGCAGCTTCTTCTCTTTTATTATGCTTCTTTTCTTTCAATTAATTATCAATTTAAAGCCACGATGTAGCACTTTAAAAAAAAAAATTATTTTTCGCTGTTCTTTTTTTGTTGCACTGTCTTTCTTCCTTTCGCCACCCAAACGAATGTACAATAATAATTTGCGTAATAAGTACTGAATCCAGACGAATCGAATTTCTACGAGTTTGATCTAAAGTTTCATTCGATTTACAAGTAGCTCGGCCCGTTTATTGACAATAAGTGTGAATAAAAAAAAAGAAGAAATTGGAAATAAAACAGGGTACACGAATGTCAATCTTGTTTCATTTTTTTTTAAGCACGTCCCGGGTGTTTGTTGGAAATAACGTGGCGAAAAAAAAGCGTCGCCATTTTGGAGAACGGTGTAAAAATCGGGTAGTAATAAAAATCACGGTTAAATCGGCACGGGAGCCTTTTTTTTGGACCCTCGACGTTTATACGAAAGAATGAAATTAATTTGCTGGATTCATCGATTGGATCGATCGTGTTTCGACAGGTGATCGATATTTTTCTTTGTTTTTTTTTCTTTTTTTTTAGATCTCGTTCACTTCTCGGTATTTATCAGTTCTCGAGTCTCGATCGACTCGGTTTCGTCTTCGAGACGCCAGTTTTGGATCGGGAATCCATTTATAATTGGTCGTTAGTTTGGATTTTGCAAAAATCCGATTTTGCAATTGAATTTTTGACCCTGACTGGTCGAGCGTTTCGCCTCTCTCTTTCTCTCTCTCTACCTGATCGTACCGTTTGTGCTGTCCTCTTACGTCATGTTTATGAATAACGAGCTCCCGCACGATGATTGCTGTTTGCTCGAAGTGTTTTTTTTTCCGTTTTTTTTCTCTCGTTTCGTTGCTTTGTCTTGGCCACGATCTTCTAGCTGTCCCGATCGAGGGAATCGAGAGTATCGTTGCTGGAGGAATGCGTCAAATCGCTCAACTCGTCGAGATGCTTTTGTCTCTTACGTACGTTCCAATGAAGACACTCGGCGAGAGAATCGAACCAATCGGTAATTTGATCGGCTGCGCATATGCTCGGTACGGGATAGATCGATGTCGTCACACGTAGGCTAAACGATCGATCGAAAAGAAAATCATTTGTTAAAATCGTTTGTTCGAACGTAGAAATAAAATGAAGAGATAAAATGTGATAAAAGTCGATGTGTTTGATCATGAACGTGATGTCGAGAAAAATAGCGAAGTTTCAGTTGCCAACAGCCCACGTCTCCTTCGAACGTACGACACCAAGTTGCATTTAAGGTCGATGGGTCGAAGGATTTGTCAGATTTTTTAACATTGACAATTTTTTTGTTCTTTTTTTTTGAAATATTATTAAGGAAAAGAGATCGAAGCTTGTGAAATTGTACCCTCGATAGAGAAAGAAATATCACCAGAAGAATAACGAATGAATTTTGATCTTTCGAGTATAATTTGAAGGATGAACGGGTCTTTGAACTCGAAAGAAATGACGAGAGAGAGAGAGAGAGAGAGAGAGAGAGAGAGAGAGAGAGAGAGAGAGAGAGAGAGAGAGAGAGAGAGAGAGAGAGAAGGTCGAGGGGAAAGGTAGATCAGAAGTAAAAATAGAAGAATAACAAGTTTGATGAACGAATAGATATTATTCGCGCACCTGTCCCCAACACGTAGCTCTTGTTGATTTCGACCGTCGAAAGAGACGTAGGCTGTGCTTCGAGCCTTGCTGTTCGCCATTATCTGTAATTTGACGTAAGAAAAAGGAAGTCGATTAGAAAGGTTGAGAGAATTTTAGTATTACCTGTCGCCGTGAAAGAGCTCTTGACGATTTCTTCCATCGAACGACACCCAGGAGGTATTTCTGCTGTCCGGTGAAACGGATATCTAACGTTTCGATATTAATCGTTTGATTATTAATTCGATAAGAGAATTTTAATCGAAGATATAATTATCGAGACGAACCTTGAGCTCGACTCCCGCGGGAACGACGATGGGTCTGAACGACAATGAGTGAGGACAAATCGGTGTTATCATGATCGCTGGAACGGACGGATGAATCATACTGGCTCCAGCTGCAACCGCGTAAGCAGTCGAGCCCGTTGGTGTGCTAACGATAAGACCGTCTCCTTGTACACTCGTCACGTGTTTCCCATCGATAAACAGATCGATGTTCGACAGATAAGGCGATGGTCCACGATCCACCACCACCTCGTTCAGTACCAAAAGATTCGTCGGTGATTTCGCCGGTTGACCTTCCTCGCCTTTTCGCATTATTATACAACGCAGTCGACTCCTGAGCGTCAGAGCTGCGTGACCTGAAAATTTAGAATTTATAAATATTTTTTGAAACAAAGGTTTAATCGTATTGAGCAAGATTTTGTGTTTATTAAACAAATTCAATTTGAAATTTCGATGGGGAACGTTTATTTCAAGAGTTATCGCGAGTTATAGAAAAAACCGTTATTACGCGTTTGAATACTGCGCGATCATTGGACGACGCGCGGCCAATGAGATTCGCCCTATCCCCGGCTCAGCCGCTGCGCGCATCGATCACGCGCAGGTCCGTGCTCACGGATAACGCGGGCGCGTTCGGTTCGCGCAGAGGCGTGGGGAACGTATTCCAGCGGATTATTCATTGTCAGTCATAAATCTGATGTCGAGAAAACACGGTGGCTGGGATTAAAAAAATGCGAGGCTGTATTTTTAACCTACGAGTGTTACGTGCTTAAACAATTTACTATTAAATATTTCTCGAAGGTCGAATCGCTCAGATGTTATACGCGATTTAGCTAGACGATTCTATGCAGTAAAACTTAACGACTCGTTGAATTTTTAACGAAGTTCATCAAAGTCAAATACATTATCTTCATGAAGAGATAGTCAAACGAGAAGACTTGGAAAACGCTCGACGATAAAAACGAACGTGTAACAAAATAGATAATGACAATTTCGATTACAAATCGGCAGTTTGTTTCGAAACTCACCTTCGAGAACGTTCGTGACTTGTTCTTGAAAATTGTCGAACTCGAAGGGGGTGAGAAAGCCCAATGAGCCAAGATGAAAGGCCATTATGGGTGGTACCGATTGTTGAAACAATAGACTGGCATAAAGGAGAGTTCCATCGCCACCAAGGCAAACGATAAAATCGATTCTGTCTTGAAGATCGTCGGTACCGTCTCTAAATGTCTGTAGTCTGTCGTGAACACCCTGAAATCTTGGATCTCGAGTCAGTGCCGGATCTTCCAGTACCGAAGCTTCCACGAACACGACCATTCGCTTTTCCTGCAAGAAAATAAATCGGTTATGAAAATCGATAAGGTGGCGTAACTTTGTTTTTTGATAAAATTGCTTATCGAAATTTTATTTAAATATTTCTAATACTTAGCAAAGTATCATCATAAAAATAAATTCTCTCCTAAGGTCATTGACAAGGTCGTGTGATTATCGATAATAAATCAATCCGCGATACAAACCGGTGGCATTAAAAAATCAATTTTTTTTTCTTTAATTCAATCTCTCGAAGCTATCGTAATTACCTCGATTAGCCACGTGACTAATTGAACGAACGGCGGTAGCACCGAAGAGTCACGGATCTTCTTGACCACTAGAACAGTGAGCGGTGGTTTGTACCACGTGAGCCTCTGCGAGGCAGGATCTTGGATGGTCCTAGAAAAAATAAAAAATTCAAATTAAAATAATTCAATCTTAATGAAAATTACAATTAAAAAAAAATACAAAATCCGTCTTCGATGAAAATAATCGTCAAATTTTCCTTCCATCGATTTATGCCCATTCACGCACAAGCATGAATTTTTCCAGTTCAAAAGACCAAAAGTTTCGCGCGTGGGATTTAAACGATATTGCACTCGATGCAAATCGTTCGGGACGACGAACTTTGACAGGGTCTATTGTCTTACTTCTATAGTCTCGAGTGTATGCTTGATTTCGTTACTCGATCGCGGGGTATAACGTCGAATGAATTTATAAAACGTGCGATGAAAATTTGAAACGTCGCGTTCAAGGTTTTAACCGAGGAGGAAATATTTAAAAGTAATATTCCAACTTTATGGAGAAATAAAAATATTAAAAATTTATTCATAGTTCGTTTGATTTAAGTTTCGAATTAAAAAAAAAAATTTTTTTATAATTTATGTTTCAATAAATTAAATTAAAAATTCTTTTCGAATGTTTAATTTCCTCGAACTTCGAGTTACCTCGGCTTCCTAAACTTAACTTGCATTTCTTAAAAGAAAAAATTGATTGATTGAAAAAAAAACAATTGTTTCGAATATTAAATTAGGGCGAATTAAATTATTATTCCGATAAAAACGATGTTAGATTTACGTGGGAGGGCGCGAGGGACTATCGATCACGACTAAAGCAAAGTCCGACGAGCGTTTTTTTTCCACAAATCGCGTATTAACCGCTCTGTTTCAACGTTCGTCCGGGATATCGCAATATTACGAGAAAAAAAAAGCTGAGGTCTTTCACGGGCCAAGAGTAAAATAAAAAGATAGCGTCGATTTAAAAGCTGCGTGACTGATTCGTTGCGCACCGACCGATCTGATAACGTTGGATTACTCCTATCTTAGAAACAAAATTATCTTCAAGATGCGCGAGACTATTTAAAAAAAACTTTTAAACAATTCTTTTTTTTGCACAAAAACAAGGAAAATAAATTGTTTACATTTTTATTTATAAGATTTGTGGCTGTTTTTTTTGTACAATTGTTATATAACAAACCTCACGAATCCAACCATGATATTGTCAGTCTTGTTCTCGAAGAACTAATGGAACGATGGACAAAACGAAAAACGAATATTTCCAATTTTTTTAAAATTACACAATTTTTAATCGAATTTGCACGTTCGATATTAAATTATTTGTAAAAATGTTAAATTAAACGTTAGAAAAATACAAAAAGAATAAAGCCACGACTCCGATTCATCGATCACCGATTAAAAATTTGATTTGTACTTTGTCTTTTTTTGTTGAATTTTATTATTATTTTTGATTTCACTGAATTTTGATAGAAACAAACTTAAGCCGGACGGAGACGAGCATGTTGCGGCGGTCCCGGGTTGAGGGTCGCGTGCATACTGACAGCTCCCTATCGCGTCACGTTTTTTAAAGCGCTAAACTCGACCCGGGTATCGCGCATGCGCGACGCTGACGCGCGCTTTTATTCCCAATCGTTTGATTTGCTCGCGACGCGTCGCAATTTCTTTCGTTTCGCGCACGCGAAAAATTTGACCCGTGGCAATTTAGAATTTTTCTACAGACGAATAATTCAATCGCTTCGTCACAATGGCGTTTGCAATTTTTTTTAGCTTTTTTTTTTTGTAATCGTCATCGCTTCGAACCGCGCGTCATCGCGCATCAATTAGTAAATCATAAAATCGTTGTATCTTTTGTCTTTATCAGTCGGTGAACCATGGGAATAAAAAATATGCAAAATCGAAGCTGCACGTTATTTCCTCGTGACTCGTTATTTATTCGTTTCGTCGATTGTCACGTCCGCACGGAGGAAGTTTCCGAAAGGGATATTAGAACGTAGAGCCGTTGGAGAATGAAGGTATTCGTCGTTTTGTTACAAAAGCAAATTCGAACGACGGCGAAAAAATTTGGAAATTTTTGAACGTTAAAAAAAAACGTAAATTCACTTTTTTCAATTTGCATTTTGTTTTTGTCGGGGACTATAAGGCGAGTGGAGAATTTGGTTCGTAAACAAATTGTCAATCAAACGCGTTGAATGAAAAATAGTGGCGCGAGATGAGAGTGATGCGTTGAATTTTTATTTTTATCAGTGTTGGAGTTTCGTTGCATTTTGCTGACGGACGATTGTAGGACGATCAGGTATCCAAATTTTTTATCCACTACGCACATACCGAGGGAATAAATTTTTCGATGGAAGATGCATAAAGAGTTCGAACAAATACAAAAATAATATTTACAGAGTGAAATTTGATTAATGATAATTTTTAATTAAGTTTTGATAATCACTCATTAATTGTCGCGATAATTATTATTTAACTATGAATTTAATTTCTTTAAATATTATGAATGTCAAATATAATACAAAATAATAAATAATAATAATAATAATAATAATAATAATAAATACAAAAATAAAATCTACGTGAAATGAAATTTGATTAACGATAATTTTTAATTAACATTTGATAATCTCTAACTAATTGTTGCGATAATTAACGATTCGTTATTATTATTCAACTATGAATTTAATTTCTTTAAATATTATGAACGTCAAATATAATACAAAATAATTAATAATAATAAATACAAAAATAAAATCTACGTAAAATGAAATTTGATTAACGATCATTTTTAATTAAGTTTTGATAATCATTAATTGTCGCTATAATTAACGATTCGTTATTATTATTCAACTATGAATTCAATTTCTGTAAATATTATGAATGTCAAATATAATACAAAATAATTAATAATAACAAATACAAAAATAAAATCTACGTAAAGTGAAATTTGATTAACGATAATTTTTAATTAACTTTTTATAATCACTAATTAATTGTCGCAATAATTAACGATTCGTTATTATTATTCAACTATGAATTTAATTTGTTTAAATATTATGAATGTCAAATATAATACAAAATAATTAATAATAACAAATACAAAAATAAAATCTACGTAAAGTGAAATTTGATTAACGATAATTTTTAATTAACTTTTGATAATCACTCATTAATTGTCGCTATAATTAACGATTCGTTATTATTATTCAACTATGAATTTAATTTCTTTAAATATTATGAATGTCAAATATAATACAAAATAATTAATAATAATAAATACAAAAATAAAATCTACGTAAAATGAAATTTGATTAACGATATTTTTTAATTAACTTTTGACAGTCACTAATTAGTTGTCGCAATAATTAACGATTCGTTATTATTATTCAACTATGAAATTAATTCCCTTAAATATTATAAACGTCATTGTTATATTCGAACAAACTAATTTTATTTTCAATCGAAAACTTATTTTTTTTATAACAATCTCATCGAACAAAAAAATCTTTTATTCCCTCGGTTACCGTTAGAAAAAGTTCCTCGATAGAATCGAGGCGTAGAAGAGCATTTCGTTCGATAGTTAATAAGTTTGAATAAAGTATTCGTTATCCGGTTCTTTCCTCCTCGTTCGTTGTCGGGAATAAGAACATTATTCAATTGGGGGCCATGCACTCTCCCGATCACGTTGGTATTCTTTCCTAAAACGTGACTGGTGACAGTTTCGTTAAAAAAAAAAAATAATAATAATAAAAAAAAAGAAAACAATCCACACGCGATTAAATTATTCACGAAATCACGTGTAGAATTTCAATTTTGTTATCACCGGCTTACTCGGTCAACCAAAACATCGGCAATTATTCTCGCAGGAAATCAAACCTCTCGCCATTTATTTCCTTGACTTTTTTTTTTGCTTCCCTCCCTCCCAGGATGGCGCTTCGTTTCCGCGAAAATAAAAGAAAACAATAATTAAATCGAGATTTTACGCGCGGCTAATAAGCATCGTGGCTGTTGCTCAATTTTTTTTTAATCAAACGTTTGTATAATTGTATTTGTTCTACTTGTATAATTGTATTTGTTCTACTTGTATAATTGTATTTGTTCTACTTGTATAATTGTTTTTGTTCTACTTGTATAATTGTTTTTGTTCTACTTACATGACCATAGCCGAATTTTTCATTATACGACCGCATGGCCCGAACTGTTGAATCGGACTCGGGGCGTTCAGGCTCCTCGTTCTCCTGCGAACAAAGCGAAATAAACAATGTAAATTTAATTTTTCTCCCTATTGTTTTTTATTGCGATCGTTAAAATATTGTATTGGCGAATGAAAAAAAATGTATTTCTCGATTATGGTTCTCGGTCGAGAATAACAAAATTCCCCCTACGTTATTTTCGTATCTGTTCGATTAATAAACTACGCAGATGGGTTACGGTTAAGAAAAAAAGATAAGAGAGAAATCGCTGTAGTTAAGAGAAGAAGAAAAAAAATTAAACTGCGCGGACAACGAGAAGTAATGCGTGGCGTAAACAAGCGTTGGCGATTCTGAAATCACGATTCGTTATCGAGAAAAAAATTGCGCGGTTGAAACGGAAAAGAAAAATATTTTGAAAAAAATAGAACGAGGTTGATTACAAGATTGACGATAAAATCGGTAAAATCGTTACCGATCTTAGACACGGGAACTTTTTACTCATCGATCAATCGCGAGGCTCGATCGATCAAGAATCGATCGTGATCGAACGATACAAATTATTTAACGATCGGGGAAAAAATCGTTATGTGAAAAGAATTCTAAACAATTCGCGGATCTGTGAAATAACATTGGAAATTTAATTCTTTTAATATTTTTGTTATCGTTACGATTTTATCTTAAGGAAATTTAACGTTTTTTTTTGTTTAACTCAAAGCGTAATACCGATAACGATATTACGTTTCTTATCGCTACGACGCTTCTTGCATTCACGATAGGACGAAAAGTCATCGCAAATTATTAAATACGATAATTCGATACGTGACGCACGCGACGTGACGTTAAAAAGGAATTTTTTTGCCGATCCGAAAAAAAAGATAACGAAAACAAAAACAAAATGGAGAACCATCGAATATAATGTGAATTAACGATTTTTAAAAGTCATCCAAACGATTCGACTTTGTAAAACGATCGTAACATCGATAATGTCACGATCGTGAATCGATCGAATTCGAGTTGAGATCGGTATTTATTTTTTTGAAATAAATCGGATACGTGAAGGAAATTAATTTTACGTTACAAAGAAAAATCGTCGAGGTTCGTTCTCGATTCGATATTTCGTATCTGGCGCTACCTGAGAACACGATTTTTGTTGCCATTTTCCACCGTCAGTTTGTTAACGCCATTTTCCAGATCGGGATCGAAACTCGTCTCGTAACCGTTCGACGATGTGTCTCGCAACGGCGATACTTGATCCATTATTGTTATTGTTATTTACGAAAGTATTCGTAATAACGGATGGTCCCAGAAAATTCCGTTACAGCGAAGCTTGCGAGTTTAAATGTTGTACTTTGCAGAGTTTGGTTCGACAAGCTCGTTAAATGCAGCAGCAGTGATCGTTCTCTGTTTTTTTTTAAATAATTAGTTAATAAATAATTTCGAATCTCGGATAAATAATCGTCCGTTCATCGAAATTCGATTTCACGCAAAAATCGCGTGTTTTAGTTGCAAAAAATCGTTAATTCGACGCGATCGTTGTTGTTCGAGTCGAATAAAAAACAATTCGTCAGTGCGTTAAATCGTTTGGGAAGCTGAAATTGATATTAAGAGAATGAAAAATAAGTAAATTCTTTGTTTTACGTTATTTTTTCGAAATTTACAATTTTCGAACTATTTTTCCGAACGATTTTTCGATTTTTCTCAAAATCGAAAAATCGTTCGGAGAAAAAAGAAACTCGAAAATTTTTTTCGACCGAACGATCGAACGGTCGTTCGATCGGATAAATTTTCAGAGGACGAGCTTTCTTGGCGAACGATTCGTTGTCTTTGAATTTAAATTGTAAATCGGTCGATCGCGATTCTCGCAATTACAAACGGAAGCGTATTAAGTCGATCGTGCGTTTGCTCGTCATTCGGCGTGAATTAAAAGTGGGTGGGGGAAATCGGTATTATCTCATATTCGAATTCCGGGGTCAAACGAGGCCTGACAATAGGGAAGACAATGAAACAATTCCGACACGACGATACGGCTTCGTGCGAAGCTCCAAGTTGTCGACGATTGGCCGATACGATGTCTCGTGTCTCGCGAAACCCCGCGAAATGTACGTACTCGCGATCGATAGAGACCAACGACACTCCGAGGTAACGATTCCATTAGTCGAGTCGACGAACAAGTTCGCGATAAGAAGAGTGAAAGAAAATGTCTCGATTCGATCAATCATCGATCGTTAGCGATAAAATCGGCACTAAAACGATCTTTTGCCCTCGATTTTTCAAAATTTTCCAACAAAAATCGTTACCATGGTTTTCATCAAGTTACAAAGTTTGTGTTCGTGCTTCGTGTTATCAAAGTCCTGAAAATTATGGGTGGAGATCGTTTCTTCGATCGAAACCGATCGCGATCGGTAGCGCGTCCTTTCGACGACAAAACTCGCGAAAAGAAAAGTTTCAAAACATTCTCAAAGTAAATTTTGCCTCGTTCGTTGCGTCGGGTTGTGCGAAAAATCGAAACCGATCGCGATCGGTAGCGCGTCCTTTCGACGAAAAAACCCGCGAACAAAAAAAAGTTTCAAAACATTCTCAAAGTAAATTTTGCCTCGTTCGTCGCGTCGGGTTGTGCGAAAAATCGAAACCGATCGCGATCGGTAGCGCGTCCTTTCGACGACAAAACTCGCAAAAAAAAAGTTTCAAAACATTCTCAAAGTAAATTTTGCCTCGTTCGTCGCGTCGGGTTGTGCGAAAAATCAAAATCAACAAACATAAAGGAAATAAAATTGTCGAACTAGCTGGACCGATCTCCGACCGGATTCAAGGCCCGAAGAGATTCGTCACTGCGAAATACCATCGTGTGAGTCACACGGTTTTGTCCAGGACGAAACGCGTCCGATGGTCACGAACTACACGCGAGACTGAAATCTTATCAAGGCACTGCAACGAAAAAAAAGGTTCGCCGTTATTTCTTTTTCTTTATCGCGAAACTTCGATCAGCCGTTATCCGTTAAACGATTGATAATGAGAAAAAAAAGAACGTTACGTTATTCGATTAGTCTCTCGAATTTCAAGGTTGACATTGAGACTCAAAATTGTCCGAACAAACTTGTCCTTGCCTCGTTTGTTTTTGATTCGACGAAATTTCGAGTGTTATTTACGATTTTAAGACAAGGACCAAAGATTTGTTTTCTTGCCCGAAAAATGTCGATCGTCCTTTGAAACTTAAAGTTGACCGAAAATCGAGGTTGTCTCTGTCGTTCGCTACCTTTCACCTTGGCTCAACGGTCGATCGCGAGGAGTAAGGTAGGGTCTCTCTTCGGTTGGGCCTCATGGTCATCTTTACATCGAGGCCCCGTGGACTCGCGTTGCACAGGAGCGACAAGAGAAAGGCGCGCACCGCCCGAGGAAACAAAAAGTGAAAGGGGATTTTTTCGACGCGTTTCGGCGATGCTCCGTGTTTTTCGTTGCAGATTTTTTTTTCGTATGTTTTTCATTCAAAACAAATCAATTCGAATTGACGTCACATCGACGAATTAATTCGTTGGAACGAAACGACCTTTAAGATATTTCCTTTAATTCACCGTAATTTATGCAATGGCCGAACGGAAGAACGACCTAGCTTGGACCGAAGTTCAACGTTGACTCGTTACAGCGAAAATCCAACGTTAATTTTCCGATCGCAACGATTTTATATTCCCTCGTGATTTTCAAAATTTCTCAAACTTAAAATCGTCACGAGCGAGTTTCTAAATTCGAATAAATTCTTCGATGGCCCAACGAGACGATTCTCCGATAATTCCAATTAGTCTCGTCAAACTTTCCACTCTGTTTACCCCGATTTTGATCGAACAAAGCGAAACGACGAGGTCGAAGGAGAGATCGAAGCGATCGAAAAAAGTCGATTTAACGATCTCGTTTATTTACTTCGATCGGATGAAAGAGAATCGAGATTTTACTGGGACACGAGTGTTAACGATGTCAAAACCGGTGTATCGACGATTCGTAAGACAATAAACACTGACGATTTTGTTTATTTAACGATCGGTAAGCGCGAACTAATGCGACAAACTTTCGTTAAAGATTTCACACGAACTCTCGATCGCTGCACTTATCATCGATAGTACTTTACTCTCTTATCTCTCCTCTTGTCACTATATAAATAAATACGCGACGTTGACAAATTAAACAATTATTTAAATATTGAAGTAATTGGAAAAAATTGTTTTTAAACAATGTAACGCGATAAAAAAATAAAATAAAATAAAACGCACGCGTTATGCGTGATAACGACGCAGCGAGCGTTTAATCATTTGACCCAGTCGGAACATAGCTGGGCATCGAGTGACGAGCTACGACTAACAATCCACTACTGTATACGACAGTGAACTCAGAACTGGCAACGTGAGGTAGAACTCGACGAGGGCCAGGCGTAATCGGATTCCACTGGCGAACGAGATCCCGCGTCGTACAAAGTCGCGAGGACTATCGTGTTACACGCATACACAGCCACGAGGCTCGGTCGATAAGCTAGAACGTGTCGGTATTTGTCTTTTTTTTTTAATTCGAGAAAGTTTACGTCGCGTAACAATGTAACAGTTTTCAATTGCGGATTGAGATTTTTAGTGTTTACAACGTAAAATTGTGAGATTTCTTGGAATGAGAAGTCAAAACGGAGGATGGGAATAGCGAGGAAGAGGTTATTCGTTGAATTTTCATGTTTTTTTATTTTTCTGAGATTTGATTGGCCTACGAATTGTCGATAATTTGTGCGGGGTAGGAGAGAAGCTTGATGGAAACGAGAAACATGGCTGCCTCGAGCGGGAATTTTTGAAAATGTTTGATGATAATTTTGATTTGTTTATCAACGAGGATTTGTAGTTGTATATATTTTTGTTTGAGTTATGAGTGAAACGGTCGTGTGCCATATTTGTAATATTATAGAAGCGAAAAGTTAATTTAATTTGTTAAAATTAAATTATGAAAAAGTAAAATGCTTCGAGGATTGAATATTCGATTGAAAGATTATAATTGAGTTAAGAAAATATTTAAATTATAATTAATTCGAGGGGTTAAAATTCCTTCGAATAGTTTTTAAGAAAACTTTAGCGAATTGAAGATTTGAAAGCTTGATGGAAACGAGAAACATGGCTGCCTCGAGCGGGAGTTTTTGAAAATGTTTGATGATAATTTTGATTTGTTTATCAACGAGGATTTGTAGTTGCATATATTTTTCTTGAGTTACGAGTGAAACGGTCGTGTGCCATATTTGTAATATTATAGAAACAAAAGATAATTTAATTTGTTAAAATTAAATTAAATTTTCGTTTCTATAATAATCTATAATCTATAATTTAATTTCTTAAAATTAAATTATTAAAAAGTAAAATGCCTCGAGGATTTAATATTCGATCGAAAGATTATAATTGAGTTAAGAAAATATTAAAATTATAATTAATTCGAGGTATTAAAAGTCATTCGAATAGTTTTTAAGAAAACTTTAGCGAATTGACGATTTGAAATTTCCCGCCAAGTGCGAGAACTCGTAGTTGTCCCTTTTACTGCGCAGGCGCCATAGTGTCTGGCATTATCGTAGCGAGGACGATGTCAGAATTCCGTGTGTACAGTTTTCGGAAAGAATATATTCCGTTAACGACGAGTGGACAAGGTGAGATACGATTATTTTGTATTTTTCTTATTTTTCGTACGATGATTAAATCAATCGTTACCTTCGGTGTAAGGCGTCATTGTCCGTCGGTCGATCATGCCACTCAAGCCACCATGCATTGGAAAAGTCATCTAAAAATACTACATTCGTTGAGAGAAAAAACACACACACACTCACACACACACACACACACACACACACACATACACACACACGCACACAAGAGTTTAACCCGGCTCTGATTTCGTTCGTAGAAAAACGAACGGCTCGTCCCACCAAATTTACCTGTTGCGTACCTCATCTCGAGTTCTTCATCGTCCTTCGATCTAACACACTGTATCGTTCGTGAAACAATTTTTTTTTCGTTCGTGAGAGACATTTACTGCGCGACAAGTACCGAGGAACTTCTCAACACGATGACATTATTCGCTAGTACGTGCAACCGACGGGACGATGTCGCCACCGTCGGGCGAGGCGGCGTCGACAGCGTCTTCCGAGCTCGTTTAGTCTCGCGCATACTCGTACACTACCCAGAAAAATCGATCGCAATAGTAAACTAGTTTGGAAAGGAATTGTTACAATTTTGGCATTATGCAACGTTGAAAATTTACGTTGTCAATATTTTTTTATTCACAAAATTTGAAACGCGAGATTTGTTAATTTTTTGTTTTTGAAAAAAGTGAAAATAAAAATAAAAAAAAAACTTCCGGTACCGGGAATCGAACCCGAGCCTCCTGGGTGAGAGCCAGGTATCCTAGCCACTAGACCATACCGGATCTGTGTAAAATAACGATCGCGATCGGTACTTGTAGTTTATAACGCTATTGTTCATAATTTACAAGGGGAGGTCGGCTAGTTCGTCATAATAAATTACGTCCGCACTCTCAGTACACGTAAAAATGAAAGCAATGTAAATGGCCAAGCGTTAAGGAAATAAATTTTCTGTCGTAGTTCGGTCAATACATAAGTCTTTAATGTGTATGCAATTTTCAAGCAATGGTCAGGACAGTGACGGAAGTTGGAAGTCGTAATTGTGAGTACAGGAAGTTTTGTTTTTTTTTCGTCAAATTTATTTTCTAAACACACATCTGGGGCTCTTGCGTAACTTTCATTTCTACATATACTGTGAATCCGGACAAGATTGGCGATGACCAGTAGCCGACGTCCCTTTGTTAATGTCAAAGAAAAATCAGTTTTTAATAAATTCACGAAACTCACGGCCGTGTAACCGAAGGTTTTCTTCTCCATGTCTCACGTTCTTTATCACAATCACCGTTAAGATCAGAAATGCACTTCCATTCGGAAAAGCTCGTTCACGCTGCATTTTCTCGGCTTACTGTCTGTCACCATTGTAAATAAAAATTTTTTTTTTCTCGCTGTAGTTGGTGAGTTGGCAAGCTTGAAGAGCAATACGTTCGGAAATTTCATTTTCGAAACTGTTTATAATGCATATGGCTTTGTTGGAGACACTTGTGTTGGAACTCGCTTCAGGACTTTGTTGATGTAGGTTTCCTAGTTTTCTTCCTCTTGCCCTTCTTCTTTTCGCCGATCGTTGTTATATTCTTCTGGGCTTTGCCAGCCTTCTTCGTGGCTTCACCACGTGCTTTCCGAGGCATGATGATAAATCAAAGTTGCTTGATAACGTTCAGCGAGCACACGGAGGACTTCCTGTTTTGTAAGAGTTAGACGTCTCTCGCCACCGATTGCATGTTCAATGATGCGGTGGAACGAATTTGTTGAAGGGCATTATACATTGAGAAGCACGACTCATTAACTTGATCACTTCAACGGTAAATTGTTTAGTTCTTTCTATCTCGGCCGTTTGTTTATGTTTGGGTATGGTTATCGTTTTGTCGTTGTCATTGAACGTTGTGAGAATATCGTTCAGCTCACAAGTTTCATAACTGGCAATGTCACATGAATTGGCTATGACCCGGACGTAGATGTTTGGGAATTTCAAGAGAGAAGTTTGTTTGTTAGCTTGAATCTTGAATATGCACAGTAGATCAAACTTGGAGCGTTGTATCAGTATACGATGCGAGAGCATTACAGTGTCTTAATTTATCTCATCCATGATGTGGATAGTTTGGGCGAGCACTTCAAATAGTTCGATCGATTTTGTGAATCGGTAATTGTTTACTCTGTACTGGTGTCAAAAGTGGTGATGATGGGCAGGTATGAATCGACTGAACGACAACTAACAATGAGGTGCAGTTTTGGGAAGATCTGTTGGCTCTCTGCTGAAGAGAGAGAATTGATTGGCCAATTCTAATAAAGAGTTTCAATTACTACGACTTGTGGAAGTACTACGCCTACATACTGGCATTAACAACACTTTAAAAACGCTATCAAGCAGTGGTTAATCGTGGTTCGAGTTAAGAAAAAAGACGCGTTTCATGAATGTCGAGTGAAAGATATATTATTTGAGTTTTTGAAAGAAAAAAAAAGATTCCGGTACCGGGAATCGAACCCGAGCCTCCTGGGTGAAAGCCAGATATCCTAGCCACTAGACCATACCGGATTGATGTCTTCGAATGGATAAATATAAGATACTAACAGCCATTACCATAATTTAAAATGATTATCACGAACCGCGTAATCTCGTCGTGCGGTACCGCGTAATCTCGTCGTGCGATAAAAAATTACACGCCGGACGGCACGACACGGCGGTGAATTGGGTGATAAGAGAACTGCTACACGCGGCGGACGCCCCGGAGGATACACGGAGGAAAGCTCGATCAGCGCGTGCATCGATGGTAGCGGAGTACCAATGGGGAAATAGAAGAGTCGACCTTACAGAAGGGCTGAAGGTATTGGTCGACGTGCCCCTCCACCACAACAGACCGGATATTTTGATAAAATTGACGAACCCGAAGGAGATCATCGTTGTCGAGGTAGCGGTATCGCATCTGCAAAATATAGAGACGCAGGAGGAAATAAAGAGAAAGCGATACGCAGTGAACTCGACAGCGGAGGTCACGGAGGAGAACGTGGATGATCTCCGGAGGGATAATAATCTTATTGACGCGCTGAGAAACAAGTATAGATGTCCGGTGGAGTTAGGTGTTCTGGTGGTGGGGGCACTGGGAGAAATTCTCCGCACCGTCAAGCACGAAAACTGCAAAAAGCTCTGCGAAAGGATCGGAATAAATGAAAAAAGATGGAAGATTCTGATGACCAACATCGCGATGTCGGTGGCGAAGGCATCGGTAATGGCTATCGCGCAGAGGCTCCACATGGGACGGCAGGAGGACGATGAAGGAAACCGACACGCAGGCGGAGAGGACCAAGGGGAGCAAGTGCCGCACGAATGACCGTAACATCTGACACACTCACAAACACACACACACACACACACATACACATAAATAATCTGTATAGAGGCCCACTAATGGGATATGTATAGAAATGGACAAATAAAAATATACTAGACCATACCGGATTGATGTTTCAGAATGGATAAATATAAGGTACTAACAATCATTACCATAATTAAAAATTATTATCATCATTCACATTAGATTTATATCAGATGGGTATGTACAAATGGAAAAAATAAAGAGATAAATGACGTATTTATATCCCCAAGGATCGAGAATCACACCAGGACACAAATGTCGAGATCTGGATAAGAAAGACAGGAAAATCTTAATCAAATATCGCATTAACCCCTTAACCTACGATTTGGGTTCGAGAATTTTCCGCCGAAAATGTAAGCGTGATCGCTCAGCTTTCGAGCCATTCGCACGACTTCTGTAATACCCTGATCGAAATTTTGTTTTATCTGTTAGATGTTGATCTTTTTACCTCTTACATTTTATGAAAAAAAATAAATAACGGGAAGAAACAATGTTACGTCGACTACAGGATCAACATAGCCGAGTTTCTACTGAAAAATTTGCCAAAACCAAACTATAGAGGACGAGGCGAATTATCTTCCGGAGATGCGCCAGAGAGACTGCACGCGAAGCATTGGGCTCATTTTCCAAAGCACATTGATAAAACGCCATCAAAATTAAAACTGTCAAAACCGTGTAGAGTTTACCAAAAAAATAAAAAAATCGTAGAGATACAACGTGAGAGTGTAAGAAATACAAAGTTCCTTTACATCTACCAGAATGCTTCGAGTTATATCACACCGTTGCACATTATTAATTTTGTATTACTGATTTTTGTATAAATAAACTTTTTGTAGTACTTACATCTACTACAATTATTGCATCAGGTTTTAATTACGTATCAAATATTCCACAAATACTTATAATTTTAAGAGGGCGCCACCGTTAATATTTATATTTGGCCCGACCATCGTACTACGGGCTATGCCCGTAATATTTACGGTTGGCCCGATCACCGTACACGGGCTGTGCCCGTAGTTGTAGGTTAAGGGGTTAAGGGAACAACGACGATGCGCATCTCGGCATGTATTCCTACACGGCTCGGAGGGTTAGGACTGACAATAAGCATATGAACACCTGTCGCGACGGCGTCGGCCTACATCATAGCAACGAATTCAGACGACTATAGAAGGAACTTGCTTGGTCTTAGATTGACGCCAGAAAACGATAACCCCATTGAGGTTCGCACCCCATTCACCAGCGGCGCTGACGTCGCTACAAGAATGTGTTAGGTCACACAGACGCGTTCACGTATACCTTACACAACGTTACGGCGTAGCTCCGCCTCCTCTCTCATCAATCACGACCGAGCGAGCGCTCCTTCTCGCTTTCTCTAATGCGAGATATACAGTGGGGTTCTCGTGCCGACTCTCTCGTTTTCTGAGCTGCTACTGCCGAACCCCACTGATTTGTATATAATATCATCCTTAAAAATGTTAATAACGTTAATAGAAGTTTAGATAATTGTAAAAAATAGATTATTCTTTGAATTTAATTTGAATTATACATACGATCCCGAGTGACGTCACAATCGACCGCTGCGACGCCAATGGCAATTTCTGGAGGCAAAAACTTGGCTTCAATCGCGCCATAAGCAAGTTCCTTCTATAGTCGTCTGAATTCGTTGATCATAGGAAGATCGGCGCTTACCTCGGGGCGGCCACTTAAGTGTCGACCGTACGAAGAACACCTCTACCGTAAAGTAAGGAATCTTCTTTACCAACTGAAGGGTTTGGACTGACTATTGATATTTCCCACGGTGGAAAAATGTGATTGAACTAAAATAGGTTGAAAAGGAGTATATAGGAGTAGAAATTGTTACAAAGAAAGAAATCTGTTTATATCATAACTTTATGGAAGTTCAAGGTGGACAAAGTACAATGCTATAAATAAAGATATTACTTATCGGATTATGAAAGTCGAATTAAATAAACGCAAATAAACTCCTGTCGAGGCGTTTGTCGAGTATTATAGAAGGATGGCAGGAAGGGCGGGGAGGGGGGAGGAATAAACAACTGCAATGGTTACTAGATAAATTGAGGAACATCAACAATGGGAGGGGACACGTGTCGAAAAATCACTGCTGGAAATAAATGAAATGTTTACCAGAGGGACGATTGATTAAGTGTAAAGTTTGCTAAAAACGGCATGGTAATCTTTTTAAAAAAGAGCTCGAACTCATTAGATGTAAGCGGAAGAAGGGAGGTAATAAAAATGTTTACATATATGGAAAAGATTCTTAAAATTTGGTACTCAAGCTCGAATATATAATCGATGGGAAAAAAGTCTATAAGTTCCCTCGGTACTGTACACACATTACTGCACATATATTAGGGCATACTAGTAACAAGAAACGAAGAAAGTATTACATTTCCAGCCTGCTGATTGACAGGCTGAAGAATTGGATAGTGGCACGAGCGCCCGAGACGACAAAGGAACAGATACCAGGACTGGGGGCCAACTGTCGTTATGGCTGCTTACATGCAGAAAAACAAGTTTCTGCACGGGAACTCGAACCTGCGATTCTTCCATTACGAATGTGAACTCTTATCGTTGATAAAAATTGAAAAAAAAAAATTCTCCCGGAGGACTCGAACTGACAACCTTCGGACTACGAATCCGAACTCTTACCACTGGACCAACTACTGCTTGAAAATTTTTTTAAAATAAAAGACTTATGTAGTCACCGATCAAAATTTTGAACTAAATTGGCGATCAAAAGTAGGGCATCCTCTCCATGTTAGTGTCAAAGAAAATTCAGTTTTTAACTAAATTCACGAAACTCACGGCCATGTACCGGAACGTTTTCTTCTCCGTGCCTCGCGTTCTTTGCCACAATCACCATTAAGATCAGAAATGCATTTCCATTCGAGAAGCTCGCTCACGCTGCTTCTTCTCGGTTTACTGTCTCTCACCATCGTAAATAAAAATCGCTTCCCAAACTTCAGTTTAAAAACAAACCACTGACTCAAAATCACTTTAAACCAACGTCATTACACGAAAGGAATTTTGTCCATCGAAATCACAGAATCTTTTGTTTATTTTTCCAAATCCATTTATCCGTGTCAAATTTTCGACACGCGTCACTCAAATTTCGCGTCAGTGACGAACAATGTTTTTTACTAAGCTCTTCATGATCGAAACACAGGATAAGGATAAAAATTACACGAGAAAGTGAATAAATCTGGATAAAATAAATTGTAAATTCAACTTGTTGATTAACGAGTTAAGGCCACGTCACTCGGCGTTACGAAAACGCTGTTTCGCAGGCAACAGGAGTTAACGGACTAGGATATAGCAGTACCAGCAACATGTGATCGGTTCGAATTCCGTAGACACGCGAAAGTTCGAAAACTGTCGAGGATTGCAGAATTGTCGGGTTGAGAGCCGAGCAGGAGTCCGTCGACTCGTTTATAAATCGTTTCGAAAATATTTCGACAAAAGCATCGACGTTTCGGTCTGCCGGCACACGCGCCACTTAGAAACACCAAAGTCCTTCGAAGTCCTTGCGAGGGGGTCACGCTGTAGATAAGTATTTAGAACAGCCGCGACGTTCGATTGTATGGTTAGCACGGTCGACGGTGATGTGTGTGGTTTTTTTTTCTCTTGTCAAGAGCTACTTTCTTTTTTTTTCGCGTCGAAAAGCAATTTCTTCACCGACACGGATCCCTTCGCGACCGAATTACGACTACAAGGTGAATTCTAGCGTAGAAGTAGAAATCTTTCGTTGGCCACGAAGTCAACCGGTCAGTTGCAGCAATGGTAGTGGTAGCCAGAGCCCAGCTTGGCTTTCGAGATAATTGGGCGCTCAACAGAGTCTTTCGTAATTCGATCGAAGTACGATCGTTCAATCAACCAATCGACTTTCATCGATCATCCTCCAAGCATCGGCGTTCGATCTTCGACACAGTAAAAAATAGACTCGTCGATAACCGTTCGATTTTTTCTCAGACGCCATCGACATTCGAACTGACCGTGTTGACCTAGCGAACTGTCGATCGAAGCAAGCTTTTTTTTCGTAGAAACGAGACGATCGGAAATTTCAACGTTTTATCGATCGAGTTGTGATCCAATTACCGATCCTCGATCGGTTGAGTTAAACAAACAATCGGAACTTCTCGAACTTGAATGATTCACGAACCGGTCGTTGCTCCCACTGAACCGGCGTGTAACGTAAACCGATACCGATCTTATACCGATCACGGAAATCGTTAGCGAAGAATTTTCATCGTATTTATCACAACCGCGATCTCACGATCGGCTTCTCTCCAGATCGATCGAAACACCAAACGATACCGATTATTATTTCACCCCACGATCTCATGGAGAATCGTTTCGACAAATATTAATCAAAAAAATAGAATCGAACGTTTCACGGCTGACGTCCACGGTGAAACATCAGCGAGGCACGAGCTCTGGTGGTTAACTGAAAGTATTAATTTCCCGTAGAGGCCCCTTGGCTCGCGAACGGCGGATGTTTTGTGACTGTATGTGTTGTTGAGAGAGTGAGAGGATGATGAAGAAAAGAAAGATAAGAAGGGAACAAGAACCACGAGTGAGTTAACCGTCACGTCCCGTATTAC